>JAGQAX010000008.1:35578135-36778135 GCA_019142605.1 Cephalopholis sonnerati
TAGCATCTGAAGACAACTTATGCTCTCATTACGCCTCCCTAATTGCTAGTTTTGCAATTTTACTGCTAAAGTTCTTCTACAAGAGAGACTCGCAGAGAAAAACATCTCAAGGCTGGAAACTTTCTTTACAAATTACAAAAAGAAAACAGAAGGAAAAAAAATATTTTCTGGGGCTTCAAACTGTTGTTCAAATTGCTCTTTTCGTCCGACCTGCCGTCCAAAAACTCAAAACATATTCAGTAACACTGATATTAAAGGAATACTTCACCACAAAAAGACCATCTGTGTACTAATCACTCAACACCACACACTTGTTAGTTTGTCCTACATTAAGGGCATTGTTCAATCCTGTTTTTCACAAATCAGAAATATCGCCAAGATCGCACCAATACTACTCTCCAAAAACACAGTTGAACAACTTATCCATTCCCTAATTTTCCTCCATGCCTTATCTACTGTAACTCGTATTTACTAAGGGTGTAAAGATCCATCGATCTGGATCGATATATTGACTTAATGATCAACGATCCAGTATCATCGACGCAAAGTGAAAAACATCGATCCCCCCCCCTATTTACGATATGCTTTTATTTTGAAAGCCACTGTCAAACAGCGACACGCAGACGGGAAACAGCAAGAGAAAGACGACGAGGATACGTTTTTTTAGTCAGGTGTAGAAATCAGCAGTGTGGAAATATTTTGATTTCGGAGAATAAAGGGATAAACAGAAAGAGCACATGTCGTATGTAGAACAATGCCGTTACGAGATAAAAGAGCCCAGGTTATGGGCTCTATTGGTTGTTTTGTGATGACATCATAAACTGCTACTGCACGCCCTGTCTCTTGTTTGGGTTTATTTAAATTTGTCAATGCTTGTTAATTGTGTACGATGTCATAATTTAATATTTTGTCTTGTTTTTGGCCATTTTGTATGGGCCCCAGGAAGAGTAGTCGTTACTGGGGGATCCTGAATCAATAAATAATAAATGTGTTTCCAACTGTTGGATCTCTCAGCTCGTTACTGTCCTGCATGCGTTGGGGATTTAATGTGACAAAGAGAAAAATAGTTTTAAATCTATACAGAAACTATAAAAAGATGTGGCAGATTCAGAAGATTTTCAACTACTGAGATTCCACTGCCGACACATTCAAGTCTTCAGCTGCCCGTCCGACACACACACACACTCGGAGTCTGAATCCCAGACGTACTCATCGAGTGGAGAGGCAGGAGCAGGCATGACAGACTGTGATGCAACTCACAAAGACAAGTACTGAACAATGCGTTAGCAGTCAGCTATCTTCCTGTCATTGTTTTACTCCTCCTCTCTCTCATTCTTCCCTCGCGGCATTCCAAGCGGGCAGCGAAAAACAAGGAGTGCCCGTTGTGCAATCTAGAGGTTTCATTTCTCCATCATGAGCCAATGCGAGCTGCTCTCCTGGGAAAAAAAAAACAAGAGCGGTGACAAATGAGGATTTCAGTATGAGAAATGTTTGGTGTGGGAGGGACCTCTGAAGAATTTTTCCGAAGTCAGTAGGCTACTATAAACACCCAGTCCAGTTTGAAAACCAGAAGAACAGCTCCGCTTTTTCATACCTGATCACTGGGATGCTCAACCTGCTTTGCCCGAGGGCCACTTTCACACAGTGACAGGAGGCCAGAGGCCAGTTAGTAACACACATCAAAGGCTGTGTATGTAACTTTCAGAAACCCTCTCTGAAGCTGTTAAGTGGACTGCTGTCAGCATCCTGTTGCTACGGCTGCGGTGCTCGTACTCAGTAATCATGAGCGAGTACCTGGGCATCGGCCAAAACAGTGACAAACACAAGGCTGACCTATGTTGACTGTCATCATGTTGATAGAAGGCTGCAAAATTAAATAACAATCATATTCAGAATAACATCACCATGTGCAATGTGGCCTATATCTCATCTGGACCATTGGCTCCGTGGACACTAAGTAGCTTCACAGTCGCAAATAACATCATCAGCTGACAAGAAACTGTGACCAGCAGCCATGAATATAGTGCCCCAAGAATGAGTCCAAAAACATGGACATGAGTTACCTCTCGCAGTTCTCTCGTCTCAAACTCAAAGGGATTTTGGTTATAAGTCTGTTTCACGTTTTGTTGTAAGTCGGTAAAAATTCTCAGTCATCCAGGTCATGGTAATTATGAGTGCTACATCGAAGGCAACTGGCCTTGCTTGAGTTTCTTGCCTCTCATCCAAGAGTCTTCTTCAGTTCTAACTGGTGCAAAGTCGCAGGCTTTAAACTCCTTGTGGGTTTTAAAGCCTGTGACTCCACACCAGTCCTTTAGAAATGAAGAAGCTCTTAGATAAGAGGCGAAACGTCCTAAGAGACTCAAGCAAGGCCAGTTGCCTACAATATAGCACTTGGTTTTGTATTACGGCATAAAATACATCAGTAAATACCTCATCTTGCGAATTTTGAAGCACTGTTGCCAACTCCTCAGTAAGGAAAGTAGCTATTGGCTGTCCCCAAAAGACGCTAGTAGTTGCTAATGACTTCATCGTCTAATTTGCATAATTGGCAACATACGTGTAATTGTAATGGACGCTGTAGGAGAGAGGAATAATGTCCTAGGAGAGACAAAAAGGGAGTAAAAAAAACACCCTGAATATGTTTAGAACTACAAATGAACTTTCTTTCAGTGATTTATTTTAGATTAAGAAAAATTTACATTTACATCTGGCAGCGGCGGCTTCGCACTATGCACGATTCGTTTACAGTCAGTTTGTGGACTGGGGCCGCCTGTGAGTGCTTTGGGGACGGGAGAGGGGCCCACGGCAGCACCTGCTGCTCGTTGAGAAGAGTAAGAACGATACGTGCTTTCACGTCAGAGTCTCCAAAAGTCTCCAATAACACCAGAAAAAGTCGCTAGATTTGTCGCTAGAGGGGTCTGAATAGTTGGCAACATTGTTTTGAAACTTTTACGTGCATTAAAAAAGCTGGTTGCTAACCAGAAGCTAAATGAGTCTTACGGCTTACAGCCTTGTTGCAGTGGCGATGCTTAGTCATGCGACCATGGTGTGGTTTGTTTATAGCCTAACGTTAGCTTTTTCCTTCTAGTGATTGAATTCAGGCTTCAAAAATCGTATAAGTGGTGTTCGTATATGAAGATTATCTTGCTGAACAAAACGTATCAAAAACTTTTGTTTGCCACAGAGCTTAATTACTGCAATAATCCAAGGAGCACCTGTGCATCGCTCTCTTCCGTGTTAGCCCACAAAAAAGGTCATCCCTGGCGCCCTCTATAGTTAAATTACAGCTGGCTTACATTGGCTCAGGCTGTGGTTAGCTCATTGGCCGCTACTGCATCACTGACTTGTAAGCGCTTTGTACCAGTATCTTTTTTATCGTTGGCTAAGTCAACTCTGATTGTCTCTTTAACATAAATTAGTATCATTTATCACGTTAGCTGGGAAAGAATTTGGCGAGCTAGCCAACAAACCAATCAACTAAGATAGCATTTTGCTAGTGATAACATTAGCAAGCAAGTGACCCAAGGTAGCCAGCTAGCTGTAGGCCTAGTTAAGCTGCATTAATCTGGTGTTGGCTGCTTTGTAACATTAGCTGATAAAGTAATTTGCAAATGGTAAGGTGGCTGATTTACCAGCCAAATCAGCCCTGGATGAATTAAATGATGTTTATCACCCAGGACAGTAGTTTGCTGTGTTGCCTAGCTTTCTTTTCAAGCACCGGGGGCACTGAAATTCTGATAATGACATGATAAAAGCGGACGTCAGCTCAGACCTGTAGCTGCTGTAGCAACTCGAATTCAGCCTGCACAAAATCCAGACTCAGGCGTTAACACTGGGCTGGTGGTCAGTGGTGTGTGCTAATTCAGAGGAGACTCAGGGTCGTCGATATCAGACCCCTGCTGTCAGGCTGAATTCGGGTTGCCACAGGACGCTAACTGAAGGTCCGTCTCTGTCGGGCTGCTGCTGCAAGATGTTTATTTAATGGAAACAACATGTGTTTTGTCGTGGGTGTCGATCGTTTGTTCATGTTAGTGGACTCCGTTTCTTAGCTAAAGTTAGCTACTGTTGCACACCGTAGGCAAGGCACTTGGGAAGGCACATGACGTTACATCCTTTAGATTTTCAAACCTTTCGATGTTTGCTGTTCTCGGCTCAGCCCAGACCTCTGTCACGGGGTCAGGAGATCCTCCCCTGGCACTTTTTATTTGCCAAACAAGATGTAGTTTTGATGCTTTTGAATGTACTCTGGCACCTGATTTACATGAAAGTACAAAAAACCCCCGTATGAGAGCATCAGACAATGGTCAAAGGACCACCCTGATCCCTATCGCGGGCCAGATTAAGCCCATGGGCCACAAGTTGAGAAGCACCGCCTTATCACCTTATCTCCACTTTCCTGCCCAGATGTACTGTACAGTATATCTCATGTCTTGATTCGCTTTCAGATAACGTGGCCGAACAAAGACGATGAATTTCTCCAATTTAACAGTTCACAGAAGCATTAATCTTTCATTTGACGAACCACCACAGCCAGTTACTCAGAAACACGTTAACTGTCCTTGAGTGTGCTTTGTACCCCGGCAGCAGCTCTAATTGTAAAGCAGTCTCTCACTATGTTATCTCTGCTGTTCAAGAGACCATTGTTCACACAGCATGCATTAATCATATAATAAAAGACTGCTGCCGTATCTCTGTCCAACGCACAAGACTCTGTTCTTCAGACTGCTGGTCGTTCTTTGTTTGTTTGCTTTTCAAAGTAAAACTAAATACTAGTTTGATATTCTGTCTGTATAACATGTAATATAACGTCAAACTGTTGCTTTGCTTACCATGCAAATTTTTCTCAGCACGATCACGGCAGCCTTTAGCCTTTATAAGTTTTCATAATGTGCAGGAAATGTGGAGTAGATAATGCTGAGACAACACGATGTATTACCCTTTGATGTTTTCTTGGGTGCGTCTAAACAGATAGAAACCATAACCGGAGGAAGGATCAGAAACTTGTCTCATTACTTCAATCAAAAACACAAGGAAGTCACTGTCCCATGAGGAAACAGAGGAAACTGTAGATGGGACAGATTAACTACACCCAGGCTGAATAATCTTGTGGATTTGAAAATCTTCTTTATGGTATGTTGCAGTGATGAACAATCTCACCTCTGGTGTTAGGCTGCAACTAATTAATATTTTTATTGTTGATTCATCTGTTGACTATTTTTCTTAGTTAATTGTTTAGTTGTTTGGTCTATAAATTGTCAGAAATGATTAGATTTCTGTCATAGAGGAGGAAAGAAACCAAAAACATACTGACATTAAAGAAGCTGGAATCAGAATTTACACTCTTTTTTTTTTAAAAAAACTTCCTTAAACCAACAAATCCATTATCATATTAGTTGTCACTTAATTTAATTGTTGACAACTTGTCGATTAAAAGTTGCAGCTCTACTCTGGAGCCACATGTGTTTCCATCAGCACCTTTTGTCTTATTCACTCTGTACTTCCAGCCATGTCAGTACGGTAAAAATATTACTGAGTGTGGCTGCGATCAGTGAGAAAACAAACTTATTACCTCAGTACAACTCTGAAGTACTTGTGCTTCATTTAAATATCTGAATTTTCTTCACTTATATTTAGGGCTGCTAGCGTTAACACAATATTTGCAATGCGATTATCACCCAAACATAAGGCGTGACATTTTTTTAATCGTGTAAATGCTGCTATTTTTGCTGCCGCCTGTGTTTCGGAGTTTATAGTTGGCTGAGTTTGAAAGCACAGCTAGAGTAAAGATACTGGTATTGCATGAAACTAGAGGATCGAATCAATCCTATGTTACCGACAATGTCATGCTAGCTTCTCAGGAAGTAACGCTCTGAGGTTAGGCTAAATATTGGCGAGGGAAAAACAGCGTGGCCATTTTCAGGTCCCTTGACCTCCTCACCTCATGAAAGGTTCTGTGGTTCCCCACGAGTCTCCCCTTTACAGACATGTCCACTTTATATTAGTCCCATATAGTTTCAGGCACAAACTATGCACTTTTTTTGCAGCCATGTTTGTTACATATTTGTGACAAGAAAACTTGACACACAGTGCTGAGCGGCACCTAAAATTAATCTTGGTGTCCAGCTTTCAGGTGACATATACAACTTCTGTGTAACATATACTGTTGTCAGAAAAAACAGCCCTGTTTTCAGCTTTGCGATGATGAGTTTTTCAGCTGATCCAAGAGGGTTGTTTTTTTTAGCTTAACCCGTTCAGATCCCCCATCCATTCCAATGGTCATAACTTTTCTGAGATGTCTATATCTATGATTACTGTCATCTGACTCCACCCAAATGCACAGACATGTCTACTGGCCAGTCATATACCCCCTTTACACCTTGCATTAACATGCGTTTTTTTGCAATCGGATTGCTCTTGACCACATGAAAGTACAGGTGTAAATACACTCGAAACGCACTGAGCACGTATTGTTATGTGATCAGCCAAACCACTTCTGAAGGTTGTCAGAGACGCATTGTGACCACATCAAACACAAGTGTAAATGCAAATGCGTCTCAATCCACTTGCAACACTCCGTGGACGAAAACACGTAAGCAAGGTGCACCAGCTGGACACAGGAAGAAGGAAGAAGAAGATAACAACTATCAACAACACTCACCGGGGGTAGCGACTGCCAAGAAAAAGAAAAGACGTATGCTAGCCGAGGACAGAGCCACGGTGAGACGAAGTGTCTGCTCTCCATTTGGTCTGACAAAAGTGTCCATACAAGAACGCAACTTCATGGGTGGCTAACATCTTGTTGTTGTTGTTATTGTGGTGCACATGATATGATGTTGTAGTGTGCCACTAGGATTTGACGTCAGCGGGACGGAGCGTGATCAGATAGCAAACGGATCTGGATGGGACACCAGAGATGCATATTAATACCAGGTATAAATGTATGTGGTCAAGTGCTATCCAATTGCAATCCAGTCGCAAAAATGCATGTTGATGCCAGGTGTAAAAGGAGCCACAGTGTTCCACGTCATCTAAAGTGGACTGCAGTAGAGCCACACCCCTTTTCTAAACAAGCATGGCCGAACATGAGGCAAGGAGGAAGCACAACTTCCTTCAGAGGAATAAATGCAGTTTTCAATAATATTCTCAGTCAGTCCGTCGAATACTCGTAGTTCATTACGTGCGCATTTTTCTGTACATTTCCACCCCTAGTAGTCATCCTGACATCACCACAAACCAAACTAAGTGAAAGTAAAGAACTGGTAAAAGAGCCCTCTGACAGCAGCATTTTACAACAAGAACACAAATCAAAGTTTAACTTGCTCCTTTGCCTTCACAACTGCATCACTATTAGGTGTACAGGGTCATCCAGTGAGCCGGACCGGACCCCTTTGGTGACCCCTGGACCGTATGTTTGACACCCCTGATCTAGTGGGATGCTAGGAAAAATAAGACTATGCCAATCAAAGATTTTTTGCCAATAATTTCTGAGTACTTTAGAGCAGAAATCCACCATTACAGTATTTTTGTATGCATGTTTGGAACATAACTGAGTAGCAGCAGAAATTTCTGAACAATACAGGAACACTTCATCCTTCAGTTTATGACAGACATTCAACACATCTGGAGATACAGATAATAATAGATATAATCTGACAAATATATGATGATCTTGCTGTAGATTAAACTACCCAGCAGTATATGGAGGAGTGTTAATGAGTATCTGCAGCAGTAAAATGCAACATGCACATTAATGCAGCAGTAATATTAATCCAAAGAACATATATGTAATACCAAAACACTGCCAGACAATGAGTACTTTGAAAGCTTTAAGTGCACTTTGCCGGCCAAAGATTTTGAATGCAGGACATTTCCTTGCTGTGCAGTGTGTTCAGAGTGGTGTGAGTGCTCTCACTGAGGTAAAGGACCTGAATACTTGTGCCACACCGCTGGGTGTCTACCCCTGCAGTGCTGTGTCCTCATGAATGACGCTGCAGCTCTCACACTGCGCCTCTCTGGCGCCCCCTGTCTGCCCTGCCGCCTGCCTGTCGCCTCCAGTCATTCCCAGGCACACAGAGGATACTAAGCGCCCTCCACTGGCTGACACACTGAATGGAAACTTGAGCTTCAGAGTGGGAAAGATCCCTCAACATCGGTCACTGAGTTCACGAGTGAGTTCACCGCCTGTCTGCTCGTGTGCTTTAAGAAATAATGTCCCTAAACACAACACACAGCAGCTTAAAGGACACTTACACTGCGACACACACTGACCCAACAGTCTTACCGTCCGTCTTTAGACACGCTTTTCCTGCAGTCGTTTAAAACACGTCCCCTCCTTTCCACGGTCACTGCTGACCTTTCAAAATGTCGACAGTCGAGTTAATCATCATATTATCCACTGGGCCGGTTTTTCCTTTGAACGAATCGGTGAGGGTGAACTCCTCTGAGCCGAGCAGCAGCCGACAGCCACCTGCAAATCAACACACTTGATTAGACTGCCAATCTCTGCTAATTACAATGCAGCCTATAGGCGCCACCTGGCGTCCATAATTAACGCTCCGGTCCGCTCCTGGTGAGATCAGCTGATCCTGGGTCTCAGGGAGGGCAGGTTGAGCTTGACAAAATTAAACACACACATAATGGAATAGGACTACTCAACTAAAGTGAGTAACCACATATAGGCCTATAGTGACTCTCTTTATTTGAGTATTTACATTTTACATTTCAGAGGCAAATAATGTACTTTATGTATTATGTCAATCAAAATTAGGATGTTTGATAAAAGACTTAACCACCTATAAGTGATTAGATTTAGGTCCACCTTCACCAGCTCCAACATTTAGGTGATGAACACATTACTGCATCAATAATTATAATCCAATATGAATGCATAGGCGTACTTTTACTTTTCGTGTTGTCCTACATTTTGATCGCTAATACTTTGTACTTTTACTTGAGTGCAATTTTTTTGCACATTATTTTTACACTGTAGTATAAAATATATATTTGTAACACACATTTAGATTGGAAAAAGCATATGCTCTTTATCAAGATAAATGATCGCTGTGTAGCCCGCTCTTTTTAGTGTACAGCTCATTAAGAAATTTCAAGTATCATATTAGTGGTAATTTATTTTGGGGTATTTGTTTATTTATTTATTTATTTTTTACCTGAAGATCAGTGTTTTATAAAATAGTGGTGTCTTGTAATCCCATTTAGGCTGGGCTAGATGATTAGCATGACACAGAAATAAGAATTAACTAACTAAATATCCAGTGGTGCCCCTAAATGTGAGGCAGCGGGGGTCATGGCCCCCCCACCCCCCGTGAAAATAATTACTAAGTCCCGCCCCTCAAATGCAAACTGGCCAATTACAGCATAGCATCGACCAGCTCAGACCAGGGTCTGACAACATCACAGCTGTGCTCCATTGACTCTAATGCAGTTGTTTCAGATTTCCTTCATTTTCAGGCTGGTTTTGTGGATTTGGAGCTAAATGTTGTGCCTGGGGCACGTCGTGTATTAATGATACTCGTTATCCAGAGAGGTTGGAAGGCAATGTATGTTTCTTTCCCCGTTCAAAAACCAATTCCAAACCCTAAAAAGTGTAGGGTTAGCTAGCTAGCTACTGAAGGTACACCCTACTAAATGTATAGATGCACTACTTTTACACTTATTAATGATAATAATACTAAAAAAGCAGGGAAACTTTGCATTTTTTTTCCCAGTGAGCTGTGTTTGGTTTCCCCTGGCGCTCCCCGGCAGAGGTCCAGCAGCTGGCAGCATGAGGGGAAACTCCGTTCATCTGCACACACTGTGATGCCACACAGCTGGTTCAATATCAGCAAAGTTTCCCTTCATATTCTTTGTCTTCTGTGTGGCTCAGCAGTGATGTGGTGGTTCACTTTTACACTCTGATCTGTAGCCTATAGTTGGGCTTTAGCTTCTAACTATCTTTGTCTTTTTAACCTGTTGTTGCTGCTGAGTCAGTTTGACATCCTGCATATATCCTTCAAACACAGACTGTAGACCCCTCTGTCTGCTTCTCTCTGGAATCACTGTTTCATTTCTCCAAAAATATGATCATATTTCTTCAGGGAGTGCAATTAGTTACTAATTTTGGGCTATCAAAAAGGGGTGGGGCTTAGCGAAGAGTCAATCGGAGGCCAGTATTACGTCTATAAGAGGCTGTGGGGCGCTCATGTTTCAAGCTACTGCCAGTGTAGTGGTATCTTGTGAAAACTAGACAACCTAAGACATTTATTGGTACCAAAAAGTTAGTATACCTTTTCAGACAGGGGGCTGAATAGTACTCCAAATTTTGGCTAAATTTTGGTGAGAGAACAACTGGCATGGTCATTGTCAAAGCGGTCCTTTGAACTCTCACCTCCAGATAACTGACTGAAAATAGGTGGTATGGGGACCCATGAGTCTCCCCTAAAGTTGAGGAGACTTGCTCCCAGTGATGGTCCTGTTTTTTACAATCAAAGCACTCCTTCAAATTTTGTGAGGAAACAGGCAACTAGCCAATTTGTAGAATAAGGAATCGCCTAACACATGTATCGATACATAACACGTTAAAACAGGATTGTTGTGGAACTCAAAGTGTTAGCTGTGGTAGTATAAGGCCATGCACATCAATTAGTAATATTAACTGCAAAATAATAAACCAAATTTATCATAGTGTGATTCCTTAACTCTCCATAGTGGCATACTTTTCAACTAGCCTTTACGCTAAAACAGCATGAGTGAATTCCTGAAATTCAGTATGGCTTTTAGCTTTGGTGTGCCACCCCAAGATTTTCACTGGCCCCATGTGGCCACCCCTATGAAATATTTTTGGGAGTGCCACTGTAACCAACTAAAAATGGGTCATGAACTATGAGTAATCTCAAGTAAACAGAAATCCTAACAAATTGGTCACAGCTCCTAATTCCCTTTTTGTCTCTTTGCCAGAGGAAAACTGTACTTTTTCACCTCACAATTCAGACACCTGTTATCACAACATTATCAATACACTTGGCTGTCAAAACTTTGAAGTGAACACAACAAACAGTGCTATTTATTTAGCTCAGGACCCCCCGAAGATCCCTCAGGGGCCCCTGTGACTCCATGAACCCCACTTTGGCAATGATTGATACACTGACCTGCGCCGGGTTTCACATGAATTGATAATTTAATTAAACCAGCAGCCAGAAAAGCGCCATACAACTATTCCTCAAGGCAACTATACCAGCATGACTGCCACTATCAAGCTGTACAGATGGCCCAGTTGAATAGTGCAGTCAGTTTAATTCCCCGCGATCCCAAACTCATTCTAAACACAAACAAAAAAACACAAATTAAAAACAAGTCAAGTGTGCTGCCGGAGATATTTTACAGAGCTCTTCGTGGATATGCTTATCATTATGTAACAGCTGAGCATGAATTTTACATGACCTATGTTACTGAGCTGTAAATGGTTTGTTTACATTCATAATGTTCATAAATGATGGAACAGGACTGTGGGTCACTTAGAGGCATCGTGATGAAGAGAAAACAAGGCCTGAGAATGTGCTGTGATTGTAGCCTGCTCTGGCACTAAAACTGTACCTTCAGGGCAGTATTACTTTGTCATCTGTTACTCTGAAATGATTGTATATAATAAAGATGTTTGTATGTTGATGCATCGGTACAAAGCCGGGCCCTTTAAAGTGTGCTGTTTGGACGACCGAACCCTCAAAAATGACCTTGAGAACAACAGTGAACGTGTTTCTGACGTAGTGGTGATTATAATAATAATAGCACGGTCAAAAAAATCAGTCTCTGAATTAAATACAGTTGTGGAAGAAGTCCTCAGACCCTTGAATAAAAGAAGCAACACCACAATTTTAAAATACTTCAATACAAAAGAAAGTGCTGTATTAAAAAGTAGAAGTACCATGAGCAAAATGTAGTTAAAGTACCCAAAGTAAAAGTGTTCAGAGCGCTTAACTGACCCCCTCAGAGTGTTATGTATCTATCTTTAATTATTATCATCAGCATTTTAATGTTGTTTTCGATGTTTTTATTTATTTACTTAGCTCAGTCTCAATAAATATACTTTACTCAGAGGGCGTGTCGGGGGCAGGATGGATACTGGAGGCAGTGTGGCTAAAAAATGTCCGACTATTTTCACATTTTCTGGGCTTTATTTTTTCATATTGACAAGAGATTGCCTAAGCAATAATGAAGATTTTTTTGGGATAGAAATTGGTTGCTTTCTATGTCACGTTACACCTGAGCAAAACCCCTGACAAAGTCACAGCTCAAGATGAGAAAGACAGCCGTCACATGGCTGCAGCCAAACCCTCCAACATAGGATGATTGGAGTGCCATTGTAAATGACATAAACTGTATGGAAAGCTTGACCATTAGCTTTAGACTACTATATCATTAATATGTAAAATACTGGACAATATATGTGTCTTTAAGCTGTGACCCATTACATATGTCATTAAGGACCATTTTCTTGTACAAGCACTGTACAAAACTCTGGCCCTCTCTCTCTGGCTTCACCACAGGGCATTAAAACCAACACAAGTGAGACATTTTTTACTTTATATACAGTTGGACAGTTTAATTGCTAACAATAAATCACATTTCATAAGATTTTTTTTTTTATATGTTCTTTAATTAAAAATCTTAATCTGCAAAGTAACTGTTAAATACGGCCATCAGATGAATGTAGTGGAGTATGAAGCACAAAACGTCCCGCTGAAGTGTAGTGGAAGTACTGAGCAGTGGTAGTTAAGTCTTTTATTTACAGTAGGTGAAAGTAAAAACACCACAATGTCCTTTATTTAAATTTTTACTTAGGTAAATACTAGCAGTATATGTACCTAAAGTATTAAAAGTACCCACAAGGAGCATATCGGCTCTTCCAGAGTGTTATATTATATATGTATTAATGTGTAAACAGCATTTTAATGCTGTAGCTGGTTAATGTGCAGAACATTTAAACTACTTTATATACTGCTGGGTGGCTTAATCTAAAACAAAGAGTCATATTTTTTTTAAATTATCATGTATTTGTATGTCAAATCTCAATCTACAAAGTAAATATTATGGAATAAATGTTGTGAAATAAAAAGCACAACATTTTTCTTTGAAATGTAGTCTGGTAGAAGTGAGAAGAATCAGAAAATGATGCTCAAGTAAAGCACAAAAACCTTAGAATTGTACTTAAGTAAGCAACTTTTGAGTCATGGATTGATTACTGAACAGGCCTACCAGGCTCAGGTCCAGGGGCCCACACAGTCAAGGGGCCTCTCGGCCGTCATTTGCGAACTGCCACTCAAATTACCGACCAGGAAGAGAATCGAAATGGCCGCAAAAACATGCAAAGAAACTGCAAGGAGAAACAAAACGACCAAAACAGATACAGAATTACCTCAGAGACACAAAAAGATGCACTACAGCTACAAAGAGACACAAAGAAGAGGTAAAACCAGCACAAAGTCTGTGTCTCGCTCCTGTGCAGGAGAGGTTGTGCAGTCTTTTGCATAACTGCGTCCAGGGGCCCATTGTCCCCTAATCCTGTTTAGTTACTTTGCACCACTGGATTAAGCAGCATGACAAGTAAGTAAAGCAGATTTGTCTAAAGTTGAACTACAGTGCTGTACTGTGTAAATACTTTGTCACATTCCATAAATATCTGAATGTCATTAATGGTTTTAATGCTGATCTTTTTTGCATTTTATCTTTTATCTGATATAAAAACAAAAATCTTAAATTAAAGCATTAAAGCTGCATCATGTGCATTCAGGTGTGAGGAGGTATATTTCCAATAAGCCATCATGATTCAGTGACAACATTTCCGTAACTCAAATGTGACCCGATCAGTAACTTCGCAGCGTGACACTGACCCTGTGACTTAATCCTTTTGCAGATTACAAAGATGCCATATTTCATTGCAATGCAATATCCAAATCAACTGACTGTCACACTGTCTGCAAATGAGAGATGAATGCCAAGATGAAAGTGACTATCAAGAAGGACTTCAAGAGTTGAAAGCTTTCTGTGACGCGTGTGAGATCACCGCCATACGGGAAGCAAGCGGTGAGGTGAGCCTTACTCATCACTAGGCGTGTCACTGGCTGTACAGCATCAATGTGATTAGAGAGACGGAGTGGGGGGAGGAGGAGGAGGAGGAGGAAGCCAGTGAGAGAGAGAGAGATGACCTAATACCCTGTAAAAAGCAATGAAGTCATACTACCTGACTCATATTCCCAGCTGACACCAGCTCTCCCAATCACAACATCCCAGTGCATGTGTGTGTGTTGTTAGAGGGTGAAGGGAGAGTGTGTTTGTGTGTGTTTGTGGGTCAACAGCTTCATACGCATGTGAGTGTTTCATAGCAGGTGAGGAGAAGCTGTACTTGTGTGTGTGTGTTTGTGCGTGTGGGGTTAATGAAGTCACACACTGTTGTGCAGAGAGGTTAAAGTTGGTTCAGACATGTTTGTCAAACCAAAGGATTTGCAGCAATTCACACACACGACAAGGCCAAAACAATTAGCTAACTAATCCCAAAACTGATCAACAATCAGTCTGCTAATTGCTAATATAACATAAATCTGTCAAACACTCTCTGCGAGGCAGTAATTATAATATGTGTCGGGGGTTAACATCTCCTTCAACATTTAAATACGCTCAAAATATCCTCCCAATACGGCGACAGAAAAATAAACAATTTTTTCTTTGCTATGTTGCGACAGGAAACGACACACCACCATCCAAAATAACCATTACAAAATGTAATCAAATAATAAACTAGAAAAGTGCACTCAATAAAGTGCAGATCTCCGCCAGGCGACCACATGGCCACCCAGGCTGACTGCGGCCACTCCAGACAAATCTTGTAATTCCAGCAGACGCGGCGCAGCACGTTTTAGAAGCGTCCCAGGAAGACATGCCTCGTCTATTTTTTGACGGAGCCACAGTTTGTTGCACAGAGCAGATCAAGTTTTCCTGCTAACAGACACTGTATGTGATATATAGATACAATATAAATATGAGGATTCATGTATTTTTAATGACTAAAACAGCCACAAACCTTTGATCAATGTCATTTATAACTTGACTTTAAGTGTTGGTAACTTTTTTCTGTTGACTACAGCACAACAAGGTGAGAAATAACAACAATAAACAAGCCTACTTATCAAGGAAAAATGACCAAATCAACAAAATCTGTAAGTCTAAAAAATCAGGCAGGCAAAACGCTCTGCTTCTGAAATAGATCTGGTTTCGGTGTGACTCTGAAAGGCAGCTGGTACGTGGTGCAACTGTGCCTGGTGGAATTATCCATCTCAGCTCCTTTACAGTCAAGACATTCATCTGGTATTGTGCCTAACTTTAATAGATCATAATATATTGAGTGTGGAATTAGTCTGCAGAAGCTCCTTTTCAAAATGAACCAAACATCTTTACAGATGTGTGTTTTTGAGCCACAACAAAGGCCAAAATGTGGCCTGCAACAGGACGGTAAGGCTTGTGGTTTTTAGCCCATATCCGGAAAACTTGTGTCCCCTACCAGAGGAGTGAGGAGTCAGCAGTAAATGCCAATAAAAGAGGTTTTTCAACACTTGTGAATCACTGCAACCACAAGAGGCCCTTGAGTGTACAGTCATACATGTGCACACAAGGTATGAGGCTAATTGGTGCAGTAGTTTGCGAGGTTAGCTGCTGACAGACGGAAACACACACAACCAAAAGCACACACATGACCAAATGACAAACGCTTATGTCTGGAGGAGACAATAAACTTTACAAATTGCCATTATTATTAATCTCTGGTTCTAGTGTTATGATGTTCTGCTCTTCTACATGTGGTTTGTCCACGTTGTGTTGCCGTACTTCAGCAGAAGCTGTAGCTTGATGTGGGTACAGTCAGAGTCAAACACTGCACTGTCTCTGTCATTATTTTCAAATGTATTAAAAAGTGTAACATTAAAACATCACATAAGCTCTAGCACTGTTGATTGTGATAGTTTTCGTAAAGTGTTATGAAATGATAATGTTACGAATGGTTATCTTCTCGCAGTGTTAAGCTAAATACCTGTCAGAACGTTAGCTAGCTAGCATACATACCATGCATTAGCTAGCAGTCTGGACATGCAGTAAAAAGGTAACACTGATGTCAATACCTCAGTTTGAGCTGGAACTTTAATTGTGAAGATAATATTTTGCTAAAAAAGTGTCAGGCCAATCCCCCCCAGCGCTGACTACATGGCTACGGCCTTGATCCCACCTTAAGCGCTGAAAAACTGCGATCAGCACTTATCTGTTTCCCACCATTTATAGACTAAATGACTAACTAGCTAATAAAAAAATAAAGAGATCAATCAATAAAGAAAATAATCACTACAGTGTAATCATTGTAGCCCTTAAAAACAGCCACATTTTGAGATAAGATTGATCTAAAACTAAAACTACAAACTGATAACATCGGTGTGAAAATGCACCGCTATAATCATCTTTATTTCAAAACATATATATTTGTGAAATTGTTGGCCCTTTAAAATGGTGTCCCGGATTTTTATCAACACTGTCAGATTTCTACAAAAACATGATTTAATCAGGCATAAAGGGAGTTAGCTTTATCACAAGTACTCCTGTCTCACTTCCTGGTTTATAAAAAGATAAGAATGCTGCTCAAATACTGGTGAGCTTCCTATTTTTTTATATTCATTAAATAAAATTGCTATCGGGTGTGTCTCAACGATAACATGACAATTCCATAGCCCTTCTAAATCAAAACTAAAAAAATATGGTTTAAAGATTAGTATTTTGATGAGCATTAAGAGAACTTGTAACTCTTGGCTATTCACTATGACTCTGTCAAATTATGAAATATACAACTTTTTGTCAACTCTGTAAGACGTCAACTCTGTCAGATCTTTCCTCTGACACCCATCATGTATGTTATTTAAAAAAAAATTAAATCACTGCGAGGTTGTCCCATTACAAGGTTTAATAGTCAGCCTAATTGGAGAATAAATACATAAATAAATAAGTATGTTTTTGTCCCAATTCTTAATAATGAGTGGTGTACCCAAACCATTTATATAAAAGTAAATAAGCTGACCCAGAAGGAGTTTTGAGTCTGTGAGTATAACATACACATTGAGCTTCACCTTTTGGGTCGTAAAAGTGAAGCTTAGTGTGGTGACTTTTTGCTGACTTGCCCCAAAAATGGAGCACAGTTTGGGACAAAAGGCCTCATTGTTAGGGTCCCTGCGTGATGATCAACCTGCGGAAAAGAAAAAAAAAACTCACAGACACTCACCTGCTTTAAATATGATAAGGTTTTTGCATTTTAATTGTCCTCCACCACCACCTCTCCAACTCCATTTTATTAAATGATTGTTTTTTATTTGTTTTGTTTGATTATCATTTGCAGTCTTTCTGTGAGTGCTTGTGCTGCTGCTGCCCCGGCCCACTCTCTCAACAATGGAAAAAACTTACAACAAATAAAACAAACACAAATGAGCAAACAAATAAAAGTTGAAAAAAAAAAAAAGACAGAGGGGAAAACCCCTCACACAAAGTGGCCTCTGGATTTAGTGTTTCATCTGGTCAGCTGATCGACTCCAGGGCTCTCGTCAGCTTATGAGCACAAGATGTGGTATCATTTGCATGAGGTCTTACATCATCCCTGAGAGCCCGCTCACCATGGCATCAGCACGTGGTGCTTAGCCAACATGTCCCTTTGTGCTCGCAGAAGCCTCATTCAAGTGACAGCGGGGCACCAGAAAAGTCTTGAAAAGGACATCTGGCCATGGAAGTCAAAGGGATGTCCTTTAGGGATCCTCAGACGTGTCTTTACAGCCTATTAAGCCCGTCCTCTTTGAGAGACAGATACTGTCCATAGGTGAAAGCGATATTTGCATGGGCTCTTGGACAAAGAGGATGGTATGTGTCTCTGCCACACAGTAAACCACAGCATCTCCCCAGAGATGCCAGTCAGCCTTTCATCGAGGGGAAAAAGAGAAACAGCACTACCGTGACGACCAGATGGTCAAGATCATTGAGGGGTTTTTTATGTGCAAGTAACATGACCTCAGCACTCTGGGTTTCACAAGTATCCCGCAGCTAACACACACACACTCACACACACACGTGCACACGGAAATACAAGTGTACAAATGACAATTGTAGCCCACAGCTATAGACAGTGAGGTCTGAATGGAGACCAGACCTGCTGTAGTCCATTCAAAGCACAGAGACGGTTTAGTTCAGGGTCACAAAGGTTACGTGGTACAACAGCATCATCACCAATCAGGCCTCCAAACAGGCCACACCAAACTCACACATCCAGGCACAGAGGGGTGTGTGCGAGGGGGGGAAACACTATCCCAGATCCATGCTTTGTATTGATTGGGGCTCTGGACTCCCAGCGGACCCCTTTTAATGGAAATCCAGACGACCTCTTGGACACACTGGTACACTCTGAGCACCGCCGAGAGGCCGTCCCATGTGGGGTGCTCGTCCCCCATCCCAGCCCTGCTCTCACCCAATCCTCTGGCCTCTCCACTGGGTGGGGTGGGGATTGAGGGCAGACCTCCTGAGCCCACCCTCTGGTCCTCCATGCATCACGCAATCCTGTTCTCCTCCTGCTGCTGCTTTTTTTTTTTTTTTTTTTTTTCTTTAATCCATGTTATTGGGTGGAGAGGGGATGTTTTAATCCTGGACTCATACCAGGAGTCTCCCTGTGAGTCCTCATCTGCAACACACCCTTAGGGAACGAACCCCCTTCCTGATTGGCACCCAGAGAGCGCGTCTAGACTGTGATTATGCATGTAAATACACCTGCTCTGTCTTTCTGCTGCCATTTTATTACCACATTTATATTGATTCTATTTTCAGACCCGGTGTTTGAAAATTTGTGATTATATTGTTGCTCCGTTCTATGTGTTATTAAAAGGCAGAAGGCGTTCTCACTAGAAATGCTAAAATATTCATGCTGAATCTCTCTAGGAGTCACATGCCATGCTCAGTCTGTCATATAAGCCAAAATGGAAGACTGCGTGTGTTTTTGTTTTTGTCATGTAGCCCAGTTACAGTGTGGGAAAACACCATATATGACGGGGGAGTAATAAATTGAATTGGGGTTAAAATGCACAAGTTATCCACAGGCTGAATACAACACCTCCCCTGGGAACACAAAGCAAACACATCAGGAGACAGCACATTTAGATATCAGTGCACATAAAGTCCAGCGCGTCCTTAAACACATGTATGTAAAGATATTTTCTACTGTGGTGGAGCATTTTCTGTTTGCTCAAACATCCCCAGAGTTCGCCTTGTCATTCAGGTACTCTTACACAACACACTGTACATCCCACCATGCATATGCACAGATGGGAACGACAGGCTAAGCTTGAGTTAGACTGACACTTTGAGGGAGCTGCTCAGCACTGTATGGCAATTTATACACCAGGTCCAGTGTTTCCCTGAAGCTTTATTCACAGTGGTGACCCCAGTGTGCTAACAATGTACACTTTAGTGATAAAATAATGACATCATAAGAGAAACCTCCTCTTTAACTACACCTGATGTTATTTATTTATTGTAAATAAATGTAAATTTCCTGATTTTAATGTGAATTTATGGAAGTTGCAGGTACTTTGTTGCCTGTTTGAAACCTAAAAAAAAAAAATCCAAAAAAAGGAAAAAGTCTGACTAAATGCATCAGTTGTGTTAATATATATGTTTTTAGGAATATTATTATCATTACTGCAGTTGGAGTCTTTGTGTTGTAGCTACTACAACCATGCCGTCAGGCGTGGTTTCTGTCGAGGACATCTTGGGGAGTCCATACGCGAAACGAACGGCGCGGTTCTTTGTTCACCGGGGCTGCTGCAAACCCTTGTTTTTTTTTTTTTTTTTTTTTTTAACGGGAAATGTGCGAGGGCTTTTCTGATGTTCCCCCGCTGCATAGGGTCTGCAACGCCTGTCTGACAACTCCCTTTCTCTTCTCCTCCTCGTATACAGCCCCCACCGCCCCCCGCCTCCCCCCCAGACACCCTCTTTCCCTCCTATACATAACATCCTCATGCGCAACGGCGCCGGAGACAACAACGCGGTGACCTGCCGCAAAGCACGGCTACATAGAGGTGGGCGGACCCCCCCCTTCCTCCTCTTCTCCTCTTCTCCTCACCCCCCCTCTCCAAAAAAAATGTCACAAACTCCTTTACTCCCAAATTTCATGTCAGATGCTCCGCGATAACACGCAGGAGCTCTGAATGATAAAGTTGACATCATCTTTTCAGCAGCAGCACCAGACGACCATGTGCGCACTGTGCTGGCACCTTTTGATACGCGACTGTTTACATCCAGGATGGCTATTCTTACATAAGTCACCGAAAATGCGGTTTTCAGGCTCCACTGCAGCTGTGGAGCTGAGAGCAGGTCTGCGTTAACACGAGTGCGGTGCGGGTGAGGTGAAACGCTGAGGCTTTTTCTCCTTTTCTATAGGTGGCGGGGAGGCAGCTTGATTCGGGATGCCACAGGCTCGGGAACCTGAGACGGAATGGTACAACGGGAGGGCGGCTCGTTTTGTCTCGGCGAGGAGGGGAGCTGTGTAAACCAGACTGGGTGGAGCAACACATCGCCCGCCCCATCTATCGTGCAGACGGCCTTGTGTCCCGTTTGCCTGGAGCTCGGAGAGAGACTACTGTACTGAAAGTCTGGCGGATAGAGAGAGAGGGGGCCGGTCTATGGGAGGGACTAGCGCAAAGGGGGGAATTGGAAGGAGGAGGGGGCGAGGAGGAGGCGGCACGGGTGCTGTTTCTCCAGTCTCTTTCCCCTGTCTTTGTCTCACACACTCTTTTGTTAGCCATGCCTAGCCTGCTGGTTCTAGCAGGGATCATGGAGAAAAATGGGGGCTACGCCGGGGATCTGGCCGGCTCCGGCTTCGGAGGCGAAGGTCTCCTTGTGCCGCCCGACGAGGAGGAAGACGACTCCCGTGCCCTCAGGGTCGCGCTGGGCCAGTTGTCTCTGCTGGGGCTCGGGGAAGGCGAGGACGGCGGCGGAGCCCCAACAACAGGAGTACAGGACCGGAGTAACAATAACAACAACCACCACAACCACACGAACAACGTCGGAGGTGGCGGGGACACGGCGATCCTGCAAGGGAAAAGCAAGTTGTGCGCCCTGTACGAGAGCTCCTCAAGTGAGACGAAAGGACGAGGCTGCAACATAACAGAATGCGTCCCAGTGCCCAGCTCTGAACATGTGGCCGAAATAGTGGGGAGACAAGGTAAACCGCTGGCTTGCAAATTATTTCCCTCCAAACTTGTGCTTTTATCCCACAAACAGTGGTGCATTATCCCCGCCGTGGTTTCCTGTGTGCTTTGTTTTTTGTTCTCTAACTGTTACCTGGTGTTATTTGACAAAGAAAAGGGAGTGGTGTGTGTGCTCGCGTGTTTTTTTTGTACTCCCCCGAGACATCAGCCTCCCACTTTTTCTGCTACAATGTACCAAGTTCCCGTGTACTCATCATTACACTCGTACGTTGAAACAAGTCGGTCGCTGCTTTGTGTTTATTTTGCTTTTGAGTGATTTTTTCTTTTGTGTGTGTGTGTGTGTGTGCACGGAGGCAACGAGAGAGAGCCCCGTTCCCTCCTGGGCGAATTATTCTACATCCACGCCATCAATGTCAGCGCACAGACACACACTGGAGCACGGAGAGCACTTGCTTCCTTTGTCGTCTGAGACGCGCCAGACTGTTCAAAAAGGCAACGTGCAGCTGGCGAGGAGAGGAATGTCTTTCACTTTGAATCGATGGCTTAGAAAATAAGCAGATACACACATTTGGTCCTGGTGGTGGGAGACGTTGTGCCTCTTTCCAAATTTATTCAGCTCGTTGTTTATGTTGCGCACTGCCCCAGTGACACAATTGGACAATAGAGCAAGCGTGGTCCACTTGTTTTTTTTTTCTCCTCCTCAAATGAGGGGAGTTGGAAAGTTCAATTCCAGACACGTTGCAGATTGTGCCCGTTTTCCTTTTTTTTACGTACAGTTGGAGGTTTTTTTTTTATTGAACAAAGACCTGAAGTTGAATGACAGCAGCTGTCAAACAAAGGTGTGAAAGTCGGGGGATGAGGGGAGGGGCGCAGTAAGACAGTGTTGCTGCTCGGCACACGGGATGGCCTTAAAGGGTGACTCAGCGAGAAGTTGCACCAGGAGGTGGGAGTCCTTAAATAAAAAACAAAAAACAGAATTTTTAGTTGTTTGCAGTAAAGATATTACCAGGTGATTTTTCCCCCACTCTATCCAAGCACCATATTTGTGAGCAATCAAGCTGCTAAGAAGCCTGAAGTAACCCAGAAGTAGATTCCTCTTCCTGCTTGCTGGTGGTGGTGTTTACGTGGCTGCACCCATTGTTGAGTGTTGTGATGAGCCCATGGGTGAGAGGGGCAGAGAAAACAAGGACAGGGGGGACGGAAGGGCAGCGTAGCATCTAAAAGCTGAATGGGAGTCACGCCTTGGAGCTCAACACAGGGGGCTCCTCATGAGCCCCACTTCACTGCACACTCTCAATGCCACATGGTTGCCTGTCAGGAGAGGGAGAAATAGGGGGCTGGACCGAGAGAAGTACAAAGACTGCAGGGGTGGGTAAGGTACCATCAGAGAATCCAGATTTATCTTGAAAACAAACAGGTCTTGAATCATGTCACATGGCGTTCACAGGAGTTGAAATGGCTTCTTCTTCTTCTTCTTTTTCTCTCTCTTACCAATACTCTTCTACCTTGGTTCACTGTTGTGGTAACGTGGATTTAGTTTGTGCTGCTAAGTGCCCCTTGTCTGCCATTGCGGCTCCTGTTCTTTACTCTGAAGTGTAAGTTTTGAATTTTAATGGGGTAACCGAAGACAGCTGGAGGGTGGATCCAGTGAGCACAAGAGCAGCGAGAGGGCCCTTTTGCCTTGACCGGGGAAGAAGTGCTGATTTGGGGGGATGTGAGATGAGCTGCTTTTGATTCAGGCCCTTCGTTAGTTTGGCGCCATGTACACACCCCCTTCTCCTCGGCACCG
The DNA here is from genome assembly GCA_019142605.1 of Cephalopholis sonnerati. Lineage (NCBI taxonomy): Eukaryota > Metazoa > Chordata > Actinopteri > Perciformes > Serranidae > Cephalopholis > Cephalopholis sonnerati. The sequence continues at coordinate 35,601,188 of JAGQAX010000008.1, forward strand.
TGCATCGCAGCCCGCCTGGTGAATCTGGCAAACGGAGCATCCTGTCATGAAGAAAGGGTTGGATGTGATTGTGTTCTCCCGACAGAGTCACAGGCATTGATTCCCCGAGGATGCTCTTGTACCTTCCTCTGGAGCTCCTCAAATCAAGGGTGGCTTTGTTTTGAATCACCTCTCACACCACGGTTCAACAGTTAGAAAATAATCTCTGGTTGCGATGAATTAATCTTGGCCTATTTTGTTTACAGATAATTCTTTAATTGAGACATTAATTTGGGCTAATTAAAAGGTGCAATGCAGTTTGAGAAAAGGAATTCGGCAATTGCTCTTTGATCCCCCGTGGCACGAACAGATCTATTAGACGAATACCAGGAAATGGCCACAAAGGGCATTTTCAGATTTAGGGTATGAGCAATGCTAAACCTTCAGAGCATCGCTATCCTACTGTCTGTACCTCTGGTTCCTGAGAAGTAAGTGTTCCTGAACAAAGTGGGCCTATTTAGTTGCATTAGAGCGACATTCGTCTTCAAGTTAATGTGTCTTTGAACCTTTTGATACCTGCTGCTGTGATTTTCAGATAGGTAGTGCAATGATGTGCTGTGTGATCTGAAGCACCTGGAGTCTGGTAAGATGAGCTCAGATTTGCTCACTGAATAGATTGCCTGATGGTTCTTGTTTGTCCAAAGAGACATGCCGGTCTCTTTAAGACACGGCCCGAGACGAGAGAGGCACGTTTAAGTCGTCAATAAATGTGGAAGTCTTAATGAGGAAGCTGCCTGAATTTCTGAATGAAAACTGACCCGAGTGGTGCTTGATGCATTCTTCATGGAGTGTTATATAAACAGACTCTTACCATGTTCCTCTTGACCTTAAACGTACCTGACAATCCTCCCTAAATAATTACTGATTTACTGTATGTCCTGTTCCGTCCCATTACGACGTCAGGTAATCTGTCATGAAATAACATTAACCTGCACTCACTCACACTGAGGCTCTGCCTTAAAAGCACGTAATAGAGTAAACTATTACACTCTGATCAGAAACAGGACAGATGTAGAGCAATAAATGGCCCAAAAACAAAGCATATGTGGGTTGACTGAATTGTCTCAAGTTCAAGGAGAGGTCAGGAAGTGATTGCATCTGCTGCGGCTGTTACAGCCCTCCAAAACAGTCGTGTCTACGCTGGCCAATACCTCTGCACCATCCATGTATCTCTTAGCAAGACATGTGTCTGATTCAGAGCTAATAAATAAGAGCACTGAATGAGTGTACGAATGCTTAAGTGGTGGAAACCTCATGAATCATGGTAATTACTCTGTATCCTGTGCCAGTAAAAACCTGCAACATATTAAGTTAAACTGGTCATAACTGGTGAATAAATATGAATTTGGGGGATTTCTGTTAGCTCAGGATGATAACAAAGTGTGCTCTGTTGATTCGTGAGTCACAAAATTTAACTGGTGTATCATATTTACTTATTTAAAAATGTATGTTGGTGTCTCTGCAGGTTGCAAGATCAAAGCCCTGCGGGCCAAGACCAACACCTACATCAAAACCCCCGTCAGAGGAGAGGAGCCCGTGTTCTTAATCACTGGCCGGAAGGAGGATGTTGCACTGGCCCGCCGTGAAATCATCTCTGCTGCAGAGCACTTCTCCATGCTCCGGGCATCCCGCAACAAGCTGGGGGTGTCCTTTAGTGGCTCCCCGCCCACACCTCTGCCAGGTCAGACCACCATTCAGGTGAGAGTGCCATACCGTGTCGTGGGGCTGGTAGTGGGGCCTAAAGGCTCCACCATCAAGCGCATCCAGCAGCAAACCTGCACTTACATCGTCACTCCCAGTCGAGACCGCGACCCTGTCTTTGAGATCACGGGGTCACCGAGCAACGCCGAGCGGGCCCGCGAGGAGATTGAAGCACACATCGCCTTCCGAACAGGAGGCCTGCATGACCACAATAATGAGAATGACTGTCTGGGGCCGAATGGTGGAAGCAGCCCAGCGGGCAGCAGCGGTGGTCTGGAGAGCCGGCTACAGCAGGTGTGGGGGCTGCAGGGGGGCCAGCGCAAGCCTCTCACCAGCAGCTACCGCCAGAACTTCTCTGATGCCATGGTGGGAGGGGGAGGGGGAGGAGGAGGCGAGGGAGGGGGAATCTACAACAAGAGCAACTTCTCCAGCTCCGGAGAGAAGCCTTGCTCTTATTTTGGATCTGAGGGTACCCAGAGCTGGGGCGACCCCGACTACCCCAAACAGGTGGCCTTCTACGCCCAGCAGCGGTCCAAGAGCTTTGGAGGCCTCCCACTCCCCCTGACCAGACTCTCCCCTGGTTTACCCGAGTCCTGCGGAGGTGGAAGCACCAACAACTCCTCAGTCACCAGCATTGTGCCCGTATCCGGCTCACCTCATGCCCAGGCCCGCCGCGCCCACAGTGAGCCCACCTCAGCCGGCGAGGGCTTCCCAGGCCGTCTGCCAGTGCCGGACTCGCCACCGGCCACTGTGCGGGACTGCATGACCTGCTTTGAAAGCAAAGTGACGGCTGCCTTGGTGCCCTGTGGCCATAACCTCTTCTGCATGGAGTGTGCCATCCGAATCTGTGAGCTCAACCACCCGGAGTGCCCAGTGTGCCACACCCAGGTCACACAGGCCATCCGAATATTCTCTTAAGGAACCACATCAGTTTTTATCATTAGTTTTGTCAGTGTTTGTTCAATAATTATTTACTGTTATTATGATTATTATTATTATAATACACATTTTTGTTTTTCAGAAAATTTAAAAACAATCAAGCAGATATTTTAGAAGGCACTGCTTGCTTTACTAAAAAGTATAAGAAATATTTTTAAGTTTTTCTTTTATATATATATATGCATATATATTTTATAAAAGTTTTGTTTATAAGAGAAGTATAGTACCTTGCATTTTCAGTTTTTTGACTGCTGCTGTTTTTCATTCATGAATCACAGTGTAGGCAGAGGTAGACAGTAATGTGAACATTTTATTATTCAAAATTTTTTATTTTACCATGAAGTGGGTTTATATGGAAGGAAGAAGATGATTGTTGAGGTACCCAATCTGCACCTGACTGACCCAGAAAGTCAATGTTGTTATTAGAAGGAGGAAAAAAAAACAGAATTTTCATTGCACCTTACAATCATCTTGGTCTAAAATAGGATTTTCAATCATACCTTGAAATTTCGGGAGCTGATGTCAAGGTGAATTCAGCCTTTTCAGTTTTACTGTGATTAATAGGTCCAAAATAGACAACAATTTTAGCTAAATGAAAATGTGAATATTGGTTCTTGTCAAAGCCTTGTAGTCTTTACAAGAGAACAAAACAGTCCCCTTTATTTCATTATTATACCTTAAAGTCTTATAAACTAGATTGATGCTAAAAAGGACATTACATCATTTATTTAAGGTTACATTTTATTGGTGTCATCATTCACAGAGATAGATGAAAGTTGTATGAAGTGTCAGTAAATTTTTCCTTTCCAGTAGCCATTGATTACACTTTGGCCACTGCAGTTTGTTGAAAAGATTCAGTAATGCTTGCTCCTCGTGGCACTTGAAAAGCATGTGGTTCCTCGGTTGGCTTAAAGCACTGATTTAATTTGTGAGGCCGAAAGCCTTGGAATTCATCCAGTTGGCTAGTTCTCGATATCTGTCTCCCCAATGGACTTGTTTCAAAGCCACCTTAACCGCGCTTTATTGTCTTGTGTGGTCATTTGGCCACAGTCGCTGAACGATATAGGACACAGCGAGAGCTCCAGTCAACAAGCATTTCTCTGAGGTGTGCACTGTAAATAAAGAGGAGAATTAGTGCGTGGACAGAAGCCGAGTAAAACTGTAAAATGTTTCCTGAATCAGCAGCAGATTGAAATAGTTGACACTGTAAAATACAGAGTCCCAAATCAGTAATCCTTCCTCCACGTCCCCAATACTAACAGCATTATGTGTGAGCTCCGAGGGGCCAGCTGTCTCCCCTGTAATTAGCAAAGCTGTACAGGAGCAGGTGTTTCATGGCACACTGTAGCTGTGACCCCAAGTTGGAGGTCTCGCCTAGCCCCCTTTCTTTCTCTCTTTTCTTTGGGAGTGGCTTTTATGTCTCCCCCTGCTTACAGTTTGATCGTTTGCTTTCGAAGGCCTCTCTGAGTGGGGCGTATTGTCTGGGCCCGGTAGCGGCGTGGGCTGCACAGCGCTCGGACACGGCCTGGATCTACTCATTGATAATTAGGCAAATGGGTTGGTCCAGGTGCGGACCGTGTGGGGACTCTGGAGCTGTGTGAGTGGTACGACGGGGTCCCGCAGCGAGCCCCTTACTGCCCCGCCCCGCTGTTACAAGCACAGAGGGGGCTGGATGGTCTGGATGCAGCTGGGCGAATAGGACCCCCTCCTTCCACTCCCTCTTGCCCCTTCCTCCCCCCTTTTTCCTCTCCTTTTCTGCTGCTCTGAGCTATCCCTACTGAGGAGAGGGGGCCTCCTTTGTCCCAAAACACACACACACACAAAATTTGAAAGACACTAGCTGAATTTGGCAGCGCCTGTGAAATGAGGGGAGGCTTAGGAGCAAAATAAATTATCTACAGTTATCGGGGGATACCCCGCTTACCTGTTTTCAACGTTAATGCCCTGTATGCCCTTTCTGAATTCTGAAAATGTACGCGCTCACCTACAAAAGAGAGATTGCGTGATCCTATCATGCGGGGTGCAGCATTAACTCCCCCTCCACTCCCCAACAGCGCCGCCCTGAAAATTTGGACGGGGTCTTGTTTGTGTGACAGCGCCAGTGCAGATCGTGTCAGCTCGCTACTGTATGGGACATCCTGCAGCTGCCCCTTCACTATGGACACCCGGGCTCCAGCCAATGGCAGCCCCCCTCTTCGCTTTGAGCTTCCAGAATGAAATCAGACAATTGTAATTGACAGGAAAGCAGAGGAAACGCCCCATTTAACCAGCACTCATGCTGAATCAAATTACACACCCTCTGCGTCTGCCTTAGCCCCAGCCTGGGGATTTCAGAGGGCTAGAGGAGAGCGGATGGGGGTAGGGATTAAAGCTGTTGAATGATAGGAGAAGGAGGGGGGGGGGATTCATTTTGGCTAGAGAAAGAGAGAAGTATGCTCCAAAAAAAAAAAAAAAACGAAAAAAAAAAGAAACCGTGCAGATCTTGCAATTGTATTGATCACTGAGGTCCTGCAGCGAGTTTTGAGTTGTTGTCACATGTGTGCCAGCGGTGATGACAGGGAACCTCTCGAGTGTTATATTGGAGAACTCGGCTTCTGTCTCAAAAGAAAAATTACAGATTGTGTCTTTCAGGACACGAAGGCCCCTCCTTTTTTTTTTTTTTTTTTTTTTAAAGAAAAAAAAAACACGTAAAGCAGACCACTCGCATTAGGTGTGGACTGCGGGGAAAGCACTGTACTTGCAAAAAAAGTACCCTGATATCTATCAGATGTAGAAAATAAAGAATAGTTATGATTTTTATGGACGGAGAAATTGCACAGTGGTTTGGCCTAAGCTTTCAATTTCAAGGCAGTATGACACTGTTCTTTGAACTTAGTATTTTACTTTCATTTTGTTTTCTGCCTTAATGTTTTTTATTGAAAGATTGCCATTAGTTTGGCATACAAGGTAGCAACTTTGGCCTTTGACAGTACCGCACCCCCCCCCCCCCCCCCCAAAACAAGTTTTAAAGTACTTATTTTTGGAGAAAAGAATGTGAATCAAACAGCTCGGGTGGGGATTAGAGGGATTCAGGAAATTAGGCTCTTAAAACACTTTACTTAAAATATAGAGTAAAGCACCTTATTACAAAACAAGCGCATTTGATTAATACCAAACCGACCACTGATGGTGAAAAGACATTTCATAGGATCTGAAAGACATGCACATAAGGATTCCCTATCATTTTTTTGTATTATGGTGGTTCTTGTTATTCTTAATACTACAGTAGTACTAGTGGTAATTTGGGAGACCTCTCGTCCATTTGGTCAATGCTGATGACTTGGTTTGAGTGTTGCACTGGTTTAATGAAGAGAGGGCTTATTGGAGATTCTCCCTGTGTAGACGCTGTATGAGTTAATGAGTATTGTACTTTATGGGAAAGCACTCTGAGCATCTATGTAAATACAGTATGTGTATCAGTTATGAACATCCAGACAAAGGCCCGCTTAAAGTGAGGTTTTGATTATTTTTACAAGCTGAGGGTGTCATTGTCAATGTTTTAGCATATGGAAGTCGAAATGTCTCTGAGTTTTAGGGAGAGTAAATCTTTTATATATGCGTCCCATCCTCCTTTTTGACTATAATAGTATATTAGATAGATCCATACATTTAAGAAATATTATTTAAACTGATTAACTTAGTATTTCATCCAAATATATAGATAAGAAATTAACCAGACACTACTATAAACTGTAATAATGAATATCCTTTTATGAAGCCGCTGATGTATAAATCCAATCTCAAATAAAAACTGGAATGAATAGTATGTGTAATAACCCCTAATGGATAAATCCGTTTCTATGTATATTAGGATGAAAAGCAATAATAGGACTATACTGGGACAATAAACAGAGGAGCCTGCTTAGTCAGTTCTTTAAATAATATTCTATTCAGAAATTGACCTTGATTATTAGGATACTACCGCTGCATTTGTGTCTCATATCTGCTTAAAATTCATTATGGATTCATGCCAGAGTAGAAACAGAGATATAATTAATTAGTAACAGTTTCAGGATAAGTAATTGTTCTTGTTGTGTTCATCAGGGTCTTAAAGTGATTGCCTAATTTTTTTTTTTTTAAGTTGAATATCAATCAGATCACAGGGTGGGTCAAGACAAAACTTAAGGATTCCTTTTTCCTGAGTAGCACTGAAATAAATGAAACTTGGAGGAGATCTCATAGCGCTGTAGAAGTGAGTGTAAAAGTCAAGAGTAAACAAACAAACAAGACCAGAGCGGAAGCACAGAGGGCTGTCCTGTTTGTTAAAAAGCAGGAGCTGGTGACTTTGCTTATGACGGACTGATGTCTTGAAGGCTTTGGTCCAAAAAACACACAGCAGCGAGAGGAAGGAGGAGGGTGGGACAACATGATGTGGCGCACCAGTCCCTCATGTTCTCCATCCTTGCCCTCTTTAAGTTACACACAGGGGCAGGCGTGTTACTTATAGCATATCTTAAGATGATTTCTGTTTACATAGCAGTCATGGCTCTATTTGACATTTTGTTTTGCACCTACTTTTTCATCTGTATTGTTTTGGGAAGAAAAAGGTCAGACGTAGCCAAAGAACAAAACACAAGGAGAGGACAACTTATCGGTTAACTTATTTTAGCGTCAAAATCAACATTGGTTTTAGAGTTTAATCGAATCAGGATTATTAAGAAATGGCTCTGTTTGCCCAAAAAGTCTTAGAGGCCGCTCAATCGATATCCGCGAAATGAAGGCATATCATGTTTCAGTGTTGTAAGATTAGTTTAATACTACAGAGGCGTCGGTAACAGACTTACTTCTCCCCAAAGAGATCAGCTTAAAGCACATCCTGGCACTTACACCGTCCGCTGAATAGTTTTCTATTGTCATGGTTAGGTTCATGGGAGAAAAACAGTCCAGGGAACGTCTTAATCTTTCTTGACCCATCTGGAGAAGTTCAGACAAAAAGGGGCTGCCCACGTAATTAAAAAAAACTAAGAAGGAAATTGTGTTGACAATGACAAGCCAGTGAAAATTCAGGCTTAGTTCCTAATTTTAACCCCCCTCAGAGTTAACTGTAAAGGATTAACCAACACTGTGGTTTTATGGTTTGGAGAGCCATTAACTGTATCCTTAAGTTTAACTGCATGTTAGTGAGATATAGCACAGTAGGTAAGATTTATCTGAAAAAAAAGTTAAGATCGCATAAAGAATTCATCAGCCTGATATAAAAAGCTTTAAGACCTTAAAGTGAACATCGGTTTAAAAATCATATATTTACCGTGTAGTTTAACTAATTGATACATAAAGTTTAATTATGATTCTTAAGAATATGCTATGGTGTAAGTTTCATTTGTCCAACTCACCCAGTATGAGATACTTTTTTAATTCAGTGGAGCAACAAAGGGGTGGGGGTGACTCGCAGTGACATTTGATTCATTAAGTTCTTGTTAGTATTATTTACAATATTGTATTAAGCTTACTATTATAGTAATGGTAGAAACTGTTGATGTTTTTCTTCTCTTGATATGAAAAGGTCTTTATGCATTTATGTAGAATCCCTTTTAAGGAGTGATAGGAAATCCTTATTTTCAATGGATGCACTTAAGCAATTGTACCAACCTGTCTAAATCACACATTGAGCAAGTAATGCATTTGAATGTAAAAAACAAAAAACGAAAAAAAAGGAAAAAAAAAAAAGACCACTCAACTCAATGCACTCCTTATGCTTATTGTTTTGTCAATTTACAAGTGAGCTTTAAGTTTTTTGTTTGTTTTTTTTAATTTTTTTTTTTATTTTTTGGAAAGAATTTGCGACAGGTTTTCAGCGTAGACTATATTTGAGTTCTTCCACATACATTTATAGAAAGTAACTTAAAATGAATAAAAAAAAAAAACATATTACAGTTTCTCAAATCTATTTTGCTAACATGGGTTATTATTTCATAGAAAGCAGAGGAAAAAAAAAAAGTCAGTATCTGGATGTTATTTATGAAAAGTTAAAAAATGAAGCAACATATTTATGAGTAACCTCAAGACATTTTGTTTTTTAATTAAAATTACAAGAAGTTAATATATTTCTAAACACAGGGAGGTCAGTTTCTACTAATAAGTAAAATGAGAAAAGAAGTTTAGAAGTTTTATTTATGAAAGTTATGGGCGCTCGCCTTTTTCCACGTACCTCATGGAAAATGACGTAAATGGAACGAGTGGTCCCCATAGCTGAAATTTTAACTTCAGACGTGCACCACTTCAACATCAGTGCATTCACAATGGAATAATTACAGAAAATAATATAATATTTTTTAGAATTTGGAGATATTTTAGTCACAGAGCATCAATTTTGTGCCTCAATTATATATTTTTCCTGCATCAGCATTCTTTGTGCAGTGCTGCTTGCTGTAACCCCCTTTCCCCCTTCAACTAACCCCATGTTACTGACTGAAACGCATAACTCATTTCCTCTGTAATCTAAACTCGCTTTTACTTATCAAAACATAAAAAACATGTTATGACTGCAATGCTTGGAATGAATGAGGCAGCTGTGACCCCCCCGCCAATGGGGCCACACATAACTTGTACACACTTTCATTCATACATTTTCTGCATCTACTACGCGGACAGTTTGTGATCAATAGTGACAGAGCATAATCAGCTTAAAGGAAGCCTTTATGAGAGACTTTCCCTAATGTGTTAATTAGGTGAAGAGTGCAAATCGAGCGGAGGCATCTAGGAGAGGACAACAGCGCACTGTGTAGTAGATTTATGTAACTAGATGCACACATTTACACACAACAGGTTCATTACCGTACTAGCTTGCATGTATGTTGTATGGTCACTTAGACAGGAGGAACGGCGCAGGTCCTTTGTTATCCTTGAATATCAGGGCACCTGGGCTGTTTCTCCTCTGTAGATTTTCATAGTTGGAGTCTCTTTGGAAACTGGAAAGTTGACAAGAGTTTGGAGCCAGGTGAAGAGGCCATTTCAGTCCCCACATCAGAGTTGGATTTTGTACTCTCAGTTACCTGTCAGTGACGAAAGACTGTTCGCACCTCATTTGAAATAACTTGAAGTCCTTAGTTTGTGTAAGAGTTGATACAGATGAGATAAACTTGATAAAAACACTACAATGGCACATTTTCTGCTGCATGTTAAGGATGGGGACTGAAGTGACGCTCGCTGGTGAGACTCGCAACCTTTTCCAAAGAGGCCAAAACAGTCTGACAGTTTGTCTTTGGTAGCGTTTCCAATTTTTCCAGCACAGTAGAGGTGTTTCATACCGGTCTAATAGTGGTCGTAGTGCATTAGTTTTTGGGCCAGCATCAGCTGGCGTTAGTTTCTGGTTTCTCTGTGAACAGTGAAAGAGGGTTGCCAATGTGGCCCTCTGTGGCTGACCGTCAACTTTGATGGATGGAAAAAAAAAAAAAAAAAAAAAGAAGTCTTTGAACTCTGTTACAGTATGCCATGCCCCGACAAGGCATGTGATATTGCAGGTTTATTTGTTATAGCACATGTTTTTTTGTGAATTACATTTTTTGGAGACATTTTTATTATTATTATTGTATCTGCGCCATGTTAGTTCTGGTTCTTTGTTATTTTTCCAAGATTCAAGATGTATTGTAAATGTTTCTAATAAAACAAAAATGAAATGATCTCCAATTGAAACCAATTGCATTTTTTTTTGTTTGAATGAAGTTTTCGTGCTAAATTGATCCTTTAGATGTCGACTCTTGATATTGTAATCCCAGTGATCAGAGGAACTTTAATTTCACAGCAAATGTGTTGTTATTTTATTACAACGGACATTCAGAATTAAAACAGACAAATTAAGTCTGCCCTCTCCCACATTTGTTTATGGAAAAAGTCAGCTACTTGCAGCTTTAATTGTTCATCTTAAAGACACATGAGAGGAGGCAGGCTATAACAAATGAGATTTATTTATACATATGCAGTCCAAATATACATATATTAGAATAAATGTTTAAAAAGCCCTAACCTACACCACCCAGTTTAAGACCTGTGAAGTCAACAGAAGTCAGTGTTGATGTGGAAACACATAACCAGGATAAACACCATCTGTGTGCATAACCTTTGGATTTAATTAAGCCCCACCTAACACTACCATCCTTTCTCCTTTTCCTCATCTATTAAACTATTAGATACCAACAAACCCAATCCTGGCTCCTGAATACAACCCCCGCCCCCTCCACAGGAAATACAGGCAAGTGAGAGCGAGGGCAGACCTCAGGGAGATCCCAGAAGGCAGAGTCCTGTTCCAGTTACATACAGTGTAGAGAGAGACAGAGAGGAGTAGGTAGCAGGCAGTGGAGGATTTCACTTACAGTAAAACAAGCCATCTCGGGTACATCAGAGACCACAGGAGCAGGGCAGGGCTGAGTGCCCTCACTACCTCATCCCCTGAAACATTATCTATCTATCCATCCCAGCAAGCAGGCAGCAGCAGCAGCACAGGGTTGTCCATGCATTTAAACCGATTCCCTAATCTCTCCCACTACGCCCAAAGGTTCAGGGCAGGGGTGAAACAGTCATGAGCAGAGCCAATGCCGCCATCCCACCGACTTGTGAGGCAGTTAACCCGTTCACCAGTGATGCAGCTATCCCGTCTCATTTAGAGTTAACGCTGTGCAAAGCTTGCAAGAGCATGACTCATCTGCAGAGTACAAAGTGTGCGCGGAGCAGGAAAGCCTTCCAAACAAAGATCAAAAGCAATCAAAAAGAAATTACATGTCACTGGTAGGGAGGGATGTTATTGCTCTGAGTGGCCTGGTGGAACACAACTTGAACCAACCGACTCCGACCAAATTCCAGCGTGTGCATTTAGGAAAAATGACTCAAAGCCCTTATTCCCCCATTAGTGAGGGGTAGTTGCCCTCACAAGCTTCTTCACACAGAGATATGATTGTGGGCAAAAGCATCAAAAAAGCAAGAGCGCTCCCTTTATGCTGCGAAGCGATCAGTGTGGAAAATCTAAACCAAATAGTGTTAAATTGCAAACCCTTTGGCCAAACAAGACCTTAATCTAGTGTTTAATAAATATCGTAAGGGACATTATTTTCTAAATATTATACATTTAGGGGAGAATGGGAGTGAGGGTGGCGACAGAGGGGTTGCAGTTCAGTCTTTTTTGGATGTGGATTTTTATTGCCCAATATCCTGGTGGTGGGAAACTGAGAGAAAGCATTTACTGGCTTGTAAAATAGAGCTTTCAAAAAGGGAGGACAGTTTTCAAAGACGGAAATCGTGATGAGATACAAAAGGGACCTCATAATGTGTTAAATTTTTCATTAGATTGTGAATCAGTTCTGATCATGTACCTCTTTCAAAAGCTTAATGCACTGGGTACGGTGCATCTCGCCCGTTTTCTTTCCATTGATAATAATCCTCCCACACCACACCACACCACACCCCCCCGTCTGAATATCTTTACTATCCCTCCTTCAGTGGTCCCCCTCTTCATACTGTATAAAGATTTCTTAACCAGACAATAGACAAATCAACCCCTGTACAAGTGTCCTTGTGTGAAATGGTAATCTCTACCTGTCTCTCCTTTCTCCCTGTCCATCTGTCTGTCTCTGTTTGTCTATCTGGCTGTTTCTCCAATTGCCTGGAGGTGAAGGAGGAGGTCAGTGGTAAGGTCTCAGTTGGTCTGGCAGCAGACACCCTTACTGGCTGAGTTTTGGGTGGGCTCAACCGTGATGGGCACTACGTTGGAGGCTGGTGAGAAGTCTGAGTCGCTTCGCCCTGACATCTGCCTCTGTGACACGATGTTGTAGATGGCTGTGATGGAGAGAAGGGTGAAAGGGAATGAGTTATGTGTAGATGCCTATAAATCCAGCCAACAGTGGGACATATTGTGATAAGGACAAACAGCATGGCAAAACTGAACAACAACTGTTCTATCCAGACTCCTGGCAGCAGCGGAGGATTCTTTCCATCCTAAACTGGCATCGTTGTGTCATGTGGCAGCACCAAGTCTCATTTAGGCATTCCCCAATGCTACAATATGCAGTACAGTTTACATTGAATTTGCAATGCAAAAATGAACATTAGACATTGGTGGTCTTGCTTCTGTGACCCTTCATGCTCAGACACAATAATTAGCTGCTTCAACACACAGCTCAACTTCAGTGTGTTTTTCAGCTGACAAACATTTGCTTCTTTGACACTTCAACACATTTCTGAATGCAGTTCACCTAAACTTTGGCTTTAATGCCATCGTGGTGGTCAGCTGATCAGCTTGAGAGAGGAGAGCAGGACGAGTGCAAACACCTCTCTGACTAACTGTTGCATACTGCCGCTTTAACTCTAAACTACAGCCAGATGTGGAGCACAACAGTCCTGAAATAAAAACTGCAGACGAAGCAAGACAGTTTAAAGCAGAACAAGACTCCTGGCTGAGTGGAACATGACACGTCAGGTGGTCAGGTGGTGACGCGTTAATACTGACCAAGCAGCAACCTCCAGGGATGAAAAATAAAACCGACATCCAAGTGCCAAAAACTGCAGTTCCTCCAATGGCCACTTGAGGCTGACTCCAGGAGCCGGTCAATTAAAACCAGTAGAAACGCTAAATAAAGCACGATACAAATCAGTGTTTCTCCTACGCTGTTCGGCACGTCAGAGACAGGCTGCTAGCACAGGAACTGCTAATGTGTGCTCACCTTTTTTCTCTGATAACTTAAGATCAGGGCGCTCAGGAGGTTTTTAACAGGAACCAAATTATCCGCAGAGGTCACCTCCTCTCCAAAATAAACAAATGCTGTGATTTAAACCGGTAAAAACTCTGTAAAAATCGGCGTTTTTTTTTTTTTTTTTTCAACGCTGCTTGTCATGGCCGGGCTTCTAACCGCGGTGGCCAACATGAAACCTTAAATGGCCGTCTCTAGAGCCAGTGTTTGGTTTGTCCATTCTGGGCTACTGTAGAAACATGGCAGTGCAAAATGGTGGAGGCTGTGGACGAAGGCCTGCTCCCTGTGTAGATATGAACGCCTCTTTCTACGGTAACAAAAACACAATAATTCTTATTATCAGGTGATTATACACTAAAGAAAACAATTTTATTCTTTAAATCTTCTGTTTCTGCCTGTACATCCCCCTAAATCCTACACATTGAATCTTAAAGGCTATAAATTAAGCAGAATTAAGGGCATATATGTTTTAGAGATGACAGTCTACAAGTTAAATCCACCACAGCTCCACCTTCTTATCTAAATACGGTCACTTACAGCTCCACAAATCCAAGGTGGTGACAGCCAAAATGCAAAACTTCCACATCAAAACAGCAGTCCACAAACAAATCGGTGACGTCACGGTGGCTACGTCCGTTATTTTTATTAGGTCTATGCTACAGATCCTACACAGCACCAGCTGCTGCGCCTGTATAACCCGCCAGGATGTCCCTCCGTGACCTACGATCTGTCTGCTGCTGATATCTACACGCGACATCATCTCTGCTCCACTGGGTCTAAAGTTCAGCTCTTACTGGCCCGCTAATGCACGGCTAACTTCCTCTCTTCTCCTCCCTTAACGAGCTCATTAGCTACGTTAGCTCAATGAGGCCTGTTGGTTTGAAGTTTTTATGAATTAGAAATTACTGATAAAGCTGTGGTGTGGGCAGAGTGTCTCAAATGGCTCAAGCAGAGGCGTCGGGGAATTGAACAGGGAGCAGAGGCAGAATACAAGCAGTAAGTGGCGCATACTTGCAGACTGATAGCCCCTGGAGCAATTGAAGTGGAAGCACCACTCACTGTTGGATTACCCCTTTAAGCACTCCAGGGGTTGACTCAGTCACAACAATTGCTTTTTTTTCCTCCATGTTACCAAATCTCCAACATCAGATGCACTCGTTAGTGTGCCTATATGCCTCCTGGGGACATTTACTTGACAAAAAATCTGTGAACCAGCATCAGAATTTCTGTCTGCAACAGATGCATCTGGTGCAGCGGGTCAAAGTGGATTTGTGACCATAAACAAAGACCATCGGCAGTTTGCTGGTGATTGGCCGTCTTCGCAGCAGCTCTCACCAGGACCGACTGGCTGAGCGATCTTTCATTGTGCCAATTACTCATATTTTTGAAACGATTCAGGTGGAGTTCTCGGCACAGACTGCACATCACTGATGAGCGTGGGGAACAGATAAGGTGGATTTTGCTGCCATCTAGTGGCAGACGATCGGTGTTATGTAAACCACCACAGTCTGGACGGAAATGTAACACTTTCAGACAAATCAATACACAGTATATATACAGCATTATCATTAGATGACTTAGGAGCTTGAGACATCAGTGCCCTTCAGGATCAAATGCACTTTCATTCCATAATTTGATATGAACACTAAAAAATGGCGAGAGATAAACACAAAACTCACCTGTGAGAATAGTCTGGAAAGCCAGCTCCACATTAGATGAGTCTAACGCTGACGTCTCCAGGAATGACAAGCCATTCTTCTCTGAAACACACACATGCACATAACGCCACAATATGTTATAGGCCTGCAGTATTTTTAAGTTATATAACTACACAGAGCTGAGGTGGATTGTGTTGTAGTACAGTACAGGCATTAACACTGATTCAGCGATTGATTTCTTCTACATAATTCGCTCACTCCAGGTTTCTCCACAGAAATGTAGTAATTTCAACCCCTTCCTGTTTGACTGCTGACTGTGAAATGCTTTATAATTATAGAAAATCTAATGGGTTGTGTGACAGCTGAATTAACTGTTTACTCTATAAAATATTCCTTTTTTACAGCAGACATATAAACTTCTCATAGTTGGAAAAGCTCAGGTGTTTCCATTAACGCTGACTTTGTTTCATTCAAGTGTCCCAGTGCATCTTGCCTGGGTTCAGACCTTTGACCCAGGCAAGACCAATGAGAAGTAATAACAATGGCGAGCGCGATAGACAAGATAGACGCTGCTATCAAGGCTGCTCAAAATCACCATGTCTTCCTAATTTTGCCACACATCATAGTTAGGTTTTACTTCTCTCCACTCCACTCTTAAAACCCTCTGCAGAACAGGTATGTTGGCATGGCTACACGAGAGTGGACTGATTAGATTAAAGTGGACTAAATGCTGTTAGATTCAGGCACATATGGTCGGCTGGTCTCTAGTGATTGGTTGGGGAAAATCTAGTGTCCCTCCCCGACATAAATCTGTCAGAGTGGACGCAATGTCAAATTGAAGATGGAAACAGAGTTTTACAAGCTGTCAATTCCATCTGATATCAGCGGACGGTACATCATTGTGACAGTGACTCTGAAACCAAAGCTGCAAAATGGAATTCAGCCATCATTAATTTTTATCTATTAACCTGTGCTTTTCCTGCTGTGAAGTGTCAAAATGTCTTTCATGAAAAAGGCCTAGAACAAACAGTGATGGACAAACTCCTCTAGAAAAATCCTTTTTATGCTGACTCAACCCAACCAACAATCACCCAAATGTACGTATGACGTGGAGCTGAGAGACATTTCCTATTTGTGAAGATTTGTGTTGGGCACCGTTCACATTTTAACCCAACTGTACCTTTTTTGGGCACTTAACTTTCTCTGTGAAAACAAAAATGTCATTTTTAAACAAGCTGCAGGGGGGACATAGAGGACTAAAAAACAATTCTGCTCCTCTGTTTTTTTTCTAATCACACATAGAGGTAATGTTCTGTCTCTGTCTGTGTGTCTGTCTGTCTGCTTGTTTGTGTGTGTGTGTGTGTGTGTGTGTGCTTGTCTCGCAGTGATACTGGACTATTACTCAAACAATATAGAAAAGAAAAAAGGACAGATGCCAAAACTACCGAAGCAGAGATCGTTTTGGCCTGCTGGGAAGTTTACGGAGCGGTGCAGAGCTCCGTGGCCAGCTTCTCGACTTTGGGGTGCTTCCGCCTCCCGTCTTAACCTGGTGTTCTCACTTACATGCGCTCTCAGGTACTGAAATATGGCACTGATGGAGTTAACGTAACCCAGCATTTGGTAGTACAGGCGGAATTCAGTCGGTACCCTTAAAAGTAGTGAGTTCAGAACACACCCCTTGTGAAAAGGCAACCAGCAGATATTTGGTGCTATTACGTTGCAAATGATGATAAAGCAGCAAAGATTTGTTGATTAGTTGATTGACAGAATTTTTAGCGGCTGATTCAAGCTTCTTAAATGTGAGAAATGTGCAACTTTTTTTTATCTATTCTAGTTAATTGAATAAGTGTGACTTTAGACTGCTGGTCAGACAAAAAGAGACATTTGTTGACATCACCTGGGGCTGTAAATTTCCATTATGAGAACTGAAATCAATAAATAAATATGTCATTGATTTATTGGTTAAACGACTACTTGTTTTACCATAAACATTTTCTTGTTTCTTTCTTTCTCTGTACATTTTGATTCCAAGAATAAAGGAGATCATGAACAAAAATAAAATTGCTTGTGACATTATTACCACAGGTGAGGGGATAGCTGTCACACAGTGGCGTAAGTGAGACATCAGATTGGTCCACTGTCTCTGTTCTTTGAGCAGACGCTTCACTCCTGGTATCATCATACACTTTGCATGTACGTGTCCGCCACATGGCCTTTATGTAAATGAGGCATCATAAATTAGGTTTGTGGTGTAGAGAACCAAATCAGTGAAAAACTGAGAGCACAGAAAGGTACAAATGATATTTATCTAGCCACTAAGATGAATTTCCTTACTCTGATGTGCATCAACAGGACTCTTGTATTTGACGTTGTTGCAGTCCGTCCTACAGGAGTCATTTACCAGTCAAAGCAGGCACAACACGAAATCAGACACAAGCCAATAAACTCAAGGTCAGGAGTAACCACGTGGCCAAACTGCTCTGAAACAACAGTGTGTGAGTGTCAAAAGGTTGACTGTAGAAAATAAATGCTGTGAAACAAAGCCTTGAAATCCTCAGAGGGCCCCGATAAATGGAAGTTTAATTAATTTAAATCAGGTCCTTATGACCTTGTGCTGTGCTTCCTTACATGTACTCAAACACGAGCCAAGGACGTATGGTGGAAATATTTATGTAAAATGCCTTACAGTATCACAGTGCAAACATTTCTAACATGGGTGTTCCCACAGGGAATGAGCACACAAGACTGTTTAAAATAAACTCTACAAACTAAACTGAAAGTAACGTAAAGCAGAAGCATTCATTTTATTATATATATAGTTATAAAGAAGTTAAGGATCTAATTAAAGCAGCGAACGGTCAGAAGCGTTTGGTATTGAACATTGCTTTTTTTTTATTATTAAGTGGGGAGGGTTGCCTTTATTGTTAGAACACCTGAAGATAGAGAAGACAGGTGGTGAAGACGGGGGAGGAAACAGCAAGGGGTCGCAGGTCACAATCGAACCCGGTCCACTGCAAAGGACTAAGCCTCTGTGGGGCGCACAGTCTTCCTGGTGAGCTACAGGTCACCCCTGAACTTGATACCTGATTCCTGTTAAATCGATCAGTGCCAAATGTTGGTACCTGAGAGCGCATCTTGGTGAGAACGCCAGGTTTGCCGTGAAGCACTCAAAGCTAGCCATGGAGCTCTGGGGCCAGCGACAGAGCTCCACAGAGCGACGGGTGCAGCCTCAAACAGGAGGCAGAAGTGCCCAGAAGCCAGCCATGGAGCTTTGCGGACGTTCCATCAGCTTCTTAGTGAGCCAAAACACCGATCTGCCATGCTGATTTCCGCGTCTGTTCTATTTTCTTTACTATATTATTTTAGTAATAGCACTGTATCACTACTAGACAATCAGACACACACACACACACACACACACACACACACACAAGCAGACAGGCAGACAAACGATTAGCTGTATGTGTGATTATAAAAGAGAAGAGGATCAGAATTGCTTTTTAGTCGCCCTGCAGCTTGTTCAAAGATTACATTTTTGTGATCAGAGAACATGAAGTACCGAATCCCAGGTACCGGTGCTGGTTTTGGTTCAAGTGTGACCAGTACCTAACCCTAGGGGGCAGTCCATCTATGCTCATTATCACAGCTTTAACCTGGTGATAATGTATCGAGGCAGAGTCCAAAGCCTCACAGGCAACGACAGACAGACAGTGACAATACCTGCCATGGCCTTGGCCTCATCTGTTGGCACTGCTCTTAGGTGGCGTAGATCACTTTTGTTGCCCACTAGCATGATGACTATGTTGCTGTCTGCGTGGTCCTGCAGCTCCTTCAGCCAGCGCTCGGCGTTTTCATACGTCAGGTGCTTGGCAATGTCATAAACCAGGAGAGCTCCGACTGCTCCACGGTAGTACCTGGACAACAGAGGAGAGAGATAAACATTACGAACACTGGAGCGGACTACTTTTTCTTGTCACAGCCTGTCAGATATCTGGATTCTTTGCAGGTGTGTCACATGGGCTCGGCCTGCATTGACGCTAAGAAACACAAGACATAAAACAGCAAAGTCGAAGCAGACGACGCTCACAACACAAGTGAACACTGACTGACATCACTTGTTTTAATTAAAGACTGGCTGCGCTTGCTTGTCTGCCTCCTCAGTGCCTGTGGGGGATTGATACAGTGCATGCCAATGCCTCGGGGTTGGTTGCCACATCGACGCAGACAATTCAAAAAGTGTGACGAATGCTGGGACGGGAACTTGATCGAGAAATGAGGAGGACTTAACAAAACACTTCCTGCCCCGAGGCAAAGAAGCTGCATTTTTGTTGTGTTAATCACTTCAGAATATCTAACTGTTTTAGGAATGTGAGTCTTAATTGAATTCATAGACAGAGGATGATTGGAAGTTTATAACCTTTGACCTACATCCGCAGCCACACTTCATGTGACTGTGAACAATGCACGAGGAAGCAAAGGAAGCACTTTGGAGTTCCTGTGCTTGGCCTGTATCAGTATCAAGGTCATGCTTGTTTTGACCTTTGCGTGCAAAGTGTGCGTCTGCGTGCATGCTAGACCTAATTAAAAATCCCATTATTGTCTTCAAGAGAGCACATACTTGTGTGAAGTGGGTCTCTTTGTCTATGTGTGGAGGCGAGTGTATGCACATGTGTGTAACGGTGCTTCCACAAAGGCTTCAATGATGCACTGTACTCACGCAGAAGTGATAGCTCGGTATCGCTCCTGTCCAGCTGTGTCCCAGATCTGAGCCTTGATGGTCTTCCCTTCTACCTGGATGCTGCGTGTGGCAAACTCCACCCCGATGGTGCTCTTGCTCTCCAGGTTGAACTCATTTCGGGTGAAGCGGGACAGCAGGTTACTCTTCCCTACACCTGAATCTCCGATCAGCACCACTACGGAAAAAACAGAAGGGGATTTTAGACAAAGACAGAGTTACTACCACGCTCATTTTCAGGAACCAAAAATATATGGGGAATATCCGATACACACTTGTGTCTCAGTAGCACAGCGTACTTTATGGCTGCAGCTGTAAAGGTAAATTCCTGGTAGATCTTTGGTGTAACAGTTCATTAAACCACAAAGAAGTTTCCCTCAACAGTATGGGTTGACCTTTTTGAATTAAATTTGATTCTCATTGTAATTAGACAGCCTGCCTTGCCAATGAATGGCTTCCAGTCGAGGTAGAGCAGAAATTCAGGGGACTCCCACTGAGTGTACAAAATATTAAAACCACCTGCTCTTTTCCAGGAAATACCCGCAGACTGAACACAGGTGAACACAGCGATTCGCTGATGTTTTAACTGGTCAAATACAGTCATGACAGCGTTTTGCTGTTAGATACGTTCGTTCAGGGACCTGTTTTCTTTAACTGAGTAAACTGGCAACCCCGGACTGTGACAAGTATGATGATGAACTTCACAATTAATCTAAATAGTGGACACAACAGCTGCAAAAAGTTTAAATAAAACAACCGACTTGGATGAATATTGAGCAGATTATTTCCTGAAAATACTGAGATGAGTTATAGATGAGTATAGAGAGGAGTTTTCCTGATATTTTAGGAACTTTTAATATGATTCTCTGTTTTTATTATGTATTTTTATTTTTATTTTTAACAATCATACATACTACAGCCCGACCTCTGCTGGATTTTTTGGGCTGGTGTCGGTATTAGGGAGTAAAAATATCTCACTCTCTATCTATAACTATATATCTATTTAAATGTCTATATCTATATGTCTATCTGTAATGCAATTATCCCTAATAAATGGTTATCAAAGACTTATGACGGAAGCAGGACATTTTAGTTTACAGTATAATACACTAAGGATGTCCCCATCAAGTTTTTTTGCCCTCAATGGCGATCCGATTCATTGAATATTGAGTATCTGCCAGTACCAAGTCCTGATCTGATATTTCTATTTTCCTAGATAAAACAGCTGCACCGTGCACACTTCACTAAAGTTATTAAAATCAATCCAACGCATCCAAGCTGCTCCTTTTTTTTGAAAAATCAGCCTGTTATTTACTTTACTCAGATTTTACAAAATAAAGTATAAAACAACAAACTCTTCATTTAAACTTTCCAGCCATGTTGCTGTCTTGAGGGAACTTCTCTGTCCCTTTAAGAAAGTACTCTCCAGGGTTTGTTGATTTGGTGCAGCCTGTGTGTGTGTGAGCCACGTGACTAAACAGTATTCACCTGAGTGTTTATTTTTGTTGTCTGAACATCTCTGGCCTGGATTAGTCTACATTTATATATTACTTTTATTGGCTTTTTGCTGGAGGCGCTTTCTTTTATGACCTGTGGTGTTTTGCTGCAGGCGTGGCTCAGTCCCAGCTCTTACACACACACACACAAATACACACACAGGAGCTCAGCCATGTGGAGAAGAGACACACAGCCGAGAGTTGGCGAGCCGACGAAGGCTGCGCTAAACCTGTATGACAGCTAATGTAAAACAAAGGCTCGCATCAGGATCTATATCGCTCAATATAACGGAACCTGATCAGTTAAAAAATACCTTGATTGGCCCTGAGATGGATCTTTTAGATCGGATCAGGACGTCCCTACAATAAACTTTAATGTAAAAAAAAAAAAGACATCAGTGCACTGGCAGAGTAAACTTCATCAGGAAGTTAAGAATTAAAAATTGCTCCATCTTTTTCTGGATTATATTCTGTAAAAACAAAAACTTTACTGATACCAATATATCTGTGAGACGCCAAGATCAGCCGATAAAATCAGCCAACATACACATTGGTTAGACTCTTACACAAACTTACTAGGATCCTTTTTGACAAATTCAGTGTTGTCTTCTCCCTGATGGACAAGGCTGTGTAGTAGAGTGAAAGCTCTGTGAATATAGCTTGTGTTTAAGTTTCTTAAACTTTAAAAATAACAATTTCACCTCCTAACAAAAATGAATAAAATGCTGAGATATAGGCCCACTGTATTTTTTGTTTTTACTTGTCTTACACCCCTTGAAATCAAGAAGGCCTTGCAACCCCCTGTGAGGTGTTGCCGACCCCTAGTGGGGGTCCAGACCCCCAGGTTGGGAACCAGTGGATTGATTATACCACACATACAGTATGCTCAAATCAATTTGTAGAAATAAGTTGTCCTGCTGTTTTTAAAGGCTATGTATAATTTAAAAAATCTAAATGTTTAGACATTAACTAATAAAACTGAGAGCTCACTCAGGTCTCAGCCAAACACTCTGCTGAAGTTTGTCCGAATGCCAAACACTTCCTCCGAATTGCTTTAGCTGACAGAAGCCACTACTTTACACTTCCTAAACAAAGCATAAAAATCCATAAAATCTGCGAACAATGCCTCGACTTGGAAAGAGGCCTTGTTTTGCTTTACATAAAACTGCAGTGGAGTTGTTACTGACATGGGGTGAGAAGTAAATCACTACATTTGCGGTGTAGACGTGAGCTGCTCCTTTAATGCTCAGCGTGTAATCATGATTATAAAAACAGAGGCTTTAATGCTGCATTTCTCCAACTGAATCCTCTCCTAAAATGTACTTTAACGGGCACTATTAGAGTGAGTGTTTGTCAGAAAACTACTTCCACAATTGTCAGGTGAGTCAGTGTGTCAAAAGGAACCAACCACACCACCCTGCTGTTATGAAATAGGAACTTGTTAGGGAATGTTGAAATTGCATTAACGAACCGACCACTGTGTCTACACTTGCATTTAAGCAATACAGCTCGTTCTGGAGGGAAACTGTACATTACAGTTTTTGAGTATGGTGTAACAGACACAAGTGGAAACCTGTCCTCATTAAAGGGCTAGACTTAAAAATAATGAAACTACAGAGGCCACACATACCAACAGTGTGGCTCTCCTACATGCCTACAAAGGCAACACTGTCATTCTCCATTTCGTCCGGGACAAAAGATCTTGGGCGGAGGACAAAAATCATTATGCAACCATTTCTAGGTCCTCTGCCATCGCACAGGTAAAATCATGGCTGCATCACACACCCATTCTCTAACCTATTGTTGCGTTGGCATTCTTCAGCTAAAATGATTTGACACCTCTCTTTTACATTGTACGACACTGCACCCAGTCATGCAGCCGAGCCTACGACTGTCTGGAGGTGGGAATGAAGAAAGAAAC
This sequence comes from Cephalopholis sonnerati, assembly GCA_019142605.1. NCBI lineage: Eukaryota > Metazoa > Chordata > Actinopteri > Perciformes > Serranidae > Cephalopholis > Cephalopholis sonnerati. The sequence goes on from JAGQAX010000008.1 coordinate 35,624,392, forward strand.
GAAATAACACAGAGAATCTGTCTGTTCAGTGAGATTATTTAATATATTTATATCTCATGAATCCCTGTACGTGGAATAAAAGATCACCAGCACATGTCCAATGTCCTTATTTCCATTTAGGTCAAGTTAAAGCAGCGTATAATGCAGGCTACGGCTGGTTATCTAAAAGAGATACCTCCTTTTAAAGTAGGATAATTAATTTCTCATTAGTGCTGATTTTATTGCATCAAAATGCATATATATATGTCCACTGAAAGAAGCTAATGGCTCTAACGTAATTTAATCTCCTGGGTAGTGAAAGGTGCTTTTAATCCAGAAAGAGATGTTTAGGGTGAAGCAGTCAGTCTGAAAAGTTTCTATAACAAACACTCAGTATTGAGGTTAACACACGGCACTAAAAATGAACATGTGCAGTACAAGAAAAGAGGTATGTTCCAGCAGGATGACCTCCTCCGCTGATGTCTCCATCAGTAGGGAAAGGTTTAGGTGACTCACTAACAGCTCACCCAACTTGACTCATGCTATCTTGCAGTGAGGGACAAAAGGGAGGTTGTAGGAACAAAGGAGAGCCATTACAATAACGCTACCTCTTTCCTGGTTTAAGCAAAGGATTGAAAGGCAGCCGATACCTTATCAGTGTCCTTGCACCGCTGCACATGATTCAGATAAATTTGCTATTTGGTCACCAGGAGTCATGTCATTTTATTCTACAGTGAGTGAGTGAGTGAGTGAGTAAGTAAATCTCATCTCCTCTTTGCTCCGGGACAGAGCTCTCTGTGGCCCAAACACACACTGCATGCAGGTATTTCCAGTTTGACAACACATGCTTGTTTGGTGTTCTATATTTGAACAGACCATGAGCACTTCATTTCCCCTTTGCTTATGACAATGTACAACCATAAACTACTGTTTGTACCAGATAGACATATGGGAAAGATCTACCCCCACCCCCACACGTATTCACTATATAGTTACAGTCCATTTTATACCAGATTACACACTGTGGGAGTGTTTCTGCATATTAAAGAAAATTTATTTAATTTCCCCCTGCTGTCCTCCTCAACCTGAGTTGTCTTGGTCAACGCTTATCACCCATTCTTGAGAACTGGGACAAAGCATGTCCTACCAAAACAAAAAGCAAACTTAAACAATTATAACTTATCAATGCACTTTGGTCTCAGACAAAAATTCACAGCTTTCTTCCTTCAGAAAAATCCAAAACTAACAGCAAATACAGAATGCACTGGTGTAAAAATGTACTGCTATAATCATCTTTGTTTTAACTTAAGTAGGCGCTTCAAAGATTTTTATCAACCCTTTATACGAAAACATAATTTAATCAGGTATAAAAGGGGTTAGCCACATGACAAGGATTCCTACCTCACTTCCTGGTTGACAAAAAAGCAAGGATACTGCTCAAATACTGGTGAGCTTTGTATTTTTAAAAATATATTCATTGAATAATATTGCTATCAGGTGTGTCTCAACCATAACAAGTCAACTCCGTAGCCATTCAAAATCAATATAACATAAGAATTATTATGTGAATTATTATTAGGTTTGAAAGTATATATTTTAATTAGCATAAAGAAAAGTATGGAAAATATACAGGCTACTCACTATGACTGCTTTGAAACTAATAAATATAAACTTTTTGTCAACTCTAAGATGTCAACTCTGTCAGACTGTGACATAACATAAATAATATTAATTATGATAATAATACAAGGTTTATTATCCAAGATTTTGATCTTTTAAGATATATTTTCCCAGCCTACTTGAGCGTAACCCCTCAGTAGTAATGGTTTGTGCCAGTTTTGTCCCAAAATTGAGTGTTGCAGTGTTTGTTAGACCATATTGAGTACTGTTAATTATCAGAGTTGAGCTCCTGCAGGAGCAGGTGATAGCTTTTATTGACATAACAGGTGATGTTTTTCACCCAAGTGCTCAGACCTGTATGTAGATTAGACCTGCAAGTACACCATGAAGTCCTCAGGTGCAAAACAACTGGACCAAACACCATGTATTTCCTGAGACAGTGTGGCTGCAGGCTGTTTTGATGTGTCGCCCTGCCTCAGATTATGACCCCCTTGTTGACCAACACTGCATCCTAACATGATTGCATCATCGGCCTGCAAGATGATGACTCCACTGCAGATGCTGCTTCATACATGAGAGTGTGTAAAAAGCCGCCTGTGTGTTTAAATCACACGGTGGGCGGCTGTAACACCGTGTTGTAATTCGTGGCAAAGTTACAGCTAACAGCAGGTGCTTTTGTCTCAGGTGTAATGTCGCCCTGTTGTTAGGAGGTCAACACCTCCAACAACTCGGCATCAAATGACACTTGCTCACAGGTGAAGGCTCGCTGTCGAAGTTTAGCTAACTAGCTAGAAGACAAACAGGTGCTCACCTTTAAAAAGATAGTCATACTCGTCTTCTCTGTTGGTCATAGCTCCTCTTCCTCGGTGTCTCTACGTATTTAACTCGAAGTCGAACAAACTTCTGTTGTATTTTAGCTACTTCGCGACCGACACACCGCCGTTCACGACTTTAATTAGCCTCTAACGGAAGACGGTAATATCTCACTCAGCGCTAAATTAACTGTCAAAATACAAGAATGCGACGCAGCCGTTGTTATAACGCTTAAAAACAACCAACAGAAACTAGCAGCTGAAAAAGTTTCGCCTCGTCTTCCTCACCCTCTGTCACTTGCCATTACCGAGGCTGCGACGTAACGTCAGTTTCCTTGGTCCCGCCCCTCGCTCGCTCCTACTGGTCAATGGCTGATCGACACCTGTCACAAGCCTCCACGTGATTGGTCCGCTGTGCTGTCCGTCATGATTTGCCTCTTGGTCGTTAACTGGGATGACGTATGAGGGCCCCAAGCCTCAACAGGTAATATCAGCCTCAGGTTGATCAGCAGCAGCAGCAGCAGCGGAGCCCAGCTGGTGAACAGTGGTATCACAGTGTGTCACTGCAACACGTGTCACTGCAGCCAAACAGCACACATACACTGATATAACACAAAGAGAAGACATACTGAGAATTTAAAGATTATTAATAAAGAATTTGAACATTATAACAGTGTTTTTATCAGCTTGATACATCATGGTATTCACTGAAACTTATGATTCCTTATAAACATGATTTTGAACTGATTACATACTGATGAAAGATATGTAAAATCTGCATATGTACAAGTTCTGTGTGGTGTAAAACATAATTAATTAGTGTCAGGGCCCCTCCTGGCCTTCATCTGCAAAATGTCACTCAAATGAACACACACCAACCAGGAAGAGACTTAAAATGTCCACAAAGAGATGAAAATAAACAGCAAAGAGACCTAAATTTAACAACCCCAGAGACACAAAACTACAACAAGAAGACACAAATCAACCAAAAAGGCACACAATTACCTAAAAGAGACACAACATGACTACAAAGAGACAGAAAACAACCAAGAAGGCACAAAATTATCCCAAAGAGGCAGAAAACAACAAAAAAGACACAATATCACTTAGAAAAAAAAAAACAATTTGCCCTCAAAGAGACACAACATGACTACAAAGAGACACAAAACAACCAAAAAAGGACACAAATCACCTTAAAAAGACACAGAATGACCTAAAAAAGACAAAAAATTAACTCAAAGGCACAAAATTATCCTAAAGAGACAGAAAACAACCAAAAAGACACAATATCACCTAGAAAAAAACAAAAATAACAATTTGCCCTCAAAGAGACACAACATGACTACAAAGAGACACAAAACAACCAAAAAAGGCACACAATTACCTCAAAGAGACACAAAATGACCTCAAAGAGACAAAAAATGACCAAAAAGGCACAAAATTATCCCAAAGAGACACAAAACAACCAAAAAAGACACAATATCACCTAGAAAAAAAAAACAATTTGCCCTCAAAGAGACACAACATGACTACAAAGAGACACAAAACAACCAAAAAGGCACACAGTTATCTCAAAGAGACACAAAATGACATCAATGAGACACAACATGACTACAAAGAAACACAAAACAACCAAAAAAGGACACAAATCACCTTAAAAAGACACAAAATGACCTAAAAAAGACACAAAATGACCTCAAAGGCACAAAATTATCCCAAAGAGACAGAAAACAACCAAAAAAGACACAATATCACCTAGAAAAAAAACACAACAAAAAAACACACACAATTACCTCAAACAGACACAAGAATACTTAATAAGACACAGCATGACTACAAAGAGACACAAAACAACCAAAAAAAGACAAAAAATTACCTCAAAGAGACACAAAATGACTTAATAAGACAAAAAAATTACCACAAAGAGACAAAAAACAACCATAAAAAAAGGACACAAATCACCTTAAAAAGACACAAAATGACCTAAAAAAGACAAAAATTACCCCAAAGAGACACAAAATGACCACAAAGAAACAGAAAACAACCAAAAACACACACAATTACCACAAAGAGACACAGAACAACCACAAGGAAACACAAAATGACTAACAGGAGATATAAAACAACCAAAGAAGACGTAACATTAGCTCAAATAGACACAACCACACCAACAAGGAAACACAAAATGACTACAAAGACTCATCAGACCACCACAAAGTCTGTGTGCCTTGCTCCTGAGCTGTAGAGGTGGTGGGGCCATTTGTGTATCTGTGCCCAGAGGCCCATTGTCTTGTGATTCACCCACGACTTTGTGTCTCTTTGCACTTCCTTTGCATCTCTTTGTCGTCTTTTTGTGTCTCCTCGTGGTGATTATGAGTCTGTCTTCCTGGTTGGTAGTCTGCGTGACATTTTGCAGATGGAGGCCAGGCCCTGTGCCCAGCTGGTCTGTTCAGTCATCCATCCATGTCTGACAGTGCATGAGATATCACTGTCTTTGAGATCGACCTTCCCTGCTCCTGACACCACAAAATGTTTTATCACATCTGTTGAGTAAAGCACAGAAAAGCTCAGTTTCTTAGACAAATACAAATCAAAAGCAACGTGTATGCATTAACTCTATGAATCTAATATTAGACTCTAAGATACAGATCCAGAAATGTGGGATACATATTTAGTATCTCCATAAACAGCTTATGCATCGAAAGTATCGCAGAGTAAAAAGTGAATAATGATACACAGTCTAAACTGTAACTGTGTACTTTATACTGGACAGTTTTTGGTATTTCCCACGATTAAATACTTGGCAGGAAAGTCCCTGAAACAGCTCACAGCCTTTAATGTGTGTAAACGTGTCATAAAATGAGATTTCACTGCTGGTTTTACACACTGTTTTCATGTTATGGTGAGGAACTTTTTTTATATCACATCAGACATCAGACAGACCAGCTGATATCTAGTGTTTGATAAAAAAAAGGCCGTTATATTGGTTCAGCTCTTGTTTTCTCCATCTCTTATCAGGCAGCCCACTAATTTCCCATAAAACTGACAGCTGGTTTGGTTTCAGTGTTATTAAATTTGCAGCAGGAAGGGAAAAACATTTGTACCATATCTCCCTCAGCCCTTCAGAGAGGCCTGCGCGCTCATTCACTACATGCATCATCAGTCTGGCAGAGTTTAGCCACATTAATTGGGCCAGTTAATTATCGCAGCTCAGTCGGAGGAAAAAGAGATATCATGTTTGAAAAGGTTGCACAGCCCTGACCTGTTCTGTCAGACGGAGATGCTACTGTACATCTAAAAATAAGAAAAAAGGTGTCTAAGAAGTTTCTCTGCATCTTTGCCTCTGCGTATGTGGGAGTCTCCAGATTTTTTAGACCTCATTACAGAGTTCCTGTTAGGTTACGAACCTCTGATGCAGCTAAGCATTTGATGTGGAGGAAATATGGTTTCACACTTTGACTCATGCAACTTTATAGTGTTTCCCAGAGAGTTTAATTAACAGACATTATTTATAGGTTTAATAGTGTGTTATTGTGATTGAACTGCATCACAGATGAGGTGGTAAATCTTGCTAATCTGGTATTCTTAATTACTTGAATTCTCCAGGCCCGTAGCAAGGCAGACATTTTGACAGGTGTTACTAATAATAATAACAATGGCTCCGCTCTGTTCGTGTTTTTCAGTGAGCCGTTATGGTGTGACAGTGAGCCAGCATCAAGGGCGTCACTATGTTTTGCAAAGTGTTTTGTACGGGAAAAAAAAATAATTAAACGGTTAAATACCTGTGTGATTTTTGGGGGTTTGGTGTGAGGTAAGAGTGGACACAGTGGGTCGAGTCAAAACAGCACATCAAAAGGGCTGCCAAGGGCGTAGGTTTTGTGTTAACATAAGGGGGACACATATTAAGTGAGGGGGTTTGGTTAATTTATAGATCCTTTTACTGTTAGTGAATAGTATGGAGGAGTCATTGCTTGTCATGACATCGAAATGCAATGTGTGATAGGCTGGCTTTCATGGACTTTATGGGCTTCCTGAATTTGTTATCATTTTTATTTTTTATTATTTATTAAATACATTTTACAATTTATTTATTTATTATTTTTTATTATTTATTTAATTATTAATTTAATTTATTATTATTATTATTATTTATTTATTTATTTTGTGTCTTTTTTTTTGGTTTGTTTTTGTCTTGTTTTGCTGGGTTTGGACGTCAGTTATTTGTATACTGTTAGTATTATCGTTGTGTATTGTGCTTTCTTTGTCTTTCCTGCTTTGCATAAAGTTCAATAAAAATATATCTAAAAAAATAGTATGACGTTTTTGGTGGGCGGGGCTTAGCTAGTGGCAAAACAATTCTCCACAGACATTAACTAGCACTAGCTAACAAGTTCTGTTGGCTTGTTTTAGACAATGAAGGAAGATGATGCCAGTGGTGCATTCAGAAATACTTATTTCAAGTGTCAGAGTGCACTCTGGCACAAAGTGGGCCGTGCGTAATTTTGTGTCGGAATGTACTATTTAGTTATCCAGAGCATCGCTCTCTCAGAGTGGCAGAGTGCACTCTTGGTGCTCTGTCTGGGGAATGTGATTAACTTCATCGTTTGTGAATTCACATAGAAGTAAAAAGCTCCATTTCTTCAACCGACAGGGCTCTCATTTTAGTGTAGAGCGTCAGATTAAATTTACAAACGCACGTAACTTCAGGTTTCAGTCATCACTGTGAAGCTGGTTCTCTTTTTACAGTGATAAATCACCATGGTTACAGATGCTGAACAGCTAACCTGCTCCAGAGCTCGTTAACTTCAAAGTGTCGGATCACAGCCTGTCAACACCCCGACCTCTGACCAATCAGATCACTGAGGAAAAGAGTTACCATAGACAAAAGTAAGTCAGTAGCAGTAGTAGAATCATTTCAGGGCTTTATTTCCACTGATTTTAAAACAGAGCTTCTAACAGACACAGAGGTCATTTACACACTAAACACGTGATTTTAGCTGCATTTTAACTTACGCAAAGTTTATTTTAGTCCACAGTGACAGTGCTGCTACTTTTACAATCTGATTCATCACTGCAGCTCAGGATAACAGTCAGACAGACCTCATCAGTCATTAACTACTTTTCCACTCTTTACTTCAGCAGCAGAAACAGTCTGGTGTTACTTTAAAGTGCTTATGTGACATATTTAGAGGAGTTTCATCATCATCATCCAACTAAAGAGCAAAAAGTACTCTATACTAATGTCACTTATAGCCTTGTGAAACACATAATTTAAGGCTTGGCAGACTTTTTGGATAGTATTTCAATATTTCTACGTTTCTGTTATAAGATGACGACTGCTGACATTTTACTGTCTCATAGTTGCTGACTGTTTCTGCACCGTTTCGTCTCACATGAAGCAGCTCACTTCATTTATGGCTCTGCTCATAATTAACACCCCCACCTCTTTCACATGAACACGCTCGGGGCTGGATAGGGAAACCTAGCTGATAACCAGTTTCGTAGTACCCGTTATCCAGACAGCCAATGTTAGGGTCAGCCAAACCAGATAACTAAAAGATATCCTGGGTTAGTTGAACTGGGTTTGTAGTACAGGCCTCTGGACCGTGAGTGTTGCTTGAGTAAGTAAACACGGACCAACAGGACCAGACTGGCCGACCCGTATGCTCTCACAGTGGATGGATGATGTCACAGGAAGCTTTGTGGCTGATTACTATGTCAATCTTACAAAGGAGGACGACACTTGAACGGTTTCCTCCATTTTGTTTTGCTAGAGAAGCTAATGTTAGCTAATGCGCTAAAAGTTAGCGTCACAGAGTAATCCAATCTTCTCTTTGCACCTCCCCAGTTTCTGGCAGTGGCGGCTGGTATGCAATAAAATTCAAGTTTTGAGCCATGACTCCTTCTATTCAGCTCCCAATAACACAACAAGACGACATTTTAAGACTCCTATGTAGGCTACAGCCCTGTGGTGACGAGTCGTGTTTTGCCTCAAGCTAACAAAATTAGGTTGTCGTGACATTGGCCCTAAAAGGGTCTATATGCACCAATTTATAGTGAATCTGTCTTGATATATGTAAAGGAAAACCTTTCATGACAACTGTACAGGGGTTGACTTTTTATGTAACTCACCCTTTTACATTTTATTAAGGCTTAAAGTTATGCATAATCAGGGGCGTGGCCACACAGAGTGACCTCAGAGGGCTTTTCTTTGTCCCATCAGAAATAAATCAGCTTCTTATTTGGAGATGATTATATTTTGATCTGTTTCTCATAAACCCCTGCTATAAGACACAAAGAACACGCAGTAGGTTTCCATAAATCATTTATTTCTTAACCATTACAATCAGTCTCATCATAGATCATCAGCTGAAGCACACACACAGCAATGACAGCAACACTCGCAGTGTCACCAACCAACCAACAGTCAAGTGTCATTTACATTTACACACGCCATGATGTGTCTATGGTACTCAAATTCTGTGCATTGATTATAAATATGTCATGTTACAGGTAACATGGTGTGGGTGTTTTATTTTTGACCTATGCTCAATAGTCGGCAGGGACTCTTAAAGGATTCATGTTGGTCTCCAGCTACATTCATTCACATATATGAATCATTATTTGAAAACATCATGCCATCATGCAGCTTGTAAGACTTGTAAATCAGTCGTTTTCAAAGTGGCATCACTTAAGACAGGACTGGTAATATTGGCACACGCGGTTGCCGTGTCGCCCGCCTGTCGTTGAGCTCTAGCACGGGGTTGTGGGTCACCTGTCACCCACCCTGAGGCCCCTGGGCTCCTGAAGGACCTTGTGGTCAGATGTTCCTGCAGCAGGGCTTATTCTCCTCCGTCTCTTCTGCTCTGGAGTTGTTCAAGGACACAGCGCTGATCGAGCCCCGAACAACTTCCTTACTGGCCACCTTCCTGTGAATCTCTGTGGCAAAAAAATAATGTACATTTACATTAGGGGAGAGCGGGATGATTTAAGACTGTGGGGATGTTGAGCCCACCCCCCTCTCTGGGCAAATTGGTCATGTGGCCACACATTTTTGAAAAGTCATCTATTTTACTCACCCTGTCATCGAAAAAGGTTCATGGGAAAATTTAAGTTTCGTAAATTTAGGGGGATTTGGTGGTGTCTAGCAGTAAATTGCAGGTTGCAACCAGCTGAAACTTCACTGAATTCCTTCAGTATTCATTGTTCAGGGGTTTTTTAACAGGAGCCAAATTAGCCTCAGAGATCTCCTCCTCTCGAAACAAATGGACCAGGTGATTAAAACTGCTAAAAATACTGAATACAGCAGTTTCATGTTACGAATCAGGGTGTCTCTGATGCTATTTGGCATCTGGGAGAAGGTCTTTTTCTGATCCAGATGTTCAGGAAGTTTTTAACGGGAGCTGAATTATCCACAGAGGTCCCTTCCTCTCCAAAACAAACCGCTAAAAACTATGAATAAAGCAGTTAACGTTACAAATCAGTGTATTTCGGACGCAGTTCAGCTCATCAGAGATGGGGGTTAGGGTTAGGGTTAGGGTACTTTTTGTTCTAGACAAGCACCTAATATGCGTTTACCTTCTATCTCCAATATCTTCAGATCCAAACATTCAGGAGATTTTTACCGTAAGCTAAATTATCCACAGAGGTCTCCTCCTCTCAAAAACAAACAGAACCGTTGATTTAAACCAGGAGAAACACTGGGTAAAGCAGTTTCGCAATGAAGCTGCTTGTTGCAAATGGGCTTTTAACTGAAGTGCCTGATGTGAAAACGCGAAGGACCCTTTCTAGAGCCAGAGTTTGGTTTGTCAGTTCTGGGCTGCTGTCCTCCATAAACGAGGAGCTGCTCCTTCTGCAGACATAAACTGCCCATTATAAGGTAACAAAAACACAACAATTTTTATTTTCAGGCGATTATACACGAAGTAAAAATATTTATTTTATTATATTCCATTTCTGCCAATATATCCCCCTAAATCCTACACACTTTACACATGAAACATTTAAGGAGTCATGATTCTTGTATTTGAACAATTACAGACAAGTTTGGAAAAAAAAAATCTCACACGTTGTTTTACGAAGTTACGATATGAGGCTATACTGTTATATTATTATTTGTTAGAATGGTAGGTTTGGGGTAATTTGAGCCGGTGACACACATATAATGACCATTAATATATTATTCAACTGTAATTCTACGTTTTATTCTACATTTTATTACCAAAATGATGTGGCATTTTGAATTTTGGGACCAAAAACCGTCACGATATGCTGTTATAAACAGAAGACAGACAGGGCTTCAACTCCTGTTGTAGATTTTGAACAGAGCAGTGTAGGAAATCTACATTTTTAGGTCTCATCAAGGGCCCAACCTTGTAACAGATCTCCAACCTAAGTATCAAATTGGCTATCAGAAATAATCAATAATTATTAGGCCTCATCAAGGGGCACCATAAATGTAGGGGTCAACATTTATGGTGCCCCATGTGAGGCCTAAAAATGTAGCTTCCCTACAGCAGTGAGAGAGGAACAGAATGGGAAGCTGGTACATGACTTTAAACCAGGGATACTCAACCTTCTTTGCCAAGGGACCAAATGACAGCAGGCCAGGGGTCAGTTAATTAAAAAAAACCATAAATAATTAATTTAAATAATTAGCCTGGACCTTTGTCGGGGGGATCTGGGTGATCCTCTCTTAGCATTTTTTTTAAAAAATAAACAAGCTCTATTTTGATGCTTTTAATGCACTGTGGCAGCTTAATTACATTCAAAGTAAGGTGAATAAATTTATTGGCGTTGTGAATTAGAAAATGGTCCTTGGGCCACCCTGCACCCTATTGTGGGCCAGATTTGGCCCACAGGCTACAAGTTGAGCATCACCACTTTAAAGCATACATGGATATGAAACAACCAGGAGAGGAAAAAAGAACAGGGTATAAGATTTACCCCCATGTGGCTCAACTCATCCTCTACCTGGGCTTAATTTACCTTTCATCGGGGCAAATTAAGTCAAGAGACCATGTTTCTTTGGAAAGTCATATTTTGTGACAACACCTTCTCACTCCGACCTCGTCACATATTGAGGCATTGTCTTCTTTCAAAATACACTTCAGTTTTCAAAGGAAATTTATCATTTAGTCTCTTTCAAAATAAAAACACTATGTCGGTACAACACCGCATATTGATGTTTTTTTCCTTCAAGAACAAACGCACGTGGTCAGGTTTAGGAATTAAGAACAGGGTTTGGCTTTAGGATCTTACACGACACGAACACCGCTCTCTCGGGTGAAGGTTGGTGTTTGTTGGACCCATCCACCACCCCTCTCTCCTGCCCCAGTCGGACTTTTGCCACCCTCATGCTGCCAGGCGCCGTTAAACTACCACAGCAACTGGCCACGTATCATGCCGAAGTTAAAGGACGCTTTTTTCGTTGGTTGGACGCCACAAGTCACTGCCCAAGCACCGAATTTCGACAATTTCGGAGTGAGACCTGGCTCTTTGTAAACTATTAATTCTAGATCCAAAGTGATTCTTCCCAGGGATGCGCTATATCCTGATATATATGCACATATTTTAGCTGTAGACATTACTGTCATGCCCTCACTTTAAAGACCTCTCAAATAAAAACTTGACTCACTGTGCTCTCTGTGCTAGAATAAAAAGAAGCTGCAGTGTTTCCAGACTTTGAGAGGAAAAAGTAGCGTATAATGCACAAAAGTTGATTAGAAAAAGACAGCAACACTTCAAACAAAAAAAATCAGTGAAGTTGTTCATTTCCAACCAAAAACCAACCGGAGGTGTTTCCTCCCAAAGCAGTCAATCAAACAGCTGCAGCGGGACCACCAAAGGTCACTTTGAGCCCGACCTTTTCCAACCCTCGACCTTCTTTAAACCTCCATGAGCTCTGAAGAGAGGGAGGTCTGCCTATGTGAGGTTAAATCCAGGGTCACAGGGTGGAGCCGTATCTCAGCATGTTAATGGGTGAATGTGTGTGTCCACATCATTCATGTGTCTTTGGTGGAGGGAAGACAGGGAGGGAGAGACTTTCGAGGGAGCAAACTGGAAGAAACCCACATGCAAACAGAAAGAGCCGGGGCTGGGGGATGCTGTGAGACAGCCAAGCATGCCACCCACACAGTTCATAAACTGTGACAACCTTATTGTTAAAAAAGAATATGCGTCTCTTTGTGTCTCTGCAGATTTGGATATGAACAACAGATTTACATAACAGCTTTTAACAAAGTAGGAAAAAGTGAAATACATTAAAATTAATTACCTGCTAGGACGTTGTTGAAGGCTGCATCCACATTTGTCGACTCAAGAGCAGATGTCTCCAGAAACAAAAGGCCATGCTTTTCTAGATAATACAAATAAGCTGTGTTAGTTATTTATGTCACTTAAAGCTGCATTTCCCAGATCAATCTCTCTGATGATCTTCTCATATAAGATACTCAAAACATTGTAGATTTGGAGAGAAGCACTGGGTACTTTACAGCAAAAGTTCACTTCAAAGTCAAAAGTGCATATTTTCCCTCTTACCTGTAGCGCTGTTTATCAGTCTAGATTGTTTTGGTGTGAGTTTCCGAGTGTTGGAGATATCTGCCATAGAGACATCTGCTTTCTCTCCAGTATAATGGAACTAGATGGCACCCAGCTTGTGGTGCTCAAGGCGCCAAAAAATACATTTGAAAAATTTAACAGCAATGTCTCTTTCCAGAAATCATGATCTGGTTACTCAAGATAATCCACAGACCTTGTTGTGAGCAGTTTCATGTAGGAACTATTTTCTCTCTACCGAACACCCCCTAACCGTATTACTGCACAGAAGGAAGTGTGGATCTATTGTTAGCTCACCTAGCACCACTGAGGTCCTGTTTATACGACAATGATTTCAACTGAAAACGGTAAAATTTACTTGGATTTTGGCTGATCGCTTAAACACTTGAACGTTATAAAAACGGGTTCCAGAGTGCAGTGTTTTGGAAACAGCACCATCTCCATTGTAATGTAAACTTACAATATGCAGTTCCTCTAAAGACAGAGACTTTTCGCACATGCGCATTACAGCTCCTGACACTAGGCACGTGCGAGATAGTCGACCATCACAACAACAATGGCGTACTCCCAAGCTCTGTGTGTGCTGCTCATCGTATTAACTTCATCAACACTTCTCCAGCAAAGTGTAGATTTACTGTAGCAACTCCACCTTGTCGTCTGTCCAGACAAACGTTTGTGCGGTTGCCATGTTGTTTGTTTATACATCACCACTCTGTAGAAGGAAGCCCATGTGTGCAGGCTCATGTTGTTTCATTACAAAGTCACACTGCCAACTACTGGCCTGGCATGTATACTACAGTGTTTTTGGTCTTTTTTGTGGATCTGTGTGCACAGAGATTGTTACCAAAACATTGACGTCTGAACGCGGAACTTTGTTCAAAACTAAAATGAGAAACGATTCAGTTTTCAGTGGATCGTTTTCGTGTAAACATGGCCTGAGCTAGCTAACATCACAGCTCAGCAGAGGAGGACACCATTAATGTTTATCCCTTGCACTGTCATGAGAACAAGCCTCTCGTCCACGAGTAGATGCACACTTCGTTCTGCAGGTGATACACTTATGCTGAAAGAAAATAGTTCCTCCATAAAACTGCTCCAAACAAAGTATGTGGATTATTTTGAGTGATGGGGTCATGAATTCAGAGACATTGCTGTTCAGTTTTTAAAATTTATCTTTGGGCGCTTTGAGCACCAAAAGCCGAGGACCATCTGGTTCCATTATATTTGAGAGAAGGTCCATATCTCCAACACTCAGCACCTCACACCAAAACAAGCTACATTGATAAATAGCGCTACAGGTAAAAGGAAAAATATGTATTTTTGATTTTGGGGTGAACCGTCTCTTTAACATCCCATAATCTCTCCAAAGACATGCAGGTTAACTGGTGACTCTAAATTGTCTGTAGGTGTGAATGTGAGTGTGAATGGTTGTCTGTCTCTATGTGTCAGCCCTGTGATAGTCTGGTGACCTGTCCATTGTGTACTCCGCCTCTCACCCAGTGTCAGCTGGGATAGCTCCCCCCACCGCGACCCCTCACATGAATGAATAGATGACATAACGTAGCCTCGTTGGCGCAGTAGGCAGCGCGTCAGTCTCATAATCTGAAGGTCGTGAGTTCGAGCCTCACACGGGGCACATGTTTTTCGGGCGGCAGTAGCTCAGTCCATGGGGACTTGGCTTGGGAACCGGAGGGTCGCCAGTTCAAGTACCGGCCGGACCAAAAATATGGAGCGTGGACTGGTAGCTGGAGAAGTGTCAGTTCACCTCCTGGGCACTGCCGAGGCGCCCTTGAGCAAGGCACCGAACCCCCAACTGCTCAGGGCGCCCGTCCATGGGCAGCCCTCTCACTCTGACATCTCTCCATTTAATGCATGTAAAAGGCCCTGTTTGTGCATGTGTGTGTTTCAGGCCTGTGTTTATTTGTAAAAACAGAGTGAAAACTTGGAATTTCCCCTCACGGGACTATTAAGGGTATATAAAATAAAAAAAATAAAAAAACACTAATTTGATTCAACAAATAGGAATTTAGAGTCACTTTTGTCACCATGAAGAACTGAAGTGATTTTGTGTAGAGACACATTGACAGTTTTGTAAACAGCCAGATTAAATTCTCTACATTCATCATAAATGTTGTTTCCATTCACTAATTAAAAACAATGACTGCTATGAAGTTTCAGTACAGAGGCAACACTTTGTACCTGCGTAGTCTTTAGCCTCCTCGTTGGGCACAGATCTCTCTGACTCCAGGTCAGTCTTGTTGCCCACCAGCATGACCACAATGTGGGGGTCAGCGTGGTCGTACAGCTCCTTCAGCCAGCACCCCACTCTCTCATAGGTGAGGTGTTTGGTGATGTCATAGACCAGCAGGGCTCCAACAGCACCTCTGTAATACCTGTTAGGAGGAGATTAACTTTATGGTGACATTTAGGTATTTTTTTATGAACTTTTTCAACAAACAGTTACTTATTTACACATTTAGAAGTCACAAAGCAACCTCATCATCATTTGGTGCAACTGCAGGAAAAACTTTGGCATAATACGTTTCTTCAAACCAAGGATACATTAGGTTATTACATAGCAGATATGTTAAAACTTGTTTAAACAACTCTGTGTTAATGTGTGGTCAGGTTTAGGCACAAAAACTACCTCATTACGGTTAGGAATTTTTTAAAATTTTGGCTAAAAATACCCAATTTTGGGGGCACTATCCCAGCAGGAGAGGCAGCAATGTCTCTGTAAAACACAACTGTTTTTTCTGCCATTATTCTGACAAGAAAAACAGTGATGTCTCAGAAAAAAATACTGCTTTTGCTTTTGTCCCACTATCCCTGCAGGAAAAGCAGCGATGTCTTGGTGACAAACATCTTGTTTCGTGCCCAAAAAGCAGCTGGAAAAAGAGCAATGACTCACTAAGTCACAACCGGTTTATATACTACATCACATGTAACATATTCGTGGCTTGCAGAAATGTACAGTGCCAACATTTTCTTCTGGCGACTGGACTGTTTGGTGTCATGGTTTCAGTCAACTGATGAATTTAAGCCCAAATATTTAGCCTCCTTTAAGCTCTGTTTTGATCATCACCAACTCCAGAGGGAAATATCTGGCTCTTCACTATGTTCACCAGCTGGATGCTAACTGTGTCTATGTGCCATCTGGCGCTGGGCGGCTAGCATTAAGTGTTTTTTTTAGCTACCAAAGCTGACACTATGAGAGCAGTGAGAGTGAACCAAAACAGTAGCCGAAAAAACCAAACCAATGAGTTGAAAGACGCCGTAAAGCTCCGCAGAGCTGATAGACCTGCAGAGTTGGGTGATATTCTCTGTGGGTTCATCACTGAGAGTAACCCCCTTTCACAGAACACACTGGATCCATTGTCACTACAAAAATAGTGATTAAGCATTGTCCTGTCTTCATGGAGAATAAGCAGTGTCTCCCGCTGTCAAGTGAAAAAAATGTAATGACTGACGATTGCTCTGAAGTCATGAACCAATCAATGCTTCCTTCACAGTTCCATCTCGGCTCCCCTCCTCCAGCAATATAATTAATTCCGCTTTAATTGGTTTTAGCTGCTTGTTACAGCACAAATGAGAAATTCCATGGGAGTGAGAATTTGCGTTCTGGAATAAGTCGGCAAGTAATTACTCAGAAAGCCAAGCCGTCAGAAAAGAGCTAATCCAGCGGTGTGGCATATCCTCAGATTTTTCCACGTCTTAAAAATAAAATTGACATGGTTCTATTGTTTTAAAACCAGTTTCTACACTGCTAATCCTTCTAGTTTAATTAAAAAAAAGAAAAAGAATCAGGAGCACCCTCAGATGGAAGAGAGACCTGCTGAGGGCTGAGTGTTCAAACAAAGGTCTCTGGGACTCAAATGTGCCAGTTGGGTTAAAGTTGTAGTTGTTGGGTTCATCCCACAGGTCGTAAGACTTCTGAACTCTTGAGCACATCACTTGTCACTCTGCCATTATGGTGTCATTTTACCATATTACCGTCACTTTACCTCAAGAGTGTAGGGTTTGTCTCAGCACTTTTGGGGGAGGACACTTTTTATGAAACCATTTGTGTCTTTTCTGAATCACTTCATGGTGGAAACGTCACGGTACGTCCTGGTTCAATCACACATAGTTGCCTCTTCTTATTTCCCTTTGATAGCAGATTGCAACCATCGCTTTTGGGGTTGCAATCTGCTGTCAACTAGAACCAGAACTGGATGAGAGACGACGTCTTCAAGAAACTCAAGCAAGTCCAGTTGCCTATGATATAGCCCTTAAGAGTGCTGCCAACTTCTTTACAGGAGCACTAAACAAATACTAACACTATTAAAATGTTTACATTTTACCTGCTACTAGATAGTTTTGCCCTTTTCTTGCAATTTTCAACACATTCCCATCCTAACTTGTCAAATACTGCCATTTTGTCACTGGACCTACACGTCTAAATATGACTAATAGTCACCCTCCTGTGTTTGTTTTGGACATTCAGGGGTGACATGTGAATTTACGCTTGTTACACGCAGTGTCTTTTCAAAATACACTTCTGTTTTCACAGGAAATGTAGTTTCTTCTTGTTAAACGCACAGTCTTTTTCAAAATAAACGTACAACGTTGGTAAAAACCCTGTTTTTAGGTCTGTTTTCATAGTTTTATTAACAAAAGTCCGTGGTTAGGTTTACAAAGAATCACCATGGTTTGGTTTAAACTTCACATGGGAAACAAACAGCGAGCTCCCAGGTGAAAGTCCAGAGTTTGTTTGACCCACCCACCACACTCCCTTCCCTATTCGGACTTAACCGCTCTTTCGATTGCAGTAGTTGCCAGGGGCGTTACAAACTGCCACCGCCTGTGAAGGGTGCCTCTGTGCGTCCCTGCCTGACGCCCACATCCACTGACGAATCGGTGCTATTAAATGAGTTGGGATGTTGCCCGCCGCCTCTTAAACTGACATGCTTGGTGAGCATTACACTGCCATGAAAGGTGTCTTGGTGTCTGAAGCCGAATTCACTGACAAAGCGGCAGAAGTTTGAAGTGACAAATGTCTGCAATTTTAAAATAACTGATTTAAACAGCACTACTTTTGTCTTTATTTCTCGTTTGATCACTGTACCAGACTTTTAACATTATTATTAGATATTCATAATAAATTAATGTCTTGTGCATCATATCTTTTTGGCTGTGTCACATCCTTAATCTCAATGTCTTACACACGAGGACAGGAGAGATTAGGCCCTTTGCATTGAGACTATAACACTAAAATATAATTTAAACTTTAACCAGGTCTAGCAAAAGACCCTGAGAAAGAGCGTCCGTGGGGTTTGGGGGTAATAATCCTGTATTTACTGTTGTCTACTTAAAGATAGTGTTTGGTCTTTACATGTACTTTATTTTTCATTCATTCATTCAAACCTTTATTCAGGGCTCGGGGAATCAACTGTGGGAGACCTTCATTTTCAATGATGCCAAGCATGAACAAAGACATTAAAACAATCAATAAGCAAACAAAGAACAATCTTGCATATCAAAACAGAAATGAAATCATTCAAAACAACAAACAGCAATAAGAATAAATGCACTCTAGATGTAGAAATACAAAGTGATAAACATGCTAAAGTGCAGATGTATAGTTTAAAGCATTTACACTCCATTTAAGATCTGAAATAAGGCACTTAAACAGCCATGATGGTGGCAGAGTGTCCAAGTTTAAGGTCTTTTGCAGATTATTCAATTTACAAGGAGCACTGTAAGAGAATGACATTCTTCCTAGGTTTGTTCTGAGTACGGGAGTGTGACGCAACAACCTGTTCTGTGAGCGAGTCCCAAGATTATGTGAGGTCAGAGTTAAGAGCGATGAAATGTAGGGTGGAAGCATCAAGCTTTATAAATGAATAATACCAATGCTGTTCCTGCTGCACAGCCACATGTGTCCGGCCGACCTTTCGGCACATAATGTGCACTTAAACTAACACACAACTTGGTTCAGTGCCATGTGAAGTGGCAACACGTTACAGTAAGCGGGGCCCCCAAACCAAATGTACTTAGGGCCCCTGAAAGTCTCTCTGTGTATATATACTTATTATGATGCCTGTTCACATGCAGTTTATTTCCAATATTGTTTAAATTGAGATTACTTTATGTTTACATTCTAGCCTTATATTTTATCTTTCAGATTTTGCTTCTACTTGCATGATTTTCTTTTCTTCTTTTCTTCTTTTATGTAATGAGTGTTGTCAGAGGGTGCCTGAGGCCTAAGATTTTCATTGCCAACGACTGCTTCTCTGTGATTGTTGCACATACGGTA
The DNA here is from genome assembly GCA_019142605.1 of Cephalopholis sonnerati. Classification (NCBI taxonomy): domain Eukaryota; kingdom Metazoa; phylum Chordata; class Actinopteri; order Perciformes; family Serranidae; genus Cephalopholis; species Cephalopholis sonnerati. The sequence continues at coordinate 35,643,658 of JAGQAX010000008.1, forward strand.
AGAAAAAAGAACTTGAACTTGGAGCTGACAGGAGACGAGAATGTGCTGGTTGTGTTTCAGGTAATGTGGGAGGAAACTGTAGGATCGGTGCCTGTCCTTGCGTGTGTTTTGGCTGATAACAGCACCACCTCAACATGCCGACATACAGGTTGCTCAACTGGCAACAAAGCAGGCATGAAGTGTTGATTTAAAAAATAAACTGTCTTTAATTTCAACGTGCCTGTTTGAGAAGAAGTGCAGTCTTCAAAATGGTGCATCTGCTTGCATATCATATGGACATTTATGTTACGGCAGGGTCATTATTAGTCACAGAGAAATGATGCAATATGAATAAAGACCTCCTCCACTAATTGAGACTTTTAGGCTTTGTTAATCAGTATTGCACCGACAACTGTTTCAAATAAAACACCAAGAAGTTGTGCAAACACAGACCAATGATAGCTGTCCCTGTTGTTTGAAATTGTGCTGCTACTTGCTACTTAAAGGAGCAGTTCAACATTTGGCAATATGCTTATTTGCCTTCTTGCTCAGTGTTAAGTGAGAGGATTGGCACTACAATCAGCAGTCGGTTAGCTTAGCTTAGCACAAATACTAGCCTGACACTGTCCAAAAGTTAAATCCGGCTAACAGTACCTCTAAAGTAGAGATGGGCATTTAAGTAACATTCATATTTGAGCATTTGCATTCAATTATTAAAGAGTACTCAGTCTCATGATATACAGAAAGTGTCAGCAGGGCAAGGATGAAACAATTAGCTGCATGCAGCTCTGCAATGAAATAAGATTTCTCCCATTTTAAATAGTAAGAAACAAATACTAACGTCCAGATTGAGTACTTGAGTTCTCAGATTTCTCAGATTTTAAAAGAATAGCACAAATGTGTTAGTTGGTGAGCGTTAGCAGTATTGGTGGAGAAATTTGTGACCTTCAGACAGCACCAGGCCAGCTGTTTCCCCTTGTTTCCTGTCTTTATGCTAAGCTAAGCTAACTGACTGTTGGCTGTAGCTTCATATTTAGTGTACGGACATGAGAGTTGTGTCTATCTTCTCGTCCAACCCTCAGCAGGAAAACAACTAAGCATATTTCTCTGACTGTGTGCCTAGTCTTTTAATGCATTAAAGTTACTTAAATTATTTTCCATGAGGTTTTTTTTCTTTACTTGTTGATCAAACACAGCCACAATTGCAATCCTTGTGTAATACGCAGAGATGTCAGTTTCTTTACTCACAGTAAAACCATTAGGTAAGACGACTGCAATACATGTTGCAATTTAAATCAGAGCCAAATGCCATAATAGGACTAAAATAGACAAGGTCAGAACCGCTCTCCCTGTGGGTTGGTATGAGTAGATAATCAGTAGGTGACCTGCAGTAGTTCAGATAGTTTAACAGAAAGCTGGTAGATGAAAAATGAAATATTTGATACTAAAATAACCACAGGAATGCCTTCAAAATCAAAGCAAAAATCAAAGCAAAAATACTGATATGTGCCCCAAAAATAAACATGTATTCTGTATAGTGTGTATGTGAGAATGGGTCTCAGCACTCACGCAGAAGTGATGGCCCGGTATCGCTCCAGCCCGGCTGTGTCCCAGATCTGGGCCTTGATGGTGAAGCCGCTGAGCTGCACTGTCCGTGTGCTGAACTCCACCCCGATGGTTGTGCGACTGTCATGGTTGAACTCGTTTTTGGTGAAGCGGGACAGCAGGTTGCTCTTACCTACTCCAGATTCTCCTATTAGAACCACTGCGGAGGAGACAAGACTCAAGCATGTTAATTAAAAAACTAAACCCAGAACGTCTTGGATAGAGGAGACAAGACTCAAAGTCGTACAGCCTAACATGAGCCACTCCCGTGTCCCCTTCATCCTTTACAGCCCTTCTTAACTGAGGCTTTTAGTCTAGGTGTGTCTGTCTTGGTTGCCCCATAAAACCTCATTCTTAGCTGTGTAACACTCGGGGTAATTACACCACCAGGGATATGATGTCCTTTTTTAAAAACAGCTCCACACCCTCATGGTAAATGAGTTAATTGTTTTAACTGAAGCATGCAGAGCAAATAATGCAGCGAGAGGACATGTTGAGTAAAATACTGGGGAACGATGTGGGCTGGTCTAAAGCCACGGGCGGATTATGAGACGATGGGGCCCTGGGCACAGGTGTGCACAAGGCCCCACCACCTCTCCTACGTAGCAGCAAGACATGCAGACTTTGTGTTGGCTTTCTTTGTAGTCGTCAGCATCAGTTTGAGGTTTTGTGTCTCTTAGGAGTATATCTGTCTCTTTCTTTGGTTGTTTTGTTTTTCTTTAAAGTCGTTTCGTGTGTCTTTGAGGTAAATGTATGTCTTTTTTTGTTTGCTTAATGTCTCTTTGTAGTTTCTTTGCATCTCTTTGTAGATGTTTTGTGTCTCTTTGAGGTCATTTAGTGTCTCTTAGGAATGTATTTGTGTCTTTGTCGGTTATTTTGTTTTTTCTTTGATGTCATTTGTTTCTCTTTGAGGTAAATTTATGTCTTTTTTGTTAAGTTTCTGTCTCTTTGTAGTTTCTTTGCATCTCTTTGTAGGCACCTTGTGTCTCTTAGGAGTGTATTTGTCTTTTTTTGGTTGTTTTGTTTTTCTTTGAAGTCATTATGTGTCTCTTTGAGGTAAATGTATGTCTTTTTTGTTTGCTTTGTTTCTCTTTGTAGTTTCTTTGTATCTCTTTGTAGATGTTTTGTGTCTCTTTGTGTGTCACTGTGGTTGTCTTGTGTTTTTTTGTAATCATTTTGTGTCTCTTTAAGGTCATTTTGTGTCTCTCAAGAGAATATTTGTCGCTTTCTTTGGTTGTTTTATTTTTCTTTGAAGTAATTTTGTGTCTTTTTGAGGTAAATGTATGTCTTTTTTGTTTGTTTTGTGCCTCTTTGTAGTTGTTGTGTGTCTCTTTGAGGTCATTTAGTGTCTCTGAAGAGGATATTTGTCTCTTTATTTAGTAGTATTGTGTCTTTTTGAATTAATTGTGTGTCTCTTTGAGGTATATCTGTGTTTTTTTGTTTGTTTAGTGTCTCTTTGTATTTGTTTTGTGTACCTTTGTAGTTCATTTCTCTCCGTAGTGGTTTTGTGCTCTTCTGGGTGTATATATGTCTTTTTTGTTTGCTTTGTGTTTCTTTGCAGTCATTTTGTGTCTCTGTGGTTAGTTTACATTTCTTTATTTCTGTTTTGTGTGTCTTTAAAGGTCAATTGTGTCTCTCTGGGTTATATTTGAGTCTTGACTGATCATTTTGTGTCTCTGTGTAGTAGTTGTGTGTTGTGCTGTAGTACCTTTGCATCTCTTGGTGGTCATTTTGAGTCTCTTCCTGGTTGTTACGTGTTTATTTGAATACCAAATTTGCAGGTAAACACTTTGGGCCCCTTGGCCTGTGCCTGGTGGGCCCGTTCAGTAATCCATCTATGCTAAAAGAATACATCAGATTACTGATTAGCACTGAGGATGAGCTCCTGTAGGCGATCCCAGCATGCACTGGTGAGATGCCAATTCTAAAATACACTTATGGTTTTGTTTATTTTGTTTTTATTTAGACAGCGAGGAGTGACAGTGTCAAGTAAAGCAATCAAAGCACAGGCAGGAGTAAAACCAGTAGGGCCAAAAATGTAGCTGCAGAGGTGGAGGACTTCACAGTTGGCATTTTGAAGATTTCTTTTTAGTTTTCTTTCCTGCATTTGTCTGTAATTTCCCCAAAATTGGCTCAGAGCATGGTTTAAATTTATCACTGATGCTGTGCAGCACAAAGATCACTCATGCCTCACTCAAAGCCTGAGTTACTGATGTTTAGGAAACCTATTTTAACAAAACGGAAGGGCAAATTTACTGTAATTTGTTTTTTTTTTTCCACATATGTCGACTTTCCTGGAAGGGGAGGAAACACTTCCCCCTCTAAAGCCTTTAGGGCAAAAACCTCTCACAAGTGAACCTTTGTCTCAGGAAATAAAACAGTCTCCTACAGTGTAAGGTGATTCAAAATCAGGTGGAACAAGTCGAGCTGCCACCTCCTTTTATCTTGGTCAGGAGAACCTTCCTACTGAGCAAACAGGACGAGAAACAACTCAGACACCCCCTCTGTACATTTCAGTGACTAATGTTTGGGTTTCAGTTGTTAGTGGTTTACTCAGAGAGAAAAGAAGGCTTGGCTTAATTGGCGCAGATAGGAAAATATGACCACACTGTGGAAACACACAGTGGCTCTGGGATCTAGGACTGGATAAGACAGAGTCACAGCCTAATGCAGAGGCGTGTGAGCTTGTGAACACAGATAATTCTTGTGACATCTCAGCAGCCATTAAATATAGAGTTAGGGTGTGATGAGAGAGGATGAGAATAGTTGGACATTCTAGGAAATATCTGTTTTCCTGCCAAGAGTTAGATGAGAATGTTGATATTACTCTATGTTTGTAAGCTGACTGGAAGCAGAGGAAGACAGCTAGCCTGTCGCTGTCCGAAAATAAAGACAAAAGATCCACCCACCAACAAACGTCATTAATTACCACGTCTTTTAAAAGGGGCTTCATTCGAAATTCAGAGGGTATGAGTTGTCTGTATACAGTCCTCAGTATCAGTGGTAACCGCCGTATGGAAGCTGTGCAGAGTGGCGGCAATGAGACACAAACTAACATGCACACACGGGCCGACCAGCTCGGCAGACCCTACTCGTCACACCTTGCCTCTTAGGCAGAAGCCACAGGTGTTACTAAGATGACAATGAGGGCAGCCTTTTGCGTTTTATCTTGACCCAGAGGGGGTTGGCGGTGAGAAGGTTGGTGGTTATGTTTAGGCAACAAAACTACTTGGTTATGGTTAAATAAAAGATGGCGGTTGTCGCCAAAAAACATACGGCTTTGAGTGCCACAAATGCGGCTAGGAAAGCGGCAGCATGTTGCCAAAAAACCCTGTCTTTCAGTCCCACAGATGATGTCAGACAAGCAGCGACGTGTCAGTTAAAAACACCCGAAGTGCCACAAACACTGCAACCAATGTTGTTGGTCTTGAACGCCATTCTTCTGAATCAAAGTCCATTGTTTGTTGGACTCCTCCACCTCTCCTCCCACTCACTTTGAGCGGACTTTCATGCTCTTTGACCTATCTGTTACTCTGAGCATTAAAAAATGACGAGGACGGGTTTATATTGGAATTGGTGGAAAGCCCAGTGCGTCTCACACACTGCCCAAGCAGTAGGCCTATATTTTGACGCTGTGGGAGTGTGACCAGGCTGGAGGAGCTCAGGTTACAACACACACAGAGGTAGAGTGACTTTATTTTCTGCCCAGAACGCCATAACTCCCAACATCCCACATCGCTTTCCACACAGCCCTCTGACATCATCATTGTGTGACTCCTGTGCTTCTTTCAAACTTCCTTTGTGCTTCTTTGGAGCTTACTTGTTAGCATAGCATACCCACTTAGCAAGCTAGCTCGCTAATATTCTCTTCTATCGGCAGGTTTACTCATTAGCATAGCCAACCTAGTTAGCAAGCTAATCTAACCTGCAGTAGCTTACAAGGTTTTGGTTCAATGTTATCGAGGACTCTGTTTAATTGTACTAACTTCAATTTGGAAAACTAGCTTAGCTCTGAAGAAGCACAAAGAAATTCTGAAACAAGCACAGGAGCAGCACACTGATGATGTCAGAGGGCTGTGATTGGTTGATTGTAATGTTGATCCAGGAACAAGTCCTACTTGACAAAATCACGTCGTGCCTGCTGCATGCTATATGAATGATCTGATTGACGCACACAGAGCCTTTAAATTTGTACAAAACTGCTACGTGAAAACAAAAATTTGTGGTTTTACAGTTAGTTATGTGTGATACCCTTTAAGATGTTCAAGTGAGTGTCTTTTTTAAATATTTGTAAAGAGCCAGGCGTGTTTTAGAGGTGCTGCTCTTTTTTTAGGCAAAAGTGTTGTTTATATATGAGAAAAATAACAATCTGAAAGGGGCCATTTTCATAGTTTGTGAAGAACATGCTGCTTTTAATACTATTGTACCTTTACATAAGCAAAATTTTAAATGCAGGGCTTTTAATGGAACACTTTTTCACCATAGTGTTGTTACTTTTACTTAAGTATATACGACTGGTTATTGAAAGCAGTCTCACCACATTACATCATAATCTTTAGCAGCTTTAAATCATGTCACATGATCTTCATCTGCAGGTGCAGTTCGCCCAGTCACAGAGCTGTGGATGTTCAAATTTCCATCTCCATCTGCCAATTAAGATCATGTGATAAAGTGCCAGAACAGTTACTAAGTGAACGCTGTGGTGAGATTGTTTTCCTAGCTTCTGTCCTTTCCAAGGCCGAGATCAAACCATAACATGAACAACTCTTTCACAACCAGGTAAAGCCAGAACAGCTAAGCCAGAAAACCAGGTAAACCAGAACAGCTACTAAAGGGACATGTTTCTAAGCTCTGTTTCCAAAGCCAAGACTGAACTTCAACTGACAAACCACTCACTCGCTATTCACCTGTAACACAACCACAAATTTAAATAAAGCTGGCCAACACCTGCTGACTCCCATAAAGGTACGAGCACAAACGACTCTGCCCCAGTTCTCGATTTACAGTATGTTTAACCTGGAGTCTAAAGTCATGCCCAAAGAATGTTTTACAAGCTGTTCTACTTTTGCTTCTTTTAGGTAATTGTTCACTGTGCTGCTCTGTCTTCCAGTGGGTGAGGTGAGACGGCCTGTTCTTCCCCTCTTCTCCTCCACTACTCAGTAACTTCTTATGCAAACAATGCCCCTGGTTTCTATGGCGATGCAGGACAAGAGGCCTTCAAGCCTGGTTTGTTGATTCGGAGGAAGAACATGATGCGATGCAGTGAGGATTAAATTTTCCTTTTGTTTGTTTTCATGACCTTCAGGACTGGAAATGTAACTTCTGTACTGTACACAGAAATCCAGGTGGAGACCTAAAATGACTTATGAGTATATCTGACAGAGCAAAGTTTCATTCTGACAAGCTACATGTTCATTTATGTTTAATGTTCAATATTTAAACAAATAGAGTCTTGTAAGTTAACTTTAGGTACTTGGCTACTTAATTTAATGCAGTTTTACAGAGTCCAGCTAAACTCACTACAGCAGCATTCCCACCACTATGACTACTGTCACTTTACCTTTATATACTTTCACTTAATTTTTTCCTACCTGTCAACATCTCTGTACATCTCCGATCATCTTGCTGCAATGTAATGATCTGTTGAGAAAACGTGGGCCCTGGCATTTATGTGAGACCAACCCAAATACTCCCAAATACAACCCAAATACTTATTGTGTCAGTCTGACTAAATCTGGACTTTTAAAATACACGTGAACATGTTAGTCCGACTGAAATATAAATCGAAATTTTCAAAGTTGGACACACCCAAATAATGTGATTGGAAGTCAAATTACTCCTTTGTGTATACAATCAATCACCCAAACTGGCCGAGGTGATTGGGGCATACTCTACAGTGTCTGTCCCAGGCTTTGACCCACAAGTCAAAAGCATTAAATGCGTAACAGAAGGAGAAGCCGGTAACAACATGGCAAAATCTACACCCAGAGCCTTACAGTTTTGGATGGACTAGGAGACAGTTCATGTAAAGCTGTCCACCATGGTACCAGTTAGCAGCTAGCTAACCGTAGCTAACTTGTTTGTTGGTTGTTTGGTCTATGATGTAATAGTTCAACCGGAAAAGGGTCCAATAGTAACAAGCTGAAAGAGGAAATATCGCCGTCTATTGTAGGGAAGTCGGACATACTTTGGTCAATGAATCGATTCCCCTCCTGTGCTTGTATACTGGGACAAGGAGAGTCGTCCAATCAAATAGCCTAGTTGTGCTAAAACCTTAGCTCGACTTAACTGTGCATGTAAACGTACTGACTGTTGCAGATCAAGTACCCCCCCTCAATGGCAACGGCACTCCCTGATGGCAGTGGCCCCCCAGCAGAACAATGCACTATGCTACACTGCAAAAGCTGCTCAGGAATGACCCAAGGAACATGGCCTCCGAATTCCCCAGATCCTGGTCTGATCGAGCATCTCTGGGACGTGCTGGTACCCTAGGGTTACCCCCAATCCATAGTGGGGCCTCCTTGACTTGGCCCTGACCTGCCAAGGCATGGACACGGGACCTCTGGGGGGTGTCCTGTGGTGTCTGGCACCGGGGCATTGGCAGAGGATCCTTTGAGTCATGTGTGCTGTGAGGTGGGGTACCAGCACGTCCCACAGATGCTCAATCAGATTGGGATCTGGGGAATTTGGAGGCCAGGTTGATGCCTTGAGCTCTTTGTCATGTTCGTCAGGCCATTCCAGTTTTTGCAGTGTGACATGGCACATTGTCCCGCTGGGGGGAATGCTATTGCCATGAGGCGGTGTACTTGGTCTGCAATGGTGTTAGGTGGTTCTAGCGCGTTAAGTGGCGTCCACATAAATGCCAGGACCCAAGGTTTCCAAGTGATGATCAGTGTTGTCCACTTCATCTGTCACTGGTTTTAATGTTTTGGCTGATTATACTTAATATGAACTGTAATTACTGTACACCTGTCTGCCATAAACACATATGATATTTAATGTCTAAATTTTAACTTCTGCCACGTTTTATGTCTTCAATTCTTTTTTTCACTTGCATGATTTCCTTTTAATTCCCTTTATTGAGCATTGTTGGAGGGTGGACCAACTCCTTCTCTGTAATGGTGCACATAACAACAAATCACCAGACTCTTCTCCCACAGTGTATCGATGTACAGCATGTGTAGGGTCAACAGCGTGCAGGCTTACATTCCAAGCAGCTCTATAGAACCAGATTTTACTGATTAGTTTCTCTCAGTTATCTGTAAATCGCTGGGTGGAATGAAAACCCACTCATACCTTGGAGATACTACAGCACCCACTGCTTACTGTAGGAGCACTGCAGCAGCGGAGTGAGTTTATTCAGTGATTACAATCAGTTTGTGAACCCATTCACAATTCACTGGCTGGAAGAGGGATCCCCTGAGGTTTGTTCCTGTTTGTTCGCCCATTAAAGGAACACTTTGATATTTTTGGGAAATAAGCTTAGTTGCTTTCTGGCCGAGAATTAGATAAGAAGATCAATACCAGTCTCATGTACAATAAATGTAAAGCTACAGCAATCAGGCAGATAGCTTCGCTTAGCATAGAGACTGGAAGTAAGGGGAAACAGGAAGCAGTGAGGTGAAACAGTCCTGCCTATAAAACCACAACTTCATTTGCATTTTTACACTTCAGTCTTTGCACAGATTAAACAAATGAGGTGTAAAGTGTTAATTAAAGAGCTTTAGAGGTGCTGGTAGGTATTTTTTTTACCTTTAAACAAAGCCAGGCTAGCTGTTTCCCTTTGTTTCTGGTCTTTATTCTATGCTAAGCTAAGCTAAGTGGCTACTGGCTGTAGCATCATATTAACTGAACAGATGTAAGAGTATCAATCTAGTCATCTTTCACTCAGCGAGACACCAAACAAATGTATTCTCCTAAATGTTGAAATATTCAGTTTGATATTTTTATTCTACCTTCACTTGTCAACAGGGTAGAAGCTTTTGAAACTTTTGAAGCCAAGTGAAGGCGAAGCTTTTGATTTACTGGTCCATCTACGTCCCAACCCTCACCTATGGTCATGAGCTCTGGGTAGTGACCGAAAGAATGAGATCGCAGATACAAGCGGCCGAAATGAGTTTCCTCTGTGGGGTGTCTGGGCTCAGCCTTAGAGATAGGGTGAGGAGCTCGGACATCCGGAGGGAGCTCGGAGTAGAGCCGCTGCTACTTTGCATCCAAAGGAGTCAGTTGAGGTGGTTTGGGCATCTGATCAGGATCCTCCTGGGTGCCTCCTGTTGGAGGTGTTCCAGGCACGTCCCACTGGTAGGAGGCCCCGGGGCAGACCCAGAACACGCTGGCGGGATTACATATATCATCTGGCCTGGGAACACCTTGGGGTCCCCCAGGAGCCAACACACCAACTGTATCACGGTGCAGAAGGAAGCGAGCTTCCACTGCTAGCTCACCTAGCACTACTGAGCTAGCTAACGTCACAGCTCAGCCAAGGAGGAGGGCATCCATGTTTACCTTCAAATTGTCACAAGCACAAGCCTCTCATCTGTGAGTAAATACACACTTCCTCCTGCGCCATGATACAGTTGGCAGGGTGTAGTTCAGCAGAGAGAAAATAGTTCCTACATGAAACTGCTCACAACAAGGTCTGTGGATCATCTTGAGTAACCAGGTCATGATCTCTGGAAAGAGACATTGCTGTTGAGTTTTTAAATGAATTTTTTGGCGCTTTGAGCACCACAAGCTGAGTGCCATCTAGTCCCATTATACTGGAGAGAAGGCAGACATCTTTATGGTGGATATCTCCAACACTCTGCATCTCACTCCGAAACAATCTACACTGATAAATAGCACTACAGTTATGAGGAAAATTATGTAGTTTTGATTTTGGGGTGAACTGTCCCTTTAACTATTACGCTCATGGCTCAAAGCCCTTAAAGGCAAATCTGTTACTGAATGTGTGATTCTGTGCCAAATGACAAATGAATAAACCGACTCGTGAACTCATTAATACAGTAAACGATGCTTTTTGATGGACGCAGTTACTTTGGCTTCACCATTCAACCCGCAGTGAATGTCACATCACGTGCACCTGAACCGAATCACCTCTCTGAATAACTTTCACTCCTCGAGAACATCTGCTAAGAGCCATCTGGTACCTTAACTAGCTGCATTTAAGGAATGATTACTATGTCATGTAGTAGGCAGAGTGCAGGATGAAGAGACTGAGTGGCACAAGCTGGTACTTTTCAAAGAACAGAGCAGAGAACAGATAAGTCCAGTCCAGCGCAGATGCACTGACAATACTTTAACAATCACTGTATTTAGGAGGACGACTGTAGGAGTGATGCACTTTGCCTTTTGGCACTGACACAGGGCTTTAAACCAGACACTGTGTTACCATGTTGTTCTGCATGGCATGCAACAGATAAGCAGGAATTAAAGTACACATCCTGGTTTTAAACAATACCCTGTACTATGTATGCTCACTGCTTACTCACTCAGGCTCAATGTGCTGATCTGGTGATGTGTTTGTTTGTAATATCACTTACCTTTGGAATAATGCAACTCACCTGCAATGTTTCTTAATATGCAAAACACCAACATACAATATTAAAAACACACATGACTGAACTGCAAACACCCAGACACATCAGTCCAGGCTATCTAAGCTGTGTATTACAGTGTACTGTGTATTATAATAAGCTGTTTATTACTGTGAATGTATTGTATTCTGCTGCTGCACAACACACAGTCCTCTTCCTTCAAGTTAATAATAAACAAGGAAGTATAATTTGAAGGACAAAGGATTATTTCAGAGTAAAACCTTTCACAGACTGTAGAGATGCACCTGAGGATTGAACCAAGTAAACAGAACATGCACTCACCCTTAAAGACAAAGTTGTAGGCCTCATCTGACCCCATATTCTGTCCATTCAGTGTTGCCGCCCCTCAGTTTACTGCCGTCTCCAGCACTCACAGCCTGATTACAGGATGTAAGACGACACTGACTCACACCACAGAACCCGCCTGCCCCCTCAGATCCTCAGGCTTCAGGAAATAAAATGGCTGCAAGAAATGTTTTGACACATGAATGCTAGTTGCCAGCTCTCTCTGCCCTTCGCTACCCTTCCCTATCTGAGTTAATAGAAAGCTGGCTTGTTTGAACAAGGCATGCTGAGTGTATCCAGGTTGCTCTGCTGCAGCAGGCGGGGCTAGTGTCAGGGAGTGGTGGGGCAGCTGTGGAGGTGTGTCTTGAGAGCAGAGTCAGTGCAGGGCAGGTTGGACAGGTGGGGCGACTGGCAGGTAAGGCTGAGAGGGGCTGTCAGGCACCTCCTGCTGGACCAATCACATTACTGCAGCCAGGAAGCAGGAAGTGAGTCTTGCTTCATCACTACGAGGAAAAACACCCTGTAACAGATTTTTCAGTGTTTTTCTGTACAGCAGTTTTCATTTTCGATTTTTTTTTTTATCAGTCTCTTCTCAAACTGAAAAGGTCTATTTTAACTGTGGTCATAAAGACTTGGTCCTGAACATTTTTTAAATAAGTATTTTAGTTTTAAAATGCATTTTCAAAAGATGCCTTGTTTTTTTCCCCCAGTTTCTTTTACTTTTTTTATTCTCTTTGCCAAACAGGTCAAGGTCAGTTAAACTGTAGGGAGTATTAGATTTTGATTTCTGGGCCATAAATGCACTTTAACAATATATTAGAAGGACTTTTAAAACTCTGTAATGGTTAAAATGGCCTTTATTAAAAGAGAAATATCTTTCCATTCATAACTTGGGCCTAATGGTGTTAAATTCTTAGCAGTAAGGCATCATAATGTCTGACATTATTGCGCATACTTGCCTCTAAACACCGACAGGCAGCATGCAACAAAGACACGATGATAAATCTTGTTTTAATCAATTTAATTTAAATCACCAACTGATTTCAAGTGTAGTTAAAAATAGTTTTACAGTTACTATGCTTTTATTAATATTCATTTAAGGTTTTAAAGGCAAGTAACTGAGCAAAGAGTGAGTCAAAAGTCTGATATGATGAAACGCATACACTCACTGGCCACTTTATTAGGTACACCTGTTCAACTGCTTGTTAACGCAAATAGCTAATTAGCTAATCACATGGCAGCAACTCAGTGCGTTTAGGCATGTAGACACGATCGAGACGACCTGCTGGAGTTCAAACTGAGCATCAGAATGGGCAAGAAAGGTGATTTAAGTAACTTTGAACGTGGCATGGTTGTTGGTGCCAGACGGGCTGGTCTGAGTATCTACTGGGATTTTCACACACAACCATCTCCAGGGTTTACAGAGGATGGTCCCAAAAAGAGACAATATCCACTGAGCAGCAGTTCTCTGGGTGAAAATGCCTTGTTGATGCCAGAGGTCAGAGGAGAATGACCAGACTGGTTCAAGATGATAGAAAGGCAACAGGAAGTCAAATAACCACTGGTTACAACCAAGGTGTGCAGAAGACCATCTCTGAAGCAACAACACGTCCAACCTTGAAGCAGATGGGCTACAGCAGCAGAAGACCACACCAGGTGCCACTCCTGTCAGCTAACAACAGGAAACTGAGGCTACAATTCACACAGGCTCACCAAAACTGGACAATAGAAGATTGGAAAAACCACATTCAGATGGTAGGCTCAGAATTTGGTGTCATGGATCCATCCTGCCTTGTATCAACGGTTCAGGCTGCTGCTGGTGTAATGGTGTGGGGGAGATTTTCTTAGTACCAACTGAGCATGGTTTAAACACCACAGCCCACCTGAGTATTGTTGCTGACTGTGTCCATCCCTTTATGACCACAGTGTACCCATCTTCTGATGGCTACTTCCAGCAGGATAACGCACCATGTCACAAAGCTCAAATCATCTCAAACTGGTTTCTTGAACATGACAATAAGTTCACTGTACTCCAATGGCCTCCACAGTCACCAGATCTCAGTCCAATAGAGCACCTTTGGGATGTGGTGGAACAGGAGATTCACATCATGGATGTGCAGCCGACAAATCTGCAGCAACTTTTAAAACTTTAACGATCAGTGTCTTCAGTTCCCACACACACACTGAATGTTGTTCAAAGAAAGAGCATAAACAAAAAAATAAAATAAAATAAAGTGAATATTAATCCAAAAATTGTTTATTTGACAGCGTTGAAACAAAATGTAGCAAATAATGTTAACTGCATTTTTTTTTCAGACAGACACTCTCATAAAGGTTTCCACAAATCATTTTAGTTCTCTGACGGGATTCAAAGCGTCCAGCTTCCTGCTTATCTTTGATTGGCCTGCCTGAACTAAAACTGCACATGAATGAATGAATCATCCACGGGACCAGTTTGTAATGGAATCATTTCAGCAGATGTACACTCAGACTTCCTGTTGTCATGTGGATGTTCAGGACAGACCATTAGATGAAGGAGGGCAAATCATTAAAAAAACTCGAACAAGTTAGGTTCAATACCATGATTATAAATACACTGCCCTCCACTCCACCCCACACACATGTTCACTCACTCACTCACAGATATAAGCATGTACACAGAATGTTACAGTAGTCCATGAATGACCTGGATCACATGACGCTTGTTTTCCAGGCAGACAGAAGGCGGAGCGCTCGTCACATCTTCACTATGACGCTGCCACTTGGGTCAATGGTTCCTCCAGGTACTGCACCAGGGCTTCTGCCTGGAAACACAACACACACACACACACACACACACACACACACACACACACACACACACACACACACACACACACACACAACAGCGTTAACACAGGCTGGAGTCAGAGTGAGGAGCAATGCTGGATTAGTTTGAGCCTTATGTGATGTGGTGTAGAATACAAGCTGTGTTATAAACTTAAAATCTATTATAAAACCAGTTAGATTTGCAGATTCAATAAGACATGAGTGGTTTAGATGACTTCAAGCTGAACAACACACCATACACTTCAGTTCAGAGCTGCAATGACAACTATTAATTATCTAATTGGTTGAATTAAATCATTTTTCAAGTTAAAATGCCAAATATTTCACAGTTTTAGCTTCTCTAATGTGAATATTTGCAGATTTTTCTTGTCTTACATCAGAGTAAACTGATCATCTTTTGGTGTTGGACTGTTAGTCGCATTAAACAAGACCTCTGATTACATCATCTCGGGCTCTAAAATCTCATGACTGCTTCCTGGCGTTTAATAACCCAAATGATTAACCACTTAATTGAACAAATAATCTCTAAATGTATCAATAATTTAATTAAATTTAATTTAATGAAATTTTAATTAAACTTTTTTAAATTAAAATTTTAATTCTATAATTAAATTAAATTAAATAGAAATAAATTAAATCTCTAAATGCATAAATAATGCGAATAATCTTCAGCTGCAGCCCTGTACTTTTAACTGGTACAAGTTTCTACTATTTTTTTTTAATGCAATTGTTCAGCTAAAATAACACGTCTGCCTGCAACGTCTGATAAAAAGTACTGAGGGCAAAAAAACTTGAATACTGAGGATTCTTGCACATTACCAGAGCAACTAAGTTCAGTGTTAATATGTGTCGCAATATGTAACAAAATGAAAAGGCACATTTCCTCCTTTGCCTCTCTCCACTGGAGTTACCTATCTGACTGTCATCGCTCCCTCACTGTCTTTCATTTGGCACCACAGCTGCATGAGGGGGCGGAGCATGTGTATGTAAATTAATCAAGACATTCTGCCAAAGTTGAGAGCAAAACAGTTTAAGGTTACATTCTGAAAATTTCCACAAGGTCTGACATTTATTTTGGGATCAGAATCCATGCTGCAACCATGCCCCGCCATTTTTAAATGATGGGTAAAAGACATAATTTACATTGATCATATGAGAGAGGTTTGAGGCTTACAGACTTCAGTATGTCACCCACATGTGTTTGTCTCATCTGTTAACTTGTGGTATATTCCATATCACTTGTATATAACTTAAACTTAGTCCCTATGCAAACCAATTTGTCATCATACAAGCAGCTAACAGTGCACTTTGACAACAAGGCTGAAAAAAGGCCCCATCACATGTTAGTGCCATAACCCTGAATATACAGATGGGCTTGGCAGGTACAGCAGTAATAAACGACAACAAATGTACCCTATACCATGTAACTGAAAGAAGACATTAGCTGTATGGGGAATGACTGATGACAGCACTGACTGCAAAAAGCCCCCTCACCTTGGCTTTAAGCATTCCAAAGCCCACTGTCTCTTTGGCGTACATACACAGCAGCAGGTTGGCTACACGAGTAATGGCCACTCTTCCCTCCTGAGAGAACAACAGGGAGAAGGTCACAAAGAGCCCTGCTTCAAACTGCCTGTATCACAATCACTCATCATCATTCACCTGAGAACAAGTGCAGTGGTTATGGATTAACTGCCCTTCTTACCATACAATCCATGAGTATGAATTTGAGTTTGTCTTCGTTAAAGGCTTGGTGGCCGTTCTTGTCATAGGCCGCCCAGATGTTGCTAGCGATGGCGGCTGTCACCCTTGCGTCAGTGTCCCCGTACCCGGAGTAAGCAAGAAGAGAACCTTCATTGTTTAGTAACCTGGTGAAAATATAAAGTTAGATGTTTCCAGCACATTCATTCATTTTTCGTTACCGCTTATCCTGTTGGGGGTCGTAGGGGGGGACTGAAGGTTATCCCAGCTGACATTGTGCGAGAGGCAGGGTACACCCTGGACAGGTCACCAGACTATCACAGGGCTGACACATAGAGACATACAACCATTCACACTCACATTCACACCTACGGACAATTTAGAGTCACCAATTAACCTGCATGTCTTTGGACTGTGGGAGGAAGCTGGAGTACCCAGAGAAAACCCACGCTGACACGGGGAGAACTTGCAAACTCCACACAGAAGGGCTCCCCCACCCTGGAATTCAAACCCTCCACCCGGAGTTCGAACCAGAAACCCTCTTGCTGAGAGGTGACAATGCTAACCACTGCACCACCATGCCGTCGGTAAATTATTTTACTTTACTGTAAATATAAAATACGGATTTTACTCCAGCTACCTCTATTGAGCTACTTAACTTTAATGGAGCTATCTACAAACCTAAACATAGTATATGATGTATGTAAAGTAATAAGAAACTACATAACCTTCTTGAAAACATTGAAACTGTTATAAACTGTATCATTTGTTTGCTGTAAGTTAAAAGTGTAATTAAAGTAGAATTAAGACGTTTAAAGAACATTTTGAATGCCAATTTGAACTTAATGGACCAATTTATACACAAATAAAATAAAATTAACTGTTGAAATGCAGAATGGGTTTATAACGACAAAATTACTATATTTTGACATTGTCATTTCACTGTGGGCTCTCAAATACATAAATAAAAAAAAGTCCAACAAGTTCATTGATAAACACAAAAATATTTCAATAATTATTCGAGCAAAAAATGCCAAAAATTCACTGCTCCCAGCTCCTTTAATGTGATGATTAGTGCAACTCTTTGTCAGGTGAATATCAGGCTAAATATCCTAGAAAAAAACTAGAACTAGAACTTGAACTTATAACGAGCATTGCTCACTATTTTTATTTTATATACACAACGACTGCAATAATTAGTAGATTAATCCACAATTAAAAAAATAATTAACACTATTAAGTAAGCTGCAGCCCTAAATTTCAGATAATGTCAGATTTAAAACCTGTAAACAACACGTAATATTTACACATACTAAATATAGTACACAGAGATATCTCTGTAAATTGTACATTAGTTGATGTTACTAATATTAGCCTGTCTGTTGGCACCATTCCTCATGATATTCAGCTAGCAGACTATTTATATTTCCTTGTAAAGCTGAGTCAAAAAGCCAACTGTTGTAATTGTTAAAACAACAAACTGTATAATGCTCAATGTAACTCGTTAGCATGCTAAGCTAGCTAGCTAACAGTACTCACAGTGTGCTTTGGACTCCGTTTGTGTTCGCTTGGCTGAGAACCTGCGTCAACGCCTTTGGTCGTAACATAGCTAATTACTCACTAACATATAATACTGCAGAATAATAAATATATATATTTTTATGACTAAACGACTGGCTTTAAACTGTCAAAAACTACTCATCAAAACACGACGTCGAGTCAGCTGACTGTGTTTTCTTCCCTTTCCGGGAGTCTTCTCAATGAATTATGGGAAGTGTAGGCACCAAGTTCATCCTGGGAAATGGTCTTCTTCGTTGCTTTTTAATGGCGGTTGGGATCCACACAGTTACATTACTGCCACCTACTGGATTTACTCTAAAGTCTCCATTTACTATATAAAATAATATTAATACTAACAATGATAAGCCTTTGCCGTTTAGTTCCCATTCTGTTGTAAATGTTCTATTTCCTGGTTGTTTGAGAGCCTAAAAGCTTCTCTCAAAGCTGCTGTACATCTTCTCCAGAGACACCCACAACATCCAGAAATCTCCTTGCCGCATTTGACTATGTTTTCTCAGAATTTTTTTCAGCAAAGGCCAAAAACCTCATCTGGTCTTTCCACCAGTAATATTCCTCATGCTTCCTGGCTGACTTTGACATATCTTGTCCTACCTACTTCCTCATGTTTGTTTCTTTTCTTCATTCTGGCTCTGATTATTTCTGCTTCCCTTACTCTCTTTGGACAGGTAGCTGCATGCTCACCTTTGCAAAAACACATTCTGTTTCTTCCACACAGTCTCCTTCACATTCATCCTCCTCACATTTACAACATGTCTCTGAATCCCTTCCACACAGACAAACTGTGACCAAACTTCCAACAGCTGTTACACTGAAGTGGTTTGGGAGCATACTGCCTTACTGGATATGACACATGATCCAACAACACCGATGTCACGACAATAAGACCTTCAGCCTAATATTCCATGGGTAAACACCAACATCATTTGTACTGCATGTCATTTATCTGACGCCTGCAGCTTCACCTTGATGTGCAACATTCATTAGATGTTTAAAGTTTAATGTTAATATCTCCAGCATAAACAATCCAACCTTTCAGAAAACATAAAAGAAAGATTCAAAATGAGCAATGGCGACAAACAGGTAATCTTACTTTTAATAATTCAAAGAATCTGGTGCTCAGACTTGATAAAGGCACGATACAGACTTTAACAGTGACTGGAAAAACATTTGAGGTATTGCTACGTTTAAGTTTCTCCAGCACTGCTCAGACGACTGCTAGTGACAATAACAGTATTTAAATTTAGATTTTTTTTTTTTTGAAGGAGTAATGTCAGATATCACTGGAAGCTGCACACAGTTTCATAGACTATGGGCAAAACATAGTGTCAGGACAAAATAAATTTCAATCATGGATTAAAAAAAATTACAACACAGCTGTCAAACTGTCAAAGAAAATCATTCACATGTATTTAAAATAGACAATACACATTACAAATAAATTATTGGATTAAAATATATATATTTTTGGCTTCTTATCCGTCCATAGGGAGACATGCAACAGATTTCAAAGATCATATTACATTATATTTAGGCACTGCACTGCTTGTGAGGATATTCAGTGTTGTTACTGAGAAAAGGTTTGACTTATCTGTACATCACTTTAAAACCAGAACCATAATCCATGAGCACATTAATCACAGTAGCATCATGTAGAACCAAAAAACAAATGGGTGCAGTTTATTTACGGAGTTTATTTACTGAGTCGACAGGGGCTCAACTTGAAGCAAACAAGTTGCTAAGAAAGTTCCACTCACACACTCTGTATTAGAGCTGAGTGATATAAATAATAACCTCATGTATTTTTAAGGCGATGTTGTGATTCTGGGGCATCTGTTGTAGGACAGTTTATAGATTTGAAGATTTAGAAACGACTGTTCTGCTAATTCTGCAAATGAAAAACCTGATGAATTCACTTCCTGTCAATCTGACACTAGCAGCAGTAAAACCAGAGATATTAAAGGGACGTTTCTCTCAACATAGCAAAATCTCTGCAAGTTAAAAAGTCTCTGTCCTCTCAGTACGACGTCTAAGGGTGTTTTCACATATAGTCCTTTTAAAACAAACCAAACTCAGTCCTCCTGATGTGAACCAAAAAGCAGACCAACAGAAAAAGGACTCGGTTCTCTTTCTGTTCACACAGACGTGCGCGCTCTGATGCGGACGCGTCTTGTTCCAAATATAGTTTCCGCTTTGAGTGCTCCTGAGCACGGGAAGAAAAATGGCGGCACACATGGGAGAGGAGCTTCTTTGTCTGTCATATTTATATCAGATTGACACCTGCGCACCGTGTCACACAAACGCTCCTCAAAGGCAAGGTTTTGATTGCGCAGTCCTGAGCGCTCCTGTGCGCGCGGTTAGAGAATTTTGGAGAGTACGCGGTCAACCGCAGAGAGCTATGCGCACACCGCTTGATGACGGTGTCATCAGATGAACTTAAAATTGGAGGAAAACTTTGGTGCTTCTGTGCTGTAGACTGTCTGATGTATTCTACATTCCACATCTGGAGACCTGCAGTATCTTCCGTGGACCAAACTACTCCTCGTCCTGCGTCCTTGCAATCATTACAGGCTGCCGTAATTTCGCCTGTTTTCTCAGGCATCACAGTGCAACAGCATGTGATCTAGAGGGCTAAAAAAAAGCCAAAGAGCAAAGCGAACCTGGAGCACTTTGTGTTCACAAGGCACAGGTTAAGTGAACCGCACCGCGGACTTTAAGTACTCAGACCACTTCCCGAGGTGGTCTGAGTTCTCTTGGAGTGTTCACATATGCGGAAAAATGAGTCTGTTTAGAGGGCTGAAAAGGACCAAGTGTGAAAACACCCTTATTGTCTGACCCTCATACACACACACACACACACACACACACACACACACACACACACACACACACACACACACACACACACACACACACACACACACACACACACACACACACACACACACACACACACACACACACACACACACACACACTTGGTCCCACAATCCAAAAACGTTTACTTTCTCCTCCTTACACATTTAGGCAGCAGTGCCGACCATACAAGCAAGATCCAGTACAGAGAGAAGTGTTTTGAAGGAAATATAAACTGTCAGGGTAAAAACCTTAAGTGACTAGTTAACTTAAATAAATACAAGAGGATGATAAAAATATGTAAAAACAAGCTTTGTGTATGGCAAACTATTACCCAACTTAATTTAAACTCTTTATCTAACCACCTGAATACAATCTGTTCAATTTAAATGGTGTAAAAATAACAGGTACTTCCTTTGTGACCTCATGTAGACGTGCAGTGAGTGACCATCGGTCGTATTAGGAATAAACTCCAGCTGCACTGAGAGGAGTAACTCACTGGTCAAACAGTAACATAGAACCTATTCTGATAGAAACCAGCAACATCCTTCCACAACGTCTCCCAGTATGTTTCCAAACCTCCCTGTTTATTCCTCCTGTGGTTTACAGATCGGCTGCAGGTCACACCTGCATTTGATTACAGATTATATTCATGTATTCATTTCTTTTAAACCTCCCATGCCGGTCCCTAACTCCACCAGCCTTCCACCCTCAGCTCCAGGATGAACTGAGCCAGTTAAGCCAGCAGTCTCTCGATGGCAGCGTTGACGTCCCCTCCTGTAGCGATGAGTGCCTGCAGGTTGGCTTGGCGGTCGATGAAGCCCATGGCGTTGAGCTGGTCGAGCTGCTGCTGGAAACGAACCTCTGGGGTCTGTAGCTGTGAGGGACGAGACGACGCACAGGGTCAGATACTGGTTATTTACAGATTACAGATTATTAACCTCTGTTCTTCAGATTCTGATTAAGAGGTTCCTCTAAATGTTTCTCTATAGACGAATATGGGAAAAGTACAGGAAGTAAACAAGTTGCCATTACTGTGGTGGAATCTCCTGACAATACACACGCATTTAAATGCAACCTGTCCTGAAGTGTACAAATTTTTACTGTACCTTTACACTTTGTAGGTAATGGTACTTTTGATACTGATGTCTAGGAGTTCAGGAGGAACCTGCACAGTGCTGAGATGCTCCAACAGCTGTGGCAACTTAAACTCTGGGAATAAAACAGTTTAGCATGCTAACGACACTCAACTTGACTTGGCTGAGGGCCACTTTTACAAAATGGCCAGGGGGCCAGTTGATAATCATAAATAATATAAAGGGCTCCTCCCCTTGCCCTTTTTTTTTTTTTTTTTTAAATAAACAAGCTCTATTTTGAGGCTTTTTAGGCACTCTGGCGACACACAGCTGTATCTCCCTCTCAAGCCTAACAACAAGTCCAGTGTTGCCGGTCTCATAAACCGCCTCAAGGACATGAAGAATTGGATGGCAGAACTTCCTTCAGCTGAATGAGGGCAAATCAGAAGTTGTCCTTTCTAACCATGTAAAGCCGCATGTCAAAAATCTTGGCCTGATATTTGACTCCGCCTTTAAGTTTGACAAACAAATAAATGCACTAGTAAAAGCCAGCTTTTTCCAACTCCTCACCATTTCGAAAATCAAGCCATTTCTCTCCCTCAAAGACCTGCAGACAGTCACCCACTCTCTCATCTCCTCCTGTTTAGACTACTGTAACTCTCTGTACACCGGGATCAGTCAGTCCTCTCTGTCCCGCCTCCAGCTGGTTCAAAATGCCCGCTGCCAGGCTCCTCGCAGAAACCCAGAGGAGAGACCACATCACACCTGTTTTGGCCTCTCTCCACTGGCTGTGAAGCTCAGAATTGACTTTAAGGTTCTCCTGTTTGTGTACAAAGCCCTTACTGGTCTGGCCCCATCCTACATCGCAGACCGTCTAACCCCCTACTCTACGCCCAGGTTCCTCAGGGACCTGGCTGTCCCACGCTCCAAACTTAAGCTCACGGGTGATTGTGCCTTTGCTGTGTCTGCCCCCAAACTGTGGAAAAGCACCCCTCCCAATCAGATCTGCCCCCACCAATGACTCGTTTAAGTCCAGGCTCAAAACCTACTTTTATGCATTAGTGTGAGTCCCCCTGATGTGGTTTCCCTGACACGTGGCTGTATGTGTTGTGTCTTTTTTTTTTTTAAGATTATTTTTTGGGCATTTTTGCCTTTAATGGAAAGGACAGTCAAGCGTGAAGGGGGAGAGAGAGTTAGGGAGTGACATGCAGCAAAGGGCCACAAGCCAAACTCGAACCCGGGCCACTGTGGCAATAGCCTTCGTATATGGGGCACCTGCTCTACCACTAAGCCACCAGCGCCCCGTGTGTTGTGTCTTTAAATTCTTTAAATTCACTTTCATTTACACATTGATATCCCTGAAGTTTAACTGACTTGGTGTTACACTGTGACTATTAAGTGTTGCTGTCATTTTTTTGAGCAGTGGACATTATCACATTAATATCATTCAAATTCAAGCAGTTATATAAAACATACTGATGGCCCTCCGCCTGCAAACATCTGTAACATCTGCTGCATGAGCTGCTGCTGAGAGGGACTGGTGGCTGCGGCCGGAGTGGATCCTGTTGCCATGGCAGGAGGTCGAGGGGTCCCTGGGGGAACGCTGCCCCCTGTGGTTGGAGGAACAGTGAGACCTCCAGTAGACAACCTAGAGAGGAGACAGACATGTCAGCAATTCAGCTAAATTGAATCAGAGCAAGACATTTCTACAGAGTCAAAGTACTGGGTTTATGGATAACAGTCGGTACCTGGACATGAATCCTGGGACTTCTGCCTGTAAGGTCTGCAGGCCCTGCTGGATCTGTATGAGAGCCTGCATGGCTCTGGGGTTGGTCAGCATGGACAGCGTTTCTGGATTCTGCAGCTGCTCAATGACAAACATGACACAAGTCAACTCTGAACCAAAGAGTCCCTGAAGTCCTGATAGATTTTTTTCCCTGTCTGCACAAGATAACAATGTGGATGTGCACATAAACTCTCTGGAGGGAATTATAAACCCAGGGGACGCTCTCAGGGTTACTAAGCGCCCAGTCCTCCTGGTTACACATCACATCTTGCATCATTCCTGGATTCCCTGCCAACTCTACGGTCTGTCGAGGGACGAGAGGATTCAAATAACAAAAACAAACACAGTGAGAGCTGAGGAGATGTAGAAGAAGAAGCACGCTTATGACTGGAATGACGTCTAACAGTGTCAACCCTCAAGCTTATTGGCCACAGGTATGGAAACTTCTGCGACTACTGTCTCACTAGACTGTTGACTTCCCTTTATATCTCAACGCATTTTATCTGGTGGACAGAGGTACAAACCACAGCAGGAGAGGAGCAGATAAACCAATATTATTCTTTCATTACAATGAAAACAGACAACTGCAACATGGAGATATTAACCCAGGCAGTAAGTGGTAAAACAAAGACACTAGACCATCATCAAGGAGTGGGCTGCAGTATGAGAAAGAATAACTGATGTAAAGAAAATAGCTGCAGGTGAAAGTGCTCGGACAAGCTAAAGCTCTATAGCTCTGTAAACGAGCAACCAAAAACAGTTTTCATCAGCACCTGAACTGTTACAAACTCTGCACTGACCTGTCTCATGAGGTCAGGGTTGCTGAACAAGCGGGAGACGTCCGGGTTCTGATCCATGAGCTGCTGCATCTGAGGACTGCCTGCAAACATCTGTCTCATCAGGTCGGGGTTGGACATCATGTTCTGGACCAGCGGGCTGCCCATAATCTGCGACATCATCTGCGGGTTGGACATCAGCTGACTCTGCACCTGCTGCTGCATCTCCATGAGGCTGGATGAACGCATGCCCGGACCTAACAAGCCAGACAGGTCACCGAGTCCACCTGAGGAGGAGGAAAGCTGGAGATTAGCTCCATTAAACAGGGCGTCTACAGGTATTAACAAGTTAAATTTAAGACCTTTAACACCACTTTAAATTAAATTTAAGACCAAACATGTGATGGAAATACACATGGAAAGTGAAAAGATACTCTTTTCAAATACACACATCAGTTCAAAATGAACGGTAAAAATAACCCTGACAATATTTTCTGCGCTTAAAGCTCTCCATGTGCGATTCCACGACCCAGATCCCTGTTTTACCAGGTTTGAAACACCTCTGACATACATAAACATTTCCAGGCACTGGCAGGAGGCACTATTGTTTCTGCATTTTGGAATGAGATTCAAAAAATATGCTCAAAAATGACTTTACACCTGGAGATGGATCTCTTCTCTGTGATGTTGGCGGTTGTTACAGAAACACAGACCTATACTGTTAATTTAATCATAATATTCAGGGAATGTTCATTTACAGGGCAACTGGAGTAGAATATTTGAACATCTACACATCTAAGGACTTCCTTAAACGCAGGTTTATTTTGGAGGGATACTATTCATATAACCAAGGTTACTTAGATAGGCGGGAAACGACGATTGAAGCTGAGGGATCACTCACTGCAGTACAAAAGGCAAGCAGATTAAAAAAGTGATTCAGTTCTTACTCATTGCATTAGCAGGTCCTGAAGGACTGGTTGGTTGTGTTGCCGTCTGACTGGAGCCCCCTCCTGCTCTGTCTGGTACAGTGGTGTTGGTGCTGCTGCTGGTACTCTGAGGTGTTGCAGAACTGGAACTTGCTCGGGATGTACTGTCACCTGTTGATCTTAGATGAGAAAGCGACCGTGAAATCAAACTCTTACCAGGGTTGAGCTTTGCCTTTTAAGCTTCACACACATCTCATGACTTGTACTTACTTTGGAGCACTCTTGATGACAAGATGAACCGTCAACCCGTCTTTGATACCGTGCTGCTTTAAAGTATCACCATCCTTCAGAATCTTTCCTGTAAATATCAACACCAGCTGGTCCTGCTGGGCCTTGAACTTTTTGGATACCTCCTGTCTGAACTGGACAGATGAGACAAGAGCAAGTGAGCAACTGTCCCCACAAGAGGTTTCTGGTCATTTGAGTAGATGTTACATTAAATATAAAACCAACCTGTGTTATTTAATCTTACGGCCCTTTGTGAGGAGGATGCTGTGTCAGAATCTACTTCTAAAACCTTCATTATTCTACTTGTGACAGACAGACAACCTAGAGTCAGGTCGTATTTTAACACTGGAAGTAGAAGACTGGTTGGTTTCTGGTTGAGCTGAGGAACAAAGGACCCCGAGGTCGACCCCAAGGTCGTAGTTGTGGTCGCATTGGTCTGACAGTTGCTACAGACAGGGAACTTACAAAGGGATAAGAAAAGAATCTTACACACATTTTTTTTGCCTCAGTGCCCCAGACAGACAGGTTGAACTGGTTAACGGGCAAGAGGAGCTGTCTGTGCCATCACTTAAAGGGGAACTACGCCACGTTTCAAAATGAATGCCTACGTCATCCCTATGGTCTGAGCACACAAAAGCCATGCAAAGGCGAGTCGCTTGTCTCTGACGTGCCAAACCGCATTGCAGAAACGCTCATTTGCAAAGTGAAAGAACTTTATTCAGTGTTTTCACTAACCAACAGGCTCTCATTTATAAAACAGTGCATGGGATCCACACTAGAAATGGCGTGCGCCAAAAAATTTTCAACAGTTTTTACAATCAGGCCTCCATCTCACCATGTGTGTCACCACTTTCCTGTCTCCAAAATGTTTGTAAGTGTGGGTCAAAGTTTCTCCCATCAAGTCTGCTTTTTAAAGATCACACCTTTTGCGTGGGGAATGGCATACACCACTTTCAGGCCTCGTTTTCTGCGTACACATTGTTTACAGATGAGACCGCTGGTCTGTTTGTTTTGGTAAAGAAGAGACTTTTGTGGATACTTCGGCTCCCGGTAAAAACCCCATGAACAATGAACACTATAGCACCTTTTCCACCGCAGGAATTTTAATCATTTACCTGGGATTTTGAAAAACCTCAGCGCATTTCCACTGAAATTACCTGGGGAAAAAACTTTCCTTCAACTCCAAATTTTCCCTGAAAAAGGTACCTAGTAGGGGGGTAGGACTTTTCAGATTCCCTGGAATTCTTGAGGGGCGGAGCTGTGTGCTGAAGAACGCTGATTGGTGGAACACACACTTGCAGCGTTCCACACTTCCGTGCCAGTGTGGCTGCAAACTTTATTTCATTTCTACAAGCTTCACTTGGTTTGTGTTCTGATCATTTGGAAAATGGACACATGCCGAAACAAATTTGTGAAAAGTTGAAGAAACTTAGGCAAGATTATAAAAAACTGACGGACCACAACAGTCGCAGTGGGTCCAACCGCCGTACTAACAAGCCTTCAGCATCTTCTTACTGCCACCTACTGGACTGGAGGTTTGGTGCAGTTTCTTTTACCGCTCCCACATACATCATCAACTTGATTTTAATTAATTTTCCGGAACTTTGAGGTGCAGTGGAAACACAAACCACACAGATTACCAGGAATTATTTTACCCAGGTAAATAAATTTCTGGAAATAAAAGTTCCTGGAAATGGTGGTGGAAAAGGAGCTAAAGGGAATTAGCTGGGGGAAATTTCAGCTGGCTGCAATCTGCAGGCCTCACCACTAGATGCCACTAAATCCCCCTAAATCCTACACACTTAGCCTTTAAAACTCATGAACACACCAAAGTCAGAAGAACGACCTCCAAACTCAGGAAATAGTACAACCCGAGTAGCACTTCTGACACATTGAAAGACAGAAGTTCATGATCACCATGATATTCACAAACACCAACTGAACTTTACTGAGCTACGGAAACAACAAACTGAGAGTCTTAAATTAGGCGGTGTGCATGTTTCCCTTTAACAGCCTAAAATAGCAAGTAGTTTCACAGATAGGCATCAAAGTCTGGGTGAACAGTATCAGCTCTTAGACTTGTCTAATGTTGTTCAACAACACCCCGCCCAGATATGTTCACCTTTCAGCAACCTGTCACTTACACAATGTAAGATAAGGTTAAGTCGTTATCACTTGGGCCAAACTGAACAAACACTAAATAAAGTGCTCCAGGGTTGAGTCCTAAAACCCAGACTGAGTTAGCATTTTACCACCAACGGTTCTCTTGTCTCAAAGTCAATGGGTATTTTGAATAGGGTTTGGTGGTTAGACGCCTGAAATTATGTCTGGGGTTAACACACGCTTAAGAGACTTTCTGGTTTTGTTCCACGATATAAAATACGCCACACAATACCACACTGTGAATTTTTAAAGCTTTTATGCGTCTTAAAAAAGGCGTTTAATACCAAGTGGCTAAATGAGACTACAGAACGTCATCACGCCGAGCCGCGCCGAACGTGATGGTGACGTAATCCCATGCGACCGTAGTGTAGTTCATTTGTAGCTTGACGTTAGCTTGTTACTTCTGGCGATTACATTTAGGCTTAATCATGAAAGTTGTGTCAATTTTTAAAGATTATCTTACTGAACACAGCTTGTGAATATAATAAGTGTTAGTTTGCCACGGAGATGATTTTCAGCAATGATCCTAAATCCAGTGGAAAAATCTCACAGGTTTTTTGACAGCGGAAGTAGGGCGACGCTAACCTGCGCGTCAGCTTACAGAAAAACGTCATCACCGGGACACTACTCACTACAGTTTCAGGGTTAGAGAGATTTAACTGTCAGTGTCACATTAAGCTAAATGTCGCTATATCCCACACCTGAAATGTTAAAGTTTGCTCTGATATGCTAAACTTTTCGTAACCACACAGATGTCTACTGTCTTTGGAAATACCAGATTTAGACGCTGGTTTCGCACCGGGCAAACACTTTATTTCTACGCACAGACACTAGACATCTGTGACAACACAAGAATACATTCAAAGTCGCAGCCCGCTGCCGGACAGCAAGTAAAAAATAAACGTTTTGAGCTTTCCTCTGATTTTGCGAGGAAACGCTTGGTGACGGTGGTGTGATTTCCGCTGCCGGGTGTTGAAAAGGGTCCGTGAACGCACCTGAAGGACAGAAGAATCCTCTGAAATCGTGATTTCCTCTTTTCCCATGGGGGTTTTAACGGTGACCACCATCATAGATACTCCGGGAGCAACATTTTTGTCTGTGTTTCCCTCCTCCGTACGGCTTGTGCTACTCTCGTCCGCCATCTTTATTTTTCGCTCTTCTTCTTCGTTTTTTTTCCTGGCAGTGTTGAAGCTGCATCAGTGTGTTGCTGCTGCCACCTATCGGTCATTAGTTAAACTACAGCTTTACCTTTTAGTCATACAGTATGAAGCAGATACTTTCTTGTTTCTCTGTCACTTTGTTTAGTCAAAAATCTTTATGGCACTTCAGATGAAGGCCTTTTAAAATACATTTTAAGCTGCTAAATGGACACTAAAGCACCTCTCAGAGCTCAAGAGCTCAGACTGGTTCAAAGGAACATTGGAACTATCTGCCAAGATACTCCTCACTTTCTTCCATGTCCTTTCTGTAGAGTTGGGTCAAGGGCTTTTGTGGTTTGTCAACTATTTTGCTTGCCACTGACACAATCCCAGATAATTTAAATATATAAATATTTATTTTTAACCCAACACTCAACACCCAATCACAGCCTCAGGCTTGCACAACATTTTTTACTTACTTGAAATCAGTCAGAGACTTAAATTAAATTGATTAAAATAAGATTTATCATAGCGTCTTTGTTGCATGCTGCCTCCAGTGTTTGGAGACAAGTGTGGGCAATAATGTCGGACATTTTGAGGACTTAAGGCTAAGAATTTAACGCAAGGAGGCCCAAGTTATGAAGTGAAAGATATTTCTGTTTTAACACGGCCATTTTAACCATTACGAAGAGTTTTAAAAGTCCTATTTATTTATTGTTAAAGTGCATTTATGGCTCAGAAATCAAAATCTAAAACTCCCTACACTTTGAGTGACCTTCAATATGGAAATGCCTCTGTTTGTCCTCGCCAAAATTTAGCTTTGGAGCATTGTTTAGCCACTTGGTAACAGTGGATGCCTTTAGTCAAGTTGTAAAATCCAGCGATTGGGCAGTGACTTGCAGCGTCAGACACTGATGAAAATGGCATCCTTTAATGTCAGCATGACGTGCAGCCGGTCACTGATAAAGTGTAACAACACATGGTGGGACAAGAACGAAAGTTAAGGGGATGAAAAGTCAGAGTAGGGTGGGTGGGAGCAGTGGTGGATGGGCTCATCACACAAAAATACACTTCTGTTTTCACCTGAAATTTACAGTTTACATACAGTCTCTTTCAAAATAAACGCACTACGTCAGTACAACACTGGGAACTGACGTTTTTGTTTTTCCTCAAACAACTAACGCATGTGGTTAGGTTTAGGAAAAAAGAACAGGGTTTGGCTTTAGAATGTCACGGGACGCGAACCTCGCTTTCCCAGATGGAGGCCGGTGACCGGCTGCGTATCATGCAGACGTTAAAGGATAAGCTTTTTCGTCAGTGGCTGATGCCGCAAGTCACTGCCCAATTGCTAGATTTGACAACTTCGGAGTGATACTGGGTTGACTTAAGGCATCGGTTATTACCAAACATGTCAGGCTATCTTGTTGGGAAGTGGCTAAACAAAGCACGGTCGCACTCTGAAGTCGTGGAAATCTGCTTGGGCAGTGACTTGCGGTGTCAGAAACCGACAAAAACAAGGTGTCCTTTATTGCTGGCATGATACGCAGCTGGTTGCCGTTATAGTTTAACAGCACGTGGCGGAATCAGGGGGAAATGTGGCAGGATAAGGATGAGGATTAAAGCGGCAAAAGTCCAAGTTGGGCAGGTGGGAGGAGTAGTGGATGGGTCCAACAAACACTGACTTTCACCTGAGAGAGCAGTGTTCGTGTCCCGTAAGATTCTAAAGCCAAACCCTGTTTTTTTTTCTTAAACTTAACCATGTTTGTTTGTTGTTGAAGGGAAACATGTAAATTTTCGGGTGTTATACATAGTGTGTTTATTTTGAAAGTGACTGTATGTAAACGTTAAATTTCCTGTGAAAACAGAAGCGTATTTTGAAAGAAGAGAACTTGACAAGGTGTCCCAGAACCTCAACAACCAACACACCCAGGGTACCCTGCACATCGTATGTGGACATGGAAAGTCCACGACCAAAACGTCAATGTATGATGAGGTCGGAGTGAGAATGTGTTGCTACATAATGCCACAAAGCTAAATTTTGGCGGGGAAAAACAGGGACCATTTCCATATTAAACAATGATGTATTTGCATATTTGTGCACTCATGGGTCCCATATGCAGTTATGGTATTGCAGTAATTGGGTGTGACTGGAAACTGTGACTCTTGTGGCTTTAATGAGCCCAGTTGTGTTCATGTGTGGTGATGTTAGTCCCTACAGTAGCCATTTCATAGACCAGTCGAAATCAGCCGTGCTGGCCATCCTTGACGCCACCACGATTCCTCAGTCCCGCCCTATTTTCACAAGGTGATAAGCTTGTACTTTATTATTGTTTGCAAACGTTCAATAATGTCACCAATTAGATGGCAAAGATGTTATCTAATATCTTAGTCATTGTTATTTTGTTGCTCTGGTGTGGCCGCTCGCACTCCAGATAACTCCTGCTAGAAATCAAATCTAATCTGACCTGATTCTTTATTTGGGGGCGCGCCTTCTCACACACTCTGGAAACAAACACCACAATCTATACGAACTTGTTTGACATCTGAATTTCATAACTGATATTTGTGGTCCACACCTACAATGTTGTAGATAACGAAGCAATATAAGTTACGGATGGTGTGTTGAGCCGTCCACATTTTGACCATCGGGGCGGCTCGCTGTAAAATCCTCCTGGCTGTAAGGTAGAGTACAAAACAGTGATTTGCTTTAGCGGACAAATTAAATAAAACCTTTGGATTTCAGTGTGGTTTGGATGAGATAAATGCGTAATTCTTATTTACAAATTATTTGCTAGGTTGCCCGTCTCTGCAAGAATGAAGGCTGGTCACAGGTGTCTCCTTTTCCACTACATTTTGCTGTCCGTCACGTGAGTATAATATCAAAGTTTTTAGAGTTAAACACAAGGACAGATTGTTTTTAGGCTGCAGCTTCATGGCGCTTGAGTTATTCTGATGTCACTTGTTCCCCATCAACAGTTTTTTGTGCCACGGAAGAGACGTGTTCTTTAATGACAATGGAAACCTCATACTCCCGGGCTCCTACAACATCCCATGGATGGCGGGCATTGAGGATTTCCGCATCCTCTCTTCCATCACCATCCCTGGTTCCCATGAAAGCATGGCCCTGCACGGAGGTCCAGAGGCTGAGTGCCAGGCTTTGTCCCTGAGGGATCAGCTCAGAGCCGGCATTCGTTTCCTGGATCTCAAAGTGTTCGGGCTGGGTGACACCCTCTACGTCATGCACGGGGTTATGTACCAGCACAGCACTCTCAAGGATGTCCTAGGCACCGTGCGAGCCTTCCTGTCAGAGTTTAGGTCCGAGGCTGTGCTCATTAGAGTGAAACCAGAGTCTTTTGAGAAGAGTACTGTCAATCAAATGGTGCAGAGTCTTATTGGCAACGACCAGCATGTGTGGGTGAACTCAGGGATGCCAAACATGGGTCAGGTCAGGGGGAAAATTGTGTTTCTGCAGAGGAGCACCTTCACACTGGGGATTCCTCTCATAGACACAGACGGCAAAGGTAACAACAAGGTCAGCGATGTTAAAGCTAAAGACAACAGAATCATCAAGCAGCTGAACCAAGCCAATATAGCCTGTGGAGGTGATAACGCTGTTGTGACGTACACTAGTGGCACCGGCCTCGGCACTCTCTGGGGAATGTTTCTGACTCCAAAGAGAGTGGCTGAAAAGGTGAACCCATGGCTCAATCAATACCTGAGGCAGTTTTACCCCAATCAGCCCAGACCGTGCTTTGGTATCATCGCCATGGACTTCCCTGGCTTTGACCTCATTCAAACTGTTATCAACTTAAACTGGTGGTAGTCGAGTACAATGTGCCCGACCGTGTGTCTGAGAGGTTGAAGGTTTGAATCCAGTGATATTATGAAATATTTCCTCTTCACTGTAACACTCTGATGAAACTGAAATATCTGGAAATACAAAATGTCATCTGAAAACTCTCCTGTCTTTGTAACTGTGTGACTCTGGAAGCAATGGCAGTAACATTCTGTGCACCGTGACAAAAATAAACTTCATTTTCCTGCCTCCTCATTGATCTGAAGTGTTCCTCAGCGATCTCAATACTGTCTTAACGTGCTCTTTGTCGACACAATGTCGGAATAAATACATTTATTTTAGTGCCTTACAAAAGTATTCATCACAACTGCCGTTATTCTAATTTGTTGCATTACAACCTGTAATTTAAATGGATTTTTATTTGGAATTTTTTTTATGGGCTTATACAGAGGAGTCCAAATTGGTGAAGTAAATGATAATAATAAACTTGTTCTAAAAAAAAATTAAAAAATAATAAACTTAAAAGTGGTGCATGCACATGTGTTCACCCTCTTTGGTGTGATGCACCTAAAGAAGACATGGTGCTAGCAGTTACCTTCAAAAGGACCATAAGGGGCGCCACTAGCTCACCTAGTAGAGCAGGCACCCCATGTGGTGGTTCAACTCCAGCTCTTTGCTGCATGTCATCCCTTCTCTCTCTATCTCCATTACACACTAGACTTTCTTATCTAATAAAGGCAAAACGGCCAAAAAAAAAATCGTAAAAAATAGTCACATAAGTAGCGAAAAAAAGCGAAGTGGCACATAATCTCAGTATATACACCTGTTCTAAAAAGGACCCACTGAGCACATGGCATATGTTATATACATGTGTAACATACATATGTTTAATAATCCTCAAAAATGCATAATAATGATACTACTACTAATAATGATAAAAAATAAACAAACAAATATATATTAAGTATCAGAAGTGACGGTACTCATGTAAGCGGCTGCTGTCAGTGTTATTAGATCAGGTTATTGTTACTGTTGCATCAGAATCAGGTTCATTACCAAGAATGTTGTCACATACAAGGTGTTAATGTTTAAAGCATAAACATATCAAGAGAAAAATAAAACTGCAAAATTCAAGAAACCAAATATATAATATGTGACAGAGAGAAAAAAGACAAAAAATAGATTAGAAATGAGAACATTTTAGATTAAGAATGAGAAAAAAATACAATAAAAATCAGTAGAATAAACGCTTTTTTAAAATGAAAGACAGTTTTGTGCAGGAATGTGTAAAAATAGTAACCAGGGATAAACATGCACGTCTAAGAGGCACTGAAATGCTTTAGCAAGTAGAAGTGGAGCTTATATTAACTACTCTATGCAGGTATGTAGTTTGGGCTCTTTAACAAACTAATATGTTTTGTATGTAAAAAAAAATAATTATAGATGTTAAATAAAAGTGACAGAGT
Organism: Cephalopholis sonnerati; assembly: GCA_019142605.1. Classification (NCBI taxonomy): domain Eukaryota; kingdom Metazoa; phylum Chordata; class Actinopteri; order Perciformes; family Serranidae; genus Cephalopholis; species Cephalopholis sonnerati. The sequence goes on from JAGQAX010000008.1 coordinate 35,677,503, forward strand.
AAAAATGACAATATTTCTCTCTGAGAGTTGGAATGCAAATAACCATAAAATTAAATTGTTTTGTTTTATTTGTTACAGCATTAATTATCTCAGACTGTATTCTCAGTGAGATAAAAGGTGCTCGTGAGGCTCTCCTTGAAAAAGGACCTTGACTTCAATTTGTTGACAAGAATATTCCTCATGCGTCACAACAGTATTTTTAAGCCAGAGGAGTGATGGAGTGTGAAAAGCTTTTTTTGCCTCTCTTTACACTGTCACCTCACAGAGCCAAATATCTGAGGAGCAATTTACTGAAGGAGTCCTGAATCCTAGAAAAAAAGTAACTCATGTTCAACTAGAGAACAACACACAGAGATTATTACTGAGGGTGAATTCTGTTCACACCTCAGCCCATCATCAAAATGTTGGATGTAAACAGATGATCTTAAATATTTAAAACACCTTCAATAATGCAGGAAAGACATGTTTGGTACTGACATTATAACTAGTGGTTGCCATTGTGAGCTTTATGTTCAGCAGCTGTAACAATGATCACTAGAGAACTGAGGCATTTCTAAACATACATAATTTGATATTTTGCCAACAGGCGGAAGAGAAAAGAAAAAAAAGCTCTTACTGGAAGTGTTTTCTATTTAAAGTTTGGGCTGGTATTGATAAGATTGGATTATCTGGGTCAGAGCTATTTATTAAGACTTGTTGCCTGCCAGAAACTCACCAGTCCTGACAGATACAAATCTGATACTCAACAGTACACTGAGGTGTAGTGCAGTAGGCCTGGGCAGTATCTATTTTTCATGCTTTCATACCTTCCTGACATTTTACAGGGGTATGTGGTATTGCAAAGATGATATCTAGCCTCATATAACAATATCGCTTTAATAATGATATTTTCCCGTCCAAATATTAAGCAATAATACAATATAACAACACTGTGCCATCACTTGTTTTGTAGCTGGGTGATTTGCCACCTATATCCATATCTTATGTTTACTGACATGTTTTTATTTTGTGCCGTGCAATCAAATATATGTCATATGAGACACCAGCGTTAGAAACATTTTCATGTAATGACACCATGATGAAAGCTGTCTTTTACCTTTACTTCTTCATGTCAGTCTAACTACAGATATTCTTTCTACACATTTTTGGGATTTAAAATAAAAATCAAAGACGTCTCAAATCTCAGGTAAGGGTTAAGCATCTGCTTCAGGATGAGGGGGAGGTGCTGCGCTGCAAATCTTTCCTCCTCCTCTTCCAGATATTAGGGACTGTAAGATAAATTTTCAGACAGATGCAGTTTCAGGTGAAGCTCAACCTGTCGGCACTGCTGTGCAGCCAAACAGTCAGAAACAGGTGAGAACATTTAAGACAGCTTTCATTTATTCATGTTAAAGTTATTTCACTGTATATGTAGAGAATCAAAATGTTTCAGGTTGAGCAAAGTGTGTTTGAGATATTTCAAACAAAATAAACAGGATTTTTATCATTTTGTAGCTGCGTCGGATTTAAATTCAATTTATTTTATGAATTATAGCATTAATTATCTTAAACTATGCTCAGTGAGATAAGAGGTGGTTGTAAAGCTCTCCTTGAGTCGTGAGAAAGGACCTAATTTGTTGACAAGAATATTTGTCATGCGTCATATTATTATCAGAGGAGTGACGGCGTGGGAAATGCCTCTCTGGCCTCAGTTGACGCCGTTACCTTACAGAGACGAATATGCTATGGGTAACAATTTACTAAAGAGGTGCTGAATTCTAGAGATTTTTATCCATTTTCATCTACAGAACAACACAGATGTGTGAGGTAGTTGCAACAGGCCCTAGTGCATGCTATGGTGCACGTATCGTCACATCACATGATCAGAGTCTTGACAATGGAAAACATAAACATACATATTACCCAACAATTATTTTTGCATATCTGTATGTGTAGAATAAGTTTACGATTTTGATATAGATGCTATTGATTTTACAAAAAAAGAAAAAAAAAATGATGAAGATGGGTTTGCCTTTTTCAAGGGTCCTCATGTGTCCTCACATGAATACATCACATTTTGGGTTTACTTAACTTTTTATTCTACTTAACTTAGACCTGTTGTCCTCGTTCGTGGACGCTTTTTTGTTTCATCTAGAGGCAGTAAGAGCACAATACACTAATCCATGTCAAAACAAGATGGCAGCCATCTCTGCCAAGTCAGTCTGCAGCTGATCCGGACACAAAAGTGTACAAGGTCCAAAACCTGATCACATTTTATGGTTGAATCTAAGCTAGGACACTGTTAATTAGGAAGTATTTGTTTGACATTAGGACTTTATTATCACCTCGTTTGAGGACATCGGGGCTTAGTTATCATCTACAGTGGTTAACTTAGAGGGTCCTACTGATCCCAAATAGCTAGGAGAAATTAAAAAGCAGGAGGAGATAGCCAGTGGTACTGTTTTTAATTTAATGAGAGAACATATATAGTTTAATATTTTGCTGGCAGATGGAAGAGAAAAAAAGCTCTTACTGAAAGTCTTATCAATTTACTGAAAGTTTCAGCTAAGATAAGACTGGATTATCTGGGTGAGGAGCCATGTTAAGATTTATCGCTTACCAAAACTCACCAGATAAAAATCCGATACACAAGAGTGAAGTGCAGTATGGCTAGAGATCAAGAAGAAAGAGTCACACTTGTTTCTCGGTGATAAAAGTAGCCACAATTAAACAACTTATAAGGAAACAGTTAAGAGATGGTAACTTACCTAGGTGAAGTCTATATCCTCATTGAGACCAGGATACTTTAAAGCATCCAGTAGATGGATCCAAAACTTCTGCCCCCCCCCAAAACCAAAGCTTTAATGTGTTCAATGCGAGGGCAATGCATATGTTTAAATGTGCCAAAGGTTTGGATAACCAAGTGAATCCTAATTCTGTTTCCAGCCCCCAGAAGTGGCAGGATGTCAGTGACCTCGAACAAGGCCGATGGACGCACTGTGGTCACCGTGACCTCTGACCCCAAAGGTGCTTGGCCTCCTCTGTGTCAAATCCTCAAGGCCCTTTGCTTCAACCCACTGTGCTGCTCTGTGTCCCAGCACCTGAGGACGGTCCAGGGTACCTCTCAGTCAGCTCTGGGGGTCAGTGCTCGCCTTTCTGTTCCTTCTTGATCTTGAACTTCAACGCTCAGTAGAATAACAGCGTCACTCAGCAACTATTAACTGTCTCTGTTGGGGATATTTTAATTTGTAAATTATGTTCTCGGCTTCACAGGCTGCACAAATTATGGTTGGGGCTCTCAACGTCTGTCTCGGGGTCATCATCGGTAATAACACTGAAACCTCATGGCAGTTTGTGGAGGACTGGTATCCTGTTTTACTTGGACTTTTGGTAATCAATCTTATGTTTGTTATCTAAGCACTAACAGTTACAAACCATAGTCTGTATATAAAGATGGACGACGGACCTCCACTGTCAAATTAAACAGCCAAATTATCCTGCATACGACGGCTGCCATCTTGTGCTGGTGATGTCATTTGGAGCCAGAGTCTGCGCAGGAGCAAAGATCACATTGCGGCTGTTTAGGAGTTAAAACTCAAAGTTTAGGACTTTGAACTTGACTTGGGACTTGCCTGTCTTGACATGGGCAGTTGTGAATCTTCCTATAGGCGACATGGGCAGGCGCCAAATGTGCTAGGTGGGGCACTGGACTTGGGACTTACCTGCAAAGACTTGAGACTTACTTGTGACTTGCAAAACAATGACGTGGTCCCACTTCTGCACATTACTAAATAGACCAGGTAGGAAACACAAAAAGTCAGACAATCAGAACGGTTTTATCCACAGATCACCTAAATTCCATTAGAGTACATGAAGGTAAAACTCTTACCCATACCGTTACAAGCATCCATCACACTTTAGCGGACAGCTGTCAGGTTCAACTTTGACCTTCTGTACTTGACATAATACTGTGTGCACTGTTTTCCTGAAGTTAGGAGTTGTTATTGACACTTCAGGTGTGGTCACTTTTGGTCATAACGCCAAATAAAACTGCTACTTTCTTGACCCGACGGATAATACAACTGAGAAATCTGGACACCTGCAGCTGTGGTGAAGGAGGCTCGATCAGATTTAATAATTTATCTTTAAAAGGCTGAGTAAGCATTTTTAATCGAATACACCTTTTTGCCATAATCAGTGAATATCTTCACATTCTGTTGTTTGTCCCCTCTGTCTGTACGCTGACAAAAATCTGGCTTCTTACACAGCCCTGGCTCTGTAAATGGGAAACAAACAAAGAAGGCCACAAACACTATTTGTTTAGGCTCGTGCACAAGACAGGAGAAAGGCAGTGGGAGCAAGAGGGACGGTAAAACCAAGCTTCTGAAGAAACACTGACGACCAGGGTTGGGTTTTGGTTGACATTTGAATTGATGCCTGCATCTTTTCTGGTAGCAGTGACCGACAGTACATATTTTCTGTACTTAACTTTTTGAACAAGCTGCAGACAGTAGACTAAAAGACAGTTCTGATCTTGGCTCTTTTATAATCAAACACAGAGCTGATCTTCTGTCTCTGCTTGTGTATGTGTGTCTGCTTGTCTGGTATTGATACTGGGCTATTACTTAAATAATTTAGAAAAGAAAACAGACCAGATGCTGAAACTATCGGAGTGGCTGCAGAGCTTCAGGGCGCTCCCACCTCCTGTCTAAAGTTTAAGCTGATGGCTCTGTGGAACACTGGTACCAGTCTTGCAGCTCAGTGGCAATGATTTTGCTGTGTTCCCAGATCGCAGAATAACCTTGATGAGTACAAATATTTCAAAAACCGACAGAGATGATAACTGACGCTAATCATGTTATACTAAATGGACATTCTGAAAGTATTTAACACCTCAGACGAACAGCCCTTGGTATCTTACTGAACACACTGTTATCATAACTGATAACTGAATAAAATGTTTTGATGACAAAACCACAGACAAGCCTCAACAAACTAGTATTATCTACTCTCACCTCAAACACTGCATAACTTAAAAACAAGCACTTAGATTGGAAAAGCTCAAACTGATCTTTGAATCCACTAAATCAGTTTTTTGTCAAGAGAAAATCTTAAAAAGTGTCCTCAGACTTCAGTGTTGGGTCGCTAACGTCAAGCTGTAGAAGACAGCTGATGGTGCTCACAAACGTTCTTCACTCTGTCAGTGATAATAGAAATAAAAATTGTCACGTTTCAGTTCAGGGTGGGCACAGGAATGACGCAGGGATGAATAGCAGGATGAACACAGACGAACTGACAAAGAACAAAGAGAAACACACAGGTACATATACACAGAAAAGTAATCACAAGAACGAGACAGTTGGATAGTAAGACACTGGCAAAAGGAGGAAAATGGAGATTGGCTAACGACAAGGGTGTGGAGGGGAACACTAGGGTGGAGCAAACAAGACTAATACAGAACAGATGTGAAAGGAAGACTCTGGGAACAGGGAAGGACTAAAGAGACAGGTGGGAAAACACACAAAGACAGGAAGTAAACCAGACACGACACATGATCTACACAATCTACAAAATTAAACAGGAAACGGATTAATACCATGAAACGAACACAAACTGAAGCCTCCAAAACAAAGTCCATAGGCTAACAGGACATAAACAAACCCAGGATTGTGACAGAAAATATCAATTATAAGTCAGGAATTGTCTGACAGAGAGGAGTTTAAATAACTTCTATCCTTTGTCTTTTCTCTAGTTTGCTGCCATTGGGACCTTGACCGTTTTGTCTGAGAGGTACCCCAGTCCCTGCCTGGTGAGACGTTTATCTGTATAAAGTACAGACCTCAGTATGTTCAAACAAACTAGGTCACACAATGTGTTTACACCTGTTCATCTATAGGTGCACCATTTCAAACAGTTCCTCCTGATAGACATGAACAGTGTTGCATTACAATGTTTGTATGTGGATAGTTGGGACACGTCCGTATGAAACTGGTGGACTCTAGTGTTGTCTGTGTTGTGTTGATATAAAGAGGCCCAAACCGTGGATATCTTTGAAGGCCGTCTCCGTTTACTCCTAACAACTTTGACAGTAAGAGGTAAAAACAAAATCCTCTGTCAGTTACAGCTATATAAACTCGAGCCCCTCACACGGCGTACAACAGCAAAAAGGAAGCGTTTAAGGTGGGTACCCCCACAGGTGAGCGTAGAGGTAAAGAAACTGAGTATCAAACGCTCCACATGAGACGGCGAGCGAGACACAGAGTCGCTGTGTTGTGCTTATTATTGTCTCGTTTGTGCTCGGATACACAGTAAAGTCATCACATTCAGTGCCATGTCGCTGTTTCCCAAGCTGCTGTTGCTGCAGTCAGGTCGCCATGGTAATGAATCACATCTGACGATTACCCACACTCCCATTCTCCCATTAACTGTTTAACAGAAGGTGACACCTGCTGAACACAAAGACACAAACGAGGGTGGAAAAGTAAACTCTGCCTACTTGTGTGTTGACTCTGTAGAGATAACATTTAAAGAGAAAGATTTATCTACAGGAGAATAAATATATGAGCGCATTTTTAACTGTCAGCATGGCGTCTGAATTTGAACATCCTGAACACAGAGAATAAGAAAATTCAGTCTGTATATTGTTTTATTTCATCTTGTTTTTAATAAAAATCCTTCACATTAAATCTTCAAATTACAATAATGATACTATAATGTTCATTTCTGATATTTTGTCCACCCATCATGCCTGTTTTTTGGTCTGTGAGCCAAACGTCAGCTTCTATAAACCATTTGGGCCATACTTTAAATCTGTGGCTGTGTTGTGTGTTGTTCATTTCCTGATGTGGTATTAACTGACATCTTCTCTACTTCAGGTCACTGCTAGTGTGATTGCAAATCTGGCAGGAGTTGCTTTTGCCATCGCAGCCGCCGTACACTACAATTTTACCATCTACTTTGGATTGTCGCAGTTGTGCTACCGTTTCGAATGGGACTACTGGTACGGCCAACGTATAACAGTGCCTCCAGTTCCATCTGTTGAGGAGAGCATCATGATGAATAGATGCCTGAGGGCAAAAGCAAAGGTCCTGGTAGGTGTAGACGACACTGCAACAGTTAAAATACAAGCTGTGTAACTGCTGAGTGAAACATGCAGAGCTTCAGTTATTTTACAGATAGCTTTGAAAAGTGGGTTAACTTTAGAAATGAGTTTTATTACCATACTTAAAGGAATAGTTTCACATTCTGGGAGGTATTTGTTTTTGTTGTTTTTTTTGCTAAGAGAGCCGGGTGGATCCTTCCTCAACAAACATTTGCAAAGCTGATTTTTCTTAAAAGTGTGAAGCCTGGATTGTTTACGTGCAGTCTAATTCCCTGCCTTGATTGACGTATTGCTGCATATCTTGAGGGTCAGTGGAATAAAACCATTGGCAGACAAACAAAACAGCTCCATAGCCACTAGAGGTCAAAAACTCCACAGGTTACCTTTAAGTATGAAGCTACAGCCAGGAGACGATTAGCTTAGCATAAAGACTGGAAACAGGAGGAAACAGCTAGCCTGGATTTATCTAACATTCATAAAATCTAACATTTACTAATTAACACGAGGTTTAGCAGGGACTTGCGTGCTGGAGTTACAGACCAAGAAATAGTTCCAGCAGATAACTCTCTGTGAAAGTCGTTATGAGAAGCTAATGAATTCATAAACATGCAAAAGTCTGGCAGGGTGCTGATACTTTTTATTACTTTGGCTTTTGTAAAAGCTAAAAGCCAAACATAAAGTAAATAGATAAGAAGAGACACATTCATAAAGCTGTGTACCTGACTGGTAAAGACTTTAATGCTGTCACTGGTTCTTCTCGTGTCCCGTCAGAATCTTCTGCAGAGCATCAGTACTGTGCTGCTCATCATGTCGGTCCTCGAGCTTTGCCTCCTCATCAGCTCTGCTGTTTTCGGCATCAAGGCTCTGGCGAGGGCGCAAACGGAAACAAACAAGGTACAGGAAGTATGGATTTTTTGGCAGTTTATTTATTCAGGAGGACTGACAGAGTAGAAATGCTCTTTTAGCAACATGCTACTGAGCTGTTTAACTCCATTATTCAAGCTGCTTGGTTTCGGAAAAACTAAAGTAAAGTAGCATTTGATATTTACATTTCAAACAACCTTTTACATTTGTTATTACAAAGCTAACATACAGGCAGCGATCTAAACCTAACCCAGCTGACATTAGGCGAGAGGCAGGGTTCACCCTGGACAGGTCTCCAGACTATCACAGGGCTGACACATAGAGACAGACAACCATTCACACTCACATTCACACCTACGGACAATTTAGAGTCACCAGTTAACCTGCATGTCTTTGGACTGTGGGAGGAAGCTGGAGTACCCAGAGAAAACCCACGATGACATGAAAGAACATGCAAACTCCACACAGAGGAACTCCCGCACTCTGGGTTCAAACCAGGAACTCTCTTGCTGTGAGGAGACCTGAGTGTCTACTTTTTGTGAAGACTTTATTGTGTGTTTTTCTTCTCAGGGCGCTGACGACCCAAATCTGTACAAACTCCCCCTGCTGAAGGAGATCTCCACCATCACAGCTTAGACACAGAGCTCTGTTCTCATGAGTCGAAGTCCTATGCATTGTTTAAAAGTCTAAGAGAGATAAAATATAATAAAAAAAATTCTGTTACAGTTTCTTCAGTTGTGACACATTTATATGCCTTTGTGTTTGTCACTTGGTACTTGTAAATACAAGTTGTTGTGCTATTGTATTGATCTGATAAAATGGGGATTGCATCACATAATTAAACAATATAACATCTTTAAAGTAAAAAAAACAAGAATAGACATGATTCAAAACAACTGTGTGACATTAAAAACATGTCAACACCTGAAATGTTGCATGAAGTTTCATGTCACATCAGCAGAGCTGTAGCTGACTTCAATATGTTTGATAGTTTATCTTTAAATTTGACTGTTTTTTAGCCACAAAATATAAATCAATAGATCAAAACAGAGGATTTCTTCACTTGGACTGCTTTCCAGGCTGTGCAGGGAAGTCCTGGAAACTGTGTTAAGATAATAATGACATAACATTTACAGAATATATGATTACACAGTCAAATTAACAAAGTTAAAAACGAAATATTGTTAGCAGGGTGGTGATGGGCTGTGTTGGAATAAGATCTTTTCCTAAAGTAAAAGTAGCAATAGTACCGTACAAAAATGCTACACTGCAAATTATTTCAAGGACGTTTAAAACATGTAACTGTAATATTTCACAATAAATTACAGTATTATCATGTCACAGGCTTTTACTGTGATATTCCATCAAATTGAGAATATTAATTTGCAATTCGTGCAGGTAAATGTAATACTTTTACAGGAGTACACTGCTAAATCACAGTCATACACTGTATGGAGTTTAACTGTGACATTACAGTGAAATATAATAATTCTACAGGAGCATATTGCTAAATCACAGTAATCCAATGTACATAAACTGTGACACTTTAATTCAGTATTTACATGAAAGTACTGTTATTTCAGTAATGTAATGGGCTTTAACTGTGAGGTTACAGCTAAATATAGTCATTTTACAGGAGCATACTGCTAACTCACAGTAATGTGAAAGGCATAACTACTGTGAGATCAGAGTACAGTAACAGTAATTTACTGTGAAAGTAATGCAACTGGTAGCCAGTAATTGACCTTTAGCTAAGCCCCGCCCCTTTGTGGTGGCCCATTAAGCTGTCAGAATAAGCATGGAGCCCACACTGTAAGTAACAGAGGGGTCTACAGTCTGTGTTTGAAGGATATATCCAGGATGTCAAACTGACTCAGCAGCAACAACAGGTTAAAAAGACAAAGATAGTTAGAAGCTAAAGCCCAACTATAGGCTACAGATCACAGTGTAAAAGTGAACCACCACATCACTGCTGATCGATACAGAAGACAATGAATATAAAGGGAAACTTTGCTGATATTGAACCAGCTGTGTGGCATCACAGTGTGTGCAGATGAACGCTGTTCGGTCTTTGTTTCACTGTTATAATCATTACAAAGCAAAAGCAGCATGTGTATACATTCAGTAGGCTATATCTTCAGTAGCTAGCTAGCTAACCCTACACTTTTCAGGGTTTGATTTTGGTTTTGGAACAGGGAAGAAACGTATATCTTTTTCCAACCTCTCCAGGTAACGAGTATCATTAATACACGACGTGCCCCAGGCACAACATTTAGCTCCAAATCCACAAAACCAGCCTGAAAATGAAGGAAATCTGAAACGACTGCATTAGAGGCAATGGAGCACAGCTGTGCTGTTGTCAGACCCTGGTCTGAGTCGGCCCAATGCTACGTTATGATTGGCCAGTCTGCGTCTGGAGGCGGGACTTACAGAGGGGTCAATTTACTGTAAATGTACAGTCAATATTTTACAAGTGTATGTTACTAGTGAGAGTCCTGCATTCACGGGTCTGTATTACATCACTATATGTACATCACTTTAATGTCGCGGCTAAAGGTGGGATGATTTTAATGAATTTGCATAATGCTAGGAAACTTACCCTATACATCATATTCCAAGTAAATCCATATTTTGTATTCCTAGTCAGAATCTGCAAAGTAAATGTTTTAGCCTAAAATAAAGGCAGTAAAAAGAACTATATTTGCCTTCAAATTATAGTGGAGTAGAAATATAAAGTAATCAGATAGACATAGTCATGTAAAGTAGGGGAGAGCGGAGCACAACCTAAACCATTTTGGTTTTGGCTAAATATTATTACAACTGTTTTAGATTTTGTTTTCGTTTTATTCTAACAACATGCACATCTCTGCTACAAACGAACAGTTGTTGTCTTTACTAGAACTTACCTTTCTGATTATTGATGACTCTCACCTGTGTTCAGTGTGTGCAGGGGAGCATGCTGGTGTGAGCGACTGGACAGCACTTAAGACAGACTGAAGTGGCTGTGGCACCAGGGTGGGAGGGTGCCGTACCCAACTTTCAGTGTTGCCTGCAGCGAAGACAGCTAAGCAGAAATTTCCCAGGTCACTGTTTGGCGCCACTGGTCGGAAGCATGAAAGAATCGACCCTGTGTGACCACCTAAAAGTCTGTGTTACAATTCATGCCGCATTAGGTTGTGCCCCGCTCTCGCCTACAAGTACAATGTAGGTTAGCTCAAAATGTACCTAACTACTTACGTAAATACAGTTAGTTACTTTCCAGCACTGGTGCTGGGGGAATTTGGACCCCTACACTTCTGGCTACGGCCCTGCAAGTCACTGCCACCTTTTCTTAGTTTCAGGTTGTAAAATTAGGGCATCAAGGTATCCACATCTATCTTTGATTAGCTGCACAACAACAAACGGTTAAGTTTTCCTATAGTTTCCAGATCAGGGGAGGTACTTCTGGCAACAGGTTGGTACTCAACCTGATTTGCAGCCCTTCCCTTTCTCCAAACAACTACACAACAACTGCAGGCTACAATCATCCAGATTGTGTCCTGTGGAGTCGTTTAGGTTTTCTCCTACTTTCACAGACACAGGTAAGTATTTTTTTATGTTTGAATCCGTTTGTAAAGGAACCTAATCTGATTTAAGCCAATCCAATTAAGTTATCATGGAGTTGTATGGTCCTGTAATGCTATATAAGTAAACTTACCTATTTAAGCAATTCAGTGCTTTTCAAGTGAGTTAACGAGTTAATATCTAAATTTCACACTCACTGTAATATAGCTGAACTTCTTGGTTATTAATCAGGAGCAAAAACGTGTATGTCAGGCGGGTATTAAAGAATAAAACCCGAGTTAATCGGATGGAGTGTGGGAGATTTGTATTAACATCGATGCAACCCACGTAAAATCCAAGATGGCACACAGCTTCCTCTGCATATCAACGGCAGGGCTGCCGGGAGTGGCTGGAAACTTCATTATTATTGGGATAAAACTGTAATATTTGACAAGGAACCACTAGCTATTTCGGATTTGATATTTTATTTCAGCCAAACCATTTAAAAGGTTAAAAAAAAAAAAAAAAAAAAAAGAAAGAATGTCGACGCTCAGGTAATGCAATGTAGCTTCTGACCACTGGTGGCAGCACTGAGCACAATGCTGCTGAGCGAGCACTGCAGAAAAAAACAAAAAACAGAAAATCGTGTTTTCACCTGGAGAAATTAACTTTCAACACTTTTCCGTATGAGTCTCAAATGATGACTTTTCCTCCGTCCACACAGATCGTACTACACCGATCTGCGGCTGAAAAAAAAATGTTACCAGCATTAAGCTGCGAATAAATAAACATAATTTACACCTTTTCTCTAGCAACTTTATCATCCTGAACTCCAATGCAATTTAAGAGTAAATACCCTTAGTTAAAACCAACGCAGTAGAATAAAACTGTCAAAAAAATAAAAAACACCATTACTTGAATAGCCATTTAGGACGGTGTTTCCCTGAAGTTCTGGGACTCATAATAGACTACCCTTGTGGTCACTTCCAACAGTGTCATTTGACACACAAATCTGTCTCATTCACCCATCATCATATGGTACAACATTGAGGGTATTATTTCATGTGCCGCTGTTAATGCCATATACATGCTTAAATGCTCGTGTTGATTGACTTATATCGGTAAGACCACTAGACCTTTAAAGACAGGTATTGCCGAGCACCACAGTACAATCTGGAACAGTCTAACATCTTGCCCTAACAGCTTCTCTTAGATGAAACACAACATTTCCACTCTCAGATATGTGGGAATTGAAGTGATAAAACATCCACACAGATGAGGAGACATAAACATCATGCTCCTGTTCTAGATACACACTTTGGTCCCTAAAGGCCACAATGAGGGATTTGACATTTGTTTTGTAATTTTGTCGTGTTGATCACATTAATATTGCCGGTCCAGCAAACAGTGCACATATGTATTGTCTTTCCCTGTTTTTCTAACTGGCGGTACGTGTTCACTAGAAACTCTTTTTAAGGTCAGATGAATAGACAGAGGTGCCTCTAATTGATAGTATTCTTATGACGGCTATTCAGCCTGAGTCCTTGTGGTAATGCTAACTATAAGGGGTGCATGATTTGTATGTTTGTATACATGTGTTTTTCTTCATGTAGCTTTATTTGTATGTATGTATATGTATATATATGCTCACACTTTCATGCATTTTGCTGCTGGTGAGCAGCAACTGTGACAAATCAAGATGTGTTTTTAGACGTACGTACATATGATGGCTACTTAACCAGATAACTCTGTCATTTTATTTATAAATGTGGGATATAAAATGTGTACTTGCTGGCAACAGGTGTGGCATGTCACACCTGTTGCCAGCAACAGGTGTGACATGCCACACCTGTTGCCAGCAACAGGTGTGGCAACAGGTGTGGCATGTCACACCTGTTGCTGGCAACAGGTGTGGCATGTCACATGACTGGCTCAGGCACTATATGTATTTAAAATAGCGAATTTCTGTCACTTATCAGAAGTCTGAGTAAGAGATGTAGGCTTGAAACATCACTCTGCATCAAAATCTTCCTAAACAAAAACTGCTTGGTTTGCAGACTTTTTTGTTTTCTACTTCAACAGATGTTTCCTTGGTCCAGCTCCCGCTCCATTGGGCGCTGGGATGTGCGTGTCTTTGGCACTGTTTTGGACTCATAACAGACAACATGTTTCAAATCATATCCTGATTTTCAGTTCCCAGTTTGCTGTCAAGCTCTAAAAATGCTGCGTGTACAATTCCTGAAATACACTTTAATACCACATTTCAAAAGATCCTTCCTGTCTGGTAAAATTCCAGTGTCTTTTACTTCTCCAGTTTATAACAAGGTATTTAGCTTAATCTGAGGACTTGAAAACGCTCCATCCAGAGCCAGTAAACATAAAGCTGTAACTACAGGATGTATAGTACTCGTCCTGCTGGCTAAACTAGTCTGAATTTGAGGAGTGCCCCTTTAACTTTAATCACAAACACACCTCTTCATGTAATTCTGCAAAGTATGAAGTATGATGCTGTTAAAAAAAAATCCCACACATGCATCAGAACAACACTGCAGGAGGACATGTCACATAATTTTAGAATATATTACTTTAATAGTTCTATTATTTATTATTTAATATTCCATTACAGTGTTGTGGAAACTGTGTTGTGCACGCCAAGTTTCGTAGCCCTAGGTGCAGGGCTCAACAGTGAGCTTTCCAGGAAACCACTCCCACTCGCAACCAGCGCAGCCATTTCACACTGCCGTGATTGAGAAGCAGATCAGTGGAGGGCGTAATTACATATTTGAAACAGTAGGTCCTGTGGAACGGGAGACAAACCAGCACACGTACTGAAGGTGTGAAGATTCAACAAATACATGAGGTTAAAGAATCAGCAACAGCACCGTAACCTGATTCAGCAATTTTAAAGTTTCTGCACTCTCTTGTCTCTTTCACTCCACAGGAGCAGTCAGGATGTCTATAACCATGGAGAAGGCTGATGGGGTCACTGTGATCACTGTGACCTCTGACCCCCAAAGTGCTTGTCCTCCACTGTGCCAAATCATCAAAGGCCATTGCTGCCCGGTGTGCTGCTCTGTGTCTCAGCCCCTGAGGAAAGTTCCGACATCTTCTCAGTCTATACTGGGGGTGAGTTACAACCTTTATATGTTTTACGACCCTGTAAACTTTAGCTTGTTTTGTGCTACGGTGCATTTTCATGATGTATTTTTCTTCCCCGACTTAATTCTGATTTTCTGATTCAACTTAGAGTGAAATTTTTTTTTTTAGTGAGAGAATTCAGCCCAAAACAAATTGATGATCTCTGCCAAAAGCTGCACGTTATTGTCGTAATCACATTAATGCCACATTGTTATAAGAAAGTTTTTCCATTACACTATCACCACTCTGCACCTGCTCTGGTGACCCTAACCCCCCCACAATCCCTAACAGGATAAGCAGTTACGGAAAATGAATGAATAACTTTAACAGTGTAGTTATACTGCACAGGTGTTTGTTTTTAATGCTGTGTTTCCTCCTCCACAGGCTCTGCACATCATCGTTGGGTTGTTCAACATCGGCCTCGGAGCGATCCTCTTTTGCAGCCGCGGTGGCGCCTTGTTCCAAATGTATACAACTGGGTTTCCTTTTTGGATGGGAGCATTGGTAAGGAAGTTAATGTTTTATCATTTTTCTTTTAATTCATAACCAAAGTCCAACAGAATTTCTTTATTAAAGAGAAATACAACTTTCAACGGATCCACGGAAAGGCTCGGTCATACGGGACAGTCTGGATACACACTCTGAGCTCACTTTGAAATGTCACATGACCTGAAGTCAGTATCAAATCACGAGAGATCTCCTGAGCAAATCCCAAGGATCAGTGTCAGGTCCAATCCAGGCATATATTAATAGATCGAATCAGCTAAAATAAAGCCGAACAATGTTGTACTGTCCTGTGTTTTTCCTTCCTCACAGAATTCTACCAAGACCCAACTGTTTTTGTTATTGGACAGCTTAATCTGTTCATTTTCATATGACAGTGATCTCACTTGATATCAGACGGCATCGTCAACTTTGTTTCCATCTTCAGTCTGCCATTGCCTCCTCTTACTGATTTCCATGGGGGAGGGGGATTCAGTTTTCTCTAACCAAAAACTAGAGACCAAACGTTTCTGCTTGACTCTAACGTCATTTGAAGTCAACACTGAAGCAGGGTTTATAGTTGTGTGCAGACCTGATGCACGTTGCCTACGCCATCGTGAGCATTTATACTTGTGCGTGGTGTGTCTGTGTCACTCTGCAGTTACACCTCCAAAACATTAGTCAGTGGCCGAGGTTTCTGTGAAGTTCTGTAAAGTTTAGTTGATTCAAAACACACCCAAAACACACATTAAACATGGCTTAATAGAGACAGTTTCAAACACAAGTACACAAATCAGCTTCACTATAACTCGCAGCATTCACAGACAAACACTTGTCTTTATCTGGACACATTTTCCCCACAAATACAACATGCTAATGTTTTTAGCACAAGCGTATGGCATTTTACATTGTATAAATTAGCCTAGCAGCTAGCAGACGTCTTTCTACTCATATAAAACCAGGGACAACAGCAACATTTAACAAAGGTAATAGCACACAATTTGGCTCCATTACAACTCACAAAGTTCACTGACAAAACAACTGTCTTATACTAAACACGTTTTCCAAACTCAATCACACATTACAGTCTTTTCACCGGGGAGCAGGCAGTATGAAGGCTTTTTAATGTGCGAGCCAACTGATTCAGACATTTGCGTTCTCACACACAGCTCCTCTGGGTAATGTCTGATCATTTTAGGTATGCAGTGCATCTATGAAGGGGGGTCTAGTCTCTCTTTTTTGGTGCTCAAAATGCTGTTCACTCAGTCAAAGATACCAGTAATGACATGCATTTTTGTCTTTTCTCTAGTTTATATTGTTTGGCATCATCTGCATTGTGTCTGAGAAGCGCCCCAGTCCACGTCTGGTGAGTAGCTCAGCTTTATTTTATTGTCATCTTATTCTTGTTTTATTTCAAGACAGATAAAATGGAGGATGTTTTTTTTTTTTTACCTGGTACATGTAAAGTCATATATCCCTCAAGATACATGACCCACATTTTGTCACATGTTTACAGTTTGTGTTTTTTATTGGA
Source organism: Cephalopholis sonnerati (assembly GCA_019142605.1). Classification (NCBI taxonomy): domain Eukaryota; kingdom Metazoa; phylum Chordata; class Actinopteri; order Perciformes; family Serranidae; genus Cephalopholis; species Cephalopholis sonnerati. The sequence continues at coordinate 35,694,146 of JAGQAX010000008.1, forward strand.
GAAGGCAGATAATAGATTCACTGTCTTTCCCCACGGCACTTTGGCAGAGTTGCAGGGAGCTCTTAAAATAAATACTCACCATCCAGCTGTCCAGGGTGAGATAGTTGGTAGCTTTTAAACTGCATGAGTATTAAATACATGGTGTGTTTTTGTGTCTTGTGTTTTAGGTCAACGCCAACATGATTCTGAATCTGGCAGGAGTTGCTTTTGCCATTGCATCCATCGTGCTCTACAGCAAGAATATAGCAGGCATCAGCATGTGGTGGTTGTGTGAAATGGACTATTTTAACAATTCTCCTGCAACCCTTTCTCCTGACGTGAAGGCGATGAAGGATGAATGCTTGGCCGGCAAAGCAAGGGTTCTGGTAAGAATGGAAAAGATCATCTCAGCAGTAAAAACACAAGTTGTGTAACTGATGAGAGGAAAATATGGGGCTTTCCTGATTCCTGATTTGAACCCGTGCAGAGTTTGCATGTTCTCCCCGTGTCAGCGTGGGTACTCCGGCTTCCTCCCACAGTTCAAAGACATGCAAGTTAATTGGTGACTCTAAAGCCCCGTTTCCACCAACCTCTGTAGGTATGGTGCCCTTGGAGCCAAAAGTCATCTTTCCTTTCAGACATGGTACCTAGACCCTAGCGTTTCCACCACAACCAGTACCCTTAAATGTGGGCGGGGTTGTTGTCACTCGCTGTATTTCCTCATTATCGCTGACACAGATGGAAGTCTGCACCTCGTCTCTCTCCATGGGATATTTAGAAATAGCAGCCTTGTGCATTTAGTCCTTCTCAGGCAAGCTCAGGGGTTTAGTGTTGCTGGAGCCCACAGGAACAACGATCCACAATGCTTTTTTTTTCTCCAAGTGAGGATTAGAATACAGTTCACATAATAGAGGTGAAATTAATATATATAAACGCTTGAATAAAAGTGTATTGAAAGTTGTCAAAGTTGTCACAGTGACATTTAAGGTGTGTTGATGGATTCATGTTGTTAGCTCGTGCATTAAGTAACATAACCAGTTAACGTTCCACCTTAAATGCTGCCGGCACCTTTAACACCTCTGTGCTGGCGATAACCATAGCTGGAGGCATTATGTTTTGGGTTATCTGTCCATCTGTTCGTCCATCCTATTCTTGTGAACACGATATCTCAAGTACGCCTCGAGGGAGTTTCTTCAAATTTGGCACAAGTGCTCACCTTGACTCAGCGACAAACTAATTAGATTTTAGTGGTGGAAGGTCAAGGTCACTGTGACCTTGAATCTGTGCCATTCTCGTGAACATGATATCTCAAGAACACTTTGAGGGAATTTCTTTAAATTTGGCACAAATGTCCACTTAGACTCAACAATGAACCGTAAGTGCAACTGTAGTAGGAGGCCTGTTTTTCTGTTGTTGTTGTTGTTGTTTTTTGACTGAAATCAGTTGACTAAGCAGTTATAAATACGAAACATTTTTATGAGGCCTTATCTTGCAATATGAATTCTGCATCATTATCATGTCGCACTATCTCATAATCATGAGATTGTGTCTCCATTTTTCTTCCTTCGGTGAGCTAGATGAGCTTAATTAGTAGCAGAGTGAAATAAGACTCAGTTGGAAATCTAAAAACAAAGAGCCACATTTTATGGAAGTCAAATAAGGACAAATTCAGCTAATTTTATTAACTCTGTGTGAAAAAACAAATCTGTTTTTTTTTTTTTAATGTTAAAGTTCACACTGTTCTTTGTGTCCCGCCAGATGCTCATGAGAAGCGTGAATGCTGTGCTGATCATCCTGTCAGTTCTGGAGCTCTGCCTCGTCATCAGCTCTGTCGTCATGAGCATCAAGACTCTGAGGAGCAGCAAGAAGGGAGAAGACAAGGTAGAGTTTTCTAAATCACGTCTTACTGTAAAGCCTGTCGTTTATGCAGGAGCACAAATACTATTTTTTCCTTATAACATAATTTCTTGTTTGAAGTTTACGTGTGAACAGGGCTATTAGTTCAGGATTCCCCAGTTGTGATCTTACATTTCTAACATTTAGGATGTAACCTTTCAAATTCCTGACTTGAAATCGCCTTCGTAACTCACATCAGTTAAAGGAATAGTTCCACATTATGAGACAGAATTGCTGGTTGGCAGATTTGCTACTTGTGGAGGGAGCCAGGTTAGCTGTTTCCCATTGTTCCCAGTCTCTATTAAAGTCCCTTTTCCACTGGACAGAAAACCCACTGACACCCAGTAACATTCGGCTATTTTATTTAATGGGAAAGTTTACAATTGGCAGTCTCTCTTGGGACAAATGACTTTATCGACTCCAGCTCTGATAGGCTGTGATCATCAGCAGTAGTGGAAAGATGACAGCTGAGTCAGTGCACTAATATCAGCCCCTTTTCTGGCGCGGTGCATTGACGCGCCGCCACAAAATACCCTCCAGCTCCATTCAAGCAGCACTCGAGCATTGTTCAAAATTTAATCAGACAAAGAGACTGAATAAGCAACAGATGTAAAAAGGAAGTAGCGGCTGTAGTCTTCTCACTGGACTCTAAGCTGCTTTCAGCTGTTTACTAACCCTCTTTCTGACTCTTCAAATGCTACCATAACTACTGCACATTCACATATATGGAGTTTTTTGTCAGGTCATGAGCATCGCGTAGGTTTAGGTTATCAAAGGTTTATGACAAAATCAGTTGACGACACCGACTCCCGTGTGCACATGGTGAGAGAGGAAAGGGAGAGACGCTGTGCTGCTGCCAGAGGAGCCGCTGAATGAGTTCCCTCTGAGCGGTAACAGCGGTAACGCCACAGTTTATTCCACACTACTGAAGCTGCTCCTCTTTTTGAAACTAATTATTTTACTTTCAGCCATGCTTGTTGTTGCCATGGGTAACAGCATGACAGCAATATGTCAACAAGTCGAAATATCGCGAGTATCACAATATGAATTTTTCATACTGTATAAAAAATTATCCTGGTATTATTGTGAATGAGATGATTTGGCACACCCCCGCTGTATACACTCGCTAATTTTGTTTATCACTTGGTGAGAGAGTGAATACGCTTATTGTGTAAAATGTTGAACTATTCCTTTAAGAATTTGTGGCTCAGGGGAAAATAATCTTTAATTCAAATGAATTTGTCAATACAAATAAAACCACACTTTTTGTTTCAAAATTTATATTTTATGCAGTTTTATTTTTTAGACACATCTTAAATTTCACAATATGAAGTTGCTACAAAAATGTACATTAAAATAATCACTCACCCTCTTGAGTCTTGAGTGTAAGTAATGTACAGATAGATATGTGCTATTTGAGTATGTCTGCATCATTTTTTCGACATCACTGATATTATTTTTCTCTTTTCAGAAAATCGGTGACCCAGAAAACTGCAAACCACTGCTGGTTGAAGCCACCAGTACCCCTGCAGCCTAAATAAAATTCTCTGCTTTGTGCTATCAGTTAGCAGGTATTATAATCCTGTGCATGTAATGTAATGTCAGTGATTTACACATATTTAGCTGGTACAGTCTCTGTCAAACTTCGTGGTCTTTTTCTACAAGGGTTGTTAAGAATAATCGCACTTGTATTTGAGAATATTTTTGATAATGAGCTGCACTAAATTGTACATGCTGCTGTCAGTTTCACTCTGTTGATGTCTTTTAAACTGCTCCAATGGATTATGATATTCTTTCAGATAATATGCCTTATGGTCAGTATGTTTTGAGGTTCATGCATATGTGTGTGAGGGACACACATCGATGGACTGATGGGGTTTTTGTTCACTATCCTCCGAAGACCCCAGGTTTTGTTTGGTATGCACTTTGAATTTCTTCAAGCTATTTGGGTTTAGTAGGACTTGACAAGTATAAGAAACTAATCATTGCCTTTGAACAGTAAGTAGATTATTGTGGAAAAAAATATGTCCTCATATGAGGACAATTTGTTTATTTTTAATAGTCACAAGTGTGTAGTGAAGTCAATACAGTTTATTTTAATGCCTGAACATTTTGTAACTCTACGGGTTAAGGGTCACTGTTCAAGTCTAACATTGTTCAGAACTGTTCATTTCAATACCTCAACATGGCCGTGAAAAAATGGCAAATAATGCAGCATTTCTAAAAGTCTTGTGATTTGTTCATTTTGTAGCTCTGTATGAATTCTGTCACACCTTACTGGCTTTTATAAAACGCTGCGATAATACAATGGTTAAGTCCCAATGTCCTCAAATGAGTACTTGGTAATTAACAACATCGTAGCTCGTTACTGTTGCTAAAATTGTTCAAATTTATGTGCAGTATTAAACTATAGATGTTATTAAGCGCAAATAAACAAGTTTCAACCATAAAATTTGATCAGGTTTTGTATCTTTTGTGTTGGGGTTGGCTGTAGACTGTTAGGCAGGGTGAAATAAAAGGCACAGAAACCCAAAATGTAATGTCCTCATATGAGGACGCAGGGTCTCAGGAGGATATTTTTACCATATTAAGCCATGTTAAAAATAAATAAAGCAAAGTCAACAAAATGACTGACTGTGACTCATATTTTGATGTTTGTATTTTTGTTCGGTACTTTTTATTAAACCGTGTGAACAGCCACTGGGGGAGCCTTTCTGTGCGGACTCTGAGTGTTCTCCCTGTGTCAGTGTGGGTTTTCTCCGGGTGCTCCAGCTTCCTCCCACAGTCCAAAGACATGCAGGTTAACTGGTGACTCTAAATTGTCCGTAGGTGTGAATGTGAGTGTGAATGGTTGTCTGTCTCTATGTGTCAGCCCTGTGATAGTCTGTGACCTGTCCAGGGTGAACCCTGCCTCTCACCCAATGTCAGCTGGGATAGGCTCCAGCTCCCCACAACCCTCAAGAGGATAAGCAGTTACGGATAATGAATGAATGAGTGAACTTTTTTGGAGCAATATTTATATCTGAAACACTGCCTTCTGTCATGGCTACATGTGAGTCTGGTTCGTGGAGGCATACAACCATGAGGTGGTAATTCTCAGTTAGAATTTAAAACAAAAATCAAAGACGTGTCTCTCAGGTAAGGGTTAAGCGTCTGCTTCAGGATGAAGGGGAGGTGCTGCGCTGCCAATCTTTCCTCCTCCTTTACCAGACATTAGGGACTGTACAATAACTCCCCCAGGCAGATGCAGGTTTAGGTGAAGCTCAACCTGTGCAGCCAAACAGCCAGAAACAGGTGAGACCATTTAAGAAAACTTTCTAATATTAACATTACAAGTTAGTTTATTTTATATGTTAAGTTTCAAAATGTTTCAGATTGAGAAATGTGTCTTTACTTAATGATGAGTACACTTCAAACAGGATTTTTTAAATGTGAAACTGGATGTCGATCATTCACAAAATGGGTAGATTGTTTTATTTTCTTTTATTTATTATAACATTAATTATCTCAAACTATATTATCAGTAAGATAAGTGTGGTTGTAAAGCTCTCCTTGAGTCTTCAGAAAGGACCTAGACCTCAGTTTGTTGACAGATTGTCATGCGTCATAACATTATCTTTAGCCAGAGGAGTGATGGAGCGGGAAATGTTTTCCTGGCCTCGATTTACACCGTTACCTTAAAGAGCCATATACGTCATTGGTAACAGTTTACTAAAGAAGTGCTGAATTTAGAAAGATTGGTATACTTATTTGAAACCTGAGTGTATGGCTTGGTTTTCTTCAAAAACATGGGACGAGGACTGTGAGCAATGGACGACAAAATGGACAGAAAAATTTAGTAAGAAATTGGTTAAAAAAATGAAATTAAAAACAAGAAAATTATATTAAACAAGCAAGGAAATGACCTGCAAAAAGCTTGAAGCTTCTAATAATTCTGTAACATAACTTTAAATATATAATCATGATAATTAGAAATACACTTTTTCCCTAGCTTTTTTAAAAATAATTTTCCAAATCTACTTTTTTTTTTTTTTGCTAAATGGTGGAACATTTATTATCAAGTTGCTCATTGTCTTTTTCCCTCGATATTTTGAAAGAAACTGCATCAATCTGCTCAGGGCTCAAAGGTTTGAATACTTGCGAATAACGTTTGAAAGCAGCACATGGAAAGTGATGTTGCTCCAGGTTTCAAATGGTTAAACGAGAGAACAACAGATAGAGCGAAAGAAGTTTCACACCACAGCTGTCACAGTTAATGCAGCAAATTCAAAGTGTTGCATTTGAACAGATAATCGTAAATATTTAAAACACCTACAGCATTCAGTGGTCCATGTTACCACGGTGACCTGCACTCTTATCCCCAGCACCTGTAAACTATAGCAGTCATTTACTCGTGTCACAGCTCGGCTCAAGGGAGGGACAAAGACGAGGGAGAATACACAAAAGGGAGGAGGTCAAAAATGAAACAAATGACTAAATAATGTTATTTTACAGAACAAATAAATGAGATACGAACAATCAGTAACATCAGCGGTGTATGCGAGTGTCAGGGAGAGTGGAAAATGGTGCATGGAGATGCTGCACGCTGACAGAAAAGTCAAAACAAATCAATCAAACCAAAGCACGAGAGTGAGGCAAACTGAACTGCCCAGCTTTGTTGGCTTTCAAGCTCATCAGCCAGGACCAGGTGAGCAGCTTCCTACTGATCTGCACTGCCAGCCCACTACCTGTAAGAGGAGGAGAAAGCACAAGCAGGCCAGGAAGAGTCAATACACAGGAGGAGTCGTCACACTCTATAATCACTACAGAACAGAGGCATCTCAAAACACATATGACTTGATATTTTACCAGCAGGCGGAAAAGAGAAGGAAAAAAAAAACAGCTCTTACCGAAAGTTTTATCAATTTACTGAAAGTTTCAGTGAAGATAAGATTGGATTATCTGGGTGGGAACCATTTCTTAAGATTTGTTATTTACGCTGGCGTAAGATAAAAATCTGCTGTACAAGAGAGTAGTTGAGTTAAAGTATTTGACATGTACCACTGTCGTTAGCGACTGATTTGCACTCTCATTTCAATCAGGAGAGACATTAGAATGACGTGAAGATAATATTTAATGCAGAATATGAGTGTACAGATTAACAGATGGTTTGTGCTGATTAAGATTTAACAGAGGTCTTTGGAGCCTGGACACCAGAGGGAGATATTTTGTAATCGAGGGACATCTGCGGGACAGCTAGATAAATCCCACCATGAAGTCCAGACACTGGTGGAGGTGGCTGCTGACTCTGAGGCTGATGAGGCAGATGAGGCTGATGAATCCGTGAAGACTGGGTGGTGATGGGGAGAAAGAGAAGGAACCGTATTTAAAATGTGGAGTTAGATGACAGGCTGACAGAGAAGGTGTTTCGTTGTCGCTGCCACCCAGAGATAGAGAGTGAGCACGTGTGCAAGGAATGAATGGCAGGGTGAGAAAGAAACTCAGAGCCTGAGCATTAAAAGAGCTTCATATGTTGGATGCTTTTATTTCTGATGAGTAATTATTTTCAGCTTCGACAGCTTTATAGATCTAATCTTACTCTGTTTCCAGCCTCCAGAAGTGGCAGGATGTCAGTGACCTTGAACAAGGCCGATGGACGCACTGTGGTCACCGTGACCTCTGACCCTGCATGTGCATGGCCTCCTCTGTGTCAAATCCTCAAGGCCCTTTGCACCAACCCACGGTGCTGCTCTGTGTCCCAGCACCTGAGGAGGGTCCAGGGTACCTCTCAGTCAGCTCTGGGGGTCAGTGCTCGGCTTTCTATTTCTAAAGATGTTTGGTGAAATTCAGCTGTGATGCAGGTGTTGTTATTCCCTCTTAATCTAACTAAATCTGTAAACTATGTTTTTGGATTCACAGGCGACGCAGATTATGGTTGGAGTTATCAACATCTGCCTCGGGACCATCCTCATTAATAATGGTGTCAGCTCCTGGCAGTTGTTGGAGTACTGGTATCCAATCTGGCTTGGATTTTTGGTAATTATGCTTTTATTAGTTATTTTCATAAATCGGAAACATGAGAACATTTCCTGGTTCTGAGCTGTCTGTGCAGAGGCTCTGATATTAACTAGTTCCTGTGAAGTTAGGCAGATATACCAGCAGGGGTCACACCTTCACAGGCAGTGAGGTCTTTCAGAGGGTTTGAATCCTTGGTCACACACATCCTCACTTCTGAAATACTCCCAACTTGATTTATTCAGGGTTCCCATGGTCATGGAAAACCTGGAAAAGTCATGGAATTTCACAATCACAATTTCCAGGCCTGGAAAACTCATGGCGTGTGACAAAATTGTTGGTGTAATCTTTAGTGGGTAATCTTCCACGTATAATGTAACAGAACAGAAATGTATTTTCTGTGGCTTTTAATGTAACGTTAATCTAATATGCGTCAGTGTGTGACAGTGTTTTGTTTACCATTCATTATGCTTCTTCATTTTTATGATTAGAGTTTGAATCTGATATGTTTGAAAAAAAAAAAGTAGGGCAAGAGAAACAAATATCATGGGTCCTTGAAAGACATGGCTAAGTTTGAAAATGTTGTCTATAAAAATGTATGGAACCCTGTTTATTGTGACAGTAAGGGTTAAAATCACAGAACCTGAAAAAACTGTAGGCCTTAATTTAATTGCTCATTAGCAGAAATATGAATTGGAGTCACATGACCTGGACTGGAGTCAGACTGCAGTCACAAATTTGATAAAATAACTTGACTTGACAAAATTTAAAAAACAAAACAAAACAAACAAAAAAACAACAACAACATTGCAACTCAGATTTCAGGAATATAAAGGAATATTTCCATTGCCAAATAAAAAATATGTGTGGATATCAATGACAGGAAGTATAAATAAAATTTTGTATAGTGATATAAAATGTGCAGGTAGGGTTAGGGTTAATTTAAATTTAAGACGCAAGACCTTCCAACAAACTACAAATTTAAAAAAACATTTAGGATTTCTGTAAATTTACTCTGTTGTTAAAATGGCGTTTAATTTGCTGAAGAGTGCATTATGACTTATTTAGGACTCGAAATTAAAAGTTTAGGACTCGAGACTTGCCTGTCTTGACTTGGGACTTGAGTGCTATGACTTGAATCATAATTGTAACTTGCAAAGGGCACCATATTTGCCAGAACTATCCTTTAGTACAGTGGTTCCCAACTGGTGGGTTGCGGTCCAGTGTGTATAGGTAAGCTCCAGGTACTGGAAATCAGGTGTGTGGAGCAGGAAGGAAAAAGTTTTGTCTGTGTTGTGTAAACGTGTCGTGGAAGACTGAATTTGCAGAATGGAATAATGACTGAATATGGACAACACCATTGCCCTTCTATGTTATGTTGAGTGTGTGTCTATTGTATTGAGAATAAACGGGTCGCAAAATCCAAATAGATGACACACAATGGACGTTGGTTTATTCTTAGCCCAGAACATGTGTCCAGAACAAGTTCACCTGTTCGCCCCTCAGTGGCTTGTTTAGACATTTAGTTTTGTTAAAAGTCAGAACATATATAATATTCGTCTGTTGTGCTAAATAAGAAAAAGCTTATTTGGTGATTCTGATTCATTTAAAAGCCAATATTGGCTGATACTGATGGCATGCTGATGTTATCATGCATTCCCACGTTATTGCTTTTTAGAAAGAGATAACCAAATTTTTGTCGCTATAATTTACTTTTTGAATGCATTAAACACCTCTTTAAGATGAGCAGCCTCAGATCATTTTGGAAAGACGCTGTCTCCATACCCAATAAAAACGATAATAATGTTTTGCTAATAAAACAGTATAAATCATCCATTTACAACAAACTACAATGAAGCTTTTTTAATTGTAAGCAAACAAACATTTGAGCCAACAGAGAGAAGAATATGTCTCTTATTTATGTCTCAGACTGTTGAGTCACTGACATCAAGCTGTAGAAGAAAGCTGGTGGTGTGCATACATATTGTTCACTGTCAGTGATAATAGAAATAAAAATATTTACAGTTGTTCAGGAGTTATCTTATAAAGTGGAATTTAAATAACCAATTTCCTTTGTCTCTTCTGTAGTTTGCTGCCTTCGGGATCATGAGCATTTTGTCTGAGAGGTACCCCAGCACATGCCTGGTGAGACGTTTCTCTGTATACTACAGTAAAGGCCTCGGTATGTTTTAAACAGACTAAGTCACACAATGTCTTTATACCCGTTCAAAATACACACACTCAAAGGTCAACACATTCTCACTCCCATCTCGTCACATGTCACTGCTTGGTCTGTGGACTTTCAATCCTCCATATTATTTCAGTCCAAATTAATTTTATTTATAAAGCCCAATATTTCTCGGACCCTCACAGCAGATAAAGAAACACTTCCCCCAAAAAACCCTTTAACAGGGAAAAAATATTATGTGTTAGGTCTCCTGGGTCTGCTGTTGACATCCTGGAACACCATGCAAACTTACGCCTGCTACATGCACTGTGTTTAATCAAATACACCTCTGTTTTCACAGGAAATGTACAGTTTCCATTTCTTACATGCATACAGTCTTTGTCAAAAATAAAATTACAGTGTGATTAAAACACTGACATTTACGTTTATTTCACCTAATGCATGTGGTTAGGTTTAAAAAAAAACATCATGGTCTGGCTCTACATTCAAACAGGAAGTGAACACAGGCCTCCTGGGTTAAAGTCCGGTGTTGTTTACCCATCCAGCACCCCCCCTCCCACTCACCCTGTACGGACTGTCCAGAGGCCTGTACTATGAAGCCAGTTCAATGTACCCAGGATATCTTTTCATTATCTGGCTTGACTGACCCCTCACATTGGCCATCTGGATAATAAAATGCTGGTTATCAGCAAGTTTAGTCGACTGGGTTTTCCTACCCAGCCACAAGCGCGTTCATGTTAAAGAGGCGGGGGTGTTAGTTACGAGCAACATCATCAAAACTATGAATGAAAGAGGCTGCTTCATATGATGAGATGAAACAGTACTGAAAGCCCTAATAACAACCTAATAGCACAGAATTTAATTACAATAGGGACGCTGTAATGTTCATTTTTGCTTTTTTCTTTACCCATCATGCCTGTTTTTTGATCTGTGAGCCAAATTGCAGCTTCTATAAAACATTTGGACCACACTTTAAATCTTTGGCTGTGTTGTGTGTTGTTCATTTCCAGATGTGGTATTAACTGACATCTTTTCTCCTTCAGGTCACTGCTAGTGTGATTGCAAATCTGGCAGGAGTTGCCTTTGCCATCGCAGCAATCGTACTCTACGGTTTTAACCGCATACGCATTGAACTGCAGTGGTTGTGCCGACATTATTATGTGACCATCCCAGATATGACAATGGCTCAAACGCCATCTGTTGAGGAGATGATCCTGATGGATAAATGCATGGAAGCAAAAGAATTAGTCAGGGTGAGTAGTCATGGTAGGTGTAGACGACACTGCAACAGGAAAAATCCAGGCAGTGTGACTGCTGAGTGAAGTGTGATTTATTTATCAGTATATAACTTGAACAGTTGATCAAAACATTAAAGAGTTTTAATACCATACTTTAAAGGAACAGTTCATAATTTTGGGAGGTATGCTTATTTGTTTTCTAGCTTAGAGTTAATTGTCTCTTTGTTAAACACGTCCTGTCGATTTTTCATGTAAACAAACGAAAGTATCAACAAAGGGCGCATTCAATGCTGAAGAATTTCAAACCTTCATTTGGTTCGGTTCACTTTCACACTGCACTTTTTAAAGCGGACCAAACTGCCTGGACAACGTCATGCAGTTACAACAGCTGCTCGTTTGGGGGCGGTATAGCCCGAAACGACCACTGACCAGGAAGAAAAAAAGGCCCCTTCACAGAAATCCATCCCCTTCAAGTGACATTTATGGTTGTGCGTAGACTCTACACTGTTGTGAGCATTTTTACCTGTGCGGTGGTGTGTCTGTGTCACTATCCAGATACACCTCCAAAACACTAGTCAGCGGCAAAGGTTTCTATGAATTGCTGTAAAGTTTAGTTGATTCAAAACACACATTAAACACACGTTAAACATGGCTTCATAGAGACAATTTCAAACACAAGTACACAAATCAGCTTCACTATAACTCGCAGCATTCACAGACAAACACTTGTCTTTATCTGGACACATTTTCCCCACAAATACAACATGCTAATGTTTTTAGCACAAGCCTATGGCATTTTACATTGTATAAATTAGCCTAGCAAATAGTGATCTTTTCCTCTCCTCATATAAAACCAGGGACAACAGCAACATCTAACAAAGGTAACAGCACACAATTTGGCTCCATTACAGCTCACAAGGTTCATCGACAAAACAACTGTCTTATACTAAACACATTTTCCAAACAAATACAACATGCTAATGTTATTAGCACAAGCCTATGGCATTTTACATTGTCTAAATTAGCCTAGTGACGAGCAGAGATTTCCTCTGCTCATATGAAGCGAGGATAAATCACACACAAGACTTAAAATGTGGAGGCTTTATAGTCTTCACAATTTATTGTTTCTTATATGTGAAATAAAAGTAAATAAAAGCTCCGTAGGTCAGCTAGATAGTCAGGTTGCATTTCCCACTGTAAGCGAACTGCACCAGGGTTCACTTGCAAATGAACCGAGACCCCCCTGTTTTCAAGTGCATGTTTGGTCTGCACGAAAGTTTGAATGAGTGTTCACACCACTCCAAACGAACCAAACTATCCGTGGAAGCGGACCAGGGTTCGTTTAAAGAGGACCAAATAGCACCAGTGTGAATGCGTCCAAAGAGAGGACTCAGTTGCAGGACTCAAAAAACACAAAGTCTTCACTAAAAAGTCACCGCGCAGAAAAAACAGTCCAAAAATACAAACAAAGGTTTCAAAAGGCAGGGGGCTTAAGCAGAATACAAAAATGCAAAAATCAGATCAAAAACCAAAGAGAACACTAGGAAAAATGGTGAGAACATGTGCATGTGAGGAGAGCAGCACGTGGACTAAATACACAAGGGAGGAGGGGTAATGAGGGACAGGTGAAACTAATCAAGGTGAGGCAGGTAATCACACAGGAGGGAAACACACAGGGGCAATGAAGGAGCAAAGACTGTAAACAGGAGGAAACAGCCAGCCTGGATTTTCCTGAAGTTAAAAAAATCTGCTACCATCACCTCTGAATCTGACTAACTGCTGGACTTACAACAAATAGTCTAAGTGCGTAACTGACTGTAAACGTTTTTACAACTAAGCTAATTTCTAAATAAAACACACAAACATCTAACAGGATGCTGATTCTTTTCACAGGCACTCCTTGTCGAGTATTGTAAAAGAGCAATAGTTAAAAGCCAAACATAAAGCAAACAGATAAAGAAGAGACACATTCAACATTAGGTTAGTAAAAATAAATAAAGCTGTGTACCTGACTGGTAAAGATTTTAAAGCTATCACTGATTCTTCTTGTGTCCCATCAGGTCATTGTGCAGAACATCAGTACCCTGCTGGTCATCATGTCGATCCTCGAGCTTTGCCTCGTCATCAGCTCTGCTGTTTTGGGCATCAAGGCTCTGGTGAGGGCGCAAACGGAAACAAACAAGGTACAGGAAGTATGTTTTTGGCATTGTTTTTTTAACTTGCTGCTTACTTTCTTTCAAAGTCTGCAGGACATTGTCTCTTGTGTTCTTATCAGCGATGCTTCCTCAGGGGCGTAGCACCTAATTCTGGGCCCTATGCATAAGCACACTCTGTGGGCCCCTCACCCTTCCTCTCTGGATCCACGTCTCAGTCACGCACCTTTTTTAATTTCATTTATTAACAAAATCAGTTTCCTTACGTTCTGTCTTTCCATTTCAAAAACACGATTCCCTTTTTTGGGAAAGACATGACAGAGTACGTTGGTGCTCCAGCAGCATAATCAGTCACTCACATGGCTTGAGCTGCGTTGGGAGACAAATCCCAATAATAAACCATTTTGCGCCTTTTAAGGCCAAATCACACCAGCAGCAAACGCCATGCATCAAAAAATATGCCTCTGTTATTTTCAATGTACAACCCCACACCGACAGTGGCTAGGCGGTGTCAACGCTCTTGGACGCACCACCCTGCAGCACTTATTGCCACTGCCCTATTTCCAGCCTCGCCGCCACGGAATAAAATGCATATTTCCCTCACTCAACCACAGTCTCAACCTAAACATCCATTTACCATTCTCACAGCAGTAACTTTTATTTTAGAGCTTTTGTATTGAGTGACACTGGATTGTAACTTTTTTCTGATATTTTGTGTAAACTATTGAAGAGTGACAGAGCTAACATATGTGCAGCAATTGAGACTTGATTGTCACGTTATATTTGACACATATTTACAATGTGGGATATCCTGTTTTCTTTATGTGATAAAGGCGTGCCTCCTCTTGGGACATCTCCCATATATGAACGTCCACACCTCTGCCTTCAAGCGCTTCTGTGAAGGCTTTATTGTGCGTGACTCTGTTTGTGTGTTTCTCTTTTTAGAGCACTGATGACCCAAATATCCACAAATATCCCCTGCTGAAGGAGGTCGCCACTATCACAGCTTAATGAAAATTCTCTGATTACTTCTATCGTGAGCTGAATGCCTTTAAAAGTCTAATAAACATGATAGAAAAGTTTGTGTTGTGGCCTTTTGTTTGTCATAATGCTGCGCTTAAGAAGTACCTGTATCATCAAGCTGTAGTGTTGTAGCTGTAAACTGCTGTACTGTGAGTGTTTATTGTGATCACAGTCTTTAAACACAAAATGTGCATGTCATTTAATATACAAAAAGTAGTGTTGCTGATATATCTTTAAAAGATTTTCATCATTCTCAAATATCAATACCACTGTGGTCCTCTGAAATTTAGTGTAGGATCAGCTATAGCTCGTAGCTCTCATCTGTAAAATCCTATTTACTTAGTTATATTTTTTGTGTGTTTAACTTACAATAAACAAATTTCAGACACCACTTGAGCCAGAATATTACTTAAAACACTCTCACACAACTCGTGCAGTATAATCCAAGTCTCTTTTATCCAGTCGTATGCTCAGTACTGCCCAAACACATGCATTTTCACTGAAACGTTTCTGTTTTAAACTGAACTGGAAGTGCAACTTATCTACGCTTTCTTGAAAGCCAGATTCCACTACTAAGGATTTTTAGGGAAAATGCATGTGTTTGGGAAGAACTGAGCATACGACTGGATTATTTAGACAAGCATTATATTGCACAAGATGCACAAGAGTTTGTAAACAGATGTTTTGATATAGTTTTGCTGCTATTCAACGTGGTCCCGTCTTTCAATGAATAATTACGTTTGCTTTTTTTCATATTATATTTAATTTTCATTTCAAAAACAACCTTACATATACAAAGAGACTGTACAGTATGTGGCAGAGCAAGAGACGCTTCAGAGCAACCAAACAGGGCGATTCACGGGTCACTTTCAATCTGAATATTGTAAATATTACAATACCAAGAGAAGATATCCTGGCAAAAAGGAACGATCTCAGGACAAAACCAGAAAGTATGACCTAGAGTACCTTTTGTGAAGTTGCACCTGTCACAGATATATGACGCGTTAGGATACATTTTGTTAATCTTTTCCTTGGAATAATGAAATCTATGCCTGACTTTGAACTGAATCAACTGCAGTCTATCATTCGTTGAGTTTAGATGGAGCCTCTTTATCCTCAGTCAACTCTACACCAAGATCTGCCTCCCATGTAGATTTGATATGGGGCTGTGATATGGACCCCAACATGGGATCATGACCCCCACTAGGGGTCACCAAAGCTTCTCAGGGGGATGTGGCTCTCTTGATTTTAAGGGGTGTAAGAAGACTTTTCTAAAAACACACAGTTGGCCTATATCTCAACATTTCATTCCTTTCTATGCAGAAAACTAAATATTTTTTTGTTTAGATTATTATCTAAGATATAAACTCAAAAAAATCTTACAGGATAAGGGCACCGTTAAAACCTGAGCACAAGCTATATTCACTGTTTGCTGTATTAAAAAGCACACAGTTAAGTCATATAAAGTTCACAGTTTAATTAATCCAAATCACTCTCTTAACACAAACTTCCTGCAGTTATTGTGTTCACCATTTCGGTTAATTGTACAGTTTATCAGTAGTTCTGTGCTGTTATTGCTATGCATTAAATATAATAAGAAATATCCATAAAATATGCCACTTAGTCAGGGATAAACAGTTTACTCAATGGTAGAAAAGGGGAAGGTTGGAAACCACTGCACTAACCAACTGTTTTGTGAATATCAGGAAGTGATTCATCGAGACAGGCAGGATTTCATGTTAATTCTCCCCGTCAGGAGTCACTTTCTATGGAACAGAAAGCACAACAAGTTGATGCAATAAAAAGAGCACCAGCCAAACCTCAAACAAAGGAAAAAAAAAAAGAATATATATAAACAGAGAGCACACTGGACAGTAGAAACAGTTTTGAACAACTAATATTACAGCTATGTGCTCTTGGGAGAAGTCTGGTAACAGCTCTGTGTGCAAACATAAGCATGTGAAAAGCCTCCAGCGTTGATGAAGAGAGCTCGCAGCGGCCTATTTAATGACGATACATCTGCATATATTTTCATATATTCACTGAATGAGCTTCCATTGCACCTGGACGCATTCACCTGTGATCCACACACCAACTTGTCACCTCCCCTAAGTGTAAAACCTTTATTGCAATATTTAGACATAGTTTGTGTTTCCTCCAGGTTTTTACGTGCAAACAAAAACGCACATGTACTCATGTACAGTCCTTGACTAAATGTACTTAGTTTCTAGAAGTCTAACTTTTGACCTCTAACCTTCTTGCATCATGTCACTGACTCCTTTTCTCTGTGTAATCTAGTAAAAATATTGTATAGCCCCCCCAAAAAACTATTAAAAAAGATTAAAAAATAAACATAATATTAACATTTTCCTTTGTGTTTAGCTGAATGTTCAACAAAGGGTTAAGTCTCTTTGTTGATACCAGATAAGGGGAGGTACTTCTGGTAAAAACCTTCCTTCCTTATCTTAACTGTAAGTGCGCAACAACTGGAGACTACAGTCATCCACATCTGGAGTTTTCCCTCTGCTCTCACAGATACAGCCAGGTAAGCCATTTTGTTATGTTCGATCAAAACTATAAAGGAATCTCATTCAATACTAGCCAACCCTTATTATGTAGCTCTATGGTCCTGTACTGCTATTTCTGTAAACACAGTCATTCAAGTTTATCCTTGGACTCTAAGTGTCTTAATGGGTGAAAATTTCAAGTTCAAACTCATCGTAGGATATGTGAACGTCTTTGTAACTTATCAGGGCAGAAAACGTATATGTCAGGCGCGTATTAAATAAGAAAAACCAGATTTAACCGGGTGGAGTGCGGAAGACTTGTAATAAATCCAACACAACTCACGTAAAATCCAAGATGGCGCCCAACTTATTCTTTGCTCTCGCGTCAGGGCTGCGCTGTGTTGTCACTGGACACACCGTGATACACTAAACCACGGCTAACGGTAACTTTGCCAGCGTTGTAACATCAGTACACTTAAGGTCCTGATACGCTGTGATTAGCTGTAATAACACGAGAACAATACTGTTCAGGCATTGTTCTGTTTTTTAGTTTCGATTTAAGATGAAAGCAAACACTCATGACCCAAAACTTACCGACCTGTTATAACTGAAACCAGCTGCACCTTTTTACAAGCACAGACTTGACCTATCTTCATCATTATACAGAGAGGTGTTTCTGCCAGTTGATTTTTATTTAGCTTGCTTTCAGTGGGAGGGACAAAATAATAGAAACACCTGTATTTACCAAAATATGGAGGAGAAAAAAAAGACAAAAGAAACTAGCTCACCACTGTGTGCTGCATAATCATTTAGGACTGTGTTTCCATAAGGCTGGGGGAATCATAACAGATATATTTTAACAAGAGCAGTGAGAATCACAGCAGCAGAGCTCAGTGATATCCTGATTTTCACTTCCTAGTTTGGGTCAAGTTCTAAAACTGCTGAATCGTACAGTTCCTGAAAGGCAAGTGCAGCATATGTAATTAGATACCCTCTGTTGTGTTCTCACAATGCCATGTCCTCTGTTGATAACGAGGGCTTTGTTAGAAACTCAAAATCTAACCTGATTGAGGAGATTTAAAGTTTCTGTACTCTCTTGTCTCTTTCAGTCCACAGGAGCAGTCAGGATGTCTATAACCATGGCGAAGGCTGACGGGGTCACCGTGTTCACTGTGACCTCTGACACCCAAAGTGCTTGTCCTCCACTGTGCCAAATCTTCAAAGGCCTTTGCTACAGCCCCGTGTTATGCTCTGTGTCTCAGCACCTGAGGAAGATCCAGAGATCTTCTCAGTCTATACTGGGGGTGAGTTACAACCTTTATATGTTTTAAGTTTTTTTTATGCTACACTGAAGTATGTTTTCTTTTCTCCCACCCAGTTCTGATTTTAACTGTAAATAAGTTGTTTTGGTGTGATTCAGTGAAAAACAAGTTGTTGATGCCAAAAGATGCACGTTATTGTTGTAATCACATTACAGTCAGAGTTTTTCCATTATTCTGTCACCGCTCTGTACCTGCCTGGAAGCTTCAGGTACTCCTCTGTTTATACAGGAAAACAACAGTTAAAATCGCCATGAAACTTTGAGAGGAAGTTATCCAATATAACTGTATGTTCTGCACCACAGGGTTGCTCCCTAAATAACCTGTTGTGTGTCCTCCTCCACAGGCTCTGCACATCATGGTTGGGTTGCTGAACATCGGCCTCGGAGTGATCCTCATTTACAGTCGCAGGGGCCCTTGGTGGCAGATGGATGAAACTGGGTTTCCTTTTTGGATGGGGGCAGTGGTAAGCATGCTGATGCCGTGTTTGTTCTTTTATGTCACAGAATTTTCCATACACAATTTACATCAGTGCACTCCTGAAGTTACAGCAAAGGGAAATCATGTAAACACAAGTGTATTTTGTTATTGGACATCTTAATCTCTTAGTTCTCTGATCACATTGATCTGTACCGGTCGCTTGTGTCTGGTCGCGTTATGAGCATTGCCTAGTTTCCCTCTTGGTGCTCAACATGCTGTTCACTCAGTCAAAGATAGCAACAACATGCATACATTTTAGTGTTTGTGTGAAGGAATGGAAGTTTAAACATTCTGCTTTTTGTCTTTTCTCTAGTTCATCTTCTTTGGCATCATCGGCATTGTGTCTGAGAAGTGCCCCAGTCCATGTCTGGTGAGTCGCTCAGCTTTATTACATCCTCATCCTCTTCTTTTAAAGTTGACTCTCAAAAAGAAAACAACAACAGCTCCAGTACCGTAAACAGAGTATTTCCAGGATTTGTCTCCAGTCTCCAGAGCACACACGCATTCAACAGTGGTGCTGTTCTTGAACAAAAGTATCCCTCAGCTCAGTCATTTATCTTCCTGCCAAACTACACTTAACTTAATGCATCATATTTTAATTGTTATGTTTTGTGAGTAAAAATCTAAATCTGCAACATAACGAGCAACACTTGTTTTTCTCAGTAGTACAAGTATTTAGTTGCTTTTTATTTTTTAAAGAAGTGCTTCAGGGGCCTTTTGCAAGTTATTTTGGGGCACAATGAGTAAGAATAGTACCATTATTCAGTATCAAAACATCATAACAGATCAATAACTATTTTGGCCCTTTTGAGTTGGGGGCCTGACGGTAAAGTCCAGCCCTGTTTGATATGGTTATTCTCTATTTTTTATACAGGGTGAATGAGAGATGCGGGTTTACTTTTGTGCCTGGTTAACACCACACAACATTTCTGTCTGTTCTGACAGTCACAATGTCAGATTATTAGTCAGATGTCGTGACTTGGCCGACAGACATTACAGACTACACGATGGTCCACACCAATCATCCCCAGTTGTCTTTCACAACATGTGTGATGTCATCGAGTTATTCTTGTCCTATTTTTATTATTATTACTGTTATTTCAGACACCGTGTCTGTCCATGTCCCAGCTGAAATGTTATTTTAGTAAAGTAAAACGTGCCACCACATGTCAGGAGCTACATTTGAAGTACCGCGTGTAAACAAGTTCCTGCAAATGTTTCACAATAAAAGCCTTTTTAGAAAATGAAGAGACTATCTCAACAGAAGTTATAAGGGGCTTTTAACTTTATACAGATACAGGAAGTGGTGCTGAGTTTGAAATGACGGCGCGGTGCATTGACTTTAACAAGCACAATAAATATATAAATATGAAAATACAGAGGGAATAATAAATAACAGCCCGTTTCTAATGTAGTCTGTTTCAAATGAAGCTGGTAGCTTCTGCAGTCGTGGTCAGTAAAAGCCCTGCCACTAGTTGTATTGCTTTATGTCCGTCTCCATTATGAAGAAAGAACAGTCCTTGCTAGCGTGATGCTAATCGCAGTGCTCACCGGGTTGCTAAATTGCCTCTGCATTTTCACACCATCATTTTTCCCTTTTCACTCTGCGCGGTAACATCCCTAGAGGAAATATCATAAAGGCTGCGGTGTTGTTGCTGCACAATTGTCTACAGCGACAGATCGCTCCGTGTTCCTATTGGTCAAAGTGACGGCTGTGACGACGGAAGTCGTGGAAGACAAAGGAAAATCAAACATGCTAGACTTTCTGTTGGAACGTCGTGAGGCGTCCCAGACGTGGTGTCACTTCTCGTCGACTATGATGCAAATGAAACGATGGATTATCGACGCTGCGTCGGGCTATAATTAGGCTGATATCGTGTAGTGTGAACCTGGCATTAGGGTTGATTTCACACAGGGACAGAAAGGACCTCTTTGTCCACTTGCCACTGTGGCTGGTGCCCCACCTACCTTGTTGTTTTCTGAGTTTAAAAATCTTCAATTAAGTTTCAGGTCTCTTGCCTGCAGAAATAAAGACCGCCTCTGTTTTATTAATGTCTCTAATATCATTTGGTTTTTAAATTAAAAATACATACAGGGTAAATTATCTTAGGGAGAATCGTCATCGTAATGAAATGATAAAAAGATTCCTTCATCTCATCATATTTTCTTTAAGATGTTCTATCAAAGGTCGATACTTGAGATTTGCAGGGAGGTCTTACAATGCCTACAAGCCACTCAGCTCTAGAAAGGTGAGACAGTCTGTGGCTTGTTAAATTCCATGAGTATTAAATCCATGATGTGTTTTTGTGTCTCGTGTTTTAGGTCATCATCAACGTGATCCTGAATCTAGCAGGAGTTGGTTTTGCCATTGCATCCATCGTGCTCTACAGCATCAATATCGCAACCATAGAGCTGTGGTATATGTGTCAGGATGACTATGGTTATAGGTATGATTACTATTCACGCCACCGACCCAACGGCCAAACTCCATCTCCTGGGGAGGTGATCATGAAGGAGAAATGCTTGGAGGGCAAAGAGATGGCTCTGGTAAGTGTGGAAAATGTAATCTCAGCAGTCTAAACACACATTGTTTAACTGATGATGGCCATTTTCACACATTGCAAAGATCAAAGCCTACTTGTAGCATTGTACAAGTTTTTTCTTGAATCTACACTCATGCTCACATGTCACGTGGAGCGTAGGGTGGTGTGTGTGCAGGTGAATCCCACGCGACCAGGTGTTTCTGACCCTATTTGTTGATCAGATGGTGTAGCATTAAAAAATCAGCGCTTTTGCTATTTAAAAGTTGTGCTTTATTACATTGTGGTATCAATTTGAACTAGATCAATAGTTCAGCTCTTTAAACAAATGTGTTTAAAAATGTTTAAGTTCACACTGTTCTTTGTGTCCCGCCAGATGCTGTTGAGAAGCATCAACGGTGTACTGATCGTCCTGTCAGCCATGGAGCTCTGCCTCGTCATCAGCTCCGCCGTCATGGGCATCAAGGCTCTGAGGCGCAGAGCGAAGGGAGAAGACAAGGTAGAGTTTTCTAAAATCACATCTTGAACCTGTTGTTGATACAGGAGAGGTTGACTGAGTACGGATATTCTCAGAGTTGGACATCCATCCATCCATCCATCCGCACAGCAGTGAAGTTAGTTTTAAGTTGGATATTCGAAAGACAGTCACTCTGGACCAAACGGTGTCCTCCTCAGTTTCATCCGATGACAGTTAGCTCACCTCTCAGCCCTCCATTTAACTGCCGGGGCTGACTTAGGGATCATCAATGTGTTACTGCTTAAATAACCAAAACAAATACAATGATTTTTCAACACCTTCATGATTTGCCAACATAAGTGAAAATTATCATTAAAAAAATTGCACTAAATTGGTCTCATTTATCACACTTACTCTAATTATAAATGGGTAGTTAATTTATTTTATATAAATCTTTTAATAAAAAATAAAAGCAGGTTTTAAAATACCTAATTCCATGTACTTTGTCACGTGACTCAAATTTAATACCAAAATATACACACAGGACACCAAATAAATTACATAAGTGTTTGTATTCTTTCAGTAACTTTCAGTGTCACATTTGGTTTTATTTATATTCTTAAACAGCATTAAAAGCTGTTGTAATCATGAGAAGTTCAATATTCAGTCTGTAATGTTTCTTTATTTATTGTTACATGAAATAGAAGAAAAGAAGTCACCTAAGAAGTAAAATTTGAGGTGGTTTCACTGTACATGTTATTTCAGTCCACTGCTGTGTAGGGGTGTAAATCACCAGTTTCATCACGATATGATATCATATCGATACTATGAACAACGATACGATATTTTCCGATATAACAAAGTGTGCCACGATACGATTTCGATTCGATACGATTCAGGGGTCTGCGATCGATATTAGGCGATGTTAAATGCCCATTTAACACAGCCTGTTACAGAAGAAGCCAACACCCCTTTCTTTTTTACTTGTGGCCATAAAACACATAAATAATAAGTTCAGTAAAGTGCACTTTAAACTGACTCCACTGACACAAAGGGCTTTCTGACAGAGAAAACATCATCTTTTTCATCAAACTTCAGGAATATCTGGCTCAAAGCCCTGAAGGAAAACTTCTCCCAACAGCCATAAAACAGATTAACAACAGGACCATTCAACATTCAGCTCAGTAATAACTGTCAAGGGTCAGAGACCTGTCAGTTGTTTTTTGCTAATCACCCATTATTAGCTTTAGCATGTTTCCATTGCATTAATTAGCCTAGCGGCTAGCGGACATTTTTCCTCTTCTCATAGCTTAACAAATGACACGCAGCAGTAATATTTATCTTACTCACCGCTGGTTTAAGTCACTGTATCTCCCGACAGAACAGCTCGGTTGAATTTCAGCCTGCATGCACGGTTTTTCAGACGAACATTGTTAAAACTGTGCGGCTAATGTTGCTAAAGCCAGAAGCTAGCGGAGTGAGATACTCGTCCAGGCAGGTGACGTCACGTTCTGTTTTATCTCGCGACGTCACTGTTTACATGCGCCATGTGCTGTCTGTTGATCCTTCTTTTCTCCGAAATCCATAATATTTCCACTATGCTGATTTATTCCCGAGTAAATAACGTTATCCTCATCGTCTTTCTCTTGGCTGCTAACCATCTGGCTGCCGCTGTTTGACAGTGACACAAACCTTCAAAATAAAAGCCTGTGCTAAAGATGACGATATGATCGATGTTCCACTTTGCATCGATGTGATTGGATAGTTGATCATTAAATCGATGTATCGATCCAGATCGATGGATCGTTACACCCCTACTGCTGTGGCAGAACTGCCGGTAAAGAACGACAAATTCACCAAATAGTTTTGTAAAAAAAAAAAAGACGCATGCAGTTTTAAAAGTTTCGTACACTAGTGCATGTACACAGAAAAAAGTTTTTAGAGCCCCAACTCTCTTTCCCCCTTATTATGGAATTTCCTTTTTGAATGATTATGTGTAATATGTCAAGGAATTTTTTCAAAATGTATATTTGCTGCCAAGTTCTGTTTTAAATTTCACAATATTTAGCAAAGTGGCTTAAAAAATGAACACTAATGTAATTATCTGCCCGTGTATCCCTGCAGGAAACAGTAAAGTTTCACAGTTCAGGGAATATGTGCCAAAAATTTGAGTGTGTCTGCACCTTTTTATCGACTTCACTGATGTTATTTTTCTCTTTCCATAAGATCGGTGACCCAGAACGCTACAACCCGCTGCTGGAGGAAGTCACCAGTAACCCTGTAGCCTAAATAAAAATCTCTGCTTTGTGCTATCAGTTAGCAGGTACTGTAATCCTGTGCATTTATACCATCGACTGTATGCACTGTTACGTGAATGATTCACACATATTCAGCTGGTAGTGTCTCTGTCTGACTTCTGGGTCTTTTTCTGCAAGGTTTACTTAAAATATTTGCACTTATATTTTAGAGAATTTCTGACAATAATCTGCACAATATTGTATATGCTGCTGTCTGTTTCACTCTGTTGATTTTTTTAAACTGTTCCCATTGATTATGATTTTCTATTAAATCTTGTGCCTTATGGTCAGTATGTATGTGGGTAAAAGTGAGGTTCATACACTGATGAACTGATGAGGTTTGAGTCTGTTACTTTACAACATTAAGCCATGTTAATTATATTTTGGTGTTTGTACTTTGTATTAGACCTTAAAGTGTAAGGAAGAAATTGAATGATTTCAATAAAACAATTGGCACATGTTGTTTTTAAGTACAGTACTTGTGTTTATGTACTTAGTTACTTTCCATCACTGGTGCTGGGGGAGGTTTTTTTTTTCCCACACTTTGTTTATTATTTTTTTGTACGAATATACGAAACATTGTGAGGTTTACAAACCATTTTAAATTGAAATTCCTCTTTTTTTAAACAAAAATTAACCATAAGTGACATACATTTTATGGGTGGCACGGTGGTGTGGTGGTTAGCACTGTCGGCTCACAGCAAGAGGGTTCCTGGTTCAAGCCCTTCTGTGCCGAGTTTGCATGTTCTCCCTGTGTCAGTGTGGGTTCTCTCCAGGTACTCCAGCTTCCTCCCACAGTCCAAAGACATGCAGGTTAATTGGTGACTCTCTATGTGTCAGCCCTGAGACAGTATGGCGACCTGTACAGGGTGTACCCTCTCGCCCAATGTCAGCTGGGATAGGCTCCAGCATACCCGTGACCCTCAAGAGGATAAGCGGTAAGAAAATGGATGGATGGACATACATTTTGCAATATACAAAGTCCCCCCCCCATTTTAGCAAGATTAACCCTCTGGCCAATAGGATGACAAATGCTAAGACATCCCTTGTAGAGTTGGAGAGGGAGGGGAGAGATGGAAATACACCAAACGGTGCACCCAAAGCATTTGGTTCCACCTCTTCCCCAACTATTTCAGATAGCAATTTAAAAATTTCTGTCTGATAAATATGGGTAGATTGGCAAGAGATTGCTGACATCTATCACAAGTTGGTGACACACCATCATAAGTCTGCAACAGTTGAGCTTTAGTGTAGTGAGTTCGATGCACCACTTTACATTGAATAAGGGCATGTCTTGCACAGTTAGAAGAGCCATGCACTCCAAACCTCCTCAGATACAGCCTCTCCCAAGTCGTCCTCCCAACGGGCTTTTATTGAGTCTAATGACTCTGGACGGAGTTGACAGATTTCATCATGAATAGATGAAACTGCACCCTTCAGACTTGGGATCGGGGTCTAAAAGTTGTCTCAATCAGTGGTAGGTTAGGGAAGGAAGGGAAAGTCTTTTGGACAAAGCTGCATACTTGAAGGAATCTAAAATGGTGGTGTCTGGGAAGTGAGAACCGATCACGGAGCTGCTGAAAGGATGCAAAGACCTCGTCTATAAAAAGATCTTTAAGAGTACTAATACCCAAATTAGACCAAATTAGGAAAGCATTACCTTCCAGAGGTGGGGGAAACATGATTAGAGACTAGAGGGACATGAATAGAAGGTGCCTGTGGGCCGAATTGGAGCTTGAGACCAAATCTTAAGAAAGGTTTTAACAATCACGTTATTCTTTGTAAAGGGGGAGGTTGAAGAAAGTATGGGGAGTTTTAATTTATGACTTCAGAACGTCTTGATCCGGCCCTGCATGTCACTGACTCCTTTTTCTTTGTTTTATGTTGTGAAAATAGCATTAAGGTATATTTTAATAAGAAGTATTAAAGTTTGCCTTTGTGTTAAGCTGAATGATCAGGAAAGGGTTAAGTGTCTTTATAGATCCCAGATGAAGGGAGTTACCTCCGGTGTCTGGATAATGTGCTGTTGGCACTGGCCCATCTCCTTCTCCTCCCCCTTTCCGAAAACAAAAACTGCACAACAACTAGTCAGTCAGGTGGCGTACACTTGTTCAGGATCTTTTGAATTCCAACAGACATAAACAGGTAAGTCATTTTATAATGTTTAATCCAAGTTGTAAAGGAACCTCAGTTTTAGCCTATCCTTATTATGCCCACGGTGCTGTACTGCTATTTAACTAAACACAACAATGTAAGGCATTTACTGCTCATAAAGTATGTTAGTGAATAAATATTTCAACTTCAAATGCATCCAATGATAGATAAACGTCTTGGCAACTTGTCAGGAGAGAAAATGTGCGTGTCAGGTGGGTATTAAACAATAAATTCTAACTTTACCAGAAGGAGTGCGGTAGATGTGTATTAAAATCAACACAACGACAAAATCCAAGATGGCGCCCAAGGTCTGTGCTCATAAACAGGGTTGCGCTGTGCTGTCACTGGATACGGTATTACGTACAAAAACTTGTAATTTTTGACAAAAACATACTAGCTATTTTCTGATATAATATTATGTTTCTGTCAACCTGTTTAAAAGTAAAAAAAAAACAACAATGAACGACGCTCATCTAGTGCAATACAGCTTCCGACCAGCGGTGGCAGCACTGAGCGCAGTGCTGCAGAGCGAGTACTGCAGTTAGTGAGGAAGGAAGACGAGGGCGTGACGTTGGTTTATTTACTCTGAAGGTGTGCTACAGTTTGTCAGAATAAATCGGTTCCTGCTGCTTCACACTTCGTCTGACGTCGACTGTTTTCCGCCTGGTAGGTGGCTGATTAATTCACCTTCATCTCTCTTCGGTTTGAGTCTCAAACAGTCGCTGTTTCTCTTTTTACGGGACCGTAATACACTAAATCACGGCTAACGGTAACTTTGCTAACGTTGAAACGTCAGTCCATTAAGGTCGTGATACGTCGTGGTTAGCTGAGTTAATAACACGAGAATAATACTTTTCAGGCATTGTTCAGTTTTTTAGTTTCGATTTAAGATGAAAGCAAACACTCATGACCCAAAACATGCTTACTGACCTGTTATAACTGAAACCAGCTGCACCAAGGCTCGACCTATCTTCATCATTATACAGAGAGGTGTTTCTGCCAGTTGTTTTTTATTTAGCTTGCTTTCAGTGGGAGGGACAAAATAATAGAAACACCTGTATTTACCAAAATATGGAGGAGAAAAAAAAGACAAAAGAAACTAGCTCACCACTGTGTGCTGCATAATCATTTAGGACTGTGTTTCCATAAGGCTGGGGGAATCATAACAGATATATTTTAACAAGAGCAGTGAAAATCACAGCAGCAGAGCTCAGTGATATCCTGATTTTCACTTCCCAGTTTGGGTCAAGTTCTAAAACTGCTGAATCGTACAGTTCCTGAAAGGCAAGTGCAGCATATGTAATTAGATACCCTCTGTTGTGTTCTCACAATGCCATGTCCTCTGTTGATAACGAGGGCTTTGTTAGAAACTCAAAATCTTTACAGACTGACCTGAGACAACCTGATGCGTTACTTTTTTTGTATGTTAGAAAGATCCGTCCAGAGCCATGGGGGTTTAAGAGCCTCTAAGGTTAAAGACTCATCAACAGCAACCTTAACCTGATTGAGGAGATTTAAAGTTTCTGTACTCTCTTGTCTCTTTCAGTCCACAGTCAGGATGTCTATAACCATGGCGAAGGCTGACGGGGTCACCGTGTTCACTGTGACCTCTGACACCCAAAGTGCTTGTCCTCCACTGTGCCAAATCTTCAAAGGCCTTTGCTACAGCCCCGTGTTATGCTCTGTGTCTCAGCACCTGAGGAAGATCCAGAGATCTTCTCAGTCTATACTGGGGGTGAGTTACAACCTTTATATGTTATAACTTTTTTTATTGCTACACTGAAGTATGTTTTCTTTTTTCCCGCCCAGTTCTGATTTTAACTGTAAATAAGTTGTTTTGGTGTGATTCAGTGAAAAACAAGTTGTTGATGCCAAAAGATGCACGTTATTGTTGTAATCACATTACAGTCAGAGTTTTTCCATTATTCTGTCACCGCTCTGTACCTGCCTGGAAGCATCAGGTACTCCTCTGTTTATACAGGAAAACAACAGTTAAAATCGCCATGAAACTTTGAGAGGAAGTTATCCAATATAACAGTATGTTCTGCACCACAGGATTGCTCCCTAAATAACGTTAACAGTGCAACTGCAGTTATTCTGTACAGGCGTTTACAGGCTGTGTTTCCTCCTCCACAGGCTCTGCACATCATGGTTGGGTTGCTCAACATCGGCCTCGGAGTGATCCTCATTTGCAGTCGTGGTGGCTCTTGGTGGCAGATGGATGAAACCGGGTTTCCTTTTTGGATGGGAGCATTGGTAAGCATGCTGATGCTGTGTTTGTTCTTTTATGTCACAAGTCCAACAGAATTTTCCATACATATTATTTACATTTGTTATTTTTACAATTTTGTTATTGGACATCTTAATCTCTTAGTTCTCTGATCACATTGATCTGTACCGGTCGCTTGTCTCTGGTCGCGTTATGAGCATTGCCTAGTTTCCCTCTTGGTGCTCAACATGCTGTTCACTCAGTCAAAGATAGCAACAACATGCATACATTTTAGTGTTTGTGTGAAGGAATGGAAGTTTAAACATTCTGTTTTTTGTCTTTTCTCTAGTTCATCTTCTTTGGCATCATCGGCATCGTGTCTGAGAAGTGCCCCAGTCCATGTCTGGTGAGTAGTTCAGCTTTATAACATCCTCATGTTATCTTAATCATCTTTCCTTTTTTTCCATCTTCTTCTTTTCACGCATTAAACAGTGGTGCTGTTCTTTAACAAAAGTATCCCTCAGCTCAGTCATATATCTTCCTGCCAAACTACACTTAACTTAATGCATCATATTTTAATTGTTATGTTTTGTGAGTAAAAATCTAAATCTGCAACATAACGAGCAACACTTGTTTTTCTCAGTAGTACAAGTATTTAGTTGCTTTTTATTTTTTAAAGAAGTGCTTTAGGGGCCTTTTGCAAGTTATTTTGGGGCACAATGAGTAAGAATAGTACCATTATTCAGTATCAAAACATCATAACAGATTTATAACTATTTTGGCCCTTTGAGTTGGGGGCCTGACGGTAAAGTCCAGCCCTGTTTGATATGGTTATTCTCTATTTTTTATACAGGGTGAATGAGAGATTCGAGTTTACTTTTGTGCCTGGTTAACACCACACAACATTTCTGTCTGTTCTGACAGTCACAATGTCAGATTATCAGTCAGATGTCAGTCATAAAATCGTGCCGTGACTTGGCCGACAGACATTACAGACTACACGTCGATCGTTTAAGATCTGAGCTGACACTGAAAAATGCTACGTCGGGCTATAATCGGGCTGATATCGTGTAGTGTGAACCCAGCATTAGGGTTGGTTTCACACAGGGACAGAAAGGAACTCTTTGTCCACTTGCCACTGTGGCTGGTGCCCCACCTACCTTGTTGTTTTCTGAGTTTAAAAATCTCCAATTAGGTTACATCTCATCATATTTTCTTTAAGATGTTCTATCAAAGGTCAATACTTGAGATTTGCAGGGAGGTCTTACAATGCCTACGAGCCAAGTTAAGACAGTCTGTGGCTTTTTAAATTCCGTGAGTATTGAATCCATGATGTGTTTCTGTGTCTCGTGTTTTAGGTCATCATCAACGTGATCCTGAATCTAGCAGGAGTTGGTTTTGCCATTGCATCCATCGTGCTCTACAGCATCAATATCGCAACCATAGAGCTGTGGTATATGTGTCGGGATGACTATGATTATAGATATGATTACTATTCACGCCACCAACCCACCGGCCAAACTCCATCTCCTGGGGAGGTGATCATGAAGGAGAAATGCTTGGAGGGCAAAGAGATGGCTCTGGTAAGTGTGGAAAATGTAATCTCAGCAGACAAAATACACATTGTTTAACTGATGATGGCCATTTGCACACATTGCAAAGATCAAAGCCTACTTGTAGCATTGTACAAGTTTTTTCTTTAATCTACACTCATGCTCATATGTCACGTGGAGCGTAGTGGTGTGTGTGCAGGTGAATCCCACGCGACCAGGTGTTTCTGACCCTCTTGTTGATCAGATGGTGTAGCATTAAAAAATCAGCGCTTTTGCAATTTAAAAGTTGTGCTTTATTACATTGTGGTATCAATTTGAACAAGATCAATAGTTCAGCTCTTTAAACAAATGTGTTTAAAAATGTTTAAGTTCACACTGTTCTTTGTGTCCCGCCAGATGCTCTTGAGAGGCATCAACGGTGTACTGATTGTCCTGTCAGCCATGGAGCTCTGCCTCGTCATCAGCTCCACCGTCATGGGCATCAAGGCTCTGAGGCGCAGAGCGAAGGGAGAAGACAAGGTAGAGTTTTATAAAATCACATCTTAAACCTGTTGTTGATACAGGAGAGGTTGACTGAGTACGGATATTCTCAGGGTTGCACATCCATCCATCCATCCATCCATCCATCCATCCATCAATATTCAGTCTGTAATATTTATTTATTTATTTATTTATTGTTACATGAAATAGAAGAAAAGAAGTCATCTAAGAAGTAAAATTTGAGTTGGTGTCACTTTACAGACTGTTATTTCAGTCCGCTGCTGTGGCAGAACTGCCGATAAAGAATGACAAATTCACCAAATAGAAGAAGATAAAAAAAGATGCATGCAGTTTTAAAAGTTTCATACACTAGTGCATGTACACAGAAAAAAAGTATTTAAAGCCCTGACTCTCTTTTCCCCTTATTATGGAATTTCCTTTTTGAATGATTGTGTGTGAACGAAGGCCGTGAGGTCATAACATCTGGTCGTAATCTCACATGTCTAACTTTAAGAATGTCACCTCTTGATATTTTGATAAAGAAGTGCTGGTTGATGAATTTTGTTTCCTTGTTTCCTAGCCAGGCTAACTGTTTCCCCTTGTTTCCAGTCTTTATGCTAAGCTAATCGCCTGCTGCCTGTACCTTTAAATTTAGGGTGCACACACGAGTGGTTTTGAACATTGTAAAATGATGAACTATTCCTTTAAGAATTTGTGGGTCAGGAAAATAATCTCCAACTCTAATATGTCAAGTAATTTTTTCAAAATGTATATTTGCTGCCAAGTTCTGTTCTAAATTTCACAATATTTAGCAAAGTGGCTAAAAAAATGAACACTATCGTAATTATCTGCCCTCGTATCCCTGCAGGAAACAGTAAAGTTGCACAGTTCAGGGAATATGTGCCAAAAATTTGAGTGTGTCTGCACCTTTTTATCGACTTCACTGATGTTATTTTTCTCTTTCCATAAGATCGGTGACCCAGAACACTACAAACCGCTGCTGGAGGAAGTCACCAGTAACCCTGTAGCCTAAATAAAAATCTCTGCTTTGTGCTATCAGTTAGCAGGTACTGTAATCCTGTGCACTTATACCAATGACTGTATGCACTGTTACGTGAATGATTCACACATATTCAGCTGGTAGTGTCTCTGTCTGACTTCTGGGTCTTTTTCTGCAAGGTTTACTTAAAATATTTGCACTTATATTTTAGAGAATTTCTGACAATAATCTGCACTAAATTGTATACGCTGCTGTCTGTTTCACTCTGTCGATTTTTTTAAACTGTTCCCATTGATTATGATTTTCTATTAAATCTTGTGCCTTATGGTCAGTATGTATGTGGGTAAAAGTGAGGTTCATACACGTGTGTGTGATGGACACAGATTGATGAACTGATGAGGTTTGAGTTTGTTACTTTACAACATTAAGCCATGTTAATTATATTTTGGTGTTTGTACTTTGTATTAGACCTTAAAGTGTAAGGAAGAAATTGAATGATTTCAATAAAACAATTGGCACATGTTGTTTTTAAGTACAGTACTTGTGTTTATGTACTTAGTTACTTTCCATCACTGGTGCTGGGGGAGTTTTCTTTTTTTTCCCCACACTTTGTTTATTAATGTTTTGTAGGAATATACGAAACATTGTGAGGTTTACAAAGCATTTTAAATTGAAATTCCTCTTTTCTTTAAACAAAAATTAACCATAAGTGACATACATTTTATGGGTGGCACGGTGGTGTGGTGGTTAGCACTGTCGGCTCACAGCAAGAGGGTTCCTGGTTCCTGGTTTGAGCCCCTCTGTGCCGAGTTTGTATGTTCTCCCTGTGTCAGTGTGGGTTCTCTCCAGGTACTCCAGCTTCCTCCCACAGTCTAAAGACATGCAGGTTAATTGGTGACTCTAAATTGCTCGTAGGTGTGAATGGTTGTCTGTCTCTATAGCCTCTTTTACACAGGAATTGCGCAAATTTGCAGGAAAGCCCAATCCCTTTTCTTTCAGCATTGGCAGTAAAAAAACAAAATCTGGGAGGGCGGCAAATTGCCGCCTGCCTTCTTGTGTTTAAACAGAATGTGCCTTTTTCGGGGCAATGGGGGGCGTGAGCTAGTAACAAAACGTGTAGCTCAG
The DNA here is from genome assembly GCA_019142605.1 of Cephalopholis sonnerati. NCBI lineage: Eukaryota > Metazoa > Chordata > Actinopteri > Perciformes > Serranidae > Cephalopholis > Cephalopholis sonnerati. Next base: position 35,726,738 of record JAGQAX010000008.1, read on the forward strand.
CATGTGACGTAAACAGTGACGTACCGAGGAAAGCCGCGGCTGGTCAGTCCTTTGGCGATTCTCTCGTACATTGGCCTGTCCTTCACATTCCCGTCATCCGACTGTTAATGGCCTTCTCGTTAGGGAGCGCAAGGAGGGCGCGCAATTCTTTATCTCCCCAGTTGTTCATCTTCTGCTTTGCCTCTCCTTAGTGCTGTTAGATACTCATTCCTGATATCAGCTGTTTCCGGGTTTGAAGTCCATGCCAGTGGGTCGAACGTGCGGCGTCATCAACAGCCCCTCCCACAAGTCATCAACAGCCCCTCCCGAGGCGGAAAGCCGCCTCGCTCTGTTTATACTAAAACCGTTCCGCCGATATGACTACCCTACGAGGCGGAAAATTGGGCGCCTCAGATCAACTCGCCAATCTGGCTCTGTGTGTAAACGCTTGCAGCTGGCCGGCAAATCGGCCAAACATTCGCGGAAAATCTGGCAGTGTAAAAGGGGCTCATGTGTCAGCCCTGCGATAGTCTGGTGACCTGTCCAGGGTGTACCCCCTCGCCCAGGGATAGGCTCCAGCATACCCATGATGCCTAACAGGATAAGCAGTTATGGAAAATGAATGAAGGAATAACCTTCAAAAATAGATTCTCTGTCAACTTATTTGCTCAACAACTTACTGAAACATTTCAGACTGTATGTTAGTTCTGCAATAACAAATGTAAAAAGTTGTTTGAAATCTAAATATCAAATCAGATATAGCCTCTCCCAAGTCGCCCTTCCAACGGGCTTGTATTGAGTTTAATGACTCCGGACGGAGTTGACAGATTTCATCATGAATAGATGAAACTGCACCCTTCAGACTTGGGATCAGGGTCTAAAAGTTGTCTTAATCAGTGGTAGGTTAGGGAAGGAAGGGAAAGTCTTGCGGACAAAGCTGCATACTTGAAGGAATCTAAAATGGTGGTGTCTGGGAAGTGAGAACCGATCACGGAGCTGCTGAAAGGATGCAAAGACCTCGTCTATAAAAAGATCTTTAAGAGTACTAATACCCAAATTAGACCAAATTAGGAAAGCATTATCTTCCAGAGATGGGGGAAACATGATTAGAGACTAGAGGGACATGAATAGAAGGTGGCGCTTGAAGTGAGACCAAATCTTAAGACAGGTTTTAACAATCACGTTATTCTTGGTAAAAGGGGGAGGTTGAAGAAAGTATGGGGAGTTTTAACTTATGACTTCAGAACGTCTTGATCCGGCCCTGCCGGAGAAGTATTAAAGTTTGCCTTTGTGTTTAGCTGAATGATCAGGAAAGGGTTAAGTGTCTTTATAGATCCCAGATGAAGGGTGTTACCTCCGGTGTCTGGATAATGTGCTGTTGGCACTGGCCCATCTCCTTCTCCTCCCCCTTTCCGAAAACAAAAACTGCACAACAACTAGTCAGTCAGGTGGCGTACACTTGTTCAGGATCTTTTGAATTCCAACAGACATAAACAGGTAAGTCATTTTATAATGTTTAATCCAAGTTGTAAAGGAACCTCAGTTTTAGCCTATCCTTATTATGTCCACGGTGCTGTACTGCTGTTTGACTAAACACAACAATGTAAGGCATTTACTGCTCATAAAGTATGTTAGTGAGTAAATATTTCAACATCAAACGCATCCAAGGATAGATAAACGTCTTGGCAACTTGTCAGGAGAGAAAATGTGTGTGTCAGGTGGGTATTAAACAATAAATTCTAACTTTACCGGAAGGAGTGCGGTAGATGTGTATTAAAATCAACACAACCGACAAAATCCAAAATGGTGCCCAAGGTCTGTGCTCATAAACAGGACTACTCTGTGCTGTCAATGGGGACTGAAAACTATATTACGACCAATAAAATAATGTAATATTTCATTACATTTAAACAGTAAGCCCAAGGAGACCTTGTGGAGGCTCAATACTAGCCTTCTGAATGACCCTCAATGTCAAAAATGTATAAAGGAATTTAAAGATGATATGACTCATAATAATAACAGAATAGTATATCCTAGCATATTATGGGATGCTGCAAAAGCTGTTGTTAGGGGTAAATCAATAATGTGGTCAACCCGGAAAAAAAAGGAAAAAGGGACACAAATTAAGGACTTGATTGGAAAGTTAAACTCTTTGGAGAATGAACACATGGAGTGTAATAACATCAATGTCTTAAATCAGATCAAACTCGGAATAACCTATATGAGAGTCAAATGGAGAAGAGAGCTAAATGGCCCCAAATCTAAGAAATTATTGGCGTGGAGAATTCGTAAACAACAAGCTGAGAGATTTACACATAAAGTTTAAGAGCCCCAGACCAACAAGATATGTCACAAACTGGAAGATATACAAAATCCTTTGAAATGTATGACACAGCAGCAGACTCTAAGCCAGGCAGAGGAAAGCCAAATTCTCTCAAATTGTCAGAGAAGGAGCAATTGTCAAGATTTCGGTCTTAACCACTCTATTTCATCATAAACAGCCAGGAATGGGGCTCAAAGTGCAAAATACTGGACTTCTCCTTTAATGAAATTTATGTCATGGAACAACTGACTTTTTCTCTGAGACATGCCACTGAAAAATGTGAACAATATTGGGAAAAATGAAAATCTTATTTGACTTTGAAGTGATCTATTTCGTTTGGTGAATCTTGTCTTGTCCCCCTTGGCGTGGAGACATGCAGGATAGATAGTGGCTCATCGAGCTCTGGATTTTCAGAGGTTACGGCAAAGGACCATGGGGACCTTTGTGGTCTTGAGAGACGATAATGGACATGGAGGACCCCTTGTCAGTGACACTGCAGTATAGCCTTAGCTCCTCTTCTTTTCTATTTTGCTCAATGCTGGGCTATGCTTTGATGTCTCTGCCTGTTGTTGTTTTTGTCTGTTGTTGTTAGTTGTCTGCTTTTTTTTTTTTTGTAAAAACTAATAAAAAATTAAAGTAAAAAATGTAATATTTGACAAAAAATGATTACCAATATTTTCTCGGAGTTAATATTTTGTTGCTGTAAAAGTTTTTAAAAGGTAAAAAAAATAAAAAATGACCGTCGACGCTTAACTATTGCAATATAGCCTCCGACCACCGGCGGCAGCACTGAGCACAGTGCTGCTGAGCGAGCACTGCAGTCAATGAGGGAAGAAGACGAAGGCGTTGTGTTGTATTTACTCTAATAGTGTGCCAAAGTTTGTCGAAATAAATCGTGTTTTTGTTACTTCATACACCGCCTGACATCGATTGGATTCTACCTGGTTGGTCGCGGAGAAATTCACCTTCACGAGTCTCCGGTATGAGTCTCAAACAGTTGCTTTTTCTCCTCTAACACGGTAGTTATTCAGTGACAGTACCGTAATACACCAAACCACTGCTAACGTTAACAAACGTGACGTTGGTTCATTTAAGGTCTTGATACACTGAGGTCAGCTGAGTTAACACCACGAGAACAGTCTTGTTTCGGCAAAAAGTTGTGGAAAACTGACAGATAAAGGTAGTTTAAAACTTCTCAGCTCGACCTCTGTATTTGTTGACATCTTGTTTACAAAACGGGCGTGGCTAAAGTTAAATCTAAAGTACAATTTCACATTTAAGCTGCGAATTAACACTCATAACCTAAAACATGCGTACCCACCTGCTGTTACTGAAACCAGTTGCACCTTTATACACGCACAGACTTGACTTATCTTCATAATGATAAGCATCCTGCACTTTGTGTGCACACTCCAACGCCAGTTTATTAAATAAGCTACACCAAACTGAAACTAAACAAACATTCATGCAATAAATCCCCTTTATGAAGGTTATAACGTTCAGCCTATGTGTTAATGTGTTGGACAGGTGTTGAATTAACTTTATAATCATTATGGAGGGTGTAGTTTTTGGTGCAGTTGAACTGAATTACATCACACAGAGAGATGTTTCTGTTATTTAGGTTCCCACATTGCTGCCAATGGGATCATGGACAAAATATCAGACAAAACCTGTACTTAACAAATAACCTATCAGGAAGCCTGCTGGTGTCAACTGCACAAAGATACTCCAGTGACTTAGCACTGTGCTTCCATTAAGTTAAAGGACTCACAAGAGACAGCATTGAAAAAAGAGTAGTGAGAATCACAGCAGCGGAGCTCAGTGTAATCCTGATTTTTAGCTCCTAGTTTTGGTCAAACTCTAAAAATGCTGAGTATTGTGAGCCCTAAAATGCAACTTTTATAGCATGTTTTATAAGAGTCTTCCTGTCTGGTGTCTTTCCAATGCCATGACCTCAGTTTTTAATGAAAAATATCTGTTAGAAACTTTAAATCTTTAGTTTAATTTGAGACAACATTGATGGGTCATTTTTTTCAGGCTTTAAAAAGCCTCCTCTCCATCTTTGTGGAGGGCAACAGGGCTGTCAGCTCATTAAAATTACAACTTCATTTTGTGAGTAATTAAACATAACTTTAGGACTTATTCCTGCACCACTCTATGAGGGTATGTCATGAACGAGTTTCCATTGCAGATAATCACATTTACCTATTGTTGATACACCAACTTTTCTGTCTCCCCCAAGCAAAAAACTTTTATGAGATATTTTGAGATTGTTTGAATTTTTGGTATTTCCTAAGGTTTGTTTTGTGCAAATTGAAAGTGCACATAGGTAGATGGAAACACACGTATTGTTCTCAGGTAGCTCGCTTGAGTGAATGAAACTTGAAATCTGGAGCCTGATCTGAGGGAACTCCGACGAGTTATTTATTCAGATTTGATAAAGCTCACTACAGAGCCTCTAAGGTTAAAGACTCAGCAACAGCAACCTTAACCTGATTAAGGAGATTTAAAGTTTCTGTACTCTCTCGTCTCTCTTTCAGTCCACAGAGGTAGGCAGGATGTCTGTGACCGTGACGAAAGCCGGTGGGGTCTCTGTGTACACCGTGACCTCTGACCCCCAAAGCTCTTGTCTTACGCTGTGCCAAGTCATCAAAGGTCTTTGCTACAGCCCCGTGTGCTGCTCTGTGTCTCAGAGCCTGAGGAAGATCCAGAGATCTTCTCAGACTATACTGGGGGTGAGTTACAACCTTTTATATGTTTTAAGTTGCCCTGTGAACTTCAGTTTTTCTGATTTTAACTGTGAGTAAATCAGTTGTTTTGGTGTGATTCAATGAAAAACAAGTTGTTGATGCCAAAAGAGGCACGTTATAGTCAGTCTTTCCATGACACTGTCACCGCTCTGTACCTGCCTCGAAGCTTCAGGTACTCTTCTGTTTATATAGAAAATTTTATGTAGAAAACACCCTGAATCTTTGAGGAAAAGTGATCCAATAAAACAGTATGTTCTACACCACAGGGTCGCTCCCCAACTCACGTTAACAGTGTCGTGTGGTGGCAGACTGTACAGGTGTTTGTTGTTCATGCTGTGTTTCCTCCTCCGCAGGCTCTGCACATCATGGTTGGGCTGCTCAACATCGGCCTCGGAGTGATCCTCCGTAGCGATGGTGGTGGCTATTGGTGGTCAATGGGTGACCGAGATTTTCCTCTCTGGATCGGAGCAGTGGTAAACAAGCTGTGTTTGTTCTTTTATGTCATAACCAAAGTCCAACATAATTTTTAATTATGAAATTCACATCCGTGTATTCTGTAAGTGACAGTAGCTAGGTTTCTATCCGAATGTCTCGAAATTTTTGAGCGAATTTAGTGAAATTGCGCAAAAAGAAAATGCGACTTTATGCCCGTTTCCATTTGTTATTATTTTGCGATTATTGAGAGGAGAGTGCGCCATGAGATGACGTCATCAGAGAGCGTCTCTCTGCCACAAAACAAACAAAACACTCGGCTGACAGTCAACAACTGATCATGGACAGATTCCTGATTGACCTATCGGCGTTTGGAAGAACTCTGGTCAAACATATCTTACTTTATCATCCGCCGCCATTTTTTTGTGACCACAACGTATACGTGTGACGTGATATCTGGTCCAGACGTGTGACGTGGGATCCGGTCCAGTCATCGTTTATCCGCAAAACCTGTTTCCATAGCAAAAAGTCGTACTTTCCTTTTATCGATACGCAGACAAATCCACCCCCTCCAAGCGTAAAAACTTTTTTGCAAATTTTCGGCCTTTTTTCAAATTTCTAGCGTTTCCATTAATGTTTATTTTCGCTATTTTTGAAAATTCGAAAAAGAATAGGTGGATGGAAACCCTATAAGTGAAGGGAAATACAACGTCACAACTTGAGGCTGCGTATTTGATTCTAAGGAGATCCACCTGACAGACTGGTCATACGGGACAGTCTGGATACACACTCTGAGCTCATTTTGAAATCAATAAAAATCACAAGAGATTTCCTGAGCCAAATGATGCTGTACTGACAGTATTTTGTCACTTATCTCTTGTGTTCCAGTGTAAGCACGTGATGAGGGTTGCCTAGTTTCCCCTTTTGGTGCTCAAAATGCCATTTACTCAGTCAGTGATACTAGAAATGACATATATACATTTTAGTGTTAGTGTGGATGAATGGAAATTTAAAGATTCTGCTTTTGTCCTTTCTCTAGTTTATGTTGTTTGGCATCATCTGCATTTTGTCTGAGAAGTACCCCAGTCCATGTCTGGTGAGTAGCTCAGCTTTATTTTATTGCCATCTTATTCTTGTTTTATTTCACGACAAATAAAATGGAGGATAATTTGATATCAGGTACATGCAATGTTGTATATTCCTCAAGAATACACACACCCACGTTGTGTCATATTCCACGAGTATTAAATCCATGGTGTGTTTTTGTGTCTTTTTTTTTTAGGTCACCATCAATGTGATCCTGAATCTATCAGGAGTTGGTTTTGCCATTGCAGCCATCTTGATCTACAGCATCAATATAGAAGTCGTGTGGGTGTGGTTGGATTGTGATGATTATGGGTATAGATACTATTCACGCCACCGATCCGACAGCCAAACTCCATCTCCTGGGGAGGTGATCATGAAGGAGAAATGCTCGGAGGGCAAAGATATGACAACAGTAAGTGTGGAAAATGTAATCTCAGCAGTCAAAATACACGTTGTGTAACAGATGATGGTCATTTTCACACTATCTAATGCAAGGATCAAAGCTTGCTTGGAGCATTTTACAAGTTTTTTTGTTGTTTTTTTTAAATCTAAACTTATTCTTATATGTCACAATGGACCGTAGGATAGTGTGTGTGCACATGAATCTCATGGGGCCAGGTGTTTCTCACCCTCTAGTTGATCAGATTGTGTAGCAGTGAAAAAAACAGCGCTGTTGCAGTTTAAAAATTGTGTTCTATTACACTGCGATATCAAGTTGAATTGTGAAATGTGTCTCTAAATGTTTAAGTTCACACTGTTCTTTGTGTCCCGCCAGATGCTCTTGAAAAGCATCAACGCAGTGCTGGTCGTCCTGTCAGTCCTGGAGCTCTGCCTCGTCATCAGCTCTGCCGTCATGGGCATCAAAGCTCTGAGGCGCAGAGACAAGGGAGAAGACAAGGTAGAGTTTTATAAAATCACAACTTACCGTATATCTGGTGATTGTGCAGGACAGGGTTGGACATACCGTGTGCATATGTGTGATAGTGCACATCAAATTTGAGCTGTGTACGTAATTCTCAGTGCACCTAGCTGCACAGCTGCCAGCTCTCATGTATGATGTATCTGCAACTGACACTTTTCACACGCTGTCAATAAATCCATTTTCTCACGCTGTGAAAAACAAATTAATAACTGATAACTTCCTGGCGTAAAGAAAGAGCACACATAGAGGGAGCCAGGCTAACTGTTTCCCCCTGTGTCCAGTCTTTATGCGAAGCTAATCGCCTGCCGCCTGTGGCCTCATATTTAGCGTGCAGACATGAGAGTGGTTTTGATCTTCTCATCTAACCCTCAGCAAGAAAGTGAATATGCTTATTTTGTGAAATGCTGAACTATTTCTTGAAGAATTTGTGGATCTGGAAAATAATCTTCAACTCTAACCTGTCAGTAAGTGTAGAAATAAACACCATGTTTACAAAATATATATTAATGCAGCTTGCTGCCAAATTCTGTTTTCATAAGCACATCCTGAATTTCACAATATTTAGCAAAGTGGCAGGAAACAGTACAGCGGTACAGTTCTGTAGTGTGTGTAACGTGTGAATATGTGCTGAAGATTTGAGCATGTTTGCACCTTTTAATCGACTTTACTGATATTATTTTTCTCTTTTCAGAAGATCACTGACCCAGAGCCCTGCAACCCGCCGCTGGAGGAAGTCACCTGTAACCCTGCAGCCTAAATAAAACTCTGCTTTATGCAGTCAGTTAGCAGATACTTTAATAACTATAATCCTGTGCATTTATACCATCGACTGTATGTACTGTAATGTCAGTGGTTTACACATATTCAGCTGGTACAATCTCTGTCTGACTTCTGGGTCTTTTTCTATGAAGGTTGCTTAAAAATATTTGCACTTATATATTTGATAAGAATCTGCACTTAACTGTTCATGCTGCTGTCAGTTTCTCTCTGTTGATGTTTTGTAAACTGTTCTCATTGATTATGATTTTATATTGATTATTGTGCCTTAAGGTGAGTGTGTTTGTGGGTAAAAGAGAGGTTGAAGCATGTGTGTGTGACGGACACAGATTGATGAATGGATGGGGTTTTTATGTACTATTTTTACAATATAAAGCCATGTTTTTTAAAAACAAAATCATCAAATGACTGACTGTTACACGTGTTTTAGTGTTTGTATTTCTGCTCTGTACTTTATATCAGATTTTTAAGTGTAACTGAGAAATTGAATCACTTTAAAAATAGTTTTGCTCTTTGTGTCCGAGTAGCAACGAAATGAAAGTTAAATAAAGTGGTTAAAGCCTTCTCAGCAGTGTCAGTCCATCTGACGTCAACATCCTGTCAGTGCACCTGTAGCAGTATTAATCTGCTGTATGAACATGCTGTGGTTCTGTGATGTCTGCTGAACTGTCATATGACGATGTCCACAGTGAAACGTCAAGATGGACGATGACGTTTTTATATACTTTTTTAAAGCTTTTAATGCCTCTGCACCAGCAAGAGCCGTGGCTGGAGGAATTATGTTTTTGGGTTGTTTCATAGTGGCCTCTTCAAAGACTGTACGTCATCTTTTATTTGCTGAATGAGTTTCCATTGCATGTAGCTGCAATAACCTAAAATCTTCACCCCAATTTTTACGTAAAAACTTTTTGGATAAGTTTCAAGATTTTTTTCCTAAATGTTGGTGTTTCTAGTCAGGTTTTTTTATGCATAAATTTCTCATAGGTGGATTAAAAGGCTACTTTTGTTCTTAAGTACTTGAGTAAGTGCACTTAGTTAGTTTCCACCACTGGGGGAATTTTAACTTCTGACCTCTTAACTTCTTGCTACGGCCCTGCATGTGGCCACCTTTTCACTGTTTTATGTGTGATGATAGCATTATGCCAAAGTTAGAAAAAAAACACTGGAGCATTGTTTGTGTTTAGCTGAGTGATCAGCAAAGGGTTAAGTGTCTTTATGGATACCAGATGAGAGGAGTTACTTCTGGTATCTGGATGATGTGTGATGGCACTGGTCCATCTCCTTCCCCTTTTGTAAACAATAACTGCACAACTGCTAAGTTCAGTGGAGTGCAGTCCTTCAGGGTTTTTTTCTCTTCTCCAACAGACATAAACAGGTAAGTCATTTGTTATGTTTGACCCACGTTGTGAAGGAAGTTCAATTTTGGTCGAGCGTTAATGTGTCTTCGGTCCTGTACTGCTATATAATTAAACACATTAATTACGGCATTTCGTGCTCATTAAGTGTGTTAATGTGTGGCTGGTTCAACGTCAAACTCATCGGAGGATAGATGAACGTCTTGGCAACGTATCAGGCGTGGAAACGTGTATATCAGGCGCTGATTAAACAACAAAAACCCGACTTAATCTGGTGCAGTGCGGGAGGTTGTTTACTAAAATCAATACAACCCATTCAGAATCCAAGATGGCGCTCAACGTCTGCGCTCACAAACGGTAGGGCTGCCCTGTATCAGTGCCAGTGGTGACTGTAAACAATATCAGTGACAAAAAGTTGTAGTAATTTACCAAAAAAAGTGACAGCTGTTTTCAGATTTACTGTAAAAAAAAAAAAAAAAAAAAGTAAAAAATAAACATGCAGTTAATGAGGGAGGAAGACAAAGGCATGTTGTTTTGTTTACACTAAAATGTGCTGTGGTAGGTTAGAGAGAAATTCATCCTCAACACTCTTCAGTATGAGTCTCTATAAGTGATGTGAAACTGATTTGGCAGTTTAAAAACATGTCAGCTTGACCTCAGTATTCGTTGAAATGCAAGTTACCGTTTACCAATTCCCAATGTGAGTAAGAGTCATGAGAGAGACTGTTGCGATCATAGGTTTCACTTCCTCCACAGTTTTCTCATTAACTGTAATTTACATAAAACTCTGGTCTGAATCATCCAAAGTTATTTTCACATGGAGCTCCTTAAAGCAAAATATCATCAAATGGGGCTTTGTGACCTCGTTTGTATCAATTTAGGGATCAGTGACACGAAAAAGGTTGAGAACCACTGATTTAGCTTTCCCTCATTGTTATTTATGGGATAGACAAAATAATAGGAACACTTATAATTAGAAAAACAACAACAGCCTTGCAGCTTCTGACGCATTCACTGAATATTAAGGTTTCATCCAGTTATGGGTCACAAGAGACAGGTTTATAGACAGAATATTCTCATCAAAGCATCACTGCTCGTTACATCCTGATTTTCAGTTCCTAGTTCGTGCTATTCTCTAAAAATGCTGAGTGTACAATTCCTAAAATGTAACTCAGATAGCACATTTCATAAGATCCTTCCTGCCTGGTATAATATCAGTGTCCTCATGCTACATCTCCAGTTAATGACGAGGGTTTTCTATTAGAAACTTGAAGTCTTTAGCCTAATCTGATATAATCCTGAAGGGTCAACGCAGATTTTTCCAGACTTCAGAAAGCTCCCTCCAGAGCCACGAAGGCCCAAACACACCAAACCAACATAAAGAACTAGTGGCAGCAAAGACTGACTGTTGCGTGGCCTCATGTCGCATGGATCCTGCCCAAAAAGTTGCACATGAACACACTGCAAAGACTACAGCCAGTGTCAAACTAGCATGTGTTTTCTGCGTGGGAAAAACTCTCTGTACCAGCAGGTGGTGGCAGTCTGGATTCATTATTTGAAAAGGGAAACTAGAAGACCGACAGGACCACACAAATTGATGGACGTAGCTACTGTGTCGGTTTGTGGACTCCCAAATTGAAGCCTCAAGTTTGGCCGTTGCCATCTTGGTTTTTTGGAGCCAGAAGTGACCATATTTGGCCAAGAGGCTGGCACTGTGAGGGGCAGGGGGTGGAAATGACTGGGAAGCAGACTTGCTGTATGGAGCCAGCCTCAAGCAGCCATTTGATATACTGCAGTTTTTGGCACATCTGTCGTGGCTTCATTTTTCAGCCTAGGAGGTGCAGGATGCATTCAAGACTCTAGTTAGCCAGTTAGCACATTAACAACACAACCTGATGTTGGAAGAACAAAGCATATTTACCATGTGCTAGCGAACAATAACACAAACCATTTACTGCTAAAGAGCTCAATGGCTAAAAACATAATCTTACCTATGATAACACGTTTGTTCGGATATTACTCCCTGTTGACTTTAGTTGTTTGTTTACTTTCCTCACCTCCATTTCTCCTGTGCTGCACTGAGCTGAACTGCCAATGAGAGTGATTTCATTCACTCAGTACGTTCACAAGCTCATAGCTCGGCTGATCAGATAAGTTGGACTTCTCATCTTGTCTGAGTATACATGCAGAAAAGAAAATCAAATTTCTGACCAAGTACGTCTGACTCCGCCTCGATAGGCGGCACTGTGTCCTTTTTAATATAGTGTGCATTGAACTAGTTCCAGTTGACCCAAAAAGGAATAATAAATTAAATTAAATAAATCTGTGTTTCGTGTTTCCCTACCATCCATAAACTTCAAAATGTTTAGCTCCTTTAGTTGTCGGAGCATGAATGTTGTTTCCTCGTCCATCCTTAAGTGCGTCTTCTGTTTCTCGGTCGCCATGGTGTTTGTTTGTTTGTTTTTCCGGGAGAGATCTGCTGCTACCTCATCTCCTTTTTCTTCCGGGTGAAAGCCTGCGAAAGAAAAAGTGGCGCATGCGCAGAACGCCGAGTCTGATTCCAGTAGGACTAAATGGATACATGCAGCAATAGTTCAGTTTTCAATCAAATTATCCAGGTGACAGGCTCCGCCATCTCTGATGCTGATTCAACATGCTGAATCAGCTGGGAAAAAAAGCCAACAATGCAGGACACACCACAAAAACTAGGGTGATGGACGCTCACTGCAGCTCGTCACTGACCAATGGCGAACCATCACCTTGGTGTGTCAGGGACCTTAGACACTTAGAAATACAGCATAGTACTCCTCCTGCCAACTAAACTGATCTTTGAGTGCAGAATTTGTGGATTGCCCTTTAACTTAATATAAATCTGCAAAGCATTAAGTATGGCGCTGTTAAAGAAAAAATAAGCCCATTAATGCATTGCAGCAAAGGCCACAAATCGCTCCCAGATGAACTACCACAGCAGCCATTTAACACAGCCGTGGCTGAGGAGCAGATACGTGGAGGAAGTACTTGCATATTTAAAACAGTAGGTCATCTGGGAACAGGACACAAACCATCACACGCACTTTAAAGGTATACTCTCCAGGATTGTTGGTTACTGTTTGGTAACACGCAAGAGAGCATGAGAAAGTGAAATTAAAGGAAAAGCCAACCCCAGATACACTCTTGTCGGGTATTTTGTCTAGCCATATATGTGTGTTTTCTTGACGCTGTGTCTCTTGGTCTGGATTGGTCCGTTACCTGGCTGCTACCTTTTTATAAAGCCCTTACCTCACCTGAGCGCTGTGGGAGTACACGCCCATAAATCTCCCCAACACAGAAAATAAGATGAAAATACAGGCAGAGTGCAGAGTCTCTGCAGAGAACAGCACTGATACTTCTGTATGAGTCTAAACATAATTTTTTTGTAAATCTTTGACATTAAGATTCAACAACAGCAACCTTAACCTGATTGTGGTGATTTCATGTCCCTGTACTCTCTTGTCTCTTTCAGTCCACAGGAGCAGGATGTCTGTGATCATGTCAAAGGCTGATGGGGTCACCATATTCACTGTGACCTCTGACACCCAAAGTGCTTGTCCTCCGCTGTGCCAAATCTTCAAAGGCCTTTGCTACAGCCCCGTGTTATGCTCTGTGTCTCAGCACCTGAGGAAGATTCAGAGATCTTCTCAGTCTATACTGGGGGTGAGTTACGTCCTTTATATGTTTTGTTAAGGTGCCTTATGAACTTCAGCTTTAAAGTTTTTCTGTGCTACGCTGCAGTATATTTCTTTCTCTCTTTCTTTCTTTCTTCTTCTTACCTGCCTCGAAGCATCAGGTGCTCTTCTGTTTATACAGGAAATTTCATTTAGAAAACACCATGAATCTTTGCGGGATGTTGGAGCCACAATAACATTCTTTGTATTTGTTTTGATTCATGTTTAACTAACGGTGACTACATGTAAATACTGTAGATGCAGTTTTGTTTGTTTTTAATGCCGTGTTGCCTCCTCCACAGGCTCTGCACATCATGGTTGGGTTGCTCAACATTGGCCTTGGCGCGATCCTCTGTAGCGGTCACACTAGCTCCTGGTACAGGATGGCGAGAACCTTGTTTCCTTTTTGGTTCGGAGGAGTGGTAAGTAAGCTGAAGCTGTATTTGCTCTCTTGTGCCATAACCAACAGAATGTTCCTTACGTAATTTGCATCTCAAAGATAGCAATGGCAAATGTGAATGTCAGCGTTTGTGTGGAGAAATGGAAGATTAAAGGTTTTTGTTTTTTGTCTTTTCTCTAGTTTATGTTGTTCGGCGTCATCTGCATTTTGTCTGAGAAGTTCCCCAGTCCATGTCTGGTGAGTAGGTCAGCTTGATAACATCCTCTCTAGATAAGGCCATTTGCGTTTTTGTAGAAAAAAACACTAAGGTAACATTTTTTTAAGGTGATTATACACTAAAGAAAACATGCCTAGAAAACATACTCATTATTTATTTCATTTCTGTCAACATGTCCTCCTAACTCCTAAACACTAGACCTTTAAGATGTTTTATAAAAGGGTTCATATTCTCAGCGTACAGCTGATTAACTTTGGTGTGAGTCTTATTCCCGGATCATTGAGCTCTGTAGGGGCCCAGCAAAACGGCTTCATCATGTCCACAGCCGCCATCTTAAGTTTGTTTTATCAGTACAAATAAAATGGAGAATTTTTATCAGTACGTGTAACATCACATCCCCCAAGAACATTCATAGCCACACTGTGTCATGTTTACAGCATTCATTTTCATAGGAGAATGGTCATATAGTTGGTGGCTTTTTAAATTCCATGAGCATTAAATCCATGATGTGCTTCTGTGTCTGGTGTTTTAGGTCATCCTCAACGTGATCCTGAATCTAGCAGGAGTTGTTCTTGCCATTGCATCCATCGTGCTCTACAGCATCAATATCGGATTCATAGAGCTGTGGTATATGTGTCGCGATGACTATGATTATAGGTATGATTACTATTCACGCTTCCGACCCACTACAACTCCATCTCCTGGGGAGGTGATCATGAAGGAGAAATGCTTGGAGGGCAAAGAGATGGCTCTGGTAAGTGTGGAAAATGGAATCTCAGCACATGGCGAACATGAAAGCTTGTGGCATTTAAAAGTTGTTTTCTTGATCTACTCTCATTCTCACATGTCATGTGGAGTAAAGGGTGGTGTGTGTACACATGAATCCAGCAGGATGACGTGTCGCTGACCCTCTAGTTGATCAGATTGTGTAGTGTTAAAAGAAAACAGCGCTGTTGAAGTTTAAAAGTTGCGTTCTATTACACTGCAATATCAGATTGAACTAGATCAATAGTTCAGCTCTTAAAACAAATGTGTTTAAAATGTTTAAGTTCACACTCTTCTTTGTGTCCCGCCAGATGCTCTTGAGAAGCATCAACGCAGTGCTGATCGTCCTGTCAGCCATGGAGCTCTGCCTCGTCATCAGCTCCACCGTCATGGGCATCAAGGCTCTGAGGAGCAGAGCGAAGGGAGAAGACAAGGTAGAGTTTTATAAAATCACATCTTGAACCTGTTGTTGATACAGGAGAGGTTGAATCTCTGAATCTCTCAAATTTTGAATTGAAATCGTCTCTTTAGTGCATATCAGTTCGACATTTTGGGAAAGAAGCCGTGGTTAGTGGATTTTTTTGTTACCTGGCGGCACGGTGGTGCAGTGGTTAGCATTGTTGCCTCACAACAAGGGGGTTCCTGGTTCAAACCTAGGGTGGGGGGTTTGAACCCAGGATTGGGCAGCCCTTCTGTGCGGAGTTTGCGTGTTTTGCCCTTGTCAGTGTGGGTTTTCTCCGGGTACTCCAGCTTCCTCCCACAGTCCAAAGACATGCAGGATATTTGGTGACTCTAAATTGGATGCATGAATGGTTGTCTGTCTCTATGTGTCAGCACTGTGATAGTCTGGCGACCTGTCCAGGGTGAACCCTGCCTCTCACCCAACATCAGCTGGGATAAGCTCCGGTGTCACCTCGATGTGTAGTTACTTTTCGGGGGTGGTGCATGTCACTCTACGGTGTAGGGTGTGGCGTTAGCTGAGCCAGAGCATCAGTGGGCTGTGCTAGCTCGCTAATTCTTGTCTCATTTTTGGTCTGATAAACAGTAAATCCATCAAAATCATAAGTTCAGTACTCACTTGTGCTAAAAAGAAATCCTGACGTTACAGGAAGCACTTAAAAGTGAAATATACTGTGATATTGGGCTAATGTTAGCAGGGTGTTAACTGGATTTTCGCTTAAGGGCCTTAGAGAGAGGCGTCACTAAGAAGTGGGATTTTGTAAAAGTTACAAACAGAACTTTGAAGCAAAGTGGCTAAAAAATGTGCACTAACATAATCATTCACCTGTGTATCCCTGCAGGAAACAGTACAGCGGTACAGTTCTCGAGTGTCTGTAATGTGTGAATATGTGCCAAAGATTTAAGCATGTCTGCACCTTTTTATCATCTTTACTGATATTATTTTTCTCTTTTCAGAAGATCGCTGACCCAGAAACCTGCAATCCGCCGCTGGAGGAAGTCACCAGTAAACCTGTAGCCTAAATAAAAATCTCTGCTTTGTGCTATCACTTAGCAGGTGCTACAGTCCTGTGCATTTATAACATCGACTGTGATGTCAGTGGTTTACACATATTCAGCTAGTACAGTCAAACTTGTGGGTCTTTTTCTACGAGGGTTGCTTAAAAAGATTTGCACTTATATTTTTGATAATAATCTGCGTCTGCTGTCAGTTTCTCTCTGTTGATGTTTTGTAAACTGTTCCCATTGTTTATGATTTTATATTTGTTATTGTGCCTTAAGGTGAGTGTGTTTGTGGGTAAAAGAGAGGTTCAAGCGTGTGTGTGTGATGGACACAGATTGATGAACTGATGGGGTTTTTATGTACTATTTTTACAATAAAAAGCCATGTTTTTTAAAAACAAAGTCATCAAATGACTGACTGTTACACGTGTTTTGGTGTTTGTATTTCTGAACTTTGTATTAGACCTGAAAGTGTAACTGAGAAATTGAATCAGTTTAACAATAGTTAATGCTGTTTCTGGTCAAATGAAAGTTAAATAAAGTGACTAAAGCCTGCTCAGCAGTGTCAATCCATCTGACGTCAACATGCTGTCAATTTACCATCTGTCCATCTATCCATCCATCCATTTTCACCTGCTTCTCTGGGGTTGTGGGGGCAGCAGGCCAAGCAAAGCACCCCAGACGTCCCTCTCCCCAGCAACACTTTCCAGCTCCTCCTGGAGGACCCTGAGGCGTTCCCAGGCCAGATGAGATATGTAATCCCTCCAGCTTGTCTTGGGTCTGCTACCAGTGAGATGTGCCCACAACACCTCCAACAGGAGGCGCCCAAAATATGGAGCCCGTCTGCGACACCAGGGACCAGCACGCTCAGGACCTGCCCCTGCCTACTGCCAGGCCCACAGTGCACACAACCCTGACTCCTGTCTCTGCTCTTGGTGGGCCCACAGGGCGACGGCTCCATGTTATTTCTTCTGGCTGAGCCCGATTAGGACCCCTGGCCCAAAGCCCGGCCAGAGCTCCCAGTGTCCCCATACTGGGCAATGTGCTCAAAGTCCAAATAGTCTGTTTCATCAAGGTCTTCTTGAATCGCCCTCCAGATGATGAAAACATCATCTTAGCCAATCAGGACATGTTGAAGGTGGGAGGCTGTGAATTCAGGGGCCCATGCTGGCCGGTTTCTGTCAGTCAAAGTGACTGTTGACTGACTGAATGAACAGCCAACTGAAATACGACAGGAGGAGCTCAACAGTCAGGCGACAGTGATGCACTTATTCTTTCAGATGACAATAAGACTTTTCTTCTCTGACAGGCAACCAACTGAACAGCTGCTACAGACACTAAACAGAATCACAGTAGAGAATGATAAATTACAAAATAGTGGAAGATAAAGAGGAACATTCTTTCTCTTCTGACCCAAACCTAATGTTCATTGTTTTTAGTGTATTTATCTGGATCAGTGTTACATTCACAGACCTGGATACTTCCTGTTTTCATCATGTCCTCAGTCTGCTGAGGCTGCTGCTTGGTGTCATGTGTAATGTCGCCGGGAATTTCCTGTTGGTTCTTTTGCAAATTGCACAATCACACCAGACATGTTTAAACTTGTTCATTGTGCTGACAGAACATTTACTGTAAGGCTGTTGTTTATGCTGATGTTGGAACTGGTTCATCTGGAATTCATTTGGTTCAGTTGTATTCCAACTCAGTGAATTCAACTGTGAAAATCTGTTTATGTGATAGTGCGGAGAACACTGAATCATAATCTGTTCATTTCAATTTGTTTTGTTTACTCTGCTCAAAAATTACGGGAACACATGTCAGATCTTGATGAACAGATTATTCAAGTTAAAAATCTTCACTGATGTACATAGCGTAATGTGTTGAGATCAAAATGACGTAACAACGGTCAATGGAAACCAAAAAAATCAACCCATTGAGGGCTGGATTCAAAATAACACCGAAAATCAAAGTAAAAAATTTAAATAACAGGCTGATCCAACTTGTGAGAATTTTATTATGGCAACTCATAATGTGACTCAGTAGTGTGTATGCATCTGTACGCACTCCTGAAAACGGTGTCCTGGGGGATCTCCTTCCAGACATGCATCAATGAGCTCCTGGACAGTCTGTGGTGGTACTTGGTGGCGCTGGATACACCAATACATAACGTCCCATAGGTGCTCAATTGGATTTAGGTCAGGGGAACAAGAGGACCAGTCAGTGGCATCAATGCCTTTGTCATCCAGGAAGTGCTTATGCACTCTGGCCACATGATGCTGGGCACTGTCCTGCACCAGGAGGAACCCAGGGCCCGACGCACCAGTGTAAGTTCTGACAATCACTCTGAGGATTTCATCCCAGTACCTAACAGCAGTCAGTATACCTTTAGCCATGAGATGGAGGTCTGTGCGACCCTCTAAGAATATACCTCCCCAGACCATCACTGACCCAGCGCCAAACTGGTCATGCTGGATGATGTTACAGGCAGCATAATGTTCACCTCAGCGTCTCAAGACTCTCTCACACCTGTCACATGTGCTCAGTGTGAACCTGCTCTCATCTGTGAAGAGGACGGGGCACCAATGGTGAGCCTGCCAAGTCTGGTGCTGGGCTGTGAGCACAGGTCCCACCTGTGCAACCTGATTGGGCTGCAGGTACTGCCTTATGCTACCCGTAGTGACAAGGACACTAACAGAGCACAAAGCTAGAGAAGAATCAGTCAGGAAGGATAAGGAGAGAGCAAGTGTCTGTGGCCACCACATGTAAAACCATTTCCTTTTCCGTTCCACCTCTACATTAAAGTGGTGTTAACATGCTGATTGCTGAGTATAAATAAAAGTAGCAGAGCCTCTGTGGCTTTGTCTTCACAACTTTTAAAGTCAGATTGAGGTGAAAGAAGTAAAAAAAGAAGTAAATATTTTTACTGCTGATCTTTTGTGGCATCACCATTTTTACTTAAATCAGGCTTCTTCTGGGTCTGCTAGTTACTTGTAGTTTGTAGAAATGAAAAGAGGCTTTTATTTTGAAGAAATCTGCTAGTGGATGGGGAGTAAAGCTGTTGCTGCAGGATGAACAGAAGCTGCTGGCAGAATAACCAGCCTGCTTCAAGTACAGCATCAAATCATCGACAGGTGAGTTCTCTACTTTATAAGTAGACCAACAGGTTGAGTGAGCTCTGAACTGGATGTTAGGGGTATTTTTTTGATAATAAAGTTTACTAAAATGGAATCATACTATGTTGTTTTTTATGGTCTGCACGAGAGAGGTGAGTTTTAAATTAAATCAAATATTGCTTTTAAGTGCATCACTGTCTGAAACGCTGAACTTTTCTCCAAAAGAAAACTAAATAATCTTTCCAGTGTCTCAGTGATGAAACTTGAATTTCTTGGTAAGGTTGTTTTTACTCATTTTTTCCCTTGTTAGCTAAAGCCTCTGCAGCATATTTCACAGTCACTAAATAAAGAACTTCAAGCGGTGTAATCTCGCTCCGTGATACACCTGCATATTTGGATTTGATAGGGTTGTTGATCGATACTAGTGACTCTGTTTACACTGGCAGGTGCTGAGAATTTAACACATTCATGCTCTCACCCATTCCTCAAACACCCACCCCCCTCACACACATGCAAAACAAAATGAGTGACTTAGGAACTTCAACCTCAAGTTAGAACTACCATATTTCAAGAGGAGACACATTCCCATCACTGAATCAATCTATACATCTATCCATCTACTTTTTATTTTATGTTCCAGGTGTGTGTGCAAGACGGTGAAGATGACTGTCGTCTCTGCAACAGCTGACAGTAAGAGCATATTTCCATCACTGTGCCAAACCCTGAGGAGTCTTTGCAGCTACTTGGTGTACCAGGGGCAGATAGAGGCTAGTGTCACTACAGCATTTGGGGTAAGAGGAATTTAACTTGATATACTCACATTAAGCTACTAGCTGGTAGACCTAAGTCATTGAAGTATCAACCCAATCACAAGAATAAATGTTTGCATTGTATGTTTCTGCAAACACTGACTATGTTACATATGTTTCATATGTAGCCAACATTTTACTAAAATACTGGGACAACGCTGTGGTTAACATGTGGCTAGGTTTAGGCACAAAAAACACTTTTTGTCAGGGTTAGGACAACATCACATTTTGGCTTAAATTGCCTGATTTGGTCTAGACAAACAGATCCAGAAGTGTCCCAAACTCTTGTTTAAAATATACTTTTTGTTGCTGCAAACACAGCTGAAAATGTCCCAACCTCTAGCTAAAAAATATCTGCTCTTGCAATAAAAACACAGCTGGATATGTCCTGAACTTTGGTTGAAAAATACCTGTTTTTGTCGCTACAAACACAGCATGAAATGTCCCGACCTCTTGTAAAAAAAAAAAACAAAAAACAAAAAAACCTTTTGTCGCTACATACACGTTAAAAATGTCCTGAGCTCTCATTACAAAAATAACTGCTTTTCTCCCTACAAACCCAGCTGGAAATGTTCAGAAAACTCCTTGAAAAATACCTATTTTCATCGCTACAAACAGGGCTTGAAATGTCCTGAACTCTTGTTAAAAATCAACTGCTTTTGTTGCTCCAAACAATACAAACATCACTGGAAATGGCCTTACCTCTTGTTAAAAGTACCTGCTTTTGTCCCTGCAAACAGAGCTGGAAATGTCCCGAAATCTTGTTTAAAAAATATCTGCTTTTGCCACTACAAACTCGGCATGAAATGTCCCTACATCTCGTTAACAGATGTCTGCTTATGTCGCTACAAACACAGCTGGAAATGTCCTGACCTCTTGTTAGGAAATGTCCACTTTTGTTGCTAAAAACATGTCTGGAAATGTCCCAAAGTCTCTGCAAAAAATATCTGCTTTTGTCGCTACAAACTCAGCATGAAATGTCCCGACCTCCTGTAAAAAAAAAGAAAGAAAAAGAAAACAACAACAACAAAAAAACTTGCTTTTATCGCTACATACACAGTTAGAAATGTTCTGAGCTCTCATTACAAAAATACCTGCTTTTCTCCCTACAAACCCAGCTGGAAATGTTCAGAAAACTCTTTGAAAAATACCTATTTTCATTGCTACAAACAGGGCTGGAAATGTCCCGAAATCTCGTTTAAAAAAATACCTGCTTTTGCCGCTACAAACTCAGCATGAAATGTCCCTGCCTCTTGTTAATAGATGTCTGCTTTTGTCGATAAAACACAGCTGGAAATGTTCCGACTTCTTGTGAAAAGAAATACCCGATTGTTGTTAAAAACATGGCTGGAAATGTCCTGACCTCTTGTTAAAAAATACTCACTTGCACTTCTCACATATGATACCAACATTTTTAAAGGTGACTGTATTGCAAGTGTAAAACAAAGAGATGTAATAGTGAAATCTTTTACAGACTTTGCAGATCATGGTCGGCCTGCTCAACATCGGACTCGGGCCGGGACGAACAAGCACAAATCCGGGGGATCTGACCAGTGTGGGAGCTGCTTATTGGCTGGGCTCTGTGGTAAAATACTCCTGTTAGATTAGAACATACTACTGTAACGTCTCAGGGTTAGTAGCTGTGTCATAGCTGTGTTATGTGACACAGTTGTGTCACCAAAATGTTTACACATGCAGGGACTGGCATACTGGCAAACAAATACAGTTTCTTTCTGCTTGATTGTCACTGATATGACCTGTCGTCTGACCTCTCACCAGTTCATCGTAACTGGAATCATGTCCATTTTGGCCGGACAGTTCCCGTCTTCCTGCTTGGTGAGTGAAGTAACACCACTGACTAATTAAATTAAATACACACCGTGCTGTCAATAGAATATTGTGTCTTCTATATTATCAAATACCACCTGATTTGTGCTTTTAATGAAAGGTCTCTTTCCTCTCAGATGGGCTTCACAGTGTTTATGAACATTGCTGAAGCTATCTTTGCCATTACGGCCATCGTGCTGTATGCCATGGACCTGGGAAATGCGTCTCTCCTCTGGATGTGTGAGCGCAGCAGGAACAGTGCTGACGGTTACGGTGACAGCTGCATAAATGTGGCGCTCTTTGCCCAGGTAAGCATCATTGTAAAGGTAAACCCCCAAACTGATCCTACGATAAATGGCATGAGTCCGCACTTTAAAAGATGTTTCTCATCCATCAGAGTCTGTTGACATCCATGGACATCACGCTGATCGCCATGGCTGTTCTCCAGCTCTCTGTCAGTGTCAGGTATACCATTCTGGGCATCAAGTACTTGACCAGTGAGACGAAGATGACGGAGGTATGAAGCAAGAATACACTTTAAAAATGAACAGCTGGGTGGTGTATTCAGAAAGGTGAAGCACAGTATGAGTATGAGCAGTAGTAACATCTGCAGTAGTAGTTGTTGGATGAATAAATGTAGCTGTATTTCTGGTGCAGTGTTACATTAATGTTGTTTTGCTCTGTTTTTGCTTGATGAAAGTTCACCTTTTTGTGCGAACAGGTTGATGTTGAAGATCAGCAGCCACAGATGAAGGACGTCCTCCTGACCAGCCCTGGTGTTTAAAATCAACTCAGCATAGGACGCATGAGTCGTTGTGATATTTGCACACACTTATTCTAAGTAATCAAAACTGCTTCACATCACATGGACACACTTTTTCCCAGACGGTCAGTTTTTTTCTTGCTTGAATAAAAATGTAATATGGTGAAACCGTCCAAAGACTCTCTGCTGTGGAGTTTTTCAGTTGCCTTTTATCACTGATTAGCTTTAAAGGATAGTTTAACACGACTCTGTCAAGCTCCTGAGGTTATATTCAGTGTTTTGTGCTTCAGAATGGCACTTCCTGTTTTATTTTGGTTCCTTACCTGTGTTTCCTGTCTCCCCAGATTCAGTCAGTCCCCAGTGTTTCCAGTGTGACGTCTTTCCCTCCTCCTGTGTCACAGCTGTGTCTTGTTTCCCCTGATTACCTGTGTATATATCCCCAGTCTCTCTTCCATCTTGTCGCCAGTTTGTTGTGTGTTCCCTTGTGTCGCCTTTGTTCCAGCGTTGTTTCTTCTGTTTTTGCCTGCTCTCTTTTTGGACTGTTTGCCTGAGTGTTTGCCTTCTTGTGTACCAACTGATCCGGACTGTAATAAAGACTTGTTTTTACTGATCTGCCTCGGTGAGAGCCTGCATTTTTGAGTCCTTGCCTCTGTGTGACTCAGTTCTTGTCCGAAGTGGGGTTGTATCGGGTACTTATCCATAATCAGTGTGTTGGATACAGTAGATGTCTATCGGCACGCCCCCAGTTTGGAGAAGCAGGCTGGAGTCTGACACAAAAGCTCAGCAATGTACTGCTGTGGAGGGGTCATCAGCAATATAGTGTATTTTAGCCACCTGAAAATATCAATATCAGTTTAAATGTACACTATATTAAGAGAATTTTCACTGCTTTAGCTTTTCATCAGACAGCTTGTTCCAACAGGGAGGCCGTTAACAGCTTCAGTTCCTCATCTGTTCTTTCGTCAAAGCCACCAGACTCCATTGACAAAACCAATAATTTAAGCTCACTGAACACAGGAGCTGCTGCATCGATCAGTTAGTTAATTTGTGTTTTTGTGTGACTTTGGTGAATCAGAATTAACCCCTTTAAATGCCAAAGTCACACAATAATACAAATTAACTAACTGTTTGAGGCAGCTGTAGACCAGGAGTTCCTGTGTTCAGCAATGTTAAATCACTGTTTTTCTCAATGGAGTTTGGTGTAGAACAGAGCAATATACAGCTTCATTTTCCCATTAGAAATCACCGTCTGACATTAAGGGGGGAAAATATTCTAAATATAGCATACACTTAAAATAGGTATTTTTTTAGGTAGTTAAAATACATTTTTTGCTGACTCTCTTCTACAGCAGAACATGCTTAGCCTTAATGTCAGACTCCAGCCTGCTTCTCCAAAACTGGAGGCGTGCAGACTGACATATATTTATGTAATATACTGTTTGTGTTATTGTGTGACTTTGGTGTTTAACAAGGTTTGTTCAGTCACCAAAGTCACACAATAATCGAGGCAGTGGTAGACCAGCAGTTTCTGTGTTCAGTGAGCTTAAATTACTGTTTTTGTCAATAGAGTCTGGTGACTTTGACAAGAGCGTAGATGGGGAACTGAAACTGATCAGAATGAGCTGTCTGACAGAAAAGTGAAGTGTTAAAAATACTCAACTCAATATAGTGTACACTTAAAATTATATTGACTTCACAGGGTGTCTAAAACATGTCGCTGACCCCTCCACAGCAGTACATTGCTTAGCTTTCATGGCGGACCCCAGCCTGCTTCTCCACACTGGAGGCACGCCAGCTGACATCTACTGTATGTGATACACCTCATGCAACCACACTTAAATAATCTGAACTATCCCTTTTGGTTGTATTGGGGAGAATATCTCATAATCCCCCACTATGTGCATAGATCTGTTACTTAACATGTAGCGGTGTGTCTTTTGTCAGTGCTATATCGTAGGCAACTGGGCTCGCTTAACACCAAGATGGCCAGCTTGGCCATCGACTCTCATGTGAAAATGACTGGAAGACGACTCACATGTGACCTCAACCACTCTGTACAGTAAGAGTTCACACCAAGACGGAGTTTAAAGCCTGCGACTCCACATCAGTTAGAACTGAAGAAGCTTCTGGGAAGAGAGGCGAAATGTCTTCAAGAAACTCAAGCAAGTCCAGTTGCCTACGATACAGCACGTATGATTACCATGACCTGGATGACTGAGAAGCTTTACCGATGATGGTGATTCTAGCTTTACTCAAGGTAAGGATCTAACTACTTCTTCTGCCACTACTAATTATTTAATTTTATGTTTATTCAGCTGAATTTTGTACAAAACATTTTTTAAGAAAAAAAAAATTGTACTGATGCTTTTATTTTGAAGAAATCAAATGAGCAACAGGAAGTATCAGTGTTACCTCCACCTGAACTCACCTTCAGTAACCCAGACTGTTGCAGTTGGGGAGTCTGCAGACACAAATCAGGTGAGTTTACTGCTCACAGAAAAACATCTTTCATAATAAGTTTGTCGTGCTTTGAACTGGGTGATATGGATGTTTGGTTAATGGTTATTATGTTTGTTTGTTTTTTAATTTCATACATTTATGCGTGTGTGTGCTGTTGGTCGACATTATAGACCCTGACTCCTCATTTTTGTGAAAGCTTTTATTACATCCTATTTTGTGGTATAGCTTTAAATTGAAGTTGAAATGGAAAACACAAGTGCATTTTCTGGGAAACTGAATTTACCTTCATCCAAATAACAAATCCTATTTGTGGACATAAAGCTGTCTAATTAATTTCTAACACAATGATAGATGCCATACTGACTGTGCACTTTGTCACAGGTGTTAAATACCTCAAATAAGTGCTGGTTGATGTGACTGAATGCTCTTCAGTGAGTCCTCAAGCTTCACTTGTTGTCATTGACAGTAATTAGTGGTGTCGTTGAAGTTGTTAAGCGCTTATTTTACTTTTTTTTTTGTCTCTTCGTAGTCGTTTATTGACTTTCCAACAAGAAACAGTGGAGGCACCATCACCATCACATTCCTGAGGCGTGACACCCGTCTGACCCCGCACCTTGTTGACATTAATAGAAATGTAGAAAAAAATGTGATGTCAGATACTTTTATTTTTTAGGGTGTGAATGCTGGAATCAAAACAAAATATTTCTCCCTTCTTCCATACCAGTGTCTTACTGTTTCCCTTTGCAGGTCTGGAGACAGACACACTGACCCTTTGTTCAACAGACACACTGATACACACATCTGTTGCTGCACCTTGCCGTTCCAATACAAGGTAATATACACAGGGTTCCCACAGTCATGGAAAACCTGGGAAAGTCACGGAATATCACAATGAAAAATGGGATTTTGTTGTGTGTAATGGAGTTGTTATGGTAATTTTCCAGCGGTAATGTCCATGTAGTGTAACATAATGGCAAATTTTTTTAGCTGTCGACATATGTTGTGTGTGTGAGACGACGATTGTTTACCATCATGTACATTTCTTCATTTTCTGCTCATGTTCCCTCTCTCCCCTCAGGTATGCCAGCTATCTGCCATAATGTTTGAATAGTGTTTGAATATGTTTGAAAAAAAAATTGGACAATTGGGGCAGGAAAAAAAAATTATGCGTCATTTAGAAGTCATGGAAAAGTTTTGACATTTTGTCCACAAAAATGTGTGGAAACCCTGTGTACAGTAAGAGGGGTTTGCACTAATCATGGTCATCATATTTCCAGGCACTATCATTTTAATTTCTGGTTTTAATTTCTAGTTAACATTTTTGTTATTTATGTTTTTATTTGTTCATGTGTCTCTTGGCTGCTGTAACGCTGCAGTTTCCCAGTGGGATTCACAACAGGTCAGCTGCCAGAAGAAGATATAGGCATTGTGCATTTCTCCTAACCACTAATTTGTGACATTTTCAAGTTTCATATAATATCAGTGTTTCTATAATGACGTAGTTTATGAGCTGTCTGGAAGAGGAGAGAGTGGTGGATTGCGTAACACCTAGGTGAGAGACATTGGCAGTTAGGAAGTTAGCATCGTCCTGTTTCCCTCGTCAAAAAGCCTATGGGATTTGTCCATTGGATTCTGGATTACTGCCGAAAATGAAGTCTGTGGCAAACAAAAATTTATGATACGTACAGGTTTTGTGATCACTGAAGCGTGAACACAATCACCAGAGGTAAAAAGCTAACATTAGCCACCACACCAAGGCTGTATCACCACATCTGTAGTCTCATTTAGCCACTTGTTAGCAACCATCTTTTTAAAGACACGTAAAGGCTTCAAAATGTACGAGTCAGGTATTCACTGACGTATTTTATGTCGTAAAACTAAACGTGAAAGTCTCTTAAGCATGTGTTAACAACAGACTTTATTTCAGGCATCAAACTAAAAACCTATTTAAAGTAAAACCATTGACTTCAAGATGAGGGAACTGTGACTCATTCCTGGATCACTCTATGGCCTTTAAGTAGTGCCACCTGTGTATCTGTCCAGCTTCTCATCTCAAAATCTCCATGTCATGCTGCAGGTGTGAGAGATGACCATCACTGTCGTCAAAGACAAGAGGGTGACTGTGGTCACTGTGGCGGCTGATGAGAAGAGCGTTTTACCGCCGCTGTGTCAAATCCTCAAGACTCTCTGCTACAGTCCGATATGCTGCTCAGTGCACAAGGGGCTGATGCAGACCAGTGTGACTGCAGCTCTCGGGGTGAGAGATTAAAATACATTCATCTATGTGCAGTGTGAAGTGATGGTCTTATGAGGTTAACTGTCCAAGTATGAGATTTAGCAGTTCTGAATCTTTTACAGACGATACAGATCATGGTGGGGTTGTTCAACATCGGACTCGGGCCAAGACGAACAATCATTCAATTTGAGGGTTTGACCGGCTTGGCTGCTGCTTACTGGCTGGGTGCTGTGGTAAAGTGATACTGTTGTGTTCATTTTACCATAAGAGCATAATTATTTATTTATTTATTTCATTTGACATCACCAAAGAGCAGACTTGAAAAAGGAGGAATTTTCCTTATGTTTTGTAATGTTTTAGCAAACAGGCAAAGTTACCAGAAGTTTTTTTTAAATGATTTTACGGCTGAAGGATTTCTTTAAATGATAACGACATCCACTGATTCTAGAGAATAACATCTCATGAGAATTCATTTATGGAACATTACTAAAAAATCAAGTGAAACGCAGTATTATGAACCTCTCTGAGCTGTCTGTCGTCCTCTCTGCAGTTTATCATAGTTGGAGTCATGACCCTTGTTGCCGGGCAGTTCCCCTCTCTTTTTTTGGTGAGTAAAAACCATGTCTGAATAAACACTTATTTATATATTTTTTATCATATAAATTATTAATATTACAAATACAAATTAAACTTTAGGTAGCCCACTAGAGCAATATAATCAATTGCTTTTTCAGTGAGATGTGAGATGAACAGACTGAAAAGTTTATTTTATCAGATAAAACAGACGTTGACAAAGTTTTCCTTTGTGGACATAATTTACAAGGTCATGAATCATAATTTATTTTATCACACTACTCAGCATATTGCAATAATATTGTATTGTGACTTAAGTATTGTGATAATATGGTATCGTGGATCCTCTGGTGATTCCCACCCTTACCAAAAACCTGATAATATCCAAGTCTTTCATAATGTGTAAAAGTTGGTGTGTTTCTTCGTATCCATGACAACACACAGGGCGGCCCATAAACAGGCCAGAGGCGGTGTGTCGCAAACCACAGTAAAAACGAACCCAATCTCACTCCAAAGTCGTTGAAATCCAGCGCTTGGGCAGCGACTTGTGGTGTCAGAAACCAATGAAAAAAAGCTTCCTTTAACGTCGGCCGGTTGCTGTTATAGTTTAACAGTGCCTGGGTGCCTCAGGGGGAAATGCAGCTGGACAAGGACGAAAGGTGAAAGTCCAACTGGGGCAGGCAAGAGGGGTGGTGGATGGGTCCAACAAACACCAACTTTCGCCTGAGAGAGTGGTGTTCGTGTCCCGTAAGTTTCTAAAGCCAAACCCTGTTCTTTTTTCCTGAACCCAACCATGTGTGTTTGTCAATTCACGGTATTGTACCGATGTAGTGCATTTATTTTGAAAGAGACTGTATGTGAATGTTAAATTTCCTGTGAAAACAGAAGTGTAGTTTGAAAGAAGACAATGCATGTAACAGGCAGAATTTGACACAGTGTCTCAGAACGTCAACAACCAACACACCCACGGTACCTTTCACATTGTATGTGAACATGGAAAGTCCATGACCAAACGTCAATATATGACGAGGTCGGAGTGAGAATGTGATGTAAAAACCCTAGTTGAGACACATATTCCAAAAGCACCTTACACAGGTCCAAATAAAGCTATGAAAACCCAAATAATAGCGTCATATCCTTCATCTTAATCGGAAAATGCTTCACACTATAAAAGGCTTAATTCTGGAATATCCTAACATAATATGCTGTTCCTGTGACCCACCATATATAAAATGGGAAATATTAGCATGCATGTAAATGTACCCTTACAGCCATTCCACTCACTGACTGTCACTCATTTTGACCCAACTGGACTCTTGCTGCATGAAACAGGAACAGCAGTGTTCAAGAGACCAATGTCTGAATGACAAAAATCTGTCAGCAGACGGATGAAGCAAGTGATGTTACGTATCTGTATCTGAAAAGGGCTCAAATTAAATGAAACATGTAAAAGTGTACACAGTGGTGAAGCACTGTCAAAAGAATAATGGAGTCTTTCCTCTCAGGTGGGCTTCGCTGTGTTGCTGAACGTTGTCGGATCAGTCTTCGCCATCATTGCCATTGTGCTGTATGCCAGAGACATAGCAGATTCCTCTGTCTACAGCATGTGTGACGGGCACTGGCACAGTGCTCGTAGTCATGACAACTGCAGGGATGTGGCGCTCATTGCCCAGGTACGCTTACTTTTAGAGGATAAAACCAGTTATGCTGTTGTTGTCAGCATCCCCGTCAAAAAATAAAGCCAACAACAAGCTAGTGCATCTCTTAATACTTTCAGTGGCGTATTCATTTTTAGACAGAAGACATGAATCTTTAAAAATTGCCAACAAATACAGCTTCAGCGGTTTCCTTAAGCAGCTGGGCACTGTAGATTTTAACAAACTTAACTCAAAGAATAGCTAACAAAGCGTTTGATGTGGGACTATTTTCGGCAGCGGATTAATACACATTTGGTCCTTCAGTAGTGGATTATTTACTGCAGCAGGACAGTTTATGTGGGACTGATTCAAAGATAAACTTCAGTGTGTGTGTGTTTCAAAGTTCTTTGGATCAAATTGAATTCCTTCTTTTTTTATTTCTTGCCTAACAGTATCTGTTGGGAGCCAGGGACATCACTATGATCGTCATGGCTGTCCTCCTGCTGTGTGTGAGCGTCACCTTTGCTGCTCTGGGCATCAAGGCCTTGATGAACAGGAAGAAAGAAGAGGTATGAAGCAAGGAGACAATGTACACAGTCCTTATGAGTTAGAGAACAGCTGGGTGGTATGTTCAGAGAGGTAAAGTAAACAATTATGGGGATGTATTATATATGAGTGTTTGCTCTTGACTCATGGACTTAATCACCAAATGTAAGTCCCAAACTCATCACTGTGTCTTGTATGCTCTGGTTGGGTGGCATACTCTTGTTTACAGAGCTATTCTTGGCCTACTCCCAGCATGTTTATGTGTGTACATTAAGCAAGAAATTGAAAATAGCTCAACTATTGTCTTTTCTGACGGTACGTACGGAGTTTGGCAAACAAACATCTATGCATGCAGCTCCTTATATGTGAAAAAGGACTTAAAGTTGCACTCTTTGGTTCGTCTCGGCCATTTCAAAGCACTGTTGCAGGATTTTTGTCCACAATTGCCTATATGCCAGTGTCAGGGTGCATGTTTTGTGGTCTTTGCAATTGTGTAGTTGCCGTTTTTTGTGTTTTTATGGTTCACTTACAGAATATATTAACGTACTCTTTTGCTTTTCTTTGTAGTAATCTCATTTTGTGTTTTATGTTGCTTGTTGTAGAGCTGTACATTTTTTTATTTTGTATTTTTATTCTGTGTTATCTGCCTGTTATCTGTGGCCTGTCTTGACCACGATGCTCTTGAAAAAGAGATTTTAAGTTTTCTGGTTAAATAACGGTTTAATAAATAAATGAAGCAAAGTATTAGTAGCACCAGCACTAATTAGCCCCTTTTGTGCTGCCTGTTCAAGGCAGAAATATCACGCTGTTATTCCACCTCGCCATTCTGTATGAAAGGTAAAATCGTGGAAGTTGTCTCACCTTTGAGCCAGTGAAACAAGGTCTCTGTAAAAGGGACAGCCTGCAGGGTGGGACCATGGGCAGGATGGGTGTGATGTTTGATGACATGTTATGCGTGCATCCCACCATGGGAGATTTCAAAAGCAGCTGATAGCAGTTAGCGGCTAACTCAAAGAAGAACAGCAGCCAAAATTGTCTGCAAACTGGGAGAACAATGAGGTCTGGGGGCTCCCTACCCTCCGAGCAGAGGATGGGTCAGCCACCATGTAACAGGGACAGTAAATGATTGCTGTGCCGTTGTTTTTGTTTATAAAGTGCTGCCGACACATACAGTATGTAATATGTCATAGAAGCTCACACTGTTGTGTTATACGTCACACCCTTACGTTTCTTTTGCTACTGCGATTCCAGTATACAGTCTAAAATCACACACTGGAGCAGGATAACACCACCACTGTTTGGTACTGTGTAAAAATGCAAAGGTGGTGTCAAGGAGGGACTTTGTATCCCTTTGTATGTATCTCACAGTCTGTAGGAGGCTTTAAAGGCAAGTCAGACAACTCTGTCAGTGAGGCAACATAACGGCGTGAAGAAGCTGTGTAATGTGATATTTATACTTGAATTGACACCGTAGGCTCCATGTTGACGCAGTACCTTACGCTGTAGCCTCCCCAGAAATATAAATACACCAACTAAACTTTACAGCACTTCGTTGAAACCCCGTCGCTGACTAGTGTTTTGGAGGTGTAACTGCCGAGTGACACAGACACACCACGCATAAGTATAAATGCTCACAATGGCGTAGGCTACAGCTTAGGGTCTGCTGCACAGCTATAAATCCTGCTTAATAGGGGCTAATGAGGGAATAAAAGCAGCTGCATTTCTGCTGCATCATGTAAATATTATTTACTTGCAGTGTATAATTCTGGACTTCATCCTGCTTTTGCTTGACCAAACTTCACTTTTTTTCTGTACAAACAGGGTGATGTTGAAGATCAGCAGCCACAGTTGAAGGAAGTCCTCCTGACCAGTCCTGGTGCTTAAAGTCATTTCAACTCAACACACCGAAGCATGACTATGAGTCATTAAAATACTTATGCTTTTACACACACTTTCTGAAGGTAATCGACACTGCTGTGTATCACAAGGACACTTTTTTTCTCAGCCTGTGAATGTGTTTTGTTTTTTCTGTCTATTTTTAAAGTAAACTTGCTCAAATAAAAACGTGTCACATGGTGAAAACATTCACAGATTCACCTCTTCTCTCACTGTATGCACCAATTTGTTTATTAAAATTAAACTTAGACTTTATTGTCACGAGGTGAGATTCTTTTTCCCAGCACTGTACCTTATTAGACAACAGAAAATAGACATTACACAGAAACAGCACGGACAACATCATGTACACTGTACAACAGCACACAGTAACATATTAGACAACATCACAGTAATATGCTCTGGTACAACAGTAGGAGGAGATGGGGGCAACATAGAGTCCTTGTAGAGGATATTGTGATCTCAACGGACTTAACTGGTAAAAAACGGGTTAAAAAAATAAAGTATATCGTCAATATATAGTGGTGTTAGTACTTTTATTCAAGCATAGGATCTAACCACTTTGTCTGCCACTATTTTTTCTGTTTTTTTTTTCCTAAGGAATTTTAAAGAAGAAATGAGTTTTAGTTATGATGCTTTTATTTTGAAGAAATAAAATGAGTCACAGGAAGTATCAGTGTTACCTCTACCTGAGCTCACCTGTAGTAAACCAGACTGTCGGTGTTAAAGGAGCCTGTAGACACAAACCAGGTGAGTTCACCGCACATTGAAAGAAACACATAACTTACAACAATTTGAACTTTGTAATGAAACAAGCTGTTTATTGAGCTCTGAACTGGGTGAACTGGAGGTTTGGTTAATGGTAAAAATCTTTTAATGGTCAGAGAGAGGAGAGTTATGGGAAGTTATCAACTTGATTTGTTTTATTTTATATATTACTGTAAATTTGTCATTTTTATTTTCTGTGTGTGTTGTTGGTTAACATTAAAGACAGTGGTTCCTCATTTTTATTTAAGCTTTCGTTACCTGTGTGTGTGTGTGTGTGTGGGTGTGTGTCAGCTTGAGGATGAGATGTCGACACAAGGAAGTTCAGCAGCATTTTCTGGGAAACTGAACTTCTCTCCGCCCAGCTGACATCATTTGATGATGAATGTAAACCTGTATAACGGTATAAACATCTGACTGTATAAATAACCATCCCTTTAAGTAAATATGAGTTTCTTGGTGGGTTGCGGGACCAGTTGGGAACCACTGACATACAGTATATGTTAGACTTTCCATATGAGCTGATATATGTTTTTTATGACTTTATTTATGTGTCCCTTGGCTGCTGCAACACCGCAGGCTCCCAATGGGATTCACAAAATACTCCATCTATCCAACCTTCCATCTCAAAATCTCCATGTAACGCTGCAGGTGTGAGAGATGACCATCACTGTTGTCAAAGACAAGGGAGTGACTGTGATCACCGTGGCGACTGACAGGAAGAGCATGTCACCACCGCTGTGTCAAATCCTCAAGACTCTCTGCTACAGTCCGATGTGCTGCTCAGTGCACCAGGGCCTGATGAGGACCAGTGTGACTGCAGCTCTCGGGGTGAGAGATGAAGTGTTGGTCTTATGTTGTGAAGTTGTTCAAGTGTGAGACAATGAGATTTAACAGTTTTAAATCCTTCACAGACCATACAGATCATGGCGGGCCTGTTCAACATCGCACTGGGGCCAGCACGAACATACATTTATCCTCGGGATGTGGCCGGGCCCAGTGATGCTTACTGGCTGGGTGCTGTGGTAAAGTAACATTGATGTGTTAATATGACCATGAGATACATACTGTATTTCATTTGTTTAACATGATCATAGAGCAGGAATATTCCTGATGTTTTTGTAACGTTTCACTAAACAGACACAATCAGCAGAACTTCTCTAAATGTTAAAAGTTTGTTATGGCCGGAGGATTTCCTAAAAGAAAAATAACATGTACTGATTCTAAAGAATGACACGGCTCAGAAATAATTAATGGACATATTACCATTTTTTTTTCTTTTTCTTTCTTATACATCATTTAAAAACACCAACATACATAATATGATACACAGTGTTATTTATTTTAATTGATGTCACTGTGATGTCCTCTTTTCAGTTCATCGCAGCTGGAATCATGTCCCTTCTTGCCGGCGGGTTCCCCTCTCTTTTCATGGTAAGTAAAGACTTAAAGCCCTTTCAGACGTGCACTTATGGGAATTTAACATGCTTGCCTCATGTCTGAATAAACACCCTGGATACTGTAACATGCGGCTTTCTAAGATTAAATACACAAAGTTAAGACTTGAATTTGATCACTGAGACGAGAAAGAGCTGGAAAGCGACGTCGGCACAGCAGCGCTGCAGGAAGAGAAGAGATTATTGTCAGATGTTGTGAGAGCGGGCTGCTGAGACAGAGACATGTCTCGAACAATTTTCCTGATTTGTCTTTCTGAAGAAAATGCTGCTTAAGTGTCAGTGTTCTGAAATTATGCGGCTTGTGAAAAGTGGGTCTGGTATTTCGTTTGATAACTGTAGGAAAGAAACAATCGGTCATGATCTGTAGTCATGTTCACTTTTCCCATTGGTGTTAATAAACTTAAGGCTGCTGCTAGTCTCCTGAGGGGGCGGGGCAGTGACAAAAACCATGTGACTCAGATGCAGAAAATGAATCTGAAGTGGGCTGTCTCAGTTTATAAGTGGTTTCAGGCTCGGACTGCAACGCACACAGAGTGAGTGCGACTTCTTCTCTGCTCATGACGCCATTACTCCACCATATGGATGTTCTGGATGCCACATAGAGGCCCTTTAAATGATGAAACTGTTGTGAGTGTATTTGTAGATTCACTGCGAGAAAAGGGGCAAAGCATCACTCACGCCTCAATGTTAAATCCA
This sequence comes from Cephalopholis sonnerati, assembly GCA_019142605.1. NCBI lineage: Eukaryota > Metazoa > Chordata > Actinopteri > Perciformes > Serranidae > Cephalopholis > Cephalopholis sonnerati. The sequence continues at coordinate 35,761,687 of JAGQAX010000008.1, forward strand.
TTAAAGATGCAGCTGAAAGAGCAAAGCTATCATAACATTTTTAGCACCCTACTCTCCCTTTCGTGCCCCATTTGCCAAATATCATGTGAGCACTGTGGCTCTTTCCGTAAATATCATCTCACGTCTGAATGAAACTGTAAGAAACAATAACGCAAAAGAACCCAGATGAATCCAGCGATGTTACGTATACCTTGTCTGAAAAGGACATAAGATTAACATTGAAAGAAAGCGTGTAAAACATACTCTATGAAGTCAGAAGAATAATGAAGTCTTTTCTCTCAGGTGATCTTCGCTGTGCTTGTGAACATAGTCAGCTCTGTGTCGGCCATTGCTGGCGCTGACCTGTACGCCAGAAACATTGCAGCTGCCACTACCTCAACGATATGTGACCAGTACCAGAACAATAATCCCAACTTTGTTGCCAGCTGCAGATATGTGGCGTTTGGTTTCCAGGTAAGCATGCTTTTAAAAGATGAAGCTGATTTTATGCTATATTTTTCTTATTATCAATAAATCTCACTAAAAAAAACACGTATTATGCAGACGATGTGATGTCTGACGCAAGCAATGTGCTCGTCTGCAGCAGAGAGCTGTGACTGGGTGAAGCCTCCTGTAGCTGTTGTTTTTTTTGTGTTTGCTTATCTGTTTCTTTGCATCAAGTTTCATATCGAACCGTTTTCATTTAACTTTTTGGATGGTTCTTACAACAGAACAGTTAACAGCACCTGTTACCTCCTTTTAGGTTTTCAATTTACCTGTCCCTGTCACACCACTATTCAAAGCCTTTGCGCACTGATATCACTGAGTCCGATGCATTTTTATTATTTATTTGTTGCAAGAATTCTCAACATGAGACAAAATGGAAAGACACATTTCCTCCTTTGTGTTTCTCCACTGGAGTTACCTATCTGACTGTCACCACTCTCTCCCTGTCTTGCATTTGGCACCGCAGCTGCATGAAGAGGCAGAGCTGTCCTCCCTCTCTGTATGCGGTCCACATCCTCCTCCTCTTCATCCTCATCCACCTGAAGATTAGTATCTGACCCTGAAAGTAAACGATCTGACTTACGAAATGATACTGTACGCCCCGTCCCTCTGTCTTGTCACAGATGTGTCCTGCCGCCACATTTTTTTAACTGATTCTTAGTCAAACGTCTCTAAAGGCTCTGATGGATGCGACAAACAGAAAATCAAACCTGGTCCGAAAATTTTAATGACGTAATGACGGTTTTGGACTCAGTGTGCAAACATGATTGACACAACGTGAGGTCATTTTTATTTTTAGACGTGCAACAATTTCAGACGAGAAAAGGCCTTAACAGAAGAAAATGAAATGTTTTTTTTTCAACCTCACTTCACCCAAAATAACTTAAGTCGACAGGATGCACCTATCCATAGTAATTATCACCTTCATATATGGTGGTCACTGGTTATTCATGGACAAGGATGTACGCTAACTGCTGAGTAGCGGGAGCGCGCTGTCAATTTACGATTGATTGGCATTTATGAACATACTCACAGATATCATGATTGAGACCCAGTGTGTTTTTGAATGAGCCGTTTATATAGACATTCAAAGGCGGTCCTCTTTATGGAGTCCACCATGTTGTTATACAGTAGCCCGGAGCATACAAACCAAACACTCGTTCCACGGGGACATTTGCACTTTCCTGTCAGGCTTTACACACGGAGGACATTTCAGTTTCGCAACCTCATCGCAAGATGCCACTAAATCCTACTTACCAGGTCTTTAATACGTACATCTTAAAGTGAACTTTACATCGTCTTTGAATCAAATTAAATTCTTTCTTTTTTATTTCTTGTCTGTGTCAGGGTTTGTTGTCAATCACAGATCTGACTATGATCGTTCTGGCTGTTCTCCAGCTGTGTGTCTGCATCAGCTTTGTTGTTCTGGGCATCAAGGCTTTGGTCCAGAGGAAGAAGAAACAGGTACGAAGCATGACGACAAGGCACAAAATATACAGTCCACATGAATCAGAGGACAGACGGGTGGTATACTCAGAGAGGGGAAGGAAGGTTTTAGTAGAACAAGCACTAAAAAGCAAGAAATTTAGGCATTTGATTCTCAATTGAATTTTTAACCACATGTTAATAATCTCAATAAATCCTGCTACATCCACCTACGAGATATTATCAAAATCAAATCAGCACCTCAAGCTGACCCTCATTAGTTGTCCCACAATCGAGGTTGGTATCTAAACGTTAAAGGCTTTTGCCATCAAGGCCCCGAGGCTCTTGAACTCTCTGTCTGAGGAGATTAGGCTAGCCAGCACATTACCCATTTCTAAATCACTGCTTTAAACATACTGATTTGTAACTTTTGTGTTTTATTTCCTTTCGTTCTATTTTTGCCTCTGTACATACTGTTTTTCTCAGCTCTTTAGATTTTTTTTAAATATTGTATTGTTATTGTCTTATTTTCATGCACTTTGTGAAGCACTTTGTAACCTTGTTTAAATAGGTGATATACAAATAAAATTATTATTGTTATTTGCTATAAAAACAGCTGTAGAAGTGCAGCAATCGTTGTACTATAAAAGCAGCTGCATTTCTTCTGCAGTATTTAATATTTGCAGTGTTTAATTCAGTAAAAAGTCAAACTGTATAATTCTTAACTTCATCCTGTTTTTGCTTAATGAAAGTTCATTTTATTTTCTGTGCCAACAGGTTGGCAAAGGTGTTGAAGATCAGCGGTCACAGTTAAAGGAAGTCCTCCTGACCAGTCCTGGTGCTTAAAATCAATTCAGCCGAACACATGGAAACATGACTCTGAGTCGATGTGCTTTTACACACACTTTCTGAAAGTAATCAACACTGCCTCATATCACTGAGACACAGTCTGTGTCCAGTTTGATTTTTAACATGTGAATTACTTTTAGCATCAGTAAAATTGCTTCAATGAAAACATGTGAAATAGTGAAAACTGTCCAAAGAGACGCCTCAGTGTTTTTTGGGGGGAAGTTTTGTATAACACCAGGTTGTTGGCTACGTCAAATTATGTGTCCATTCCTCGATTACCCTGTAAGTTATTCATATTGCTTTAGTCCGTGAGAGTCGTCAGATCAAAAGAATCAATTCATAAAAATTAATCCCAGTTGTGAGTATTGTTGTAACAGGATAAAGTGTTGTGTCCGTATGCTGGGTGCTGTAATCCTTGACTGTCGTAACTCACTATCTCTCTGATGCTCTGTCTGTCGGAGTTAGATCAGATTAATGAGTCAACATTGATATATTATCTGACGCTTAATTTTTTAAAAAGTAATATTCATACTGACTTAAATAAACAATTTAATTGTATCTCCCATCTTTGCTGAGCAACAGGTTTGTGTGAAAGGAATTAAAGGCCTGTCCCAAATATAGGCCTGTTGTTGATTTCAGTGTTTAAGCAAATATTAGCCTGGGCTACTAATTGAAGTTTTACCGTAATATGTTTTTTTATATCACACTTTTCAAGCTTAAACATAAAGTGCTTTCCAGATTAAAAGAAAAAATCTGAAACTCATATAGATGCCGTATATCTCAGAATAACAGCCGACAAAGTCAGTGTTTGTATCAGCTAACTTTGCTGTTTTTCTTTCATTCAAAGATGCTTGCTTACCAGAGTACATAACAACGTTTGATGTGTCACTTTTAAACTTAAAAAAATGATTTTAAAAATGTCAAAAATAACAAATTTATTTGGTATCTGATCCTCTATTCTCCTCCACAAGACATTTTTAAATAACAGATTTTTATACAGACTGAATGGCAGAATTTAGCTGTCCATTTATAGACATTAAGTGTTTAAGTGTAAATATAAGTGCAGTTTTAAGTGTGCTGTTTTTGTGGATTCCTAACTTGTGCTTGTACCTCAATATCTGAGGGAAGTGTTGTACTTGCTTGATGTTTTTGATACTGAAAACATGTAAAATTAGATTCAATTTGTAGGTCTGTTACAATATATTCTCACATTGTGGTGTTGCTTATTTTACTGAAATAAATTTAAATGCCTTTCTTCTGCCCCTGTTCATTCTGTACTGTTAGTAATGGCACTTTTATTTTGAAGAATTCAAAAGAGTGACAGGAAGTATCAGTTTTGTTGCTGCCACCTGAACCCACCTGCAGTAAACCAGACTGTGGCAGTTGGGGAGCCTGTAGGCACGAACCAGGTGAGTTCACTGCACATAGAAAACACATAATCCAGAATAGTTTTAACTTTATATTGAGACAAGCTGTTGATTGAGCTCTGAACTGGGTGATATGGATGTTTTGTTAATGGTCATCATGTTCATGGTCTGCAAGAGAAGAGCAGAGTTATGGGGAGAAAGATATTTTCAACTTGATTGTTTAAGTTATTTACAATTTTGAACACTTTCCATGTGTTTGTCTTGTCGGTCGAAATCCTCATTTTTGTTTTTTGGTGTTAGGATGAGGTTCAGATGGCAAACACAAAGAGCTGCAGCACTTTCTGTGGGAACTGAACTTCTGTCCATCAAAATGACAGAACCAGTTTGTCAACATGAACCTATAGGCAACTTTCACATGTTCATTTACAGTAATCGGGAGTCTTTTCAGCTGTTTTTGCCTATTTTCTGTTTTGCAAAAACAACTTCTCTAAACATGTTAATAAAGAGCAAAAATGAATACTTGTGACTTGTTGTGGTCAAAGAGGTTGATTTACAGTGCAGAGAAATGATGGTAAAATAAAAATAAAAAATACTTCTATTTCTCAAAATTGGTCGTAGTTTTAGTGGTTAACTACACAAAAAATGGCAAAAAAACCCCCCCAAAACCTTATTGAATTAATGTGCAAAAATAATGTAGTTGAAGCACCAGCTACTGCAAAATGTAGTTACACTACTAAGTTTAATTTCAGGTAGTTTACTGATCTGCAGTGCTGCTCTTTTTAGTTGTTTTGTCTGGTTTGTTTTTCTGTTTCTTAGTACTTACTACCATCCAAACCTTACAATGCTCAACATGTTTCATACATTATGGGCATTATTTAACTTTACACTGCATTACATGAGCGGCATGGTGCGGCAGTGGTTAGCGTTGTCGCCTCACAGCAAGAGGGTTGTTGGTTCGAACCCAGGGTGGGCGAGCCCTTCTGTGCAAAGTTTGTATGTTCTCCCCGTGTCAGCGTGGGTTTTCTCCGGGTGCTCCAGCTTCCTCCCACAGTCCAAAGACATGCAGGTTAACTGGTGACTCTAAATTGTCCGTAGGTGTGAATGTGAGTGTGAATGGTTGTCTGTCTCTATGTGTCATGTTACAAGAAGGCCTTCACCAGTGTTGGGCAGTGCTGTTACTAATTTAACTGCATTTTCCTGCATTCACAGGAAATTTGATGTTGACATACAGTCTCTTTCAAAAATAAACTCACTACCTCCGTACAACACCACAAATTGACATTTTTTTTCCTTCAAGAACAAACACGTGGTTGGTTTAGGAAAAAAGAATAGGGGTTGGCTTCATAATCTTACGGGACGCTGACACAGTGTTTGCTGGACCCATCCAACACCCATCCCGCCCACCCGCCCCAGTTGGACTTTCGCCGCCATAACTTTCGTCCTTGTCCCTCTGCGTTTCATCGGCAACTGTTCACATCTCATTGCTGATTTTCTTCCATTTTATATTTTTGTTCTTTGATTTTTGCAACACTTGCTTTTAATTATTTTGTTTTTATTTCATTTTATTTTCCTATGTTTTTGTTATGCATCAATACACCACAGCAAATTTTCTGTGTGTGAAAACCTACTTGACAAGAAACCAGATTCTGATTCAGATTTAAAGTCAGAATTTCAGTTTGACGTCAGCTTTTTAAAAAAACATGCAGTATTCCACATTATAAAACTTCTCAGTGACGTTCATACTAATTTAACCCATTGCTGCTTTTCCAGCTATTCCCACTACTTCACATTAGCTTACAGCATTCATGCTGCACTTCCTTCACAAACTGCCATCTCTAGTTTTACCTTGATATTCTCTTCGTGTATTCTGAATTATTTTCCTGCCTCTCTGTATAACTGAACTCTGTGTTGAGACAAGCCTTTAGACTATCTGACCCGTCTGGTGAGTTGTTGTGTTTCGCGGAGAGTCACACCTTAACTATCCTGGGAACTCAACTTGAGTTCCCACGAATCTTAGCCGCTCTCCCTTTTTTTTCTTTGTCACCTCAACAACAACTGAAGCGACTCTGAAATGTGATTTGTGACATTCTGGAAAGCCCCAAACTCAGCTCACCTGTTTCCTCGTTTAAGGTGTGTCAGCCTTTGTTAAAGCCTCCTCACCTGTTGGTCACCTCAGATGTGTGTTATCACTGCTGTTAGGATGCAGAGCAGAAGTGTGTGTGTTTCTCCATGCGTCAAAAATCTTTTTTAAAACCTGAACCTTCAGTAAAGATGCTTATCTTCAAATTGAAAAGTGACTTACTGTTTACTGTTGCAGGTTTGTAGCCAGATACGCGTACCCTTTGTTCAACAAACACACGTGTGTTGCTGCACCGTGCACAAGGTAACAAACTATATATATACTAGACTTGCACTAATCATGAATATTACTAGCATTGTGTATATTAATAGTGAGAGCACTGCCCTAGTTTTAGTTTTAGTTCACTTAGCTGCTGTAACACTGCAGGTGACCAGAGGGATTAATAAAGTACTGTATCTATCCAACCTTCCATCTCAAAATCTCCACGTCATGTTGCAGGTGTGAGAGATGACGGTCACTGTCGTCAGAGACAATGGAGTGACTGTGATCACCGTGGCGGCTGACAGGAAGGGCATGTCTACACCACTGTGTCAAATCCTCAAGTCTCTCTGCTTCAGTCCGATGTGCTGCTCAGTGAAGAAGGGGCTGATGCAGACCAGTGTGACTGCAGCTCTCGGGGTGAGAGAGTGTGCAGTATCAAGTGTTGGTCTTAAGATATTGAGTTGTTCAAGTGTGAGACAATGAGATTTAACAGTTCTGAATCTTTTACAGACCATTCAGATCATGGTGGGGCTGTTCAACATCGGACTCGGGCCAGGGCAAACATTCATGCATCCTCGGGATCTGACCAGCTTAGGTGCTGCGTACTGGCTGGGTGCTGTGGTAAAGTCTTATTTTCAAAGGACAAAGGACTTCCTTATTCTAAGAATTACTTTTCTTAATGAGAAATAATTAATGGAAATATTACTGCTTTTATATACGTCGTCTTTGCCTTTCTTATGAAGAAAAAAAAAACAAAAACCAAGTATAATACAGTATTATTAATGTCACTGAGCTGTCTGGTGTCCTCTCTTCAGTTCATCCTCACTGGAATCATGACCCTTGTGGCCGGGCGGAACCCCTCTGTTTGCTTGGTAAGTACAACCCATGTCTGAAAAAACACCCCGGTCATATGTCGTCATGTTTTTGTATGGCTTTAAACACAAGTCTGAATCAAATGCCGTCAGATTAACGTAAAAGCAGCAGCAGGTTGAAGGTGGACAGAGAGAAGTTTAATGCAACCTATGGCCACTTGCAGTATTGCAGCAAAACAATCCACTATGGCCCAGAAATTATTTTCCCCATAGGCCACCATTATAAAAGAGACATGGTGGTTTTATATTTGTAAAACTTTCCTCAAGCCAAGAAAATCAATTCAAAAATCTGTGACATCATCACAATATAAAGTCTATGAACCGAGTGTGAACTCACAGGCGAGGCCAGCAGGAGAAACACTACTGCACATATTCAGTGGGCCGCATACTGCAGAAGTAAACCTGGATGCTAGAAAACTTTTTTGGTGTATGCACCGGGCGAGCAACTCCATTGGAATGAATAGGCGCCATCTTGGCATCTGTAATCTAATTATTAATAAAATCAACACATTGTCCCTACAACCTAGTCACATATCAACGTTTGGTCATGAATTTTCCACGTCCACATATAACTTGCAAGGTACCCTGGGTGTGTTGGTTGTTGACGTTCTGGGACACCGTGTCAAGTTCTGCCTGTTACAAGCATTGTCTTCTTTCAAAATACACTTCAGTTTTTACAAGAAACTTAAAGTTTGCATACAGTCTCTTTAAAAATAAACGCACTACGTCAGTACAACACCACGACTTGACGTTTTTTTTTTTTCCTTCAGTAACAAACCCACATGGTTGGGTTTGGGAATAAAGAACAGGGTTTGGCTTTAGGATGCAAACACCGCTCTCTCAGGTGAAAGTTGGTGTTTGTTGGACCCATCCACCACACCTCCCACCCCACTCAGACTTTCGGCACCTTAACTTTTGTCCTTGTCCCGTCGCATTTTCCTCTTGACGCTGCCAGGCGCTGTTAAACTATAACTGCAACCGGTCTTGTACCATGCCGATGTTAAAGGACATCTTTTTTTGTTGGTTTCTGACGCCGCAAGTCACTGCCAAAGTGCCAGATTTCGATGACATTGGAGTGAGACCGTGCTCATAAAATCTATAACAGGTACACATTCCTCCACAGACGCCATGTTTGTTTATTGTTAGCTCTGTAAGCTCTTTATCGCCCCCCTCAGGACTAATGTATTTCAGCTCCATCAGTGCATAACAGCATATGCTGTGTATGTTCAAATGGGTTCTCAGGGGTATTTGTGTTTGTCTGCTTGCATAGCCACAAGGGCAGGGTGTTGTTTAAAAAAATATTATACCAGCACCAGCACCAGTAACCTTGAGGTGATACCAAGTACTTCATTTAATACCCGTAATGTGAATGTTGTGGCGGTTAGTAAAGCCGTAACCTACTCTTAAATGTTTTAATGGCGTCTCAGCATGCTAAACTGCCAACTGTGTCAAATACATTCAGCATCATGACACCAGAGACTGTATGGGTTGTAGCTGCTGAGGGAGTGTGAGCTCCACGACAGGGACAGTTGGTGACAGTGACAGGGCTACATCATGTGGCTAACATTACCTAATGGTTATTAACAGGTTTATCAACAAAGTCAAGCTGTTTTGATGCTGGTGTGAGTTTGTTGAGACCATTTATCACCTCAGTGTTGGATGTTAGTAGCTGCTGCTGTGTTAGCTCGTGCTAACTGGGCAGACATTGAACTGACCATTCAGTGGAAGGGGAGTGGCTCAGGAGACAGCAGCAGCAGAAAGTTTGCTGAGGCGGCGGGTACTGGGGACGGTCAAGGTTCAGACTGGTGCAACAAGGATGAATGCAGGTATTAACTAGAGAAGTTTTGATACTACTCTGTACTGGGTTATGTCAGTAGATACCTTACTGGTAGGGAGTACTGATGCCCAGCCCCATGGACCATGTTTCTGCCCTTACAGCAGTTCCACTGACTTAGTGTCAATCGTTTCAGTCTAACTCATTGCGGTCCCTTCTCTTGTTGTAACCAGGTACCAAATATCACGTGAGCATTGTGGCTCCTAAGAAACATTAACGTTAAAGACACCTACATCTGAATGACAAAACGAGGCATGGTTTTAAAGTGGTAGTTGGACTTGTGTGAGTCATGTATCCATAGTCAGTGTATTACATACAGTAGATGTCAGACGGCACGCCCCCAGTTTAGAGAAGCTGGCTGAAGTACCATATGGCTGCCCTTCAAAAAATCCAAACTATCCCTTCAACAGATTAATGTTACGTGTTACATATGTGAACAGGGCTGCAACTGAAGGAGCACTGTCAAAAGAATAATGGAGTCTTTCCTCTCAGGTGGGCTTTGCTGTGTTGATGAACATCATCGGATCTATCTTCGCCATCGCTGGCATCGGGCTCTATGCCACAGATTTGACAGATGCCTCTTTCTACAACATGTGTTTTGATGGTAATTACCGCTACTGCAGATATGACGGGCCCATGGCTCGGGTAAGCATACCTTTAAACGATATATTTTTCTTTTCTTTCTTTTTGTCAACAAATCCAATGAAAAAAACAAAACGAAAACCATGCTCATGTGTCTCTCCATCCTGTCTGCGGCTCACTGGGTGCTACTGAAGACAGAAATCTTTTAAAACTGCTTCGTATTAATACACATTTGGTGCTCTAGTAGTAAGTAGTTAAAATCCTCTTGGAATAAAACTGAATCATTTCTTTCTGTTTCATTTCAGAATCTGGTGACAGTCAAGGACGCGACAATGACCATCCTAGCTGTTCTTCAGCTGTTTGTCTGCATCAGCTTTGCTGGTCTGGCCATCACGGCTTTGACCAGAGAGATGAAGAAGGAAGAGGTACGAACCGAAAAGACAATTTTAAAATAGTGCAGCCCACATGAATTAGACAACATCTGGGTGGCATATTCAGAATGTTGAAGCTAAGTATGAGCAGTAATAACAGGACAATAGCTGTAGCTGTAGGTAGTTGCATTTCTGCTGCAGTATTTAATATTTCCAGTGTTATATTTAGTAAAAAGTAAAAAGAATTCTCAGCGTCATCCTGTTTTTGCTTGATGAGAGTTCATTTTATTTTCTGTGCCCACAGGTTGGCAAAGATGTTGAAGATCAGCTGCCACAGTTGAAGGAAGTCCTCCTGACCAGTCCTGGTGCTTAAATTAACTCAGCTAAACACGTGACAGCACGACTATGAGTCAGTGGGATATCTGGGCTTTAACACATACTTGCTGAAAGTTACCAAAACTGCTTCATATCACACTTTTATTTTGAGTCGCTGTATGTGTTAGTTTATTTTCTATCTGCTCATGAATTATTTTTTAATGTAAGCTTGAATAAAAAAACATGAAACGGTCCAAAGAGACACTTCAGTTGTTTTGGGGAGGCGAGATATCTTAAAACCTCAGCTTACAGGTTACACCAGATACCACAAGGAGTAACTGAGAGTAAAGATTTTAGTATATTGAGCTTTTGAAGCACCAAAATTTGTACCAGAGAGTTTACAGTAGTTCAGGTTCAAGAAGTGATCCAAGATAAAAACGAATAAGTTCTAATAGCTCATACAGTGTACACATTTTTATACATTAAATATGACAATATAATTACAGTCTCCCATTTTCTGTAAGTCACCTTTCCTCAAACACATCTTCCCTATTCCTTATTAGTGAGTCATTTTCTCCATGAATTTTACCTCTTGAATCAAACTTTTCCATTTTATTTTTTTTATTTTTATTTTATTTATTTATTTTTTTGACTCTTTTATCCAAATTTATTACAAAGAAAAACTGTTGGTTCAGATTCACTTCTTTGAAGTTTCCTCTTCCTTTGCCAAGTTCTTCATCATCTCCTCTTTCTTGGCCAGGAGACGCTCTTCTCTGCGCTTGCGAGCCTCCTTTGTCTTTGAGCGGCGAGCCTCAGCCTGGCCAGCGAGAAGCTTCTTGCGAGCCTTATCTGCCTTCAGCTTGTGGATGTGCTCCATCAGGATGCGCTTGTTCTTGAAGACATTACCCTTGGCTCTCAGATACAGACTGTGGTACATGTGCCTGTCAATTTTCTTGGACTCCCTGTAGCGACAAAGAAGACGATGCAGGATTCTCATGCGCCGCATCCATGACAACTTCTCTGGCAGACGAGCATTGGCTGTACCCTTTCTCTTACCATAACCCATGTGACGTCCCTTACGGCGTGCCAGCATGTTCTTGCGGCAGCGAGCACGGGAATGAACCGTCACAGGTTTTCTGATGATCAATCCATCCTTCACCAGTTTTCGGATCTGCTGGCGGGAGTTTGCGTTGGTGATCTCATTGGTCTCATTGGGATCCAACCACACCTTCTTCTTGCCACAGCGCAAGATGCTGGACACCAAGCGCTTCTGGAGCCTCATGGCTGCCGCTAGCTTAGTAGAAACGAAGGAATCATTAATATTATAAAATTATTAACCCTGGGGGTTAGTTTTTTTTTTTCATCCTTTGGTAATCTATTTCAGTGCTGTGATTCTCAAGATCCTGAATAGGTATTTTTCATCTTGACTATTTTATTTATTTATTTATTTTACCTTTATTTAACCAGGAAGTCCCACTGAGACTGAAAATCTCTTCTACAAGAGAGACCTGGCCAAGCTAGCAGCCAATTACAACACATTTAAAATGCAATAAATACAACATATAATACAAAAATTCAAACATAGGGCCCTCTCCAGAAAAACAAGCACATGTCTCTGTCACCACGTCCTTTATGATGCCCTTAAATTCATCAGTGGATATAAGTGTTTCTAATTTCAGATCTTTTTGGAGGTTGTTCTATGTCCAATGTGCAGAGCAGGAGGATACAGTTTCCCCCAGATCTGTTAAAACCTGGGGTTCATTAAAGCAGGAGTGTAGCTGGTAACTACCAGAGCTGACACACAGAAGGGTGCAAAGGTCAGCTGCCGAATATTGCTTTATAGATAAGATTATACCAGTGCTGTTGTCTGGGAGTGGTCAGTGACGTCCAACCCACCAAATCATAAAGAATACAGTGATGAGTAAGTGACTTTGCATTTGTAATTAAACAGAGATGCATGGTATACTGAATCAAGGCTACATAAAATGGAGGAGGTTGCATGCATATACAATATGTCACTGTAATCAATCACAGACAGAAAAGTAGCTTCCACGTTTTTTTCATAGCACTGAAAGTAAAATAAAAGTCACTCTTCACTTAAAGTTTCCTAGCTAGCGCAGCAATATGTACATTAAATGAAAGCTTGTCATCTATCTGTAAACCCAAGCACTTGTATTAGGACAGTGTAAATGGATTTACTGTCAGAGGTGAAGATGCTACTCGTAGCCTACTAAGAGTAGCTGGAGGTTTTCCCAAAATGATATGCTCTGCTTTTAAATACAGAGTTGCTCTAAAAAAAAAATCTCTTCCATCAATGTAAACACTTTGAACCAACATGTATTTAACACTTTACAGGAGTACAAAGTATGTAAAAAGTTAGCCTGATTTTCTCCACATCCTCCACTGAGAGTATCCTCTTATATTTTGACATATAAGAATCAAGAAGTGTTTATTTTCCAAGCAAATTCTCTCCAAAATAAGGAATTAAGGAATAAGGAATCCTTATTCCTGTTATATTGTACACACACAGTGCAATTATAGTTATGGTGAAAGTGGATCACCTTGTCTTGTACCTCTGTTTATCCTAAATATTTCAGGCAGTGTCCAGTTGACTCTGACTCTTGTGTTTGGCTCATTATCCATTATTTTTAATACTGTTATAAATGTATTATGGAATCCAAACACGCTTTTATTTTGAAGAAACCGAGCAACAGGAAGTATCCTTCACCTTCAGGGAGCGGGACTGTCGCAGTTACAGGAGCGTCTAAACACGATCCAGGTGAGCTCACCCCAAATAAAATTCATAATAATGTGAACTCTGTAATGAGACAAGCTGTTTACTGAGCTCTGCTCGGGTGTTTGGTTGATAATAATCATGTCTGACGGTCTGTGAGAGAGAGGAGTGTGATGGAGAGGAAGATGTCAACAGTAAATAAGGAAATGCAGCGTCATTTTTCTGGGAGACTGAGATGACCTCCCTGAGATCTCACAGCCTGTTGAAGCTGTGCTGCAGAGGCACCTCAGATCTGATGTTAAACCTCGGATAAGTGTGTCAGTGCTGGTTGAAGAGCGTCAGGTCCACTCATGAGAAATAAAATAAGAGGAGGTAGATTTTTTTTTCATCATGCACTTCCAGAAAAAAGTCGAAATGTCGAGAATAAAGTCGAAATGTCTCCTATTACTCTTCTGTAGTGTTTGTGAGCTAAAAGAGAAAGAAGTTCGTTGTTATGGAAACCGACACTGAAGTGTAGTCTCACCAGTTCATCCACATGCAGTCACATGCGCTGGTTATTATGGTCTCAAAAGATAGACTTTATTCTCCACATTGTATTTCGACTTTATTCTCGACATTTCGACTTTTTTCTCGAAGTGCATGATGAAAAAAAATCCAAATCCTCTTATTTTTTTCTCATGAGTGGACCTGATTCTCTTCCACGTTCCTCAGTGCGTCATCACCACTGGTTTCATTTCCAGTAAACTCCGCAGCTCAGGGAGGGACTTGACTGTATCTGCAACCAAACATGTTTTGGCAGCTGGAACATATTCACTGGTATTTTTAAGGAGCAGTATTTATATTGATTTGATTTTAATGCATGTGATCCTGCGTTATGCAGGAAGACATAAACAAAAAACATTTTTTTCCCCTAAATTTTATTGTTTGCAAATATCCTATCCTGTTTCTTTTTCTTGTTTTTGTCTCCACTTTTGTCCAGTCTGCAGTGTCTTTTATTGTTATATTGTCTTGTTTTGTCACAGAATTACAATAATAATAAAAAAAACTTTAAATGGAAAAAAAAGAAAAAATATTTATAATCTGAAGCTGCTATTGACGATTATTTTCTTAATTAATGGATTAGTCTAGGGAATTTATTTTACTTTTTATATCTTTTTTTCCTCTTTACTCTTTTCTGTATCCTTTATTATGTGGTATTCTTTATTGCCCTGTAAAGCACTTTAAATTAACCTTTTTGTTAATGATTTTTTAAATTAATTCCCTTATATAACAGCGCATAGCAGAGTACATAGATATCATATTGAATAAACACATATCGAGCAATCCAGCAGGTCAAAAAGCAAACCAAAGAGAAACACACTTTTTTTTTTTTACTTAAACATTCCTTTTATTTTGTGTGCAGATTATTATAAATATGTATTTTACTTATTTACATTTGTTTAAGTATGTGTCATAAATGTATCTGTTTTATGTTTAATGTTTTCTAGAGATTAAAGTAAAAAATAAATTGGGGAGGTATGTTGAAAAAAGTTATTGTAATATACTTTATTATTTGATAAATGTAGATATTAATATGATGCAATTATAATTAGTCTCATAGCCTGCAGTTTAACAACAACAATGATAATAATAATAATACTAATAACGATAATAATAATTAAAAAAAAACAGTTGATGACCTGTAGCAGGTTAAAAACAAACCAAAGAGCCATAGACAAAAGTCATAGAACATTGCAGCCCAGACTCTGTTTTAAACAATGCACGGTTTGAAACAGCTTTAAAGAACTGTCTTCTTTGCAATTATCAAAGCTGCAAGGATTATTTGTTTTGCTGCAGATGGCATTATGACGTTTGGGTTGTAACCAAAAAATCGGAAAGATGGGTACAGTGGAAGAGGTGTAGGAACGTGAGTCTTTGAATTGCCCTTGTGTATGAAATGTGATAAAGCTGCCTTGCCTTGCCTATTGATTGATTGGTCCATGAAATGTAAGAAAACAATAAAACAAAATGCCATTAAACTTCTCCAGAGCCCAAAGTGACATCATCACATGTTGTGTTTTGTTTAACCAGCAGTCCAAAACCCCCAAATATTCTGTTTATAATGGTACGACACATAGAAAAGCAACACATCATCATATTTGAGAAGTTGGAATGAGAATTTTTTGACATTTTTTGCTTAAAAAATTGTTTAATGATCAGTTATCAAAAAAATTGGCTGTGAAATTGATTGTATATGCACTTTTTCCATTCAGTTCAATTCCATTTTTATTTATAAAGCCCAATATCACAAATCACAATTTGCCTCAGAGGTCTTTACAGCATACGACATCCCTCTGTCCTTTGGACCCTCACAGCGGATAAGGAAAAAACTCCCCAAAAAAACCCTTTTAAGGGGGAAAAAAACCTCAGGAAGAGCAACTGAGGAGGGATCCCTCTTCCAGGACGGACAGACGAGCAATAGATGTCGCACAGAACAGATCAACATGATAAATTAACAGTAATCCATATGACACAATGAGACATAAAGAGAGACATTCATTTTAGCAATAATATTTTAATAATACTAATAGTATTTTGGTAGCATATATAAGTATATATTAATAGATGATGGTATATGTGTGTGACACTAATAATCATATGTGTGTAATAACAGTAGAAGTATGACTAATAGTAACAGCAGTTGTAGTCGCCATCAGGCAGGACCATGGCAGCAGCATCACCACGACCCATGATCCAGGCACAGCCGTGATTTGAGAGAACGTGTGAGACAGTGAAGCACAAAGGCTCCGGAGAAGAAGCCGAGTTAGCGACTTGCAGTAACAGGACATTAATGTCATCAACTGAAGAAGAACCAACATTCCAGAATCTGAGAACGAGAGGGAGAGAAGGGACCTGGTGTATTACAGGAGGTCCCCTGGCAGACTAGGCCTATGTCAGCCTAACTAGGGGCTGGTCCAAGACAAGCCTGAGCCAGCCCTAACTATAAGCTTTATCAAAAAGGAAAGTCTTAAGTCTAGTCTTGAAAGTGGAGACGGTGTCTGCCTCCAGGACCGAAACAGGAAGCTGATTCCACAGAAGAGGAGCCTGATAGCTGAAGGCTCTGGCTCCTGTCCTACTTTTGGAGACTTTAGGGACCACGAGTAACCCTGCATTCTCAGAGCGCAGTGTTCTGGTGGGATAATAGGGCACTATGAGCTCTCTGAGATATGATGGAGCCTGATCATTTAGAGCTTTGTAGGTTAGGAGAAGGATTTTACAGGGAGCCAGTGCAGAGGAGCTAAAACGGGAGAAATGTGATCTTGTTTCTTAGTTCCTGTCAGTACACATGCCGCCGTGTTCTTGGCTTAAAGACTTGTTAGAGCAAACTAATAGGTAGTTGCAGTAATCCAGCCTAGAGGTAACAAAAGTGTGGACCAAATTTTCTGCATCTTTTTGGGACAGGATAGGCCTTGTGCAGATGAAAGAAGGCAGTCTGTGAAGTTTGTTTTAAATGGGGTATAAGACACATCTTGGTCAAATATCACTCAGAGGTTTCTTATGGTAGTGCTAGAGGCCAGAGCAATGCCATCCAGAGAAACTATATCATCAGATAGAGAGTTTCTGAGTTGTTTGGGGCCAAGAACAGTAACTCCAGTTTTGTCTGAATTTAACATCAGGTTTCAAAAATGCCAAAGACCAGAGCTCCATTCTCAGGTCAATTGAAGGTCCTTGTCAGTTTCTAGTAAAAATTCTGTTCCTTTAATCTTAGATCCACCTGAGAGTGTCCTAATGTTGTTTGTTTTGTGATGTGTTTGTGCGACTTAGCCGCTGTAACGCTGCAAATTTCCCCGTGTGATTAATCACTACTTCATCTATCCTTTCATCCGTCCACACAATCTGATAATCTCCATGTCATGTTGCAGGTGTGAGAGATGTCCGTCACTGTTGTCAAAGACAAGGGAGTGACTGTGATCACCATGGCGACTGACGAGAAGAGCATGTTACCACCGCTGTGTCAGATCCTGAAGTCTCTCTGCTACAGTCCAATATGCTGCTCAGTGCGCGAGGGGCCGATGCAGACCAGTGTGATTGTAGCTCTCGGGGTGAGAGATTAAAATGTGTTTATTAATGTGCAGTATCAACAGATGGTCCTAAGATGTTATGTTGTCCAAGTATGAGACAATGAGATCTAACATGTTTGAATCTCCTAAAGACCATACAGATCATGGCGGGGCTGTTCAGCATCCTTACAGGGCCAGGACGAACGAGCTTCCATCCTGAGGATTTTGTCTATTTGGGAGCTGCTTACTGGCTGGGTGCTGTGGTAAAGTATTATTGTTGGATTAATAATAACATGAGAGCATGTATTTTTTTTTTTGTTTAATGTCACTATAGAGTGCTCCAGGGATGACGTGTCTGTTGGCCGACGTGGAAGTTAGTGTAGCCCTGGTTCCCTTGTCAAAAAGCCTGTTGGATTTTCCTATGGATTTTTGATTATTGCAGAAAATAAGCTCTGCGGCAAACAAACGTTTATGATACTTACACATTTTGCTCTGTAAGAATTTTTTTTCTTACACCACTTCATCATTTTTTAAGCCTAAATTCCATCCATCCATTTTCACCTGCTTATCTGGGGCTGGGTCGCGGGGGCAGCAGGCCAAGCAAAGCACCCCAGATGTCCCTCTCCCCAGCAACGCTTTCCAGCTCCTCCTGGGGAACCTCAAGGTGTTCCCAGGCCAGATGAGATATGTAATCCCTCTAGCATGTTCTGGGTCTACCCCGGGGCCTCCTACCAGTGGGACGTGCCTGAAACACCTTCAGCAGGAGGCACCGAGGAGGATCCTGATTAGATGTCTGAACCACTGAACTGACCCCTTTCGACATGAAAGAGCAGCGGCTCTACTCCGAGCTCCCTCCAGATGTCCGAGCTCCTTACCCTATCTCTAAGGCTGAGCCCAGACACCCCACGGAGGAAACTCATTTCAGCTGCTTGTATCTGCGATCTCATTCTTTCGGTCACTACCCAGAGCTCATGAGCATAGATGAGGGTTGGGATGAAGATGGACCAGTAAATTGAAAGCTTCACCTTCCAGCTCAGCTCCCTCATCACCACGACAGTCCGCATCACTGCAGATCCATCTCACTTCTCACACTCCATTCCACCCTCACTCGTGAACAAGACCCCGAGATAATTGAACCCCCTCGCTTGAGGCCGAGGCAGTAACTCTCCCCCAACCCAGCTAATGCTAGGCTATAGACAAAATACACCATGGTTGCATGTCTTCACGTCGCCCCAACAGCACAGCCGTAAAGCTGTGTTCAGCATGATAACGATATGTTGTCTAATTTAGCCACTTGTTAGCAACTGCTTTTTAACATGCATAACAGCTTCAAAATTCACAGTGGGGTATTTACTGAGGTATTTTATGTCATAGAACAAACCATGAAAGTCTCCTCAGCTTGTGTGAACCCCAGACCTTATCCCAGGCATCTAACCAAAAACCCATTGACTCTGAGACGAGCGAAGCACAAGTGAAAAAATGCGGTTCCAGGTTTAAGGACTCATTCCTGGGGCACTCTATAGAGCACGGTGGCAGGATTGTTGAGGATTTCATCTGTTGGTTCCCAGGAATAATATTGCTTCATAAGAAATGATTCATACATTTCTGTTTTCTTTTTCTTTCCTATAAAAAAAATAATGTGCTGTGCTCTCTTCAGTTCATCTTAGCTGGAATTGTGCCCATTCTTTCCACCCGGTTCCCCTCTCCCTGCCTGGTAAGCAAAGACTAAAAGCCTTTTCAGACGTGCACCTCTTTATGCTATAAACAACCTTGGCCACTTATGTTCTGCCTTCTTGGATCACTGCAATGCATTTGATACCTCAATCATTATTAATAATAATAACTTTATTTATAAGTGCTGAGCATAAAAGACAATCAAAACATTTGTGACAGAGAAAAAAAGATGATAAAAACATAGAATAGATAATAATAATAATGATTAAAGAAAAAAAATAAGTAAAATTCAGTCAAAACTACAGGCTAAGATAGGATAAAACAACCACCAGTTAAAAACACATTTCAGGAGAAAGCACTGTTAAAAAGA
Organism: Cephalopholis sonnerati; assembly: GCA_019142605.1. Lineage (NCBI taxonomy): Eukaryota > Metazoa > Chordata > Actinopteri > Perciformes > Serranidae > Cephalopholis > Cephalopholis sonnerati. Next base: position 35,780,947 of record JAGQAX010000008.1, read on the forward strand.
TGTGTCTTAAGATCATTTAAAATTTGTAATACTCTCCGCTTTAGGCTTTCCACATAGGCGCATGGAAGATGCTTTCTGTGTAGGCCTAGGAAAGGCATAGCGGCCTTTATTTATGAAGCACTTTTCAAAACAGAGTTACAAAGTGCTTTACATGTACTTAATTAAAACAGACAAGACATGAAAACAACAGCTTTTAAAAGGCGTGATAAGAACACTTTCAAGAAAGAAAACACAGTTTTAATGGACTTAAAACCCAAGTAAAATCAGGAAAGGCTCTAAAATAAAAGTGTGTTTTAAGAAGGGACTTAAAACAGATCACTGACTCGCCAGACCTGATTCCTCGGGCAGACTGGTCCAGAGCCTCGGGCCCTGACAGCAAATGCTTTGTCCCCTTTCAGCCAGGCCTCTGGATCAGACAAAAGACCTCTGCTGCCTGAGGACATCAAAGTACGTCCTGGTGTGAACGGCACTAAGATATTAGAGATAAAGCTAGGACAGAGACCATGAGGAGCCTTAAAAGTGATCAGTAAAATCTTGATATCAATTCTAAAACGTGCTGGGAGACAAAGTAAAGAGACTAAAACTGGAGTGATGTGATCCCGTCTCTTGGTTCTGGTTAAAATCCTGGCAGCTGAATTCTGAACAGTCTGGAGTCGATTTACAGATTTTTGATCCAGGCAAGAAAAGAAGCCGTTGCAGTGATCCAGGTGTGAAGAGACAAAGATGTATTCACTGCCAGAAGCAGGGCTGAGCATCACATTGAAAACTGTACAAAAGAATAACAGAGCCTTTCCTCTCAGACGGTCCTTTCCGTGGTGACGAGCATAATCGGATCTGTCTTCAGCATTGTTGCCATTGTGCTGTACGCCATAGACATATTCGATGTCACTGAAGCCGACATGTGTGAGTGGGGAAGTTACAACTCTCGCTCTCGTGATGATTATGACAACTGCAGTAACGTCAAGCACTTTTTCCAGGTAAGCAGACGCTTCTTAAAGAGAAGTAAATAGAGTGTTTGTTGGGGACTATTTTGTAGCTGCGGATTAAAACGCTATTAATACAGCTCTTGAGTATTTCAAGCAGCAGGACGGTGTTTGTGGAATTGGCTAAGAATAAACTACAGTGTGTATTCATGGTTATGAAAGAAACATGTCTCTCAGTGCAACAGTGTGGCTCATTTATTTTGTATTTAATAATTTATGGACAACACTGGAGCTCCACGGCACAGAAGAATGAGAGGCATTATTCTTTATTGTCCTGACAATGACAGAAATATAGAATTTCTCCAGCCTTGTCTTTAATGTTAAACTTGAACACAATCATAAGTATTTAGCATTCAGTGGAGTGTTGCCAGCGTCATTTAAAACTGACTTTGACAGGTTAACAGTGCAGAAATCTGATTTGTCTTTACTTTGTAAATCATTTGAAATCTTCCTTTGTCATTTGTTGTCTGTATCAGCGCATAGTGGTGGCCATGGACATTACGATGATCGTCCTGGCTGCTCTGCAGCTGTGTTTCTCCATCATCACCACTCTTATGAGCATCAAGGTTGTGTGCAACATGAGGAAGGGAAAGGTACGAACTGAGACACACAAAGTCACAATCCAAGTAAAACAGTGATTAATAGTACTTGTAGCAGGATTCCTACCAACATCAGTAGTGATGCTACATGTTGTAGATGGTGTACAGTGTAAGTGGTGATAGTTAGATTGATGCTTGTAGCGTTGTTAAAACAGGAATTTAATTATTATAAAGTATTAAGTTGACTTAACTCTGTCTTGTTGCTTCATCAAAGTTTATTTTGTTGTGTGTCAGCAGGGCGGCAGAGCTGAAGAGGTTCAGCAGCCGCTGCTGAAGGAAGTCCTCATGACCAGTCCTGGTGCTTAAAATCAATTCATCATTCATCCAAACAGAAAGATGTTGGAGTACGATCAGAAGAACCATCGCGATCCTTTAATGTGTCAGTGTAACCCTTTTAAACCTGAGTAAAGTGGTTTGACTTCTTTCAAAAACATGGAAAGAAGGCAGTGAGCACCATAGCTAGAAATGATCCAAAATTAACACAAAAAACAACAACAAAAACAGTAAACAAGGAAATGACCTGAGAAAAGAGTCAAACAATTGAAAAAACACACACATGTGTATTCCTTAACATAAGTTTGAATATATCATTCTAATAATCACAACTGTAGTTTTCTGGACATTCATTCATCTTCCATAAACACTCTTCCTGGTTTTCTAGATATTTTCCCTAATTTTTGTTTTATTTCTTAGAATTTTCTGTCCTTCTCTATTTTAACAATTGATTTTCAGTTAATTTTCCTGTCAGTTTATAGCAAATTCTTGCTCATTTTTTACTCATGTTTTTGAGAAAAAAAAATCAAACTGATTTGCTCAGGTTTCAAAGGTTTAAAATAATCAAAACAGTTTTTTTCACCACTACACACTATACACTACTTTTTTGATGTTTAAGAGAAAAATCCATCCATAGTCTGGTACAATGTGATTTTTAAAATATTTGTTTTTATCAGCTTCTGAATCGTGGTTTGAAGTAAACTTCCTTGAATAAAGTTAGAAATGGTGACAATGTTTTGAGTTCATTGGGGCGGCATTATTAGGCACGATCTGTAATATACATAAAAAAAATAAAAGACGTGATAGAAGGGCATCATATGTCCGTTTAAGAGAAGGTAGACGATTTTTTTGGCACGCCGCTAATTCAGTCTGAAAGAATAATATTTGCTAGGAGAGAAAAAACTCTCCACATTTACCAAGGTTATCAGACATGATCTGAGGTACATACAAAATAAAATACTTGACAGCAGAGCAGAGACTGCAAATTATGGAGGGGGTTGTATATATTTTGGCAGACTTCATGTCCAGTTGATCATTTCTAATATTTTATTAGGAGCAGTGTCAACATACAATTTGAAAAACAAAATTTAATATATTCAGTTCAGCTGATTTAAACAGAGTTTTACACTTTTTCTGTCTATGTTCACTTTTCTGTGAGACTCACAAAAGAAATTCACTCTTAAAAACAAACACGTAAATAAACAGCGTGATTAAAACTACATAAAATGTTAGTTGATGTGTATATTGAGATTTTAGTTTGTCCCATGTCCCATGCGCTAACATGGAGGGGGCAGGGTTTATGACCTACACTGCAGCCAGCCACCAGGGGGCGATCAAGGTGTTTCGGCTTCACTTTGGCTGAGCTATCGTGTCTTCCTTGTTTTTTATACAGTCTATTACCGCTGATAACAGCAAAGATACCCTCACAAAAGTTGAGCGTTGCAGAGAAAAGTTGCAGCGGTGTGAACTGGCCGTCTGAGCTGGACTCAAGCTGGCTGATGGTGTCCCACCCATGGGAGATGCGAGTGGAGGAGGCGAGGACGAGACACAAGGACGGGGGAGCCGAAGCTACTAAATGAGAAATCCTTAGGTCCATAGCATCAGTCATGCACAAAGTCAGTTACATACAACGTGCTGCACAGCTGTTACCTGTTTAAATCTTCTAATTTATGCAGTGTTTTGATAACTTGGGCTATTCATTTATTTGCATTATTGTTATTTGCACAATAATACAGCACATAGCTAGCTCGCTAAATATTTTTAAAAGAAACCTATCTGTTCACTTTAGCCTTTGACTAGCGCTGACGTCCTGATACAGGTCCAAAACTCTTTCTTTTTACGCTTCACGCTGCTGCAACTCTTTGAAAATCTTACTTGATTTTATGATTTATAGTTTTATAATTCTATCATTTTATGAATCAGTTCTGTTTAGTGTCCAGCACTGAGTGCTTATACTGCTCTTATTGTAAAGCACTTTGTGCTGCATTTCTTGAATGAAAGGTGCTATGTAAATAAAGCTTATTATTATTATTATTATTATTATTATTATTATTATTATCGAAAAAAAATCCAACAAAATAGAATTACAGCACCGTGGTTGGATGCCTCAGCACACCTGTCAACTTTCTCTTACAGTTACATCCATGTCTGTGAAAACATAAATACCTCACACACACACCTTCCACCAGCAGCTGATCTATACAGTCAACAGAGTTTCAAGATTAGTGTCACCAATTCAGTGTCTGAGTTATGACGTTGAGTAATGGCCAGAAAAGTGTTTCATGCAGAACATTATAATGTCACAGTGAAGCTGACCTTTGACCTTTGTCATCACTTCATCATTATATCCTGATAGACATTTGTGTGAAGTTTGGTCATAATTAGTGTAAGAATTCTTGAATTAAAGCCCAAAACAAGTTTTGTAAGGTCACGCTGACCTTGACCTTTGACCTTTCACCAGCCACAGACAGGGTAGAGAGGTTGTAAAATACTGAGGGACAGACTGATATGTTGTCAGATTTGTGTAACCTGGGTGGAAAAAACTGAGTTTAGTTGTATTCCTCTCCATTCATTCATATCCAGCGGTCTCCCAGCGTTAGTCTGTGCGTCGTCACGTCACGCAGTCACATGACTGCGCGCGGCCAATCCGTGTCTTTAAAACAGCATTACAGGAAGTCAGTCGGGTGACGCGAGTGGGACGTGCTGAGGAAGATAATCGCTGCAGGTACATTCATTGTTTAAAGTTGTAATTTCGCCCTGTCAACGTCTGAAACTTTGGTAACTAATTAAACTAATGTCGAATAATAGTTTGTTATATATATTTTCAATATATGGCACCATTTAAAACGCAAGTTCTGTCTCTTCTTTCTCCTTCCACTCCTAGAGTCGAACAAAGATCTTCTGAACTAGCCTATGAATTAATGTTGTATTGCTTTGTGTATAATAGCACCCATAAGGTGTGCACATGCTACATTTGTTTTTCTTACATGGAGTTTGTTGACAATAAAAACAATACAGTATAAAGCCAGCTTTATCCTTTAAGATCATGCTTACCCGGAAAAAGTACAGTACACCTTTGCACACCTTTATGTCACCCACTTTTAGTCTTTACTTACCAGGCAGGAAGAGGGGAACCGGCCGGCAACAAGGGTCATGATTCCAACTGCAATGAACTGAAGAGGGCACAAAACAGAGACATTAATTCAAACTAAATTTCACTTGTTGTTTAATAGGAAAGAAAAAGAATAGATCAGTGTTAAATCTACTGTATTTCACCTGTTTTCTTGTTGTTTTTTTAAGAAAGAAAAAGAAAAAATCTGCTAAATTTCGCTTGTTTTTTTCATTAAAAAAAGAAAAAAAAATCTACTGTATTTCACCTGTTTTTAACTTTTTTGCTTTGTTTTATCAAAAAACTATTAAATTTACTAAATTGCACTTTGTTTTGTTTTGTTTTGTTTTATTTAAAGAAAGAAAAAAAGTCCATGAAAAAATCTGCTGTTTTACTTCTATTTATAAGAAAGAAAAAGAAAAAAAAATCTATATTATATCTGAGTGTCAAGAGTTTTGTTTTTTTTTCTTTTAATTAAAAATAATTCTTACATCTACTACATTTGACCTCATTTCTTTGTGTTGTTTTTTGTGAAAAAAAAAAATCTATAATAAATCTACTAACATTCACTTTTTTGTTTTGTTTTATTGAAAAACTTAAAAACTATATTACATTTAATACATTTTACTTTTTTGTTTTATGAAAAAATGTGTATTAAATTTACTAAATTTCCCTTGTTTTCTTAAAAGAAAAAAAATCTATGAAAAAAAATTATTTCACCCATTTTCTTGTTGCTGTTTTTTTATGAAGTGGAACAAGAAAAAAAAACTAAATCTACTAAATTTCACTTTTTTTGCTTAGTTTTAGCAAAAACAACTATATTAAATTGACTAAATTGCACTTTCTTTTGTTTTGTTTTATTTACAAAAAAAAGTCCATGAAAAAATCTCCTACATTTCACTTATTTTTTTATAGGAGAGAAAAAGAAAAAAATCTGTTATATTTACCAAATGTCAATTGTTTTATTAAAAAAAGAAAAAAAATCCATAAAAAAATATTTTTGCTATATTTCACCAGTTTTCTTGTTGTTGGTGTTTTATGAAAAGGAAAAATGAAATATTCTACTAAATTTCCAACTTCACTTGTTTTTTCTGTTTTATTTACAAAGAAAGAAAGAAAAAAAAATCTATGAAAAAAAATCTGTATATATTTCACTTCTTTTTTTTATAAGGAAGAAAAAGATACAATCAAAAATCTACTTTCACCTGTTTTCTTGTTGTTTTTTTAATGAGAGAAAAAGAAAAAAAAATATTTGCATAGTAAACCAGTAGATGAATCAGCCATTGAATCATTTGAAAAGTTCTGGTTATTCCGTTTGTTTGTTAAAATTTCCTGTTTTTCCAGTAGCGATGTTAAAAAAAATAAACACGTGTGCACTCATGCTGATATTAACACAACAATATTACTTTACCACACCACCCAGCCAGTAAGCAACTCCCAAATGGGCAAAATCCTCAGGATGGAGGCTCGTTCTGCTGCAGGCTGCAGCATGACATGGAGATTTTGAGATTATGTGGATGGATGAAAGGATAGATGGAGGAGTGATTAATCACACGGGGAAAAGTCGCACACAAACAAACAACATAAGGACACTAAAGCAGGTAGAATTACAGTAATAACACAAACATATCTAAGATTTTAACTAGAAACTGAGAAGAGAGATATAGTGCGTTTGACTCCCGCAATTACGACTTCATCCCCCCTGAAAGAGGTGAAAATAACAGATTGGGGGGGTTGAAACATTTATCAGTAATCATGAATATTACAATATACAGTATTTTCCATATTCATGCCAGGACGCAGCTTGTAGTAGGCTATAATTTCGGACACCCCTAAAGTGGACTATACCATTTCATCCAATCAGTGCGCTGGCTGGCTCACATTCAAGTTTCTAGGAGGGGGAGAGTCGGTGCTTCAAAAACAAAAAAACAAAACAAAACAAAAAAAAAAGACTTTGAGCTGCTGTGAATTAATGTAAGTAGCTACCTATAGCTAGTTTAATACACCTTACTTTCTCACTTTCAGAGTTTCATAATTATATTGTGTCAGGTGTCTAGACTACAGATGAATGCTAACGTGCGTCTATGGCTTGGCAGTTCAATGTAAAATGTCATATTATTTGAATGTTAGCTTACACTGGTGTCAGTCAAGCAGTGAGACAATGGATTAACGTTAGCTAGTTGTAGAGCAGTGCTCCCAGTAGACCACACACACACACCAACAGACTTTATTGTCTCTGTACTGTTGTTCCCTATCTTTGTCATCCACTGTGCTGCTGTAGCACTGGAAATTTCCCCACTGTGGCACTAATGAAGGATATCTTATCTTATCTTGTCTTGTCTTGTCTTGTCTTGTCTTGTCTTGTAGCTACATTTTGACATCAGTAAGTTGTAGACAGTGGTGGAAGAAGTACACAGATCCTTTACTTAAAGGGGACCTATTATGCTTTTCCTCTTTTCTGACCTATAAATGTTGTTACAATGTGAGATACTCATGTTAAATGATGCCAAAGTGTCAGATAATGAGGTTTATGCATTTGGACGTGAGCCCCGCAAGCTGTTTTGGATGGCTCTGCACGCTGTGTTTTACTGTCTTTTTTTTAAAAGAGTAGCCACATTGACGTCAATGCGTGCCGGACTTAACTGGGCATGCCCAGGAATACGCCGTACAGGTAAGCAGGCAATGACAACAAGCTACGGCTAACGGCTAACGTTACTTACCATTCAGAGACGCCTTGAAGTAACCTCTGTACTTCAGGCTGTCCAGTCTCTACCTCCGGATTGGATTCGGGATCCAACACATACGGCTGTATTTCAAAAGCTGACATTTTCAAAAGTGAAATTCTCTCAACTTCCGCACCGGCAAAATAAGGAGGTGGGGCTCGGCAGCCCTTTAGAAGTCCTCAGGAGTGTGACCAATCACAGCGGAGTAGGCTCTGGGCCGGGGGGGGTGGAGTAAATGAAACAGACCGTTTTCGTGGGATGCGGGAAATATAAGGAAGTGATGCAGTGAGAGACACAACGTCCCAAAGATCCACAAAGCTTTCAGTGCGGGTAATCGTGTGTAGCTGCTCTATAGGAGTCCAAAAATCAAATACAAAGGCCCGAAAATGAGCATAATAGGTCCCCTTTAAATAAACAACACCACTAACAAGTAAAAGTCCTGCATTTAAAATCCTACCTTTGTGAAATATCGGAGACTTTTACCTGTTTTGGCCGCAAACAATTTTGACCGAGACAAACACACAGCTTTTTTTGTGAAGTACCACAATCCAAACAGTTTGGGGACCATTGCTTTAATCTTTAAAAATAAAGAGTCATTTATAAGATTATTGAAGTCATATAAAGCTGTCACATAAATGTAGTGGAGTGGAAGTATAAAGTTACATAAAATGGCACAAAGCACAAGTACATAAAAGTGTGCTTAAGTGCAATACATTAGTAAATGTATTCAGTTACTTTCCACCACAGAATATAGAGTACATTATTTAATTTTAATAGTCTTTTGAGTGGTGGTTTAGTTTGGCTTTTGCCTCTTTGATATTAGCTTTTATAATAGGCACCCCCTACAGTAGTTTTCACTCAGGTATACAGGAGTTTAATCTGGTTGGATAGTTGAACAACTAAAATCCATGTGTACTGAAAGCTGATTAACTGTATTAGGTCAAATGTATGACTACGTCATTAAACTACGACATGTAGGTTTGGATTTTTTTTCTCCCTTAATAATAAAAACCTTCATTTAAAAACTGCATTTTGTGTTTACTTGTGTTATCTTTGACTAACATTTAAATTTGTTTGATGATCTGAAACATTTAAGTGTGACAAACATGCAAAAAAAATAAGAAATCAGGAAGGGTACAAACACTTTTTCACACCACTGTATATAAACAAGGTGGCTCATAGTGCTTTACATACAAATATAAAATAGATATACAATCAAATAAAAACAAGCTTAAATAAAATAAAACAGTTACAACAGAACAAAGGCCATATAATCTTTTGCATTAGGGTACTTTTAAAACTGAAACATTAAGCTAGCTACTACTTAAAGGCTACTATTAGACTATTTTTAAAGTAAGAAAACAGCTGACACATTTAGATTATTGTTTGGACTATGCCTTTCATGTTAGTCAGACACAGATCTAGAGCCTGTATGGTAACACATCTGCCTTCCTCTTTGGCATGTTGATAGTGTTTTTGGCTCTGGTTCAGCATTGTGTGGATCTGCATTTGAGCAGAAATGATGGTCTGCTAGGGTGTGTGTGTGTGCGTGTGTGATTTGTTAGCAGTTTAGATCTAGATCTTTGCTGGTGACTGGTGACTGCAAGACTTGTTTGTGTGGTACAGATATGATTTATTGTCATCTACAGACTGCAGACATTTTGTTAAACAAGCAAGCTGCTGTAAGGATTGTAAGACTCCTGTTAACTGAAGCACGCGCCTGCGCTGTACTGGGTTCTCTTCACACCCTGGAAAAAATGTTGACCCCCCAATTGTCAGTGTATAATTCGCACTCTGATGTCCACCCCATTCATATCAAAGAGGTACGACTAAACAGCAGAACTCCAATAGCTGCCTTATATGTACATATATAATTCTTATTGACCCTCAGATGTATCCAGGCTGCAGGTGATTTTGATTTTGGAGATAACTGCGTCCTCAACACAGTTAGAGTAAATGGACATTCTTTTATAAGCTTCACGGAAAAATGACAGTTGATAGAAACAGTGTCAAGCATCATTTAAAGGGATAGTTCACATTCTTTGAAGTGGGATTGTATGGTGTACGTATGCATAAACAGTATGTTAAATATATACAGTAGATGTCAGTCAGAGAAGCAGCCTGGAGTCTGACAGTAAAAAAAAAAAAAATCAGTATCAGTTTCAGTGTGCACTATATTTAACATATTTTCACTGCTTTACCTTAATGTCAGACAGTGATTTTTAATGGCAAAATGAAGCCACTGTATCATTCTCTTCAAAGCCAGACTCCATTGTGAAAAACTAACTGCCTCTAACAGTCATTTTGTTTGTGTTGTTTTGTGACTTTGGCGTTTAAAAGGGTAAAAGTTGGTTCAGATTCACCAAAGTCACACAGAAACACAAACTGACCGAGGCAGCCAACATGGTCTCACTCAATAGTCGCTGAAATCCAGAATTATGGAATTTACTTCATGAAATTTGTAAAACTCAAAACACTGACACCATTTTTAACTTTATAAAAGGATATTTATTTTAAAACATGATTCAGAAGCTGATATATGTAAAAAAAAAAAAAAAAAAAATATATATATATATATATATATATATATATGTTTTTTTTTTTTTTTTTTTTTTTTTTCAATCACATTGTACCAGGCTACACGGACCGATTTTTCTCTTAAGCATTAAAATTGTAGTGTATTTGTGATAAAAACAGTTTTGATTATTTTCAGCTGATGTATTAAAGGATTGTAATGATGCGTTGCTGATCATACTCCAACATCTTTGTGTTTGGATAAATGATGAATTGGTTTTAAGCACCAGGACTGGTCATGAGGACGTCCTTCAACAGCGGCTCGTCATCCTCGTCAGCTTTGTTGTCCTGCTGACACACAACAAAATAAACTTTGATAAAGCAACAAGACAGAGTTAAGTCAACTTAATACCTTCTAATGATACAAACAGTAAAAGCACTAATCTGTTATCACTTATACTGTTCAACTACTACAACTACTATCATTACTGACGCTACAGCAGCTAGTAAGAATACTGCTACTACTACTACTACTACTACTACTGCTACTGGATTGTGACTGTGTGTGGTTCATATTCATACCTGTTCACTCCACGGGTAAAGCAGAGCCCTGATGCCCAAAACAGTGATGCTGATGCAGACAAGCAGCTGGAGAAAAACAAGGACGATCATAGAAATGTCCATGGCCATCACCAAACGCTGATACAGACAAGAAACAACAAAAAAAGAATTCAGTTTGATTAAACTGAGTATTTATGAGAAACAAATGAGACTACCAAAGTCAGTTTTAAATGACATAATCAAGACTCCTCTGAACGCTAACTACTCTACAGTTGTGTTTACGTTTAATATTAAAGGACAAGGCTGGAAATATTCTTTATTATTCATTATCAACTCTCACACACACACACACACACACACACACACACACACACACACACACTGGTTTCTTTTAAGGTAATCCCACATACAGTATCCTTTACCAGCCTGGTGTGGCTACACATTTGACAAACAAAAAAGCCTGTCTCACTTAAGTGGTGATATAATTAAGGGACTCATTTATAAAACAATGTGTAGGATCCATACTAAAAATATATGTACAGACAAAAGCCAAAAATGGTGTGCACCAAAAATATTCAACATTTTCTACAATTAGGCTTCCACCTCACCGTCTGTGTCGCCAATATCCCATCTCTATAATGTTCATAAGCATGGGTCAAAGTTTGTTTCCCATCAAGTCTGCTTTTATAGATCAACTTTTGCTTGGGAAGTGGAGTACGCCTCTTTCAGGCTGTTGGAGCCACAATAACATTCTTTGTATTTGTTTTCATTCATGTTTAACTAAGAGTGACCAGACAGTCCCTCCAGGATCTCACGCCCCAAAACCCTTGAATGTGGCCAGTTTTGTCAAAAATTGCGATAAAAATTGCTGCGTTTTTATATGATTTTTGCCTGAAATTCCCGCTAATGACAAAGATTGCAAGTCAGTAGGAAAGATTTTTTTAAACTACTGCCTCCAAAAAATAAGTCACGTAATCACTTGCTTTAATAATCACGTCAAAATGCTGTTTTCCTAAGCCTGTCTAAAACCATTTTCCCACATGAGCTGACATGGTGTTTGTACAATGTCACTGCTACATATAAACCCATGTACTGCTGTGGACGCCACGTTAGTTCAGCTCTGAAACTCACACAAAAAATAAACGGCGTAGTCCAGCGACTCCAGTGTGCTCTGAGGTACAATTACTATTTCTGTTGATGGATTCCAGCTTTAAAGAGAGCAATACAACTGCTTCAGTTCCCCGTCAGACGGGGCTGTCTGACGGCAAGGTGAAGCAGTAAAATAATCCCTTTATAACGTATACTTTTTCTTTTCTTTTGGTGGTGCTTTTCTTAAAGGCTAAAATGTGTTTCACTGCTGCCAGACTCCAGTGATGAAAACAGTAAAACACGGAACACAAGATCTCATTGATCTACTGCTGCCTCTGATTGGTTAGTTCATGTTACTACGTGACTTTCAGAACTGAGCTAACGTGGCATCCACAGCAGTGAGCTACACTGCTTGGGTTGTGCCCCAATAGACTACTGGTGTCTGCTTCACCAAACTGGGAGCGTGCCAAACGCCATCTAACTGTAGAACAATAGAAGAAAAATGCAGCATAAAACCAGCTTGATCCTTCAAAGCATGCTTACCTGGTAATACTGTGCCACATATCTGCAGTTGTTGTCTATAACATCAGGAGCGTACCCGTAGAATCCATCACACAGCCTGGCAACACTGGTATTTGCTATGTCTAGGGCATAGAGCACGATGCCAAAAATGGCAAGGGCAGATCCGATTAAGTTCACCAACACCGCAAGGACCACCTGTGAGGGAAGACTCCGTTATTGTTTATGCTGCTCCACAAAGTCCTTTTTTACCTGCTCCCCACAGCTTCTCACAGTCTTTAGAGCCTAACATTAGCTTTTTACTGCTGGTGAAAAACCACAAGTGTTGTTCACTTGTGAAGAGTATCTTCCTGAACAAAACATGGAAGTATCATTAACGTCTGTTTGTCACAGAGTTTATTTCATGCAATAATCCAAAATCCAATAGAAAAATCCCTCTGACGAGGGAACCAGGGCGACGCTAACGTCCGCATTGGCCTACGAAAACGTCATCCCTGGAGCACTCGATGGTCCAAATTAAATAAAGGAACATTTCAGACTGTGATTGTAATTTATTTCCCAACATTTTATCAACATGATGCAGGTCAGTCACCTTCAGTCTTGTGAACGCCATGTTACGGTTCTGACCAATGCCCAGGTGCTCACTCACACCTCGGGAGCGTGAGCAGCAAACACTGACTGCAGTTCACTTAAAAGCCTCAGAAAGTGGTACTAATGACATGGATTTTCTTTAAGTTACATACAGAATGTTTGAATTCCCATCACTCTTAACATAAACAGGTGCACGGCTGAAATGGCTTGTATTCTTTACTTACCAAGAACATAGCAGGAAACCTGTCGGCAAGAAGGGTCATGATTCCAGCTAGGACGAACTGAAGAGAGGACAGAAGACAGCTCAAAGAAATTAATTAAAGTTCATACAAATGTTTTTCAAAAGCATCTATTTTTTTAATTTCTATTTATAAGAAAGAAAACGAATCCATGTAAAACCAGTTTTGTTCGGCCTAGATGTCGAAAAAAAAAAAAAAAAGTCCTAAAATCATTATATGAAAGTTCTGGTAATCTCTTTGGTAAAAAAAAAAAAATACAAAAACATTCCTGCTTTCCTCATTGTCCTCTGCATTGATGTTAGCATAAGAAATACATTAAAAGACAACATTATCTTACCACACCACCCAGCCAGTAAGCAGCTCCCATGCAGGCAAAGTCATCAGGACGTAGGCATGTTCGTCCTGGCCCCAGTCCAAGATTGAACAGGCCCACCATGATCTGTATGGTCTGCAAATAAAAAATAATATCAAAAGCCAACAACTTAACATCTCAAAACCAGCACCTAGTACTGCTTACAAATAAATACATTTCAGTTTCTCTCACCCCGAGAGCTGCACATGTGCTGGACAGCATCAGCGCCTTGTTCACTGAGCAGCACATCGGACTGTAGCAGAGAGTCTTGAGGATTTGACACAGCGGCGGTAACATGCTCTTCTCATCAGCCGCCACAGTGACCACAGTCACTCCCTTGTCTCTGACAACAGTGACGGACATCTCTCACACCTGCAACATGACATGGAGATTTTGAGATGGAAGGTTGGATAGATGGAGCACTCATTAATCCCACTGGTAAAATTACAGTGTTACAGCAGCAAATTCACACATAGGTACATCAACATAAGGACACTTAGAGAAGAAGATTAAAGAACTAAAATAAAAAAAACATATATAACAGATTCTGTGTGTTGAACAAAGGAAAAGTGAATCTGTCTTAACATTTTGAAACCTGCCATAGTTGTAGGTGCAAGGGGCCAGAGAGGTGGCCAGGTGCCTGGTGGCCCTCTCAAACAATCATCAGAAGGTGATTTGTTGTTGGCTTTTTAGTATCATGGATAACTGAACGAGCCTAATAGGTGCAGGTCTGATGCACCTGGACCAGAGTTTCTGCGAAAAGCTAAGTGACAATTTCTCAATGGAAAGTCGATACTACAAAAAGACACAAAACTCTTACAAATACCGTTTTTCCAACAACATGGAACCAGTTCTGTTCTGGTGCCTGCTCCTAATTTTAAACCGATTGAACCGCCCCATTTCCACCGAGCAGTACGGCACAGTTCAGTTCAGTTTGGTACGCTGTTTTTTCCGTTTCCACTGTGAAAAGTTGTGGATGGTACCAATGAACCGTTCTGTACCGTCCCCATGTTTGGTCCCCCCTCTGTTGGGGTACCTAGCACACAGATCTGGTACTAAAAGGTGGAGCTGTGAACACTGCAGTCTGATTGGTCAGTAGAGGACAGTCACTCTGCTCTGGGCTGAGTTGTGTCTGGTTTTGAGGCTCATGTAACCACTGTTCATAATTTTTTAGTTTCCAAACTGTGCCTCAGTCTGTCCCCACATTTAATAGTTTCCTAATGTAAATATGCACATGCACAATCAAAATGTGCTCTGGAGCAGTGAGATCACACTAGAGCTGCGACAATTAATTTAATGTGATGATTTCTTGCTTTTCTGTTTCATATCATAAACTGAATATTTGGGGGTTTTGGACAGCTGGTCAAACAAAATACAACTTGCAATGATGTTACTTCGAGTAAGTCTGACTGACATATTTTACTGTTTTCTGACATTTTACAGACCTATGGATTAATCCATCAATCAAAAATATAATCAGCAGATTAACCAGTGATGAAAATAATCGTCCTGTTGCAGCTCTAGATTTTATTATGTCTTGTTCCTTAAAAAATGCCAGTGAGCCTTATTATTACAAAACTGTAAATATGGCCCAACTTTGCCAAAACAGAACATTTTTTTGTTTCGGTTTTAGGCAGAAGTCCCTGCCTGAGGCATGATAACAGGAAATGTGGGTGAATCACAGCGACATGCAAACTGGTGCAAGTTCAAAAACAGGTTTTGATGTTTGGAGGGAGGTCAAGTTCTGTTTCCCAGAAAGTGCTGCAGCACTTCCTTGTCTTCACATAAACTACCCCAAAATAAGGATATGGAAATAATAAGGAATAATGATCTTGAACGTCGACCAACAGACACGTGCATATTATTTTCATAATTGAGGGAGACAAAATAGTTTCTCTCCATAACGCTCCTTTACAAACAGTAAAAACATTATTACATTAGGAAAGTATCCATATCACCAAGTTCAGAGCTCAATAAACATGTTGTCTCAATATAAACTTCAAATTATTATGAGTTATGTGTTTTTGTGTGCAGATGACTCACCTGGTTTCTGTCTGCTGACTCCTGTAACAGTGTCAGTCTGGCTCACTGAAGGTGTGTTCAATTACAGTAGCAGCAACAAAGCTGATGCTTCCTGTCTCTCGTTTGATTTCTTCAAAATAAAAGCTCCTTTACGTCTTTATTTGAGTAAAAGTAGGAGGGCCAAAATCCAAGTATACAGATCATTGTGATCATCGTAAACAAATTTTACTTTTTTTTACTTACATCTGTGTCCTGTATCAAAAACACAAGTAAGTAAAATACTAATACCTCAGACCTGTTGCTATGGTGATCATGGATGCTTCAGAGTAGCAGCCGCATTTATGTTGGTGCAAGCCCTCTTCATATGTTTGCATTTGCAAATACAGCTGCTCAGGAGGAGCAGAGACGGATGAGTGCTTGGAGTTCAGCAATTTTGCAGCAACAACTTCTCCTCCCTCCAACACGAAGAGCCAGTCCGCGTCACCGCCAGTGTCGCCGGTTTTGGGTCCGTCCTGGGAGAACTGCTGTCTGGTGGGAGAACTTCGAAAATGAAGTGGTTGTCCCGGAGGAGTGGCGTGAAAATTTTAGGATGTCGCGGTCATCACTGCTGTCACTCTTGGAATTGCTGCGTCCCTACATCGAGGGTGAGATGACCGTCATGCGGTCTCCTGTCAGTGTCATAAAAAAGTTGCCTGCACCCTGTATTACCTGTCAACGAGGGTAGACTGCGTAAGACGGCATACATACACGGGTTGGTGTAAATACAAAGTTTTCTGTAAACGGACAGGTGTGCACGAAATAATTCTTGAAAACGGAGATGGTGAAATGTCCGTTTATGAAAATAGCCGGCTACGTGTAAACGTAGTGAAAATGTCTGCAGCGAAAAAGGTCCATTGTTGATCTTAAAGACGGTCCGAAGGCCAAAACATCATCATCAAAATAAAAGGAATGCATATAAAGCCAGAGTGTGCAACACTTGTTTTCTATAATCAAGTAGAGCTACAGGTGTGAACATGGGGAGGAACCGAAGAGTGGGCAACAGACTTTCATGATGACAATAAACGATAAAACGGCCCCCAAAAGTGAAGCCAAAACATCTTGATTGCCCCTGGTGGCTGGTTGCAGTACAGTCCATAAGCCCCACCCCCTCCGTGTTAGCAGATGGGGGATGGGCCAAACTAAAGCTTCAAGTACACATCATATAAATTTTTCCCAAAGATGGTTTCTGTCATTTAAAGAAGTTCTTATGAGGGGGATGTTTGCTCAAATGTTTATTTTTCTGATAAGTTTGGTTGAAATTAGTTATTTGGTGCAATAAATTATAAAAAGATGGTGTGAAAAAGAACAGTAAAAGCTGATAGAAATACTTTAAACCTCCTTTTAAATCAGCTGAATTGGTTGCATTATGTGGAGTTTTTCCATTTTATTCTTCAAGCTGGATGTTTACATTGGACATGAAGTCTACACACAAAACACTTCAAGTATGCTACTTAAGTAGAACACTAACAGCTTTATTTCTCCTTAGCTGAGGGACTTACTTAAGGGTGTTGCACAGAATCCCTTAGAAGCTTTCATTCAAGCATTAACTGCACTGAAAGAGATTTTACAGCAGAGAAATTCTACAGTTTCCATGAAGACGATGTTTGCACTCGAGCTTGTGACACTCAGGTCTTTTAAATGAAGCTGAAGATGAAGTTCAATCAGGAAGACTTTATTTATACTACATCCATTCACAATCCTGGGTGCATTCTGAAGTGCACTTTTACACTTTCTGCACTTTTTCAATTACACTTACTTTTTCTTTTTACTTTTAGTAAAGCTGCCCTTAGAAAGTACGTACTGTTGCATGCAGTATGCACACAATCAGGACATACTACTGTCTGACAACATGATGCCAGGAACTTTGACCCTCTTGCCTTTACATCCGTTACCATGGAGATAAAACAAACGCCACTTACCCAGTACCCTGGAGACGGAGATCAACCCAGAGAGCTCTGCTGCTGCTGCTTTGCAGTGTGTGTAGTCTAACTTTAAAAAATTGCAGTGAATTTGTAATAAAAACAGTTTAGATTATTTTCAGCTGATGTATTAAAGGATTGCGATGATGTTTTGCTGATCATACTCCAACATCTTTGTGTTTGGATGAATGATGAATTGATTTTAAGCACCAGGACTGGTCATGAGGACTTCCTTCAACGGCGGCTGGTCAACCTCTTCAGCTCTGCCGCCCTGCTGACACACAACAAAATAAACTTTGATAAAGCAATAAGACAATAAATCAATTCATATTGTACTAACACTACACGCACTGTTCTGTTACCTGCTGTGTTAACTCCTACCATTACTAACGCTACTGATGTTTGAGGTCCAGCAGCTATTAGGAATCCAACGACAAGTACTACTGACTACAACTGGATTGTGACTGTGTGTTTGTCTTAGCTCATACCTCTTCCTTCTTCAGGCGACACAGAGCCCTGACACCCAAGACGGTGATGCCGATGCAGAAAAGCAGCTGGAGAACAGCAAGGACGATCATAGTAACGTCCATGGTCAACATCACACGCTGATACAGACAAGAAATGACAGAGAGAGAATTCAATTTGATTCAAAGAGGATTCAAACTTCACTTTAAAATGTGAGTGTTAATGATTTACAAGGTAAAAACAAATGCAATACAGAGAGTGCATTTCATCATGTTAGCGTGTCTCCCCTCTTCCCTCGCTCGCTCGCTTCCTCTCCTCACCTCTTTAGTCACCTGCAACTCAGCTGGTCAAATCGTCAGCAGCCGATTTTAGAATGTAAAATACGTCACCTGTCTTTACAGCCAGTCGCCTTGTAGTGAAGTCTGCTGGTCAAGTCAAAATGACCACAGATGGTGTGTTCGCTTGCTGCAGCAGGTGCTCCATCCCCGCTGAGCACTCTGTTTCCATCCTCATGTGTGCCAGTTTGGTGGGACACTGCCGCTGTATGTGCTTATACCCTGCCCACACACACACATTCTTACTGACTAACTAATAGCTGGCGCTATTTATAATGAATACAGTCCATCTGATGCTTTCTTTTCAGAAGCTACAAATTATATTCAGCCACAAAATGAACCTTAAAAGCTGCAAATCGAAACAGAAGTACAGAGAGTTGTTGCATAGAGATGATACACAGTCTCATCTGTTGCATTGGTGTGAACTGGCAGGTTTTTAAAACGTTGCAGAGTGGCGCATTGCAAGTAGTTGCCTGTTTCAACTCGTCCCCTCTTAAATCTTTGGTCTGAGCTGAGCTTAAAGCTCACCTTTTGGTTCCTCCCCAGGGTTAACACCATTAGCTCTGTCAGCGCTGTTGTTGATAGCACCGTTAGCTGCTAGCCGTTTACTCAGCCACCTGCATGTTAAGAGCCGTGTGCAGACGATCTGAATCAATCCAAATCAGCGATATGCTCTGATTATCATATAGAGATCCTTTAAACAAAAACATACAAGTACATGTACCTGTACACCTGCCATTTTCCATATATTCACCAGATGTCCTTGAACTTTCCCCATCTCTCTTGCACTTACATTTTTGATACTGAATACAGATGTAAGTAAATTAGGTCAAAATTTGATTGCAGGCCTGTTACCATAACATTCTGTACTCTTACATTGTGGTGTTGCTTTTTTTACTCAAATAAAGGATCAAACTAATTCTGCTGCTGCTACGTATGTAGTGTTGGGGAGCGCAGGGCACAACCTCATGTGGAGCAGACTGTAACAGAGACTTTTTAAGTGGTCACACAGGCTCAATCCTTGAATTCCACAGAGATTAGATGTGTGTCAGTGACAGCGACAAAGAGTGTTTTTGGCTAATTTGTCTTTGCCAAATTAGTTTCCTGATTACTGAGCTGTCTGTAAGTCACCAAATCCAATCATATCATCTTCATAACTGTCTTGTTGCCTAAAACATAGAGCCATTTTAATCATTAGCCCCTTTTACGCTGCCAGATTTTCCGCTAATGTTTGGCCGTTTTGCCGGCAAGCTGCGAGCATTTAGACACAAAGAGCCGGATTGGCGAGTTGATCCGAGGTGCCCAATTTTCCGCCTCGTAGGGTAGTCATATTGGCGGAACGGTTTTGATCTAAACAGAGCGAGACGGCTTTCCACCACGGGAGGGGCTGTTGATGACGCCGCACGCTCGACACACTAGCGTGGACTTCAAACCAGGAAACAGCTGATAGCAGGAATGAGAATCTAGCAACACTAAGGAGAGGCAAAGCAGAAGATGAGCAACTGGGGAGATAAAGAATTGCGCGCCCTCCTTGCCTTTGCTAACGAGGAGGCCATTAACTGTCAGATGACGGGAACCGTGAATGATGAGCAGATGTACGAGAAAATTGCCGAAGGACTGACCAGCCGGTACGTCACTGTTTACGTCACACGCTGAGCTACACGTTCTATTACTTGCTCACGCCCCCCATTGCCCCGAAAAAGGCGCATTCTGTATAAACACAAGAAGGCAGGCGGCAATTTGCCGCACTCCCCGATTTTGTTTTTATACTGCCAATGCAGAAAGAAGAGGGATTGGACTTTCCTGCAAATTTGCACAATACCTATGTAAAAAGGGCTTATGTGACCAACTCCCAGCCAGTGTTAGCTAGGCTTGATAGAAATTTTCACGTAGTGTTACAACCAAGCAACCAAAAGCGCATTTTCTCTATTTCGGCACTTCAGACTCAGTTTAAACTAAAGTCCTTAATTAAATGAGGTATAGCTAGTATTTTAATTTGTCAGGTATTGACGCACAGTTTCACAGTCTTGTCAATATTCATACATTCAATATTCATATGCTGACTTGTGGCTCTATGTTACCCAGTTTATGCACATCTATCGGTCCAACCATTGAATATCAATGACAGACTCACAGATGGACGGACACCTGTACAAATGTCTATCCCTCCCCTGATGTAGATGGAGCCCTACAGTATGTACATAAAAGCATATTGAATTAATTGTGTTAAAGAGACTTTACTCTATGCCTGTTAAACCCATGGGGTACGTTGTAACATAACACTTCCACCACTTCACAGCAGCTGAGGAAGAAAGGTGAGCTCTAGATGAAAATAACAGCTGTTCATTTGTAGCAGAGATGTGCATGTTGTTAGAATAAAGCAACAAAAAATTAATATTAAACAGTTTTAATAACATTAAGTTTTAAATTTGTTAGATTGTACACTGCTCTCCCCTGGGTCATTTAAAGGCTTTTATTTTGAAGAATAAACAACAGGAAGTGCCAGTATTGCAGTTCCCTGATCTCACCCTCAGTAAACCAGGCTGTCGCAGTTACAGGAATTTGAAGATACGAACCAGGTGAGTTCACTGCAATTAAAAACCGAATAATGCATAATAATATAACGACTTTATTAATTTAATGACTTTATAATGAAACTGTGTTTACTGCGCTCTGATTGGTCGATATGGAGGTTCTGTTGATGGTTATCATGTTTTACTGTTAAGGAAAGACAGATGTTATTAAGTCGTGTGACACTAGTCGACATTAAACCCGTGATTCCTGATTTTTATTCGTTTTTTACATCGTGTCATTTCGTGTTAGTTTTAGGATAAACAGGAAGTGCATCAGCTCTCTGTGAAACTGAACTTGACCCGCGTGAGTCTTGTTTTAAACACAGTAACAGTTATCACACCTCAGCTCAGGTGTTAAATACCGCGAATATTAAGGTTTAAAAACAAGGGCTGGTTGATGTTTTAACTTGTTTTCAGTGAGTCCTCAAGTTTCACTTTTCTTTCATTTCCAGTAATCACAGCACAGGGAGGGACTTACTGACAGAAAGCTCTGCTTTGGCAGCAACCAGATTTGGGTCATTTTGTTTTAAAGCTCAGTGGCATATTTTAAAGAGTAATACACACAGTTATTTAAATTATTGATTAATCTGCTGATTATATTCTTGATTAAGATCAAGATGAACTTTATTGTCCTACAAAGTAGATTTCTTTTTTTCTATTTGTTATTTGATAGGGACGATGATGCAAGAGTATGGGACTGATGTGTGGCACAGAGAGTTTATAGCTGTTGCTAATAATCAACGCATGTCTCTAGCTGGGTGTTTACATGTTATTAAAAATATACAGTTTGAAACAGTGGTTTCCAACTGGTCCAGCCACAGGGTCCAAATTTGTCCTTGGTTGTAAGTTCAAGGTCCACAAGGTTTAATATATTCAGCATTATACTTCCTTTTGGTAATGTCGTCGATATACTGTGCTGCCTTAAGCTGTGGTGCTGCTTTCAAAGACTGATTGCGTCACATTGGCATGCCCAAGGATGTCTCATTTCAAAGGCTTCTCTAAATGCGGCCTTCTTTCCCAGAGTTTGGAGGATGTAACCGATGAATCCTTCGTGGCCAAGCCTATCCCAAGATGCATTGAGCGCTGGTGTCGGTTACATATTAAGATAACTAACAGTTGTTAACTAGCTAACGGTTAACTGTTGTTAATATTACTATGAGCTAAAAGCAAACAGCTTAAACAATCTTAAAAACCATCAGCCTGAAATATATCAAACAGCGGTGTCTCCGGTGGTGAATCATCTCCATCCATCCATTTTCGTACCTGCTTATCCTCTTGAGGGTCGCGGGGGGGTGGAGTCTATCCCAGCTGACACTGGGCGAGAGGCAGGGTACACCCTGGACACGTCACCAGACTGACACATAGAGACAGACAACCATTCACACTCACATTCACACCTACGGACAATTTAGAGTCACCAATTAACCTGCATGTCTTTGGACTGTGGGAGGAAGCTGGAGTACCCTGAGAAAACCCACCCCTCCTGGGATTGAACCAGGAACCCTCTTGCTGTGAGGCAACAGTGCTAACCACTAAATAATATATCTCTAATACTCTAATAACAATCTCTGGGTCCATGATTTAGGGCTAACTAATTTACTAACTTACTCCTTCTTTTGTGGAGGGCAGCTAATTGCTATGAACCAGGAACTGTAACAGATTCTAGGTTTCAGAATACAAACAAACACACACAAAATGTCACACACTCCAGAGCTTCGTCCTTTGACTGAAAGTTCTTCTCAGTTTCTGTTTAAAATCTTAGATATATTTTTGTTATTACTTTAATTCTACCTGTTTTAGTGTCCTTATGTTGTTTGTTTGTGTGCGACTAATCACTCCTCCATCTATCCTTTCATCCATCCACATAATCTCAAAGTCTCCATGTCATGCTGCAGGTGTGAGAGATGACCGTCACTGTTTTCAGAGATAAGGGGGTGACTGTGATCACCATGGCGACTGACAGGAAGAGCATGTCTCCACCGCTGTGTCAGATCCTGAAGTCTCTCTGCTACAGTCCGATGTGCTGCTCAGTGAGCAGGAATAAGCAGACCAGTTTGGCTGCAGCTCTCGGGGTGAGAGATTAAGATGTGTTTATTCATGTGCAGTGTGAAGTGATCGTCCCTGAGATGTTAAGATTTAACATGTTTGAATCTCCTAAAGACCATACAGATCATGGTGGGGCTGTTCAACATCGGACTCGGGCCAGGACGAACGAGCCTCCATCCTGAGGATTTTGCCCATTTGGGAGTTGCTTACTGGCTGGGTGGTGTGGTAAAGTAATATTGTTGTGTTAATATCAGCATGAGTGCACATGTGTTTATTTTTTTTAACATCGCTACTGGAAAAACAGGAAATTTTAACAAACAAACGGAATAACCAGAACTTTTCAAATGATTCAATGGCTGATTCATCTACTGGTTTATTATGCAGATATTTTTTTCTTTTTCTCTCATTCAAAAAACAACAAGAAAACAGGTGAAATACAGTAGATTTTTGGTTCTATCTTTTTCTTCCCTATAAAAAATAAGAAGTGAAACATATACAGATTTTTTTCATGGATTTTTTTTTCTTTCTTTCTTTGTAAATAAAACAAACAGAAAAAACAAGTGAAATTTAGTTGGAAATTTAGTAGAATATTTCATTTTTTTCTTTTCATAAAACACCAACAACAAGAAAACAGGTGAAATATAGCAAAAATATTATTTAATGGATTTTTTCTTTTTTTTTTTAATAAACAAAAAAACCAAATGAAATTTAGTAGACTTAATATAATTTTTTTTCTTGTTCCATTTCATGAAAAACAAGAAAATGGGTGAAATACCGCAATTTTTTTCATATTTTTTTTCTTTTTTTAAGAAAATGAGACAAAAAAACAAGTGAAATTTAGTAGATTTAATATAGAGTTCTACTTTTTAATAAAGTAAAACAAAAAACAAGTGGAATTTAGTAAATTTAAAACATCTTTTTCATAAAATTTTATAATCTAATATAGTTTTTAATTTTTTCAGTAAAAACTAACAAAAATGAAATTTAGGAGATTTATTATAGATGTTTTTTCCTCAGAAATGAGGTGAAAATGTAGTAGATGTAAGAATTATTTTTAATAAAAAAAAATAAAAAATAAAACAAAACAACTGACACTCGGTAGATATATATATTTTTTCTTTTTCTTTCCTATAAAAAAGAAGTAAAACATAGCAGATTTATTCATGGACTTTTTTTCTTTCTCTAAATAAAAGAAAACAAAACAATGTGAAATGTTGTAAATTTAATATCATTTTTTTTATAAAACAAAGCAAAAAAACAGTGAAATTTAGTAGCTTTAATATTTTATATTTTTTTCTTTTTTTTAAATATAAAAAACAAGCGAAATTTAGCAGATTTTTTCCCTTTCTTTCTTAAAAAAAACAACAAGAAAACAGGTGAAATACAGTAGATTTAACACTGATTTATTCTTTTTCTTTCCTATTAAACAACAAGTGAAATTTAGTCGATTTGAATCAATGTCTCTGTTTTGTGCCCTCTTCAGTTCATCGCAGTCGGAATCATGACCCTTGTTGCCGGCCGGTTCCCCTCTTCCTGCCTGGTAAGTAAAGACTAAAAGTGGGTGACATAAAGGGGTGCATGTGAGGTCAAACAGTAATGCTGAATGATGAAATTGATGTGACTGTATTAGTAGATTCACTGCCAGAAGCAGGGCCGAGCATCACACTGAATACTGTACACTGTTTTGGAGCGCTGTCAAAAGAATAATCTTTTTTCTCAGGTGGGCCTCGCTGTGACGATGAACATAATCGGATCTGTCTTCACCATTGTTGGCATTGTGCTATACAGCATAGACATCTACGATGTCACTGGTGCCGACATGTGTGACTGGGGCAGTGCTCGTAATTCTGATATGTGCAGAAGTGTACTGTACTTTTTCCGGGTAAGCATGATCTTAAAGGACAAAGCTGGTTTTATACTGTATTGTTTTTATTGTCAACAAACTCCATGTAAGAAAAACAAATCTGACAACATATTAGTCCGTCCCTCAGTATTGTACAACCTCTCTACCCTGTCTGTGGCTCATCTGAATCTTTAAAAACTGGTGAAAGGTCAAAGGTCAAGGTCAGTGTGACCTTACAAAACTTGTTTTGGGCTTTAACTCAAGAATTCTTACACTAATTATGACCAAACTTCACACAAATGTCTAACAGGATATAATGATGAAGTGATGACATTTAACATTCAAAGGGTCAAAGGTCAGCTTCACTGTGACATTTTAATGTCACAGACATGGATGTAACTGTAAGAGAAAGCTGACAGGTGTGCTGAGGCATCCAACCACGGTGCTGTAATTCTATTTTGTTGGATTTTTTATTATTATTATTAATAATAATAATAATAATAATAATGATAATGATAATGAAAATAATAAGCTTTATTTACATAGCACCTTTCATACAAGAAATGCAGCACAAAGAGCTTTACAATAAGAGCAGTATAAGCACTCAGTGCTGGACACTAAACAGAAGTAATTCATAAAAGTGTTGGAGTTGTAAAACTATAAATCATAACAGCTAGCAAGATTTTCAAAGAGTTGAAGAAGCATGAAGCGTAAAAAGACAGAGTTTCAGACCTGTATCAGGACATCAGAGCTAGTCAAAGGCTAAAGTGAACAGATACTTTTTTAGCTTTCTTTAACAATATTTAGCGAGCTAGCTTCCCTGATATCTATATGTAGTGTGTTCCATAGCTTTGGGGTGTAACTGGGCTGCATCCCTGATCTTCTGCTAACTGTTGCTAGGAACCTCCAATAAACCAGCAGCAGATGATCGCAGTGTTCTTGGAGGAAAATAGTTAACAAGGGAGCTAGCAATGTAGCTCAGTCCCAGTTCATGCAGGGCTTTGCATACAAGGAGGAACAGCTTAAAATCAATTCAAATGTAACAGGACGTCAGTGCAGAGCAGCTCAGACTGGCCTGACGTGCTCGCTCCTCTTGGTTCTGGTTAATAGTGGTGATCATTCAGTGGTGTTTTTTGGGAGGCCTGTAAAAAGTGCGATACAATCGACACACATATTCTTATGCAGCTATGTGCTGTATTATTGTGCAAATAACAATAATGTAAATAAATTAATAGCCCAAGTTATCAAAACACTGCATAAATGAGAAGATTTAAACAGGTAACAGCTGTGCAGCACGTCGTATGTAACTGACTTTGTGCATGACTGATGCTATGGACCTAAGGATTTCTTATTTATCAGCTTCGGCTCCTCCGTCCTTGTGTCTCTTCCTCGCCTCCTCCACTCGCATCTCCCATGGTTGGGACTAAAGAGGCGAGGAGAGGAAGCGAGCGAGGGATGAGGGGAGACACACTAACATGATGAAATGCACTCTCTGTATTGCATTTGTTTTTACCTCGTAAATCATTAACACTCACATTTTAAAGTGAAGTTTGAATCCTCTTTGAATCAAATTGAATTCTTTCTCTGTCATTTCTTATCTGTATCAGCGTATGATGGTGGCCATGGACGTTACTATGATCGTCCTCGTTGTTCTCCAGCTGTTTGTCTGCGTCGGCATCACCATTTCGGGTGTCAGGGCTCTGTGTCGCCTGAAGAAGGAAGAGGTATGAGCTAAGACAAACACACAGTCACAATCCAGTTGAAGTCAGAAGTACTTTTAGTTGGATTCCTAAAAGCTGCTGGAGTGTACAGTGTAAGTAGTAAGAGTGCGTGTAGTGTTAGTACAACATTGATTAATTTATTAGAAGGTATTAAGTTGACTTAACTCTGTCTTGTTGCTTTATCAAAGTTTATTTTGTTGTGTGTCAGCAGGGCGGCAGAGCTGAAGAGGTTGACCAGCCGCCATTGAAGGAAGTCCTCATGACCAGTCCTGGTGCTTAAAATCAATTCATCATTCATCCAAACACAGAGATGTTGGAGTATGATCAGCAACGCATCATTACAATCCTTTAATACATCAGCTGAAAATAATCTAAACTGTTTTTATTACAAATTCACTACAATTTTAATGTTTAAGAGAAAAATCGGTCCGTGTTTTTATCAGCTTTTGAATTACGGTGTAAAGTAAACATCACTGAATAAAGGTAAAAATGGCGACAATGTTTTGAGTTTTTCAAATGTAAAGAATGAAATTTCGTTCACTGGGGAGGTGGGCATCTCAAACTCTGAGCAGATAAACTTGTCAACATGGACGCCATTAAAGGTTATGTGTATCTCCTATAACTTTTGCCATAAAGAAGAAACCTCTCTATATTCACCAAGGTTAGTAGATGTGATCTGCAACCAGGTGCACAAAACACCTTAAGTTCAGATTTTCATTTAAGTTAGAGTCAGGGTTTTCTCAAAATATAATCAGTTGCAGAAAACACATCTTCATGTTTCCTTAAATTGTTCACTAAAATAATACCAAGACATGGTTTCTCCTTATCTTCATCTTATACTTAAGGAATCCCTTAAAGTTAGTTCAATCAGGAGGGACTCGTTCTGAGAGAAAGAATAGTTATTAACGTGCACATAAGTATGAGAAATGTGACAAGTCATTGGCAATTAGACCCCATCGTGATGTCATCTATTTCAGGAGGGTGGTAAAGAGGTAGTAGATTAGGGAGGTGGTGATGAGATGAGATGAAGAGGGAGCTGAGGATCTGGATGTGAAGAGGAGTGGGCTTTTGATGAGCTCGTCCTGGGCTCTGGGTAAGGTGACTGGAGGTGAACAAGGTGGAGGAGGGTGTGACGATTCTTTAAATGACAGCTGATGGGAGCAGAGAGGAGAACAGATTTAAAGTTTGGCAGCAGCGACATTAATAACTGAAGGAGATCGTGGTAAAGTTTGATTGGCTAGACAGGAGGGAACATCCATAGCCAGCTGACTGGTGGATGTGGTCAGAGTGGGATAGAGAGATTATGTGTTCATACTACCACACTATATAGTATGCCAGAAAAAGATGTAGTACTACGTCCCACTACATAGTATGTCAAATGCAGTATACCAAAAATACCAGGATGCTCTACTACAGTATGCAAGCCAGCATGCTTTCTTTGGCTATTCTGACCCACAATCCTCTGCACAGCGGACGATCAGTCAAATCCACTGAGGTGTAAACAGATGAAAGTTGATTGACAGCTGTCAGAAGTCGCAATGACAGACAACAGCGTATTTGAGTAACTGATGATCAGTCGAACAGTAATAATAGGAATATTAATTGTTTAAGTGAAGAAAATAATCATAAATATTACAAACAACAATCGGACAGAACTATAAAAATAATTGGAGAGAAATGCAGATGTAATTCTATAACTTTAAAGTTAAACTACACACACTGCAAAGCAGCAGCAGCAGAGCTCTCTGGGTTGATCTCCGTGTCCAGGGTACTGGGTAAGTGGCGTTTGTTTTGTCTCCATGGTAACGGATGTGAAAGGCAAGAGGGTCAAAGTTCAGGGCATGATGCTATGAGACCGTAGTGTCTCCTGATTGTGTGCATACTGCATTCAACAGTACGTACTTTTTAGGGGCAGCTGCAGTACCTACTAAAAGTAAACAGAAAAAGTATGCAATTCAGAAGGCACCCCGGATTGTGAATGGATATAGTATAAATAAAGACTTCTTGACTGAACTTATGCTCAGCTGATTTAAAAGGAGGTTTAAAGTATTTCTATCAGCTTTCATTTTACTGTGAGCTTCACAAAACAAATTCCATTCACTATAATTGTACTGGGGTTGCAATCGATCAAGACGTCACACCATCTTTTTATAGTTTATTGCATCAAATAACTAAATTCAACCAAACTTATCAGAAAAATAAACATTTGAACAAACATCCCCCTCATAAGAACTACTTAAAATGACAGAAACCATCTTTGGGAAAAAAATTATATGATGTGTACTTGAATCTTTAGTTTGGCCCATCCCCTATCTGCTAACATGGAGGGGGTGGGGCTTATGGACTGTACTGCAACCAGCCACCGGGTGGCAATCAAGATGTTTTGGCTTCACTTTTGGGGTTTGTTTTATCGTCCATCTTTATCATACAGTCAATGGACCTTTTTCACTGCAGACGTTTTGACTTGTCAAAGTAAGAAGAGCACAGGTGAAACTGATAACACGATGGCAATAACGATGGCTCGGTTTCACTAAGTTTCCCAGTAAGCTGTTCCAGTGAGGCAGCGTGGATAATACCAGGGCCTCCTCTAATTTTGAACGCACCTGTGCTCTTCCTACTATGACATGACAAAATGTCTGCTGTGAAAAAGGTCTATCATACTGACACTACGTTTACACGTAGCCGGCTATTTTCATAAACGGACATTTCACCCTCTCCGTTTTCAAAAATAATTGCGTGCACACGTGTCTGTTTTCAGAAAAAGCAGTCTACTCTCGTCGGACAGGTAATACAGGGTGCAGGTGTAACGGAGTTAAGAGTTAATGTGATCCCACTTGCCATATAAAACACACTACAAAACAAGGGAACTGGGTTTTCCTATTGTAATTAAATGCAGCACCCCTGTGGTTTAGGGTCGTGCACCCTGGGGGGTAGCAACAGTCGGACCTCGCTGCCTCCGGGGCAGGTGTATGAGCTATGGGCTCCATCTTTGTTTTATATTAATTACTTTCATTTTAATACTAAGGAGTGGTTTAAGTTGTATTTTGAATCATAAAGCTCCCGTACGGTCGAGCCTGTCCTTTTTTTTATAAAAAGTTGACTGTTTTTTTCTTTTATTTCTGTTTACAAACGGCTAAAGTTACACATGTTAGCCAACCTGCACTTTCTTTTCTCGTGAAATGAATGTAATAAGAAAATAAAACAACTTTCCTGATATCAGTAGTCAAAGACACCTGTACTATTGGACAGAGTACTTCTTGGACAACATGTCCTATTACTATCAAGTACTTTTACTGCGTTCTTTTGCAGTAATCCTATGTCAGAGTCTCTCATATCAACTATAAATATGCTTCATTCACCCCACTGTGATCTTTAATAAAAATCATATTTTCATTAAGTAGTCAAAGACAACTGTACTATTGGACAGAGTATTTCTTGGACAACATGTACAAATAATATGAAGTACTTTTACTGTGTAAGTTGTTGCTGCAAAATTGCTGACCTCCGAGCACTCATCCGTCTCTGCTCCTCCATATAAAAGAGCAGCTGTATTTGCACATGCAAACATACAAAGAGGGCTTGCACCAACATAAATGCGGCTGCTACTCTGAAGGCATCCATGATCACCATAGCAACATGTAAACATAGGTCGCACTTTTGAGGCGAATGCAAGTTCTGTCGCATAATGTGACGTCTGCTGCCTGTGTTTTCTCCGTTTTGCTCAGTTTACATGCAAACGTGCAACCGGAGTTTTCCAAGATCTCCACTCTGGCCGGAGTTTTTAAAAAGCATTGTTTTCAGAGGTGAATTCTCCGTTTGCGTGTAAACGAAGGGTGCAAACGAAGGTTTATGTCTCTGTTTCTAAAAATACCCGTGTACGTGTAAACGGGGCATGAGACACAGGTATACTGATGTGTTAGATAGGCCACACCTTTGTCACACAGCGGACAGTGGTTAGATCTTCATGCCACACATTTAGGTTGATCATGATAATCACCATTGTCAGCTGTGTGACAAGGGTGTAGCCTATATAACAGATCAGTGTACCTGTGTCTCGGTGTGATTGCTGATCTTGAGGGCTGAAACGTCATCATCCAAATTAAAGAAATGCACATGGAGCCAGAGTGTGTGACACTTTTCTATAATCAACATCGTTGGCTCTGTCAGCACTGTTGCTGTTTGCACTGTTAGTCACTAGCCGTCGGCTCCTCCACCTGCATGATGAGAGCCATGTGCAGACAATCTAAATCAGCCTCTGAATCATAGATAGACTCCAAATATTGTTGTTGCAGCTCCTTTAAACATATATACAAGTACATGTACCTGTGTATATATCCTTGCAATTTTCCATCCATCCACCAGATGCCCTCGGGCTCTTCCTCCTTTCTCCATCACCTGACGGCCCCACCCATCTACACACCTGTTCCCACTCTCCTCGTCAGCCCTGTAGATATTGATCCAGCCTCTTTCCACTCATTTCTGGGCCAGCTGGTCAAAGTTGCCATGTGATTCTGGATTCTGAAATTGATTTTAATCCCTGCCTATGTTTTGGACTTTGGATTTGTTTGCCTGTTGTTGGACTGCGTCTCCAGCTTTGAACCTCACTAACTTCCTGATTTCAGTACCAGTAAGCCAGTAAGCCCTGACATACCTTCATTATATCAGTGAGCTGAACCTGTCTGCCTGCTTTGTCTGCATTCAGGTTCAGTCCGACATCTCCTGAGTTGTTCCAGATGCTTGAGATGCTCCAACTGGAAAACAAGGTTAAATCTGTGAAATCTGTTTTGTACTTAAAGGAGCAGTGTGTAAGATTTGGTATTGAGTGGCATTTAGTGGCAAGGATTGCAGATTGCAACCAGCTGAAACTTCTCCTGGTTAGAATTCCTCAGTGTTCAGCAGTTTTTTTTACCAGGAGCTGAATTATCCACAGAGGTCTCTTCCTCTCTGAAACAAACAGGCGTGTGACTTTAAGCCATAAAAACACTGAATAAAGCAGTTTCACGTTAATGCTGCTCGTTGCAAAGGGGCTACTAACTCCAGTGGCCAATGTAAAAACAGACTACTACTCATTTTTATTACATGTGGATTTTTTTCCCCATAATTTTCAACTCCCACAAAAGTGGAAGAAGCAGGTTAAGTCATCCCCTGCCTATTGAACCATTTACAATCTGAGGTTTTGTCAGTGCTTTAACAAAAAGTTCCACCAATATTGTTTTAAGCAAAGGTCTGATACAGATTCTTTTGTACTGAAGCTGCTGGTTGATATTTTGCACAACGTTCAATATATTTAAATATGACCACAGTAAGTATTTCTTTTATCGGAGAGCTGTATTCTGGTCGGGGTGGAAAAGCCTCTGAAGCAGCATTTAACATAAAGTATCTACTCATTGTTTAACCTGCTCCTGAAACCTCTTAGCCCTCATAAGTGCATCTACAGTAGTGGAAAAAGTTTTCGGACACTCCATGCATTTGTGAAATATTGCGTTAAGAATCACTCTTAGGTCTTCAAGTGCAATTTCTTTTAGTACAGTCACAGCCAAATTACTAAACAAATCCTAAAAAAGCCATTAAAAACTTAAAATTGATTGGTTCCATAAAAATACATAAGAAATTTTGAGTATTGGGTCATTTTGGTACCAGTGATCCACTAATGAAGGTCGTGCTTTTTATTAAAAGACACAATTTTGTTGCTGTGCTTCGTGTCTATATAAAGCCAGCACATTTGAAAGTTCTTCAGAGACAAAAATGGCTAAAACAAGGAACCTAACGCAGGAAACACGCCTGAAGATACAGATTCTCAGCCAGGAAGGGTACAGCTGCCGCCAGATAGCCAGGAAGTGCAGATGCAGTCCTTCAGCAGTTGGATACACTCTGCAGAAATACAGACGAACCAACAGCTTGGAAGACAAACCAAGATCTGGGCGTCCAAGGGTTTCTTCATCAAGAAATGACCGCATCCTGATCCGCATGTGCAGGGAAAACCGCCAAATGACATCACAGGAGCTTCAGCAGCAGTGGTCAAACCAAACTGGTGTCCAGTGTTCCACCCGCACTGTACGTGGCCGACTGTTAGATCATGGCTTAAGGTCCTACAAGGCTGTCAAGAAGCCCCTGATCAATGAGAGACAGAGGTTAGCCCGGCGTCGTTGGGCCCAAGCACACAAGAACTGGACAGCCAGGAATTGGAAGAAGATTCTGTGGCCAGATGAGCCCAGTTTCCAGCTTTATCTTCCTCCTGCTAATGTGAGGGTACGCAGAAGGCCAGGTGAAGCATTATCTCCAGCATGTACAGTACCCACTGTCAAGCATGGTGGAGGCAGTATCATGGTTTGGGGATGCATGAGTGCTGCTGGTGTTGGTCATATCACAGTCTGTGATGGCACATTAAACTCTGCCAAGTATTGTGCCATTCTTCAAAACCACATGCTCCCTTCTGCACGTGCACTGTTCCATCGAGGTCAAAACTGGATGTTTCAACCAGATAATGCCCCTTGCCACACATCCAGGGCCAGTAGAACTTGGCTGCAGGAGCACAGTATCCAGGTCTTAGAGTGGCCAGCTCAATCTCCGGACATGAGCCCCATTGAAAATCTGTGGTGGATTATCAAAAGGTCTGTTTCAAAGCGTAAACCAAAGAATTTAGAAAAATTAAAAGCAGTAATTCAAGAAGAATGGGACAAGATTACCCCTCAACAGTGTGAAAGGCTCGTGGGGAACATGCCAGCCAGGATTAGAGCTCTACTGCGTGCTAATGGCAGGACTACTAAATATTAATTTGATGATGTGATGCTTTATTTATTTTTTGTTCAGTTTTGAACACATTCTCTGTTATTTGTTGACTTTGATACCGACAATGTTGAGAACTGATATACTGAAACTGTCAAGAATTTAGTTTTGTTAGTTTTTCTTGCAAACAATAAACAAAAAAAAATATCGTTTGTATTTGTTTGTGCCTGTCTAATGCAGCCACACCTTTTGAAACACAAAAAAGATTTTTCCACAAATATTTCATGATAATATTTGAGATTGTGTAAAATTTTAAGGGTGTCCGAAAACTTTTTTCCAGCACTGTATTTCAGGTGTGCAAAAAAGAGAAGTTTTTGTGTCATTTATTTTTGAGGATTCCAAACTTGTGCTTTTGCCAAACTTATCTGAGGTAGTAGTATTTTACTTACTTGTGTTTTTGATACAGGACACAGATGTAAGTAAAAATAAGTTAAATTTCTTTACAATGATCACAATGTTCTGTATACTTGGATTTTGGCCTTCTACTTTTACTCAAATAAAGGCGTAACGGAACTTTTATTTTGAAGAAATCAAACGAGAGACAGGAAGTATCAGCTTTGTTGCTGCTACTTGAACGCACCTTCAGTGAGCCAGACTGACACTGTTACTGGAGTCTGCAGACACGAACCATTCGCCAGTGTGAGTCATCTGCACACAAAAACACATAACTCATAATAATTTGAAGTTTATATTGAGACAACATGTTTATTGAGCTCTGAATTTGGTGATATGGATAATTTCCTAATGTAATAATGTTTTTACTGTTTGTAAAGGAGAGTTATGGAGAGAAAGATGTTATCAACTTTTTTGTCTCTCCCTCAATTATGAAAACAATATGCACGTGTCTGTTGGTCGACGTTCAAGATCATTATTCCTTATTATTTCCATATCCTTATTTTGGGGTAGTTTATGTAAAGACAAGGAAGTGCTGCAGCACTTTCTGGGAAACAGAACTTGACCTCCCTCCAAACATCAAAACCTGTTTGTGAGGTTGCACCAGTTTGCATGTCGCTGTGATTCCCCACATTTCCTGTTATCATGCCTCAGGCAGGGACTTCTGCCTAAAACGGAAACAAAAAAATGTTCTGTTTTGGCAACCTTGGGCCATATTTACAGTTTTGTAATAATAAGGCTCACTGGCATTTTTTAAGGAACAAGACAAAATAAAATCTAGAGCTGCAACAGGACGATTATTTTCATCACTGGTTAATCTGCTGATTATATTTTTGATGGATTTATCAATAGGTGTGTAAAATGTCAAACAAACAGTGAAAAATGGTCGTCAGACTTCTCTAGAACCCAAAGTGACATCATCGCAAGTTGTGTTTTGTTTGACCAGCTGTCCAAAACCCCCAAATATTCAGTTTATGATATGAAACAGAGAAAAGCAAGAAATCATCGCATTAAATTAATTGTCGCAGCTCTAGTGTGATCTCACTGCTCCAAAGCACATTTTGATTGCGCATGTGCATATTTGCATTAGGAAACTATTAAATGTGGGGACAGACTGGGGCACAGTTTGGAAACTAAGAGAAAAAATGTGTTTCTTCTGGTTTGTGACAATACTTAGCTGTACACGTGTCTGTGTTACCCCTTTTCCACCAAATGAGCTCTGGTTCTGTTCATGGTTCCCCAAAAAATCCTGCAATTTTTGGCTTTCGTGTTTTTTGTGCCAAATTCAGACCATCTAAATGTCGCAGCAGAAATCAAGACTCATCAGACCAGGCAACGTTTTTCCAATCTTCTGTTGTCCAATTTTGGTGATCCCGTGTGAATTGTAGCCTCAACAGTTTCCTGTTGGTGTGGTCATTTGCCGCTTTAGTCATCTGCTTCAAGGTTCGATGTGTTGTTTGTTCAGAGATGGTCTTCTGTGTAATCCTGCAATTTTTGGTTCCAGTTGAGAACCAACTTTTTAGGTTCTTAACCAATTTATTTTTGGTCGTAATGCTCTAAAGCCCCATTTCTACCAAACACTTTCCATATTGTACCTTTGGAACCAACAGTAACCCTTCAGACATGGTACCTAGACCCTAGGGTTTCCACTGCAAACAGTAGTCTTTCATGTGGGCGGGGTTGTTGTTACTCACTGTATTTCCTCATCAGCGGTGACACAGATGGAAGTCTGCACCTCGTTTATCGTCCACAGAACGAGGCTGCAGGCCGACATTTTCAGAACAAAATAAAACAGGCTGCAGTGAGAGTCTCTCTCCATGGGATATTTAATGATAGCAGGTTTGTGCATTTAAGCCTTCTCAGGCAAGCTCAGGGGTTTAGTGGTGCTGTAGCCCACAGGAACAATGCTCTGTGATGCTTTTTATTCTCCGAGTGAGAATTAGAATAGAATTAGAATTAGAATATATGCCGTTCATATAATGTGGCCAAAATGAATATATATAAACGCTTGAAGATCCACTCATTACTAAAAGTGTCTGTCATATAAAAACTAAAGTGATGGTCAAAGTTGTCACAGTGAAATTTAAGGTGTGTTGATGGATTCACATCGTCACCTCTTGCATTGAGTAACATTACAAGTTAACGTTCCACCTTAAAAGTCGCCGGCAGTGGCACCAGTGAATCAAGTCATTTTTCCTCCGACTCCAGCTGCTGTGAGAGGCAGCAAAACATCCTTTCATTTTATAGTTACAGTGATAAAACTCTCCACAGTATGAACAGTGGTTACATGAGCCTCAAAACCAGACACAACTCAGCCCTGAGCAGAGTGACCGTCCTCTACTGACCAATCAGACTGCAGTGTTCACAGCTCCACCTTTTAGTACCAGATCTGTGTGCTAGGTACCCCAACAGAGGGGGGACCAAACATGGGGACAGTACAGAACGGTTCATTGGTACCATCCACAACTTTTCACAGTGGAAACGGAAAAAAGCGTACCGTACTGAACTGAACTGTACCATACTGCTCGGTGGAAATGGGGCAGTTCAAACGGTTCAAAGTAGGAGCAGGCACCAGAACAGAACTGGTTCCATGTTGTTGGAAAAACGGTATTTGTAACAGTTTTGTGTCTTTTTGTAGTATCGACTTTCCTTTAAGAAATTGTCACTTAGCTTTTCGCAGAAACTCTGGTCCAGGTGCACCAGTGGGCCACCAGGCACCTGGCCCCTACTCTGGCCCCTTGCACCTATAATTTTGCCAGGTTTTAAAAATTTAAGACAGATTCACTTTTCCTTTGTTCAACACACAAAATCTGTTAATCTTCTTCTCTAAGTGTCCTTATGTTGATGTACCTATGTGTGAATTTGCTGCTGTAACACTGTAATTTTACCAGTGGGATTAATGAGTGCTCCATCTATCCAACCTTCCATCTCAAAGTCTCCATGTCATGTTGCAGGTGTGAGAGATGTCCGTCACTGTTGTCAGAGACAAGGGAGTGACTGTGGTCACTGTGGCGGCTGATGAGAAGAGCATGTTACCGCCGCTGTGTCAAATCCTCAAGACTCTCTGCTACAGTCCGATGTGCTGCTCAGTGAACAAGGCGCTGATGCTGTCCAGCACATGTGCAGCTCTCGGGGTGAGAGAAATGTATTTATTCGTAAGCAGTACTAGGTGCTGGTTTTGAGATGTTAAGTTGTTGGCTTTTGATATTATTTTTTATTTGCAGACCATACAGATCATGGTGGGCCTGTTCAATCTTGGACTGGGGCCAGGACGAACAAGCCTACATCGTGATGATGTTGCCCTCTTGGGAGCTGCTTACTGGCTGGGTGGTGTGGTAAGATAATGTTGTCTTTTAATGTATTTCTTATGCTAACATCAATGCAGAGGACAATGAGGAAAGCAGGAATGTTTTTGTATTTTTTTTGTTTTTTTACCAAAGAGATTACCAGAACTTTCATATAATGATTTTAGGACTTTTTTTTTTTTTCCGACATCTAGGCCGAACAAAACTGGTTTTACATGGATTCGTTTTCTTATTATTAAAAAAATAGATGCTTTTGAAAAACATTTGTATGAACTTTAATTAATTTCTTTGAGCTGTCTTCTGTCCTCTCTTCAGTTCGTCCTAGCTGGAATCATGACCCTTCTTGCCGACAGGTTTCCTGCTATGTTCTTGGTAAGTAAAGAATACAAGCCATTTCAGCCGTGCACCTGTTTATGTTAAGAGTGATGGGAATTCAAACATTCTGTCTGTAACTTAAAGAAGATCCATGTCATTAGTACCATTTTCTGAGGCTTTTAAGTGAACTGCAGTGTTTGCTGCTCACGCTCCCGAGGTGTGAGTGAGCACCTGGGCATTGGTCAAAACCGTAACATGGTGTTCACAAGACTGAAGGTGACTGTAATTTATATCCCAACATTTACGTTAGCGTCGCCCTGGTTCCCTCGTCAGTGGGATTTTTCTATTGGATTTTGGATTATTGCATGAAATAAACTCTGTGACAAACAGATGTTAATAATACTTCCATGTTTTGTTCAGGAAGATACTCTTCACAAGTGAACAACACTTGTGGTTTTTCACCAGCAGTAAAAAGCTAACGTTAGGCTCTAAAGACTGTGAGAAGCTGTGGGGAGCAGGTAAAAAAGGACTCTGTGGAGCAGCCTAAACAATAACGGAGTCTTCCCTCACAGGTGGTCCTTGCGGTGTTGGTGAACTTAATCGGATCTGCCCTTGCCATTTTTGGCATCGTGCTCTATGCCCTAGACATAACAAATACCAGTGTTGCCAGGCCGTGTGGTGGATCCTACGGGGACACTCCTGATGTTAAAGACGACAACTGCAGATATGTGGCACAGTATTACCAGGTAAGCATGCTTTAAAGGATCAAGCTGGTTTTATGCTGCATTTTTCTTCTATTGTTCTACAGTTAGATGGCGTTTGGCACGCTCCCAGTTTGGTGAAGCAGACACCAGTAGCCTATTGGGGCACAGAAGCCAAGCAGTGTAGCTCACTGCTGTGGATGCCACGTTAGCTCGGTTCTGAAAGTCACGTAGTAACATGAACTAACCAATCAGAGGCAGCAGGAGATCAATGAGATCTTGTGTTCCGTGTTTTACTGTTTTCATCACTGGAGTCTGGCAGCAGTGAAACACATTTTAGCCTTTAAGAAAAGCACCACCAAAAGAAAAGAAAAAGTATACGTTATAAAGGGATTATTTTACTGCTTCACCTTGCCGTCAGACAGCCCCGTCTGACGGGGAACTGAAGCAGTTGTATTGCTCTCTTTAAAGCCAGAATCCATCGACAGAAATAGTAATTGTACCTCAGAGCACTCTGGAGTTGCTGGACTACGCCGTTTATTTTTTGTGTGAGTTTCAGAGCTGAACTAACGTGGCGTCCACAGCAGTACATGGGTTTATATGTAGCAGTGACATTGTACAGACACCATGTCAGCTCATGTGGGAAAATGGTTTTAGACAGGCTTAGGAAAACAGCATTTTGACGCTAAAGCATACCGTGAAACCTCGATTAATAACTTGTGTTGTTATTTGCTTAAATCGCTGAAATAAACAGGTCTATATTTGGAACAAGCGTCTATATGGGACAGGCCTTTAATTCCTTTAACACAGCACTGTTGTTTAGTAAAAATCGGGAAATTCAATCAGATAGTTATTTAAACCAGTATGAATGTTAATAATTTGAAAATTAGGTCTCAGATAATATAACACTCGTAATTTGGATTACTTTTGATGAAAAACCCTTTTGATTTTTTTGATCTGACGACCCTCACGGACTAAAGGAATGTGAATAACTTAATTGAGGAATGGACGCATAATTTGAACAAGCCAACTTCCTGGTTTTATACATCGGAAGAACTTCTATTAAAAAAAAACTACTTGGCAACCAGACCAGGGGTCTCATTCATAAACATTGCGTACGCACAAAATGAGGCCTGTGTGAGGTCTTCCAATGAAAATGTTATATTTAAGGCTCTAAGGGGCAAATGGGCAAAAACAATAAAACACCAATTCATCTGGTTTCTTTGAGTGCCATGACCCATTTGTGTCCAAGTTTCCATTCATCGCATGCTACAAGCTGCCACAAACTGTTTGCTTACCCTGTCACACACCTGCTGCTCATCACCTGCACCTTATCTATATTACCTGTGTTACCTTTCTGGTGCGCCACCCTGAGTCCGGGGGCTTGCAATTTTTCAAAAGTCCCGCAATTTTTCCGGTTGACCGGAAGTCGTCACGCATGCAACGTCATTTGAAACGTCATCAGACGCATCATCAAATGGAACTAATGGCATTGCAGTATGGAGAAAGGCTCTGTATTGACATAAGAATTGTCACTTTGTTTAAATGCATACAATATGTGTTGAATTGATTCAAATGTTATGTTTACAGCAGATGTAGCTTACATGTTGTTTTACAGTCACATTGTCTGCTTTGAGAGCTACAATATTCACTCTGGATTTTTTTAAAACATTATTGGAGTCAATATTTTAAAACTAATTCAATAAAACTAAAGAAGAGAACTGAAACATTTGCAGCTGTTTTTATAATATTCAGTATGATTATTAAAGCAAGTGATTACATGACTTATTTTTTGGAGGCAGTGGTTTAAAAAATCTTGTTTTTTTCCTACTGACTTGCAATTTTTGTCATTACCCGCAATTTCCTGCAAAAAAATCATATAAAAACACAGCAATTTTTATCGCAATTTTTGACAAAACTGGCCACATTCAAGGGTTTTGGGGCACGAGATCCTGGAGGGACTGTCTGGTCACTCTTAGTTAAACATGAATGAAAACAAATACAAAGAATGTTATTGTGGCTCCAACAGCCTGAAAGAGGCGTACTCCACTTCCCAAGCAAAAGTTGATCTATAAAAGCAGACTTGATGGGGAAAAAACTTTGACCCATGCTTATGAACATTATAGAGATGGGATATTGGCGACACAGACGGTGAGGTGGAAGCCTAATTGTAGAAAATGTTGAATATTTTTGGTGCACACCATTTTTGGCTTTTGTCTGTATGTACATTTTTAGTGTGTGTGTGTGTTGACAATGAAAGATAATAAAGAATATTTCCAGCCTTGTCCTTTAACATTAAACGTAAACACAACTGTAGAGTAGTTAGCGTTCAGAGGAGTCTTGATTATGTCATTTAAAACTGACTTTGGTAGTCTCATTTGTTTCTCATAAATACTCAGATTAATCAAATTGAATTCTTTTTTTGTCGTTTCTTGTCTGTATCAGCGTATGATGGTGACCATGGACATTTTTATGATCGGCCTTGTTTTTCTCCAGCTGCTTGTCAGCATCAGCTTCACTTTTTTGGGCCTCAGGGCTCTGTGTAACCCGTGGAGTGAACAGGTATGAATATGAACCAAGACAAACACACACAGTCACAATCCAGTAGTAGCAGTAGCAGTAGTAGTATTCTTACTAGCTGCTGTAGCATCAGTAATGATAGTAGTTGTAGTAGTTGAACAGTACAAGTGATAACAGATTAGTGCTTGTAATGTTTGTATCATTAGAAGGTATTAAGTTGACTTAACTCTGTCTTGTTGCTTTATCAAAGTTTATTTTGTTGTGTGTCAGCAGGACAACAAAGCTGACGAGGATGACGAGCCGCTGTTGAAGGACATCCTCCTGACCAGTCCTGGTGCTTAAAACCAATTCATCATTTATCCAAACACAAAGATGTCGGAGTATGATCAGCAACGCATCATTACAATCCTTTAATACATCAGCTGAAAATAATCAAAACTGTCTTTATCACATATACACTACAATTTTAATGCTTAAGAGAAAAATCGGTCCGTGTAGCCTGGTACAATGTGATTGAAAATATATATATTTTTACATATATCAGC
This sequence comes from Cephalopholis sonnerati, assembly GCA_019142605.1. NCBI lineage: Eukaryota > Metazoa > Chordata > Actinopteri > Perciformes > Serranidae > Cephalopholis > Cephalopholis sonnerati. The sequence goes on from JAGQAX010000008.1 coordinate 35,822,027, forward strand.
TTCTGAATCATGTTTTAAAATAAATATCCTTTTATAAAGTTAAAAACTGGTGACAGTGTTTTGAGTTTTACAAATTTCATGAAGTAAATTCCATAATTCTGGATTTCAGCGACTATTGAGTGAGACCATGTTGGCTGCCTCGGTCAGTTGGTGAATCTGAACCAACTTTTACCCTTTTAAACGCCAAAGTCACAAAACAACACAAACAAAGTGACTGTTAGAGGCAGTTAGTTTTTCACAATGGAGTCTGGCTTTGAAGAGAATGATACAGTGGCTTCATTTTGCCATTGATAATCACTGTCTGACATTAAGGTAAAGCAGTGAAAATATTCTAAATATAGTGCACACTGAAACTGATACTGATTTTTTTTACACTGTCAGACTCCAGGCTGCTTCTCTGACTGACATCTACTGTATATATTTAACATACTGTTTATGCATACATACACCATACAATCCCACTTCAAAGAATGTGAACTATCCCTTTAAATGATGCTTGACACTGTTTCTGTCAACTTTCACTTTTCTGTGAAGCTTATAAAAGAATGTCCATTTACTCTAACTGTGTTGAGGACGCAGTCATCTCCAAAACCAAAATCTCCTGCAGCCTGGATACATCTGAGGGTCAATAAGAATTGTACATGTACATATAAGGCAGCTATTGGAGTTCTGCTGTTTAGTCGTACCTCTTTGATTAATGGGGTGGACATAATAGAAATATTGTACTGACAACTGTCTGAAACAGTCTGAGCAGAAACTATCACTGTATTAGCTTCAGCTAGGTGGACCTCTTGGACAGAGTGTAGTCTGTACCTCATTGTGAAGCTGCATGTGGTTTTACTGAAGTTATTTCCTCAACCTGTGATGACACTGTTTGCCACTAGGTGGAGGTAATGCTCTAAAATTCACACATGCTTGACCTTTACCTGCAGGGGTTTTCCTCATATGTGCATGTGTACACTGATTCATTTTCCCAAGAAAAGAATAGTGATACAGTGGCATTAAAAACAGGTCGCATTCCCCCGCTCAATTTAATGCAACACTGCCTAATAATACTGATGATACAGCCCTAAAAGAGGAATATCAAATAGTAGTTAAGGGTATCATAAATGTCACTGCAGCCCTTGTGACAGTTAACGACAAAAATCTTGATGTATTTTTTGTTATCATTCTATATTTGCAAGCTGTTGGACTTTGTTGATAAGTGCGGGTAAAATGAAAAGAATGCAAACTTAATGAAAGACAAACATTTTTACAGGATTTGCAATAAATCATAGTGTTGGAAAATCATAAAGAACACCAGGTTAAGGTACCTTATTAATCCTGAAAACAGATTTTATTTAAAGTAACAGTTGTTATCAGTTTGTTATGACTAAGAGAGGGAGTAACTTGAACCTTGAATATTATCTTTGTTGAACGATTTCTCATTTCTTAAGTATTTCTGTTACATTCATTTGTATTTGCACTATTGTTTGATAGACTCACATGCCATGACAGTACTGAATCACTGGTTTGGGGTTTATTTGAGATTTAATCTGTTTTGAAATTTATTTATTTTACAGACCTTGTGCAAAACTGATTGTCATAGCTATTCTGAATGTATCCATAGTTTAGCTGTAAATCAGTCTGAGGTTACTGTAGCTGTAGGTATGAATTGTAATAGGTGAATTTTGATACAGCATCTACCGAAACGTACGTCTAACTAACACAAGTGATGTGACATACTTTGATCTGATACCTTGCTTTGGTTAAGTCAGTCCAGCTATGTTTTTTTAAGGATACAATACTTGATTTTTAATGGCTCTTGCACTTAAAAAACTGTGTGTAGTTTTAAAATAGCCACACTAAGCTGAGAGGAAATTGTGGGATTCTGGGAAGCTGTAGGGCACTGAAAGAAAAACACAGTCTTTACTGTGTCTTAAACGTCCTCACACATGATGATGTAAGATCGTTTTAATGCAGTCAGACTTTTATAAGGACAGGAGTTTTATTCCAGGAAGCTCCAGACACAACGTAGGCACCTGTCCTGCTTTTATTCAGCCTACAGTATTCTGTCCTCATAGAAATTACAGCAGGTGCCTCGAACGTACTTGTTGATTCATGTTGAATTCCTGTTGCACGACACAATCACAAACACACGGAGTGGCTTAAGGTAGAGCCGCAGGAATGTCTGTGTTTTTCATGTATTATCAATCCTGAACGATGAGGTGTAAGACGTCTACGTAACCTATGTTTATTAAAGCTACACAGCTCCCAGGGCCAAAACCAAAACAAAGAAGTGGACGCTGGCATCACTCTTAAATTAATATGAAATGTTTTACTGTGTACTCTCATTACCACCACTGAGGTTCCCTCAAGGAGGCCCTTAACCCCAGGGGTGGATTATTAGACAATAGACCCCTGGGCACAGACATACATAGGCCCCCCACCTCTCTTACATAGGAACAAGACACACAGACTGTACAGCTGTCTAGCTTCTTTTTGTGTCACTGTTTGTGTCTGTGTGAAGTAATGTTGTGTCTCTTTTGGTCATTTTGTGTCTCTTTGTAGTTGTATATCTTTTGGAGATAATTTTGTGTCTCTTTGTGGTAATTTTGTGTCTCTTGGAGATAATTTTGTGTCTCTTGGAAATTATTTTGTGTATTTTTTTGGTCATTTTGTGTCTCTTGGAGATAATTTTGTGTCTCCTGAAGATAATTTTGTGTCTCTTTGGGGTAATTTTGTGTCTCTTAGGGGTCATTTTGTGTCTCTTTGGGGTCATTTTGTGTCTCTTAGGGGTCATTTTGTGTCTTTTTTGGTCATTTTGTGTCTCTTTGTGTTTGTTTTGTGCCTCTTAGAGATAGTTTTGTGACTCACTGGGGTAATTTTGTGTCTTTACTGGTCATTTTGTGTCTCTTTATGGTTATTTTGTGTCTCTCTGAGATACATTTGTGTCTCTTTGGGGTAATTTTGTGGTTTTTTTTGTCATTTTGTTTCTCTTTGTGGCCATTTTGAATCTCCCCCTGGTCAGGATGTTTTAATATGAGTGACATTTTGCAGGTGAGGACCCCTCCTACACTTGGGGGCCCTGGACCTGTGCCCGATAGGCCCGTTCAGTAATCCTTCTATGCTCAACCCCTAACTCCCTTTACAAAAAAGCACATGTGAAATTCATGTTTTCATACATGAAATATAATATTTACATGTGAGATATCACACAGTATTTTACATATGAAATGTCAGAATTCGTCACATGCATATGTGTGAGTTCATCAAGTAAAAAATGCTTTCATTTTAGAAATTACATGTAAAATTGTTGTTTTCACATGAGATTTCTTACATTTTCCTCGTGAAACATCCCAAAACATAAGCCAACATGATGTGAATTTATTGTTTTTGAGGTGTGAAAAAAACGAACATCTACGCACATCTGTATTTTTCATGTTAAATGGTGTTCAACAAATAAACTGCATCAGAACAGTCGGGGGATGGTGCTTTGCACAGATCACGTTCTCTTTTCCAACCTTTTGTTTTGCTGCGTAATGGAAGAGAAACCAGTCTTGTGTTATTTTAAATACTGAAGAGGTGGAGATGATGGCTGAAGGCTTTGCATAGTTTGTGCTGGTGTCATTGTTTGTTATTATATTGCAAGACAGACGTTTGAGTCACTGCTTGTACAATGTTTAAAAGGAAAAAGGTACTAAAGGATCTGAGAGACGCCTCAGGTTACATTTTGTACTTAATACCAGACCTAACTTTGATACCACCTCTAAAGCTCCACAGTGGAGGGTTTTCTTTGACACACAGTCAGATAGCAGTGCCACATGAGCTTGTTGGGTCTTGCCCAGACGTTGGTATGTAAGAAGGGAGGACAGAGGATAACAGTAACAAGGGTGAGGAAGGGGACCAAGAGGTGCTGAGTGAAGTCAAGAAGTTTGTGCTTTTACATTTTTCTCTGCTACACATTCTTCAGGACTCAGTTTACTTGATGCAGAAGCCGTAATATTTTCATGATCATTTACAGCAGCAATAACTTTCAACCCGAATCAGTGGATTTCTGGCCACATGGGGACAGCGGAGCAAACTTTAAGAACATCATCAACATATTATCATCACAAAAACCAAAACAAAGAGCTGAAAAATGCTAAAATGCTCCGTAGAGCTGCAGGGAATTGCTTTATGTTAAAATATTAGTGACCCCTATCACATTATAAATCATCATTACGTCAACTGTTAATGTAAAAATTTCAAGTCATGGCACAAACAGCTTTGCTTTTTGAGCGGTGTGTCTTGGGATTAGCTTTATGACTCTGTTTCCTGTAAGATAACTGCAGACAAAAGATGATTTTTAATGTCTTAGTAGTCAAGAGTAGCATTATCCAAACAAGCTGAAGACTAACTTGTCTAATGTTCCACTTTTCCACAGTCAAACAAAATCAGTACAACAGCTAACAGCTAACTCTCATATACACAGTTGGTTACTGTGCAACTTCTGACATCTTTCTAATTCACGTTAGTAATATATCTACAGAAGGGAACACTTCTCAGATTACACATGTACTTTGAAGAACAACTCTTCAAGATAAAAAAAAATACAACCAATAAAACACTTGGACACAGAATTTATTCATCAATAACACCTTTTGCAGAAAAATGCTTAATGAAAATGATCATTCCCCAACACTACAACTGCTAGAACACTTAAGGCTTCTTGTACAACACGTTCACATGCTTTAATGTAAAAAATAACAACCCAAAAAACACTTTATTTTCCCTATACTGACTGTTCTGATCACCTGTATTCACCCTCTGTCTGAGATGATCTGTTTTAGAGCCTGTACCTTTAAGCCCCCTTCTGAAAAAGAGCAATCTGCTCCGATTGGTCAGCGTTTTGGGGTCTTTCCTATCGGAAGTTGCTTAAGAGTTTGGCTCCAAAAGCGACCCAGTCCCCATAGACCCCCATGTTCTGTCCAACTTTACAGCAGAAATAAACACATGAACTGTTTTGTTCCATATGCTAATTTTCCCTTCATGACAACTGTACAGTAGCATGAATTTTTACATAGCTCACCCATTTTAATTTTTATTAAAGATTAAAGTTATGCAAAATTAAGGGCATGGCTGCTTCGAGTGCCAGGCTGTCTGTGAGGCGTCACCTCAGCTGATTCATGTCACTTAGCTCCTCACTCCACCACAGCTCCACCTTCTTGTCCAAATATGGTCACTTCTGGCTCAAAAAATTCAAGATGGCGGCGCCAAAAATTCAGCGTTTCAAAACAGCATTCCACAAACCAAAGGGTGAGATCACAGTGGCTATTCATTACTTCTATGTAGTCTATGGCGTCTCTGCACCGTCACTGAGGCAGGTTGAATGACTGTAACAGAGTCTATAGCGAGATTTCCTATTGTAAAAGTCAACAATAAAAGCCTCTAAACCAAAATCTATACAATTAAACATGTTACAGCAGGAATCTGATTGGAAATTGGGGCAACATGAACAACATCAGCAACCAAGATTATGTTTCCCTGAGGTTAGCATGTAGCTACATGTAGCATCGTAGGCTACGTGATGTAAACACTTGCAATAGCGTGCCTGGCGCAGACAACCATTCTTCTAAAAAGGAGGAAAAAAACAGCTGTAAACAGAGCTTGAGTCTGAGGTTTGTGCTCATAGGGATTACTTTTAAATACGTTTACCTCATTATGTGAAACTTTGGCCTGTTTAATATGAATATCCAACACTAACATAATATATAAGACAGAAAATAAGGAGAAGCTTATGGGTCTCCTTTAACTGAAAGCTATATGACTCAGTTTGGATGCAGGTTTCAGTAGCTGACCCACAAAGAAGTCGTTCAAAGAAGGATCAAGGATTCAAACGTTGGTTGCAGCACATTAGTAACTGACTAACTTCGTTGGGTTTTCTTTGAAGTCTCCTTCATTTCATTCACCTTCAGCAGACTACTTCAGGTTCCTCATGATAAAACTCAACAGCTGATCTTAAAGCGAGCTGCCCTCAGAGCTCAGAGAAGCAGACGATGCCTCTTAGAGAACAAGCCCCTCCCACGCACCATCTGACCTGCACCACCTGATTAAAATATGTGACCACTTCTTTTTTTTTTAACTAAAATGACTGCTTCTTCCATTGAGAGTGAATTAAGGCAGAGAAGAGGGTTACGCTGAGGTGGCGGGTGGCAGCACAATGTATTCCTGCAAAGCCGGCGAATCTTTTCGTTGCCACGTGATGTTTTTCTGCGTTCCTGAGGTCACCTGACGGGCCGGGCTCAATGCAGGGCTGTGTGGCCAAATCATATCCATGGAAAAGTAATTCTGGACTGATTAAAAGCATCACTTCCCCTATTCAAATGTTTTGTGTCAGCAGCCCCTTTAACCCACCTGGGCGTAGACACAAACCGGCCTGTAGCAGCCTGCCATGCAGAGGGAGAACTGAGCTGTAGGGTTACGACAAAAACTTGTATGACTTTCTTTTTGTTCTGTGGCATTACTTTACTCCAACAGAGAGGTCTTATTTAGATTTATACTTTTGCAGTTGCATAAATTTAGATAGATATGGGTTCAAATCCTAATTGGCTCATGAGTAGCATCAGGTGTTTTCTCCTCATTTCTGCATTTTAATATTTTGTCTTTGGTTGCTTCTTTTGAACAAATCAAGGTTCTGGTGTTGTGCATTACTCTTTATATAGATTCCACTGACATTTATATTCCCTCAAGGTACAGGTCAAGGTGTAGAATCATGGAAATACAATATTTTATTGTTTTTGGTTGCAGTAGGAAGTTCTTTCGGGTGAAACAGCTTTAAAAAATCTTACTGTACGCTACCAGCTCAGCACTAAACAGACACAGTTAGCGACGAGCTAGTGCACATAATGTAGCATTTAGCACCTAAAGAGCCAGATACTTCCCTTAGGAGTTGGTAGAGACCAAAAGCGGAGCTAAAAGCAGCCCAGTCGCCAGAAGAAAATGTTGGCAAGCCGTTAATACATTACATTCAAGCTTTTCATATGTGTCATATCAACGTTTCTAAAGTGACTTATGGTGCTTTCAGACCTAGAGTTGTCTCCTTTGGTCTGAATCAGGGACTAATTTTCTTCCAAAGTTGTATAATTACCTAGAGTTGGTTCGTGTTCTCACGGCAGCATTTACAAGTGGACCAGATCAAATGCCTTGTGTGAGAAAGCTGCTCTTGATTGGTCAGATTTTCCATGTGGGAAAAATCCAGGAAGTAAACAAAACGTTGAAGAAGAGTACACTGTCAAGATAAATGTGACACTTTCTAATGTCACAATGGAGGGACAACTACGCAGGTTGATTTTAGCGCTGCTCATCGTGGACTATATTGCTGTCATTGTTCATTTGAGTCAAAGCATACAGTTTGAAAACGAGGCGCGGCTCCAACTAGAAAACAATGTTTTGATGCATTGGATGTGCTGAATGTGCATATTAAGGCAGTACAGGAGGAGGCGCACATTAATAATCCTCCAGGACTGTAACATGCTCATGTTTAACCCAAACAATGTGTCATGTGACTGCAGTTGGTTCAGATCCAGGTCGGAACACATTCTCACCACAAACGAACCGCACCAGAGTTCGTTTGTAATCAGACGAAGACCACCTCTTCAAGAAGGTCTCAGTCTGGTTGTTTTGGTGCGCACCTGAGTGTGATTGCTGTGTTCACACCTGCCCAAACAAACCACACTTAGGGGCCAAACAAACTTGAGTTTGATTGATGCTTGTCAAGCTGCAGACCACTGTTTCAGACCAACAAACGACAAAACTGGTTGTGATTTAGCGAGTCATTGCTGTGTCCAAACATGGGTGTTATGTCAGCAGGGATAGTGGGACAAAAAGCAATTATTCTTTTTACTGAGACATCACTGCTTTTCCTGCCAGGATTGTGCCCCCATAACCGAATATCTTAAGCCAAAATATGCTCACCTCCTTACTATAATGAAGCAAATATTTGACTGACATTCATCAGGTAGACAAAAACTTCAAATGATTGCTAATGTTGATCTGTCTGCTGGATATGAAAATAAGCACATCTCCTTAAAAGCCATATCAGTCTAAAAAGGATAATATCTTGTCCATTTCCCCGAAATGGCAAAAAAATCCATCACTGTGGGTTTGAAATATATCCAGAATATTCCAGAGTATTCCCTTTTGTGACTGTTTGTCAGTGTTGATCACTTTCAGGCTTATTTTCTGTAAACGTCTTTCTCAAAGTTGCTGATGAAGCAGTGTGTGGGCCTCAGCTCATTGAGCATTGATGTAACTGGGTCAGCTGCCAGTGGAAATCTGGAACGCACTTGAGAGAGATTTACTTCGTTAAGAAGCAAAGGGAAAGTTTTGAATTCCTTCTGTCTCAGTCTGGTTCCACTGGCAAACAGGTATCCAGACCAGTTCCTGCTGTCATTACAGAATTTCTTATATTTCATATGCTGGCATCTGCCAAAATCTCGTCTTTTCTTGGATCCCTTTTCTCCTCTGTAAGCTTTAACTTCATGTCATTGTCCATTCTATTTTTCCGCACCTATTGCATTTCTTTCAGGGTAACACCAGTCTGACTCCCCAGATGTACACTGTGGCTATAAGCCTGCTATTGGCCAGTCATTCAGCCTGGCATGCTCCCCCTTTCAGCTTTCTACGCGTTCATCTTTTCAGAATTCTCTTTGCTATAGGGAACAGCACCCTCTGAGCTAACAACCGACACAGAGAGTGTATAAAATAATGAGCACCACTGTGACATCACTCATTGGTTTGTGGACTCCTGTTTCGAGGCCTTGATTCCGGCATTTTGGCTGTCGCCATTTTGTTTTTTGGAGCAGAAGTGACCATATACGTACGAGAGGGTGGAGCTGTGGAGGAGCAAGTGGTTTATCTGACTCATAGAGTATAGTCACGCCTCACAGACAGCCTCTCACTCAAGCAGCCCCACCCTTAAATATCTGTAACTTTAAGCCTTAGTAAAATGTAAACTGGAGAGTAATGTAAAAATTCACCCCTGTACGGATGGCATGAACGTTGAAGTAAGCTATAGAGACCAATCTTGTTTTTTGTACCAGGCTGTAAACATCTTATTTCTGCTGTAAAGTTGGACACTTTAACATGGGGTTCTATGAGGATGGACTCTGTTTTAGAGCCAGCCTCGAGTGGCCATTAGAGGAACTGCAGTTTTTGGCACTTTGGCGAAGGTTTGGATCGTGCAGTGAGGCATGCCTTCTTTGTCCTTCTGGTGAATTCCTGTAAATATCTACTACAAACAAAACTCTGTCTCACAGGACTCTCATGACTGATGTTGATCCGTTTTCTGAAACGGCCAGATGAAGGTGATCTTTTTACCCTGGCAGCAGCATGTGCCACTGACAATGACTTCACCATTGAAGTAATAATGATGTGCAAGAGTTGTGGTTTTAACCGGTCCAGTGAGTTCCTCCAGAGCTACAGTATAGGTTTCACATTCAGGGCACCGATTATGAAATCATGCTTGTCTTTGTTTTTAATCAGTAGCAGCTGAATCACACAGTTGACATAGGACTGTTTAATGTTTTTCTTTTTGCTGAGCCATGTGGACACTGCTCACCTCCCCATGTTCAAATATTCCACCAAACTAAGTTCCCCCTTGACACTTTTGTAAGGGCACCATTGCCGCCCAAGACGATTTTGATTGGTTTAAAGAAATACAAACAAGCTGGAGCATTTTCCCCCTCTATAGCAGAATAATGTGACTCCAGACCTTTCTCTCGAGCTAACACAGTGCTGTGGAGAGTCTGGCTGTTAGCAAGACGAGGTTTTCTTTTTTTTATTCTATTCTGTTCTCCTGTCTCTGTTTATGTTTTCTAATCTCTTTAGAGTCTGCTGAGACTTGCTTGTCACTTTCAGTATAAATGAATTAGATGTCCTTGAACACTGTGCAGCGCTAGATGCAGGTACAGAGAGGACTCTGCAACTAAACTACAAGCTCCAGCCTTTTTGGCTTCACACCTTCAGGCAAATTCATCTCTCAACCCCTCCTCAAAGGTCACATTTTTCTAAGAGCTGTGAGCATTTCAAGCAAAGAGGGTGTTTCACCTTCTCAGATTATTTAAATGTTTGAGGTTTGAAGAAGTAGAACAGGCCAGCATTTTACAGGAGAAGAGCAAAGACAAGATAAACCTGTTCTTTTTTCTTCTTTGCTGACTTGTTACCTCTTGTAACCCCTCAGATTGATCTCTGGAGCTGTAAGGGGATACAGACAGGCCGGCTGGGGTTGAGCTGGTAACCAGTGCAGTGGATTAGCATCTCTTTAGCATGTCGTACAAACCAGAATAGTTTATCTATAGTGAATATGTGAGATCATCTTCAAAGCTTATAGTAGTTTTCTCTTTGTTATTTTGTGATTCTGTGAGCTGTAAATACCTCTTTGGTTACCTCTTGATTTATTTGGCCCTTTATCAGGAAAGGTCAGAGGTCATGTTTAGCTTGAGTTTGCTGTGTTGGCGTGTTTAGATGGTTAAATGATCAGATCCCCATACAGGAAGCAGATACTGATGGTTTCAACACAGCCTCACAGAAATGTGAGAAATGGAAACTGTGGTTGCTTCAAAAACGTGTTCACCCCCTCACCTTAGATTAGAGTCATCAAATCAGTATCTGATCAAATGCCTTCCCTTCTTTTCGTCTTCTTTTTTCAGTAATGGCCAAAAAAAGTTTTTTTGCAGAACATTATGATGTCACAGTAAAGTTGACCTTTGACCTTGAGGTTGTAAAATGTCATCAGGTCATCATTTTATACTGTTTGACATTTGTGTAAAATTTTGTCATAATTAATATAAGAATTCTTGAGTTATGGGCAAAAACTTATTTTGTAAGGTGACATTGACCTTGACCTTTGGCCTTCGACCACTAAAATACAACCAGTATATTTTTCAGTCAAAGTAAGCGTTTGTGCCAAATTTTAAGAAATTCCCTTCAGATGTTCTTGAGATATCACATTCACGAGAATGAGACGGATTCAAGGTCAAAGTGACCTTTGACCACCAAAATCTCATTAGTACAATGTTGAGTCCAAGCGATCATTTGAGCCAAATTTAAAGAAACTCCTTCAAGGCATTCTTGAGATATTGTGTTCACGAGAATGGAACGGACAGACAGATAGACAGACAGATAGACAGACAACCCGACAACATAATGCCTTCAGCCACAGCTAATGCCGAAGCAGAGGCCTACAAATACTTGATTAAGTTAAGGAAAAGGTCGCAGTTTCCGTTAAGATAACTTTGTGTACGAGGCATAAGTGATGAAAACTTATGTACTCTGTATAGTTATATTAAAGTACTGTGCATAGTTACTTAAAGTTCTTAAAGTCACATAACTACATTGACTTTTGGTTTCACACGGGACACTAAGAGCTATATGTGTAGACTTTGAAGGGGATGATTTTTATTTTGACAAAATTTTGGATATTTATGCCACAAAGAGCATAAAAATTCACCAGAATGCAGGAAATTAAGTGACTGATGCTTGAAATATTCTTGTGGAGTACTCCCCAAACCCCCATTTAATGTTTCCTCCCCAATGTTGAAACAAAACCAGCATCTCCTGGTTGAAAGTCCATGTTTGTTTCATCCATCCTTTAGTGACTTATGTTTACTTTTTTGCTCATGACTTCCTTCTATTTAAATGTCCAATCCAAGACGTCTCAGTAAAAATAAGTCTAGATGACAATCTCTCGGCCACTTGTTTCCGTTTGCACTTGTTCCGCATTTCTGTTGGGGCACTTGACCCGTCAGTGTAATGTACTGCAGGGCCACGAGTCGTTATACGCCGAAGATAGAAAAGCCACAACCACATAATTATAGAGCGCTATGGGTGTTTCCAAACTAGCAAACCATAATATCCTTTTTTTTAACCTTTTCTTTTAGTAAGCTGAAAGATTTCTCCACAGAACAGCTGGGTGTTAAACCCCTCGCTCTATGGTACAGTGGAGTGGAATTTGATGTGGTACTTAATAAAACAAATTTGTATATTTTGCCATCAAGAGTCCGTAAAGTATCACAGTAAAAGCCAACATTTTGTTAGTGCACAGCACACACATGTGGATAAGAGGAGTAACCACAAATATAAGCAACAATTTCCGCTGTACTTCCTGTTCATGTTTTGAACAATAAATACATAGAAAACACTAAAGTTTTTTAATGATTTTGCACGACTATGGTCGCATTTCTTATTTTATTGTTAGCAGTTATTAAACCGACCACACAGTCAATGCTGTCCTCAGACAGCCGGAGGTTCATGCCTTACAACAACCAGACAAAAAAATACAAACAAATGATGTATGGCTGAGTTTGTTTGGAAGATTTATTGCATTCGTTGCTTTGGTGTACAACCAGGATTTTAAATCTGAGACACTGATGACCCAAATATACTGTATGGAAATAGAAATAATACAAAACAGTGCATTTTTACTCAATAATTCTGCAGTAAATATGGGGCATGTTTTGGTCAAACATAAAAACGTATTAAACTTAAATGATAACATATAAACAACACACACAAGGAGGAAACACAGGGGTTTATAATATAAAACAAATAATCTAAAACTATGAAAACAGGTCAGTGGTGTCTTCCTATGGTGACATATTGTAACTCTTCTTAAAACGTAGTGTTTGTGTCGTGGTCAGATTATACAAATTTTGATCAAAATCTCTCTCAAAAAAACAAAAAAGATCCCAAATCCCAAACATACTGTACAAAATTCATCTAACTGTTGGTTCCCATACATAAAAGTACATCCTCCACCTCTGAGCAGGCACAACTTTCCAGTTTGTGTTGCACAACGCAGGTAAAGACGTGACACAGGAATGGCTATGCTTGGCATCTGTATGTAAACAAAGTGTTGCCGTGGCTACGCCTCGGCATGTTCGTGGCAGGGTGTGTAAATAAAGTTTCACTACAACTCATGTTGTTTGAGGGCTCGCCTCTTGTGCTTCCTCATGCTTTGTTCCTGCTGTACAGCAGCCAGTAACAAGGTGAACTATTTTTGTCCTGTGAAATCAAAATGGAGGTTTCTGTTACAGTCTGTAAATGTCTGGAGATGTTTTTTTTTCTCTCGTTGCTTTGGTGTGCACGTCCTCGAAAAGGCGAGGTCACCGCTTATCACTGCCAGCAACACATAATCTCTGTATGACAGCAGGATTCTTAGTCAACAACTCTCCCAAAACGAGACAGCCACGTCCCCCTGGAATTTATAGCGACAACAGAAAACACAGTTGTAAATCTTAAACCAGAATTTCTCTGCAACTGTCAACTTGTTGATTAATATGTCACCCAGATGACCAACTTCATAAGGAAAAGAGACACTGGGGTATACAGTGTTACAGCCTAAACAGAGGGGCTAAGCTCCGTCTGTTTTCAGAGACAAACAAAGCACAGCTGCGTCACATCAGAAAAGTCTTTTTTCTTGCTGAAAAGAATCTAGTTTATGTTTCTTTGTTGTTGAAGTCTGCACACAAGACATCAACAGTGTTGCACGTCTGTCCATCCTTGAAGGGGGATCCTACCTGATGTTTTTTTCTATGTCTGTATCAAGGGTCTAAGGACAGAGGGTGTCGTATGCTGCACAGATTGTAAAGCTTCTTGAGGCAAATTTCTGATTTGTGATATTGGTTTGTATAAATAAAACTGACTTGACTCAATGACCCCCATGTCTGCAAGAAACTAACAGTAAACACTTGTAGAATAAGAGAATAATATTCTATAAAAAGAGGTTATTAAAGAGATTCAATTAAGGCTACAGCTGGTAACTTTTATGAAAATAACTTTGCTGATACTGTCACTATATTCTGAAAGAGGTAAATGAGACAGATGTAATGTCCCTACTTGCGATTCGCAACAATCGACCGGGGTGCACTGATAACAACCCATCAGAGCCGAGGAGTCTCTAATCATCGTCATGTCAATCACTGCTCGTGAATTGTGGTCAAACTGTCAAACTAGGCAGCACTAATCAAATATGAATCGAGCTTCTGTTACTGCCAGTTTAATATTTTCAGAAACATATTTTAGTGCACTGTTTAGCTGTGAAATGAGAGGGTTTGTGACCTTGCTGCTATGTTGGATACAGTTAATCAAAGTACCACCCGCCGGCTGAACCAACATTCTCATTTTACAGCTAAACAGTACACTAAATTGTTTCTGAAAACATTTGAGGAGTAAAAAAGGCAATGCAGTAACAGAATCTTGATTCATATTTGATCTGCGCTGCCTAGTTTGACAGTTTGACTGCAGTTCAGGAGCAGTGATAACAGATTTCTCTGATCTGATTGGTTGTTTCCGTCACATGCAGTAAGGTCATTAGAAACTCTGCAAGGCAACAGAGTGGGCAGAGGACTAAGGTTATTTTTCACAGATGATCAGTCTCATTTACTGCTGTGTGAATATAGTGACAGCAAATATGAAAAAGTAATTTTTTTGCAAAAGTTACTAACTACAGTTTTAAGGCACATACTGCACATTAGCAGAGAGGCAGTGATAAACTCTGATTATTATGAAGTAAGCTCCAATCATCGAATGAGTTAGTTTTTTTTAAGCGTCCGATACTTTAAGCAGAGTGAACGCAGACGTAGAAGTTCTTGTGCTCCTCCCAGTAGTGCAGCTCATCTTTGAAGCTCCAGGAGCAGGCCAGGTCTCTGCTGGTTTTGACCGTGTGGACCACCCAGTCGCCGGGCAACCTCTCAAACAGGACCTCTGCTGTACCCACCACCGTGAGCTTCTTCTGACTCTGGATCAGCTGCTGGATGTGATTACTATCCACAGGCTCAGGCGAGGCGCTGTAGGACACCCAGACGTTGAGTCTCTCATCTGACGAAGGCACCTGGAAGCGACTCTTCCCTGTCGGGCAGTGGAAATTCTTCTTGTCGGCGAACAGGCCTGAAGGGGACCTGAATATGCGCACGGACCAGCCCACCCAGTCATACTTCTTCTTCAGTTTCTCTATGATAGCATCAGCCAGCTGCTGGTGGGTTAAGTTTGACTCGTCTCTCACCAGTCGACGGGAATCTGTCTCAGCCTGTTTGGGGAAGCTGGTGATGCAGTCTTCAATGACAGCATTCATTTTTTCCTGGACAGTCTTCATCTTCTCGCCCCACTCTTTCAGAAGTGCGTCCTCCTCGTCATATCCCTTCAGAGCGGCGTGGCCCAGAAGTGCGATGAGCCCGATGCAGAAGAGCTTCTTCAGCCTGGCACAGAAGTCCTCAACTGGCCGGCGACTTTTCTCCTCGTAGTTCAGCGTGATCTCCAGCACAGATTCCCCAGAGAAGTTATCTCCTGTCACAGAGTTGTAGAGGGTGATAAGGTTTTTGTCACCGCCAGTCTTGGCAAAGTGCTCCAGGAAAAGCTTCTTCTTAACCTCCCTGAACTTGGGTTTGGCGTTGAGAATGTCCATGTACTTCCTGAACTGGTTAGTGATGTTCTCCTCAATTGGGAAATACACAGCATCCAATCCGCTCTTCTTGATCTCATCGTTGATGCGCTGAATCTCCTCCGAGGCCACCTCCAGACGCTCTCGCACCTTCTGGAACTGCTCCTTCATGAACACGGCCTCTTTGCTCTCCACGTTGTCCAGAGCCAGTTTGACAATCGGAGCAGCGATGGAGAAAACGGGGAAAAGGTCGCCGGCGATACTGGCCACCACTTCAGCTCCCTGTTCAAACACCTCCATCACAGTCTCCACCATGTCCTTCCTCTCTGCTACAAGCTTCTGTAGCTGGTTGGCCATCTTTGCTGATGTCGCTCAGACTGATTCTAACGAGAGAAGAATATTGACATGGTTAAAAACAAACAAAGCCGTTCCTATTGTGATATTTAAAGGAACAGTGTATAAGATTTGGGGGGATTTAGTGGCATCTAGCAGTGACAACTGCTTATCAAAAACCAGCTAAAACTTCTCCTGGTTAGAATTCCTTCAGTTTTCATTGTTCATGAGGTTTTTACCATGAGCCGAATTATCTGCAGAGGTCTCTTCCTCTTCATACAAAAGGACCAGGTGATTTCAACTGGTAAAAACACTGAATTAAGCCATTTCACATTAGAAAATCAGAGTTTCTCTTACTTTGTTTGGCATGTCCGAGATGGGTCGCTAGCCCAGCACCTGCTAATGTGTGCTCACCTTTTCTCTCTGATAACATAAGGTCCAGACATTTGGGAGGTTTTTAACAGGAGCCGAATTATCCGCAGAGGTCACCTCCTCTCCAAAACAAATGGACCCAGTGATTTGAACCCATAAAAACACCGAACAAAGCCGTTTCACATTAAAAATCAGTGTTTCTCCTATGTTGTTTGGTACACCCAAGATGGGTCGCTTGCCCAGCACCTGCTAGGTTTTTACCAGGAGCTGCATTAGATCCAGACCCAGACCCAGTGGTTTAAACCGGTAAAAACAGTGGAAAACCTGAATGTCCCTATCTAGTCAGTGTTTGGTTTGTCTGTTCTGGGCTACTGTAGAAACATGGAGGTGCAACATGGCGGACTCCATAGATGAGGACTCACTCCCGATGTAGATATACATGGCTCATTCTAAGGTAACAAACACACAATAATTCTTATTTTCATGTGATTATACACTTAAGAAAACATACTTATTATATTATGTTCCATTTCTGCCAATATATCCCCCTAAATCTTACACACTGAAGTTTCAAGCAAGAAAAACCTTCAAGAACAAAGTAAAAACACAGACATACAAGTAAAAAACTGAACACAACTGAGACAGAAAGTATCAGCCATTTTAGTTTTTCTGACAGAAAGTTGTGTCTTCTTGGTTTACTCACAGTTCTGTTCCAGTGCTGTTGGACTGCGGCCTGCTCCCTCGCTGCTCTTACAACACAGCAAAAACTGATAAGGAAAGAGAGAAACAGCCAAGTGAGCTTCGGTGCTGGCGTCTGGCCACACCCGGTGAGCAATGAGTCAACAATGCAAGAGGGAATTCAGCAGTGACAGAGGACCAGTATGGGCTGAACTGTTGGTGTTTACTTGTGAGTTAACAGTTGGGGAATCAGCAGTTTTATTTTAAAGCTCAACAAAATATTAAAGTTTATATTGTGGGAGTTATGAAAAGGACAAAGAGGAAGTAGCTGTAATTTATGTTAAACAAACAATGCATCTTTTCTCTTAGTTCAGTAAGTGAAGACAACATGGAGGACTGCTGACTAACAAACATGTGAACACTTTTTCCACTGAGCTCACATGTTTACTACAGACAACGTACAACAACATATCTTAAAATAATATATTGAAAACACAAAATTTTAACTTGAAATGCTAAAAGTCCATTAACGCTCCTAAGTCTCAGTCTGTCTATATTATTCACAAGGTCACTAAGGAACTTTTTGCCTGAAGGAATAGCTTGACATTTTGAGAAACACTTAAGTATAACTTATGTATTACAACAAGTAATGTTTATTCATTTTCTTGTCCAGAGTAGGGCTAAACAATTTATCAACTTATCGAAATACTTATATGGCCAAGTGCAAAATCCAAATGACAGGAGCTGCACTTTTTGGATAAAGCCAAAAATGTGTCAAAACATGCCATTATAAATAAAGCATTGTGATGCTACAGACGTGCCCTGGCCAACAAATCATATTCCAGACTGAAGGGAACGTGCTTGTTTGGTAGAGACCCCAACAAAAATAATATCATTATAATTTTTACATCTTTTTTTTTTTTTTAATAAAAATGAAATGCAAAATGTATCATTTCCACTAAAAGTGCAACTCATATCACAATCGTATTATCTGTCAAAATAACCCCTATAAGTTTCTTTTTTACTTATTACTGTGAAAAATCAACACCGCTCTCATATCTCGCCCCTTAAATATGGAGCTTTAGCCAGTTAGCTTAGCTTAGCATGAAGACTGGACAAATCTAACTCTCTGCAGAGAGCAGAAAAAGCAGATGTCAAAATGTCAAACTTTTGCTTCAACACAAATGAGGTCTAAAAGTGCTTCAGATGACGGCGACTCAGCTGTCATCAGTTCATTTCCATGACAACTGAGCAAACTCCATTCAAAGATGAGCACTGTGTTATACAGCTGAAAGGTCTGGGAGAAGTATTATAGGGTTCCTAGGCAAGTTAGATTTGAGACTTTTTTAACTCTACTCTGAATTAAATTTAGGACCACTTTTACAATAACCAAGATTAAAGAAAAAGAAACATAACTGACATCAAAAACGTCAGGTTAGGGACACTTTTGCCCGAATGTTTACTGTAACAAAACATAACTTTTTTTGGAAATACGTCGCGTTTGTTTGGCACATTTTTTTGTCGATTTTGTGCTTCTCATTTTGCATGTGGGACTCCATGGCTTTGACTCTAGGGCTGCAACAGCATTAGATTTTTACGGTACAATTACTGTCTCAGAAAATATCACGGTTTCACAAAATCTTGACATCATAATATTTCAGAATTTTTATTATTATCAGTCAGAATGACCCTTAAAGGAATGAAAACAGAAGAGTTATTGCTGGTTGAACAAACCTTTCATCACTATAATTAAAACTTAAAACTATTTTGTTAATGGAAGTTTGTGTAAAAAGTCTCCCCTTTAAAAAATAACTAAAATAAAGGGGAGATTCAACGTCCAGTTGCATTTTTTTTCAATATCGTAGATAAGCAAATGTACACAGCATGATAACCGTCAACTTTTATATCACAGTATACCTTAAAACCAGTATATCGCTGCAACAATGTTTGGTTCCCGTCGTGCCGTGTTCGAAACGCTTTTTGCAGAAAATACACCATAGCCAGTTTTCGGTGAATTTAGGTGACAGCTAATGACAGCTAGCTAGCAGACAATAGATCCTCTACTCTGAGCGTCCTGGTTGGAAACAAAAAACATGAGTGTCGATCGTTCTGTTATACTGATTTGAGTTATGTTAACGTTAATGTGAGAGGCATTTGGTTAATTTGATTTCACAATGTAACATCAGAATAAAAAGATTAATAAAATCCTGCTACATATGTCTCAGACTTTTTAAGACTTTTTTAAAAAGTCCTATGTTTAGATTAATAAATGCCTTTTCTAAGGTTCGGCAGGAACCCTGTATGAAGTGGACCTTGAGTTGGGATCCTTTTCTCAAACAGTCTGTTGTTATTTTGTCTGTTAATAAGTCTGCTACAGTTTGGTTTGAGAGGTAAATCATTGTTTTCTAAGGGCCTGACATGATAACACAAAGGCTTAATATGCATCTATTCAGTGGTGATTTTTAATATGAGGGGAAATCACTTCCTGTCCTGCACTTTGCACTTAAAAAACAAGAGATCCCCTGGATTTGGAAAATCTTATTTAACACAAACAGCTCCTCCCAAAGGCCAGGAAACAGCTGACTGTAAGAGAAACAAACCCAGATTTATTCTCTGGGCATGTTCGGACACGTCCTCTTGCAAAACTGGAAATGTGTAACTTGGGTGGAAATCTGACTTTGCTGCAAAAAGGTTGGAACAGTCATCCACTGGCCTCACACACTCTCTCACATTACTTGTCTGCGCAGCAGCTCAAGCTCATGAAGCTGTCGTCATAGGTTTTAATTCAGGTTTCTTCAGAGAGCCGTTGTTGTTGTTGTTGTTGTTGTTGCATGCTCAGTTTTTAAATTCTGGCTGAAGGAGAAGCAGCAGAGTTGTCTCTCCCTCAGCTCAGTCAATAATGGAGCAGCCAGCGTGGGAAGTGATTAAGTGTAAGAGGTTAAACTTGCTGGGCAAGGGTGCGTTTTCCAATGAAACTCAGCGAGTTACCACGGCAACAAGACAATGGAAAATAATCTGTCAGCTTGTTCGTCTCTCTGCTGAGGTCTGCTCTGTGGGGTTTATCAAGCTAGACTGCTGAAGATTGCAGTGAGAAGATAGCAGTCATTTTTCAGCCTGATTAATCAAACAGCTCTGCAGCAGTCACACGTCTGCAGGCGTTTACAGAAGACAAGGACGTCTGTGCTCGTGATTGAATCATCTGAACAAAGATGTCTGACTGGCAGCTCCAAAATTAAAGGAATAGTTAAAGATTTAGGGAGCTACAAGACGATCGATATCTCATTAAATATAGAGCTACAGCCAAGTGGTTAACTTATTTTAGCTTTAAGAGTGGGGACAGAGGAAGACGGCTACTCGAGCTGCGTCTAAAGTCAACAAAATCAGCCAAAAAGCTGATCTGAAGTGTTTAAATCATACAAAAGATTACGCAACACATTGTGGTTTTAAAGGGGTAATGTGCAGGACTCATTTTTGGCCAGGAGTCATGTGACTTCCTGGACTCTCATCACACATCACCTGAAAAAACGCAACTTGACGCATTACTGAGATTTCGAGGTGCTGATAATAACAAAGTAGTGTGCTAGCATGTGTAGCATGCTACGCTGGTGACGTATGGCATGTGACATGACATTACATTGATAACAACCATCCTTTTTTAAAGCCAAACTATGATGTTTTTTTTTTTCTAACAAGAGTTTTGTTGCCTGAACATTAGGAAGTAGAACTAAAGTAAGTTTATTTAAAAAAAAAAAAAAAGACATTTTGCATGTAGCGAGCAAAAAAACGTACGTTTCCGCTTATCCTATTGGGAATGCGGGGGGGCCGGAGTCTGTCCCAGCTGACATTGGGCGAGAGGCAGGGTACACCCTGGACAGTCACCAGACTATCACAGGGCTGACACATAGAGACAGACAACCATTCACACTCACATTCACACCTACGGACAATTTAGAGTCACCAATTAACCTGCATGTCTTTGGACTGTGGGAGGAAGCTGGAGCACCCAGAGAAAACCCACACTGACACAGGGAGAACATGCAAACTCCACACAGAAGGGCTCCCTCACTCTTGGTTCAAATCAGGAACCCTCTTCCATAAATTCACACCCCGTCCCTGAACATCCAAAACTGATGCAGAAGGATACCTAGCACGTCATATTTTGACATGAAAATCCACTGACAAAGCAGCAGTAGTTGACCAATCAGGATGAGAATGTGTTGAAAGAAAGCAAATAACCACCACCCCCAAATTGTTGAACTACTCCTTTAAAGCATCCTTTAAACGTCAACCACACAGCTCTAAAACTGATATAACTTTGATTTAAAATATCAGCATAATTTCCTTGTCAAAGTTGAGAACAAAACAACAAAAGTATAAAAAACTCGCAGGATGTCAGAACATTTACAGTCACTGTATCTTATTTGATTTGACCAAGCTAAAACTGTAATTCCTGTTTCCCACTGATGCTCTCTGTATCTCTCTCTCAGGGTCCCGAGGGTCATGTAACTGCTGTCTGAGTGCCTGTAGAGCATCTTCACACACAATTCAAACACTGAAGTGCTTGAAGAAATCACATTTTCAGAGACAGAGAGCAGAAGGTGCATCTCACCAGTGAAATGAATGCCAGGCTACAAGAATAACAGGTCTTTTTAAAAATAATATTTCCGCTTATATTCAGTGATATATAGTGATGGAAAGTATATTTACTTGTGCAGTGTACTTAAGACCAACTCTGAGGTCTTACGCACAAGTATTTCCATTTTATGCTTCTTTATGCTAAATTTCAGAGGAAAACACTGTACTCCTTACTCCACTGGATGTATTTTCAAGCCATGGTTACTACTATTATCCTTCAGATTAAGGTACATTAATAAAATAAAATGCATTGATCAAGATTAACTGAGTGGTGTCCAACCTTTTTGGCTTCAACCCCTCACAAAACAGAGTCTACTTTGGGCCCCTTGTTGTGTTTCAGGTGTATACACACACACAAAATGATTTCCCTTCTATGCTTGTCTGATGGTTTAATTTAATTTTAAGGGTTGTATGCATTTGTCACAAAAAAGCAAAGATTAGAAAGGCCAGAAACACCAGTTTGTGTGGCAGAAACATGTTGTCTTCCTCTTTCCTTACCCATTAATAGTCTCATGACCCCTCACATTCATCTTGTGAAACTTCAGAGCAGGTCAGACTCTAGTCTGGAAACCAGTAGACTGAACTGAATACCTGCTACACTAAAATGCTGCACTATGACGCATCTAATAATGCAGTACATAAAACAAGTACTTTAAGTTTATTCAGCTGATCGTACTTGTGTACTTTTACTTCAGTAACACTGTGAGTACAGGACTCTTACTTGTAGTTTTAACAATGTCGCATTTGCAAAGCGTAGATTTCGTTTCAACACTGGGGAGGACAAGTATGAAAAGGGGAGTTTTAGACGCTTTTGCCAGAGAATTTTGAGCTTTAAACGCTTAATTTTCTGCATTCTGGCCGATTATTGTGCACTAATTTGTCCCTTTTCTGCGTCAATTCATGTTGTAAATCATGGGTGAACTATGAGTGAATGAGCCCCTGAGCACAGATATGCAAAAGGCCCCACCACCTGACCTACATAGAAGCAAAACACAGACTTTGTGTTGCTTTTGCCTCTTTTGTTGTTGTTGTTTTGTGTCTTTGTAGTCGTTGTAGTGCATCTTTTTCTGGTTGTTTGTCTCTGTGGTATTTTTGAGTCTCCTTGAGGCAGTTTTGTATCTGTTAAAGGGAATTTTGTGGGGTTTTCTTGGCTGTTTTCTGTCTCTTTGTGATCGTTTTGCCTTGTTTTTAGTTATTTTGTGCCTCTTTGCAGTTCTTTTGCATGTCTTTGTTCTCATTTTTTTAGCCTTCAGTCTGTCTCTTTATTATATTGCGCTTCTTTTTGATGCTCCCTTATTATATTGCTTGTGTTTTTTCACTGTTTGCTTATCGTACTGCTCTTTATTTTTGTACAGTTTACTTATTTTACGTAATTGCTGTGTGCTTTATTTTTCTCTATTGATGCTTCCTGTGTGCATTATCGCTATGCTGCTGTAATGTTGCAAATTTCCCCGCCGTGGGACAAATAAAGGTTTATTACTCTGATCTGATCTGATCATATATATATATATATACATTTTGCTGGTGAGGGCCATGGGGGTCTCTGACACTTTGGGCCCCTGGGCCTGTGTCTCGTAGGCCTGCTCAATAACCATGTCTTTAATTTTGTCAAAATAAAAGCCCACCACTAATTTTATGTTTATAGTGAGAGACAGTAGCACATGCTCTAAATACTGAGGAGGATGTGTCCCCTGCGTAACCCCCAAAATGTACACCTATGGGTATTTGTGCTTTAAGTAAAGGATGTGATTCAAATCCCTGGTACAGTAGGCAACAATGGAAACATGTTAATTTTGTCATATTCTGTACAACAGCATGTGTGAGTGTGTTAAAAACACATTATAACTTAAGTACAGAGCATCATGTGTGTGCTGCCATCACACAGAACACACAGAATGACTCTAAAAGAGCTTCATGTTATATTTATGTCATGTGTCAGAGCTTCCTATGAACACAGAGATGACCAAACCCTCTGACAGCTGACCACTCAGTCAGGACACCCAGAGAGGAGCTGGACGCTGTTAATGCGCCCTCTTAATGGACACCGTATCGATCAGTCCGTGTACAAGGCCTCTAATTGTATCATTTCACAGCCGGAGCACACTGA
This sequence comes from Cephalopholis sonnerati, assembly GCA_019142605.1. NCBI lineage: Eukaryota > Metazoa > Chordata > Actinopteri > Perciformes > Serranidae > Cephalopholis > Cephalopholis sonnerati. The sequence goes on from JAGQAX010000008.1 coordinate 35,845,549, forward strand.
GCCAAACAAACATCGCAGGTTAACACCGCAGATGAGTTTCTTCTTTGTTACAACTCAAGTGGATACCGCCTTTAAAGAGTTTGACACTTCCTGGAAAAAGTGAAGCGGTGGCACCAGACCTGGCAACCAACGCCCATTAAAAGTTTTGACTTTAAACTGCATTAAATCTCGCAGATTCATCTAATGACCCACTTCACTTTATGAAATGAAAGCAGTGTTAATAAAAAAGAGCGTGTTTGACATATTTCTGCAGCTCTGCGGTGCGTCAGAGGAAAAAATGCGCTGTTATGTAACGAGACACTGAAATGGAGTCGATAAGTTGAATCGATCATTTCCCATTAAAGCGTCCCATCATTACCACAAGAGTTAACCTACACCAGCCTGTCCACTATCAAACATTATAATCAGAAATGGACTCACCTTAAACAGTTTGCGGAAGAAATACTCTAACTTCCAGACTGCTTGTCTTCCTATTGGTCATGTGGCTCTCATGTTACAGAGCTGAGGCACACCCAGTCTCACAGACAGAAAAAAAACTTGGGTGGTGGAGGAAAAAAAAAAAGTTGTTGGTGCTGTGATATTATTACAGATCCACCTCCACCCAGTTGATAAACAATGGCATGTTATTAAAGCATTATTATGGTTGAAGGAGATTTGCTCTCAGCAGAACATGACAGGCTACTCCATGTTCAGTCATTATCTTTTTTAAATAACTGTAGTGGTTTAACTTTAAAAAAGTGCTTCTAAATATCTGAGTAATGATGACCAGTGATGACAGAACCATTCATATGATTTGTTTATTACAAATTAAAGTAAAATATACAAGTGTCTTGATGAAGTGATTGTGGAATAAGGATTTTAGAAATTTGCCCTGCAGCAATATATTGCACCAAAAGCAGCAAAAATATTAGAATTGATTTTGTTTTATACACATTTATATGTAGGAGTGGGCGATGTCGATAAAACCTGTTACCACAGCAACTGTCATTTATTTGCTTTGTGATATATTGTGTAGTTGGTACATTCTCTGGAAACTCAATTGAGGAAGTGGATGTGAAAATGGCAAAACACTCTCAATTCAGGGTCCAGTTACTGTCTTGTTCTGGAGCTTTTGACCTTATCACAGTGTTAGATAAGAAGAAATACACCACTCTCATGTCTGTATGCTAAATATGTAGCTATAACCAGGATATGGGTTTCTTAGCTTAGTTTAGTGTTAAGTCTGAAAGCAGCAAGCCTGGCTGTGTCCAAAAGTTTTTTTTTTTTTAAATCACAATTTAACATGTTATATTTTGTGTGAAAAATCCATACAAAAAATGAGGTGTACCTTGTAGTTTCAGCAGAGGTTGTGCATCAAGATTCAGGAAGTCACAACTCCCCACCAAGAAAGAATTTTCATGTTTATGATGTCTTAATTAGGCCTAGTGAACTTCTTCTTCTGGCTGAAACTTTTGACCTTATTAAAGAGTTATTAAGAAAAATGATAATGTATGTAATACACAGACATGAAAGTGGCCTCTAATTCTTGGCAAGAAAGCAAACAAGTGTATTTCCAAAATGTCAAATTATTCCTTTAAATGTTGACTTCGAGCAGTTGTCAAAACAATTTCAACTCAAGGTCCAGTACTTTCTTGTTCTGGAGCTTTCAAACCATATCACAGAGCCAGATGAGAAGAATGGTACCCATAATGTCTGTATGCTAAATATGTTGCTACAGCCAGAGGATGGTTAGTCACAAAGCAACAAGCCTGGCTCTGTCCAAATCTCACTGATTAACACATTACATCTTGTAGGCTAGATGTAATCCTTCCAAAAAACAAAGTCTAGCTCATTTTGCATCTTTATAGTAGGTTGTGTGTTGCACATAGAAATAGTCCAGCAGATAACCAAGCCCCCAGGAACAGTGCAAGGCCTTGAAGTTTATTTTTTATAGTGGCCAAACGTGGAATTGCAACATCCAAGTGGTCCCAAAAAGACTTTATCCCATAGACTCAGTGGATACATTTTTTGTGTCAGAATTCCAAAAAAAAAAGCTTCACTCTCTGGATTTGTACCATTTGGTCAGCTAGCATTTCTAAAATCTAGAATAGCTGCATGATTAAATCAGGGCTGAACCAGAAGTTAGCCGCTCAGCAGTCATAAGTCTCTGATGTGCGTTCTCCATTGGCCCCAAGATGCAAAAAGATCGAAGAAAGAAAGAAAACAGAGCCTTTTTTATGCTTTGTGCACCACTGAGCAACTTTTATAAGAATATACTGAGCCCCGTCTCCAATGCTGTATCCAGTTCTCTTTATACATTCATGCAAATAACCTGCAAACTGACGTTTTTACACATACTTTCTCTCCAGTCTTTACCCCAAGCTAAGCTAAGCTAAGCTAAGCTAAGCTAAGCTAACTGTTTCCTGGCTGTAGCCTCATATTTGAAAGACAGTGGTATCAATCTTCTTTTCTAACTCTTGGCAAGAAAGCAAGTGAGTATTTTCCCCAAAATGTTGAGTTATGCCTTTAAAAGTTGAGCTTGGCAGTTCATTTTTGACATCAGAAACAGCAGCTGGCAAAACAATCTCAACTCGAGGTCCACTTACATTGTTGTTGTAAAAAAATAAACTGTGAGGCTCATAAAAATCAATATTTTTGGCTAATCCAAATGGACAAATCTTCATTACATTAATGCAAAGAGGAAAAAAATTACATAAAAATCCAATAACATTAAGTATTTCTGCTAATTGATTTACAGCATTGCCCACAACAGTCTGAGATGTTACAGGGATTAAAGGGATTGAAGGGGAATGGTGCCGTGGTATAAACGTATGCTAAAGTCTCTGGTAGCTAACAGACTAATATCGTCATATCGCCCAACCCTAGTGATATCCAGTAAGGATAGGATCATTATACATTACATAACACTAAGTTGAAGCTGGCATGGAGATGTACGTCTCTGAAAAAACACCCTGAAGCTGCTGGATCATCAACAGATGAAAGATATATATGTAAAAGCATAAAAATCATTACAAGTAAGACACTGAATCACATACCAGATCCCCTATAGAGCAGATTATGAATCGACACAGACGATAATTATGAATACATTTCTATATTTAATGGAAACATTTCCAGGTCTCTGACAAAGACATTCATGGATTTATGTGCAGCTCATTTCCTCCAGCCGCACTTTATCTTTTCTCTGTGAGCCTACTCGGGGTGGATACACAGGTAGGCTCGTTTGTGTTTTCCATAGTAGTAACAGTCCTCTTGGAAGTTGTTGATTTCCACCACCTCCTTGTAATGGCTGACAGCGTGGACCAGGCAGTTGGGGAAGCTCTTGTTCAAAGCCAGAGCCACTGCCATCATGTCCGACTTCATCTTCTGACACTCGATCTGCTCCTGGATCTGGCTCTTGTTAATGGGCTTTGGGTTGACGCAGAAAGAAACCACCACTTTGATCTTGTTCTTGGTCAAAATGTCAAACCAGTTGGCTCCTCCGCTTCCGTGGCACTTCTTCCCTGCCAGCCAGTTGAAAAAGAAAATGCGCTCCCTGTCGCCAAAGGCCCTGATGGACCAGTTCACCCAGTCGTATTTCTTAATGAGTGAATCCAGAAGGGTTTTGGTAAATTCACGGTCGACGGTGCCGGGATTCTCCTGAAGCAGGTGCTCCATGTCGAGCTTGGCTTGGACGGCAAAGTTCTCTGTGCAGTCCTCCACAGCGGCTTTCATTCGTTTCTCTATGTCCTCCATCCGATCTTGCCACTTCTTCACCATCTCCTCCCCCACCACTCCTTCCTTGAGGGCAGCGTGGCCCATGACGGCGATAATGCCCACCACAAAAAGCTTCTTCAGGCGGGCACAGAAATCCTCAACTGCCCTTCTGTTTCTCTGCTCTGTGGTGACAATCGTCTCCAGCATGGGGTCTCCTGAGGTGTTCTCCCCAGTGACGGCATTGTAGAGGGCGTCCAAGTTCAAGTCGGCGTCGGTGTTCTCGTAGTGGCTGAGGAACTTCTCCATCTTCTTCTCTTTGAACTTTGGCTTGGCGTTCACAAAGTCCTGGAACTTTTCGTACTGGCTGAGCATCTGCGCCTCTCGATCAAAGTTCTGCTTGTTCAACGAGGTCCTCTGCAGCTCCAGGGCAATTTTATCAATCTCATCTTGGATCCCCTCGAGTTGCTGGTTGACCAGTTCGAACTGCTGAGTCAGGTAGCGAGCCTCTTTGCTGTCCGGGTTGCTGAGTATCTCAGCCGAAGCCACGAACACGGCCTCCAGGACGGGGTGGAGCTGGCCCACAGTGGCAGCGAGCACCTCGGAGGCTTGCCCCATGATCTCCACGCCTTTCTCGATCTTGTCCCTGTTCTGCACGAGCCAGTCTGCCACACTGTTCATCTTTGTCTTATGTTATTTCACACTAACTAAACTAATTTGTTTTCCAGAGGCTTTGCTGGTGCCTGAAAGAAGAAGAAACATGAAACCCTTGTAAAGTTCAATACAGTGTGATTGGAAGACATTTTTTAAAAATGGCACTCATTTTTCTTTTTTCAGCAACATTTGGTAAAGTAAATGTAATCAGGTGACATTAAAGGAGCAGTGTATAAGATTTAGGGCGATTTAGTGACATCTAGTGGTGAGCACTGTAGATTACAACCAGCTGAAACCTCCCCTGGTTAGAATTCCTTCAGTGTTCATTGTTCAGGTTTTTACCAGGAGCCGAATTGCCACAGAGGTCTCTCCCTATCTGAAACAAACTTATCAGGTAATTTAAAGCGGTAAAAACCCTGAATAAAGCAGTTCCACGTTACAAATAAGTGTTTTCTTAGACACTTGTCAGCATGTCAGAGAAAGAGTGATTGCCCAGGACCTGCTAATATGTGCTCACCTTTTTTCTCTGATAACTTAAGATCCAGACTTTCAGGAGGTTTTTAGCGGAAGCCGAATTATCTGCCAACACAGTCTGACTTGGATCTCGTCACATATCAACATTTGGTCATGGACTTTCCGCAGTGAGATACAATATGCAAAGTACCCTGGGTGCGTTGGCTGTTGACATTTTGGGACACCATGTCAAGTTCTGTCTGTTACATGCATCGTCGTCTTTCAAAATACACTTCTGTTTTCATAGGAACTGTACCATACAGTCTCTTTCAAAATAAACACACAATGTTGTTTTGTTTTTTTTCCTTTAACAACAAACACACATTGTTGAGTTTAGGAAAAAAGAACAGGGTTTGGTTTTACAATCTTACAGGAAGTAAACACCGCCCTCCTGGGTGAAAGTCCGTGGTTGTTGGACCCATCCACCACCCCTCCCCCCCCTACTCAGACTGATGCCGTTAGGTGCCATTAACCAATGATTGTGACCAGCTGCGTATCATGCCAACACGAAAGGATGGCTTTTTTTGTTGGTGTCTGATGCTGGAAGCCAATGCCTATGCGCCAGATTTCAACAACTTCGGAGTGAGACTGGGTTGTATCTGCCTTTTCAGAGAGCCCAGTCTCATCCCGAAGTTGTTGAAATCCGGAAAAAGGCGTCCTTTAACATCAGCATGATACCTGGCTGTTTGCAGTTATAGTTTAACAGCGCCCAGGGGCAGGACAAGGACAAAAGTTAAGGCGGCGAAAGTCCGAGTGGGGCAGTTGGCAGGGGTGCTGGATGGGTCCAACAAACAGACTTTCGCCCGAAAGAATGGTGTTCGGTTCCCGTAAAATTGTAAAACCAAACCCTGTTCTTTTTTCCTAAACCTAACCACGTGTGTTTGTTGTTGAAGGAAAATAAAAACGTGAATTTAGTAGTTTTTACGTAGTGTGTTTATTTTGACACAGACTGTATGTAAATGTTAAATCTCCTGTGAAAATGGAAGTGTATCTTGAAAGAAGAGATCTTGACACAGCGTCCTAGAATGTCAGCAACCAACGCATCCAGGGTTTCATGACCAAAACGTCAATATGTGACGAGGTCAGAGTAAGAATGTGCTATTAAAAAACGAATAGGCCTGATGAATAATGCCAATAAAAACGTTAAATAAGCAGTGTCACAAGAAAAAAATCTGTGTTTTTCCAACATTGCTAACTGCTAGCTACAGTGGCCTAAGCGAAAACATGACTGGCACTATCTAAAGCCAGTGTTTGGTTTGTCCATTTTGGGCTACCATAGAAACATGGCGGTGCAACATGGCGGACTCCTTGGACAAGGACCCGCTCCCCATATAGACACAAACAGCTCCCTCTAAGGTAACAAAAACACAATGATTTTTATTTTCAGGTGATTATACACCAGAGAAAACACGCTAATCATGTTATATTCCATTTTGGCCAGTATATCCCCTTAAATCCTACACACTGGACCTTTAAGTCATTTTTTCTCACAGGACACTTTCCTGACAAACAAAACCCTACAATAAAGCAAACGGCAGGTCATGTCTGCACATGTAGGCATCCAGTTTCATGCCGCACCCTCAGAGCCTCAGTTAATGACAGGGACTCGTTTTTTAAGCCTTGGTGGCATTGACACATTTAAAAAAAGGTTCGTGAAAGTACACAAACGAGGCACACATGGATGGCAATTCAGAACAAATATCAAACATGGTGTGTGTACTCATGAATTATGACGTGAAGTATATTGTGCAACATTGCAGCACTGGCCCTTTGGGATGTCAGTTTTTACTGCACTAACAATAGCCAAGACTCAAAGCAAACACAGATGTTCACAACATGGTAAAAGAGGGGGATTTACTTTGGTAACGATAGTATGGTTTTCTATGTAAAATACACAGGAGAGATGACCTAACTCGTTTCTCGATTCTATTCCCTGGAGCCCATATCCAGTTCAGAAAAAGGCACACCCAAGTCTGAGAGGAGAAAATCCCCACCACTGCACTTGTTCAATAATGCAATCACACTTGCCTAATCATTACAACCTCAATGTAATTAAAACCAAACACACACCAATACGTTTTTTGAGGTTTTGGCATGAAAAAAAAGAGACAAATACAGATTTATATGTGTAACCACAGAAAATAGGCTCACCAATAATTGCTGCAGTGATGAGATCAGTGGTGTCATTTTACAGCCTTTTCCTATCACTGCACTAATTAGACTTACTTTATTCAACCACATGCCATTAGTGCCTTTACAACATACACATTTCTGTCATGACAATAACAAAAAGTGCACCATTCAAAATTTGAATTTGTAATTACATAACAGAATTAAATCCCAGTCTAATTTAAAGGGGGAAATAACAGTGAAAAAAATACTTACTGAGTATTAATCTTGGTTTGTGTTGGAAAATATCTTCCTTTGTAAAAGCAGACCAAAAAAGTTTGTCTTCTTTTAGCAACAAAAAGTGGAATATATTTTTGTGAAAGGAAAAAAGGCGAGTCCCACACAGCACTTGATCAAACACTGGTCTCCCCTTTCAGAGTGATATGCTTTGCTACAGAGCTACAGGGCTTTAATAGGAACCACATACGTAAGTCCTCAACAAGACCACATCCCCCAAAGGACTCATTTCTACCTCTGGGCACGTCATTTAAATCTGGGCCTGTTTTTCCTGTAGAAAAGTATTTAAATTTTAGGGAAATAGTACAAAAAAGAGAAAAGTCCAGTTCCTTTTAATGAAGGTCAGTTTTAATAATGGTGACAAAAGCTGGATAAACAAAACTGAATATTGACTTTTTCCTTTCTTTCTTTCTGTTTTTCTTTCTTTTTCTTTCTGTCTTTCTTTCCTTCCATTTTTGCATTTGATAGAAAACTAAAACTTATGTTAAAGTGGTGAAGTAGAGGATGGAGATGTTGAATTAGAGCAAGGAAAAAAAAAACAAGAACTCACCTTTCTAGCTAAATATCCAGTGGGCCACAGTCCAGTTATCCAGTAGTCCAGCTGTGCCTGTGAGCACCAGCCTCTTTGGGATGTATATATAGACTCTCTCCCTCTTTCCCTCCCTCCTTCCCAGTGTCTGTCCGTCTCTCTCGTCACTCCCCCTTTGGAACTCCTCCATCCAGTTCCAGCATTCCTCAGAAACCCACTCAGAGGGATGAGGGGCCGGCACTGACACAGATAACATCCTGTAAACACTCCCCATGCAGGGACACCATGCACCCTGGGAAAATTAAAAAAAAAAAAAAAAAAGAGACTGGTTTTTCTCTTTCTCCCCGTGTGTGTGTTTGTGTGGTGTGTGTGTGTGCGTTGTTGTGTGTGACAGACAAAGAGAGTGAGAAACAGAAATAAAAGGAGAGCAGTCGCAGCAGGGTTCAGCAAAGCGACCCATGAGGACAAAACCCCTCTTGTTGTGGCTCGTACAACGTTGCCATGGCCACTGCACTGGTTCCTCTAACTTTTGTGAGTGTGTGCACCCTCGAAAGTCGAATTCAGCTCCCTCTGTGTGCCACAAGTTGGGATTCACGCCATTTTAGCACCCTGAATAACAAGATAAGACGTTATCTAGAAACACAGGCTGTGTTTTCTGAAAAACGGTTTTTAAGAAGGTTTTTTCAGATGATGTTTGCAAACGTTGACCTACTTCACTCAGAAGATGATGATTAGTGATGGAAATCCATTGGTTGCTGCATTTAAGCATCACAAATAGGGATGACATTTGCCCTGCAGGGGCAGCACTCAGCCCGTCACAGTGCTGCCCAGTGAAAGAAAGTCTGTGTTTCCGAGTGCACACCATGACAGTCAGAGCTCAGTCATGGTCTTTGTGCTTTTTAAAGCAGGCCGTGACACACGCAGCACGATGTCACTGTCAACTGTCCGCTTTAATGGATCATAAAGAGGCGGGAACAGGAAGAGGAGGGGAGGATGTCTGCAGCAAATTGATACTGGTCAGCCGGAGCAGAGGAGGGTTAGGCGGGCACGTCCGCCACCGCCTCGTTCCTGTGTCGTCCCACTGTCAGATCTCACACTTGTAACCATCAGAAAGTGGAAAGCAGCTTTCGCAGGGACTCAACAGTATGTGGCGTGATGGGTGGTACAGGCCGACGCTGGTAAACACACACTGTAGAGGCCCGAGCGCGACGTCACTCAGCTGGAGGACCTCACTTGCTCTCTGTGGGTGTTTGTTTTCTGGACAGCTTTTTCTAAGGAGCTGAGTTTCTTTAATGTTGGCAAAGAAAATGATCTGCACAACACACACGCCGTGACCTGGACTGACAAGCAAACAACACGTCCTATAAAAGAAGCTCTGGATCCAGCATCAATGGAAACGTGTTGAACTTGTAGAGAAGTTGGGCCTTTGTTGTTTGTGGTTTCGAGCTCACCAGGTGGAAACATGGGTGAAATATTTGAGATAATGGCAGCCAGCTGAGGGGAGAGTGTGTGCATCTAGCTGTTTTGTCTGGCTTAACTCAGCATGTTGCTCGAGCTGAGCTAATCTCTTACATGATTTTTGTGTAACACAGAGCTGCTTGACAATCGTATTTAGCAGTAGATAGACTTGGCAAAACTGTCAGGAGCTTTGGTTCTGATTATACACTCATGTATGCACTAATTGTAAGATGTCCTTGATGGTGATTTAAATTTGCATGAACGACAGAAAAAAGTAAGATTCATCAGATCAGTTTAGCAAATGTCCGTCAACTGCAGCTGCATCCTGAATCTGTATCTGTAAAAGTAAGAAAAAAAAAACCTTCTCTGCGTCTTTTTATTTCATTTTATGTAAAGTTCATGACAGTAAATCTAATAACACAATCCGGTAACAGAGGTTGTCTTTCTGGTTGTATCTGGAAGCTTAAATGATAAATGACTTCCTGGTCCGAGGAAGCTATTGACCACGTTTTATCTTTTTGACCTTGGCCAATGGCTAGTGTTTCCTCCTCGCCACAAGATGTCTCCTCAGCTCACAGGAAAAGCCCCCAGTGGCTCATCCCATCACAGAATCTACGCAGCATTTTCTGGAATGGGCTGGTGTTGGAAAACGTCAATGGCACTAATCAAGAGACGAGAGAAAGCGCTCATACAGAAGAAGAGATCTGTATAGTTAAAGAGAGAGTGTTATGATGCAATAGAGATGCAGAAACATGTTCACAAGGCAGAACTTCACAGGGGAAAATAAAGATGTTCAGCCTGAAATACAAGACTTCATTTTGGCAGGGCTTTAAACAATGCCATGAAAAATGTTGATGACCTGCTCAGACCGGGATATAATGCCAATTATTTAACTGCACAAACTGAACAACATAATTAGCTTTGGGAACTGTGTTAATGTAAGCACGCTATTATCTAAACAGGCTGAGTAGGCAATCAAAATGCTGTAGTCACATCACAAAGAAGAAGCTGATCTGTGCTCACAGACACGTTGCTCATATCCACAACTCAGTGTTACATCAGTGTATCGAAGGATTGCTTCATAAGTAGAAAGTCAATGTTGGGAAAGACGGGATTTAGGACCCGTCATGCTGGATTTGGCTCCCATGGGAAAATAAGTGTGGGCAGGATTGATGGGCTCTTTGAGTACAGCTGAGCTGTAAAAATGAAAGTGTGTTCCTGGTGTAATGGATGCTTGATTGTGGGATTTTGCCAGAGGCCCCAAACAGCAGACAGAAAGTTGGTCCGTGCCCAGATTATCACCTATTAACTTTTCCCTCGAAACTGAATTGATTGGAATGACAGAAGAAGCAGGGATGTGTTCACACGTGCAGAGATCTCCTGATGAAGACCTGCTGAGGTGTAAACATTGTTTAGTAAACGAATGAGATAGCATCAGTGCAGCATGTAGATTTAATTTCATGATCATAGCAAGCTGGCTGCAGAGATAAACATCTCTCCAAATGAAAGCATGTGTCCTGACAGAGGAGGAGTAAGGCCGTGGCCTCCTTTTGAAGTTGTAAATATTTCATGAATGCATTTCTGCTTTTGCTGCCACAGCATGAGAGAAACATTGCACGCATGTCAAATGCTCACATCACAGAACAGTGGTGTTACAAGTCTTTCATACAAATAAGCATCAAAACCATTTTAAAACATTTAAAACATAACATGAAGAATGATCTGTGTTGTTCCCAAGCAGCAAACTCTGAGGCTAAGAAATTAAGCTAATGCAGAAGTGCAAAAAACTGCAGTTCCTTGAATGGCCACTTGAGGCTGGCTCCAAAACAGAGTCAATCCCCACAGACGTCCATGTTAAAATGCCCAACTTTACAGCAGCAACAAACATGTTTACAGCCCAGTGCAAAAAACAGTTTTGGTGTCAATAGTTAATTTTGACATTTATGGCATCCACACAGGGAGTCAATTTTCATAAAACTCACACGTTTAAATTTTCTTAAGGCTTAAAGTTAAGAGAGGGGCAGCTCCAGAGTCAATACTATACTGCACTTTAATCAGATACAGATCATACGTTAATACCAGGTGTAAATGGGACTTTAAAGTAATTCAATTTTCATAGACACACTGATTATCATACAACAAAACTAAGAGTCCACTGCCATGCTAGCTGCTCTGTGAGCACCTCGTCACATGTTGACTTTGGTCTTGGACTTTCCAGGTCCACATACAACGTGCAAGGCACCCTGGGTGCGTTGGTTGTTGATGATCTGGGGCAGTGTTTCAAGTTCTCTTCTTTGAAGATACACTTCCATTTTCACAGGAAATTTAACATTTACATACAGTCTCTTTCAAAATAAACACCACGTCAGTACAACGCCGCGAATTGATGTTTTTTTCCTTCAACAACAAACACACATGGTTGGGTTTAGGCAGCAAAAGGAAGTGTTTAGGTTTAAGAAAAAAGAACAGGGTTTGGTTTTAGAATGTTACGGGACACAAACACCACTCTTGGGTGAAAGTCTGTGTTTGTTGGACCCATGCACCACCCCTCCAGCTCGCCCCACTCTGACTCTTACCTCCTTAACTTTCGTCCTTGTCCAGCGGCGTTTCCCTCTGACGCCACCAGGCACCGTTAAACTATAACGGCAACTGGCCACGTATCATGCTGCCATTAAAGGTCGCCTTTTTTGTTGGTTTCTGATGCTGCAAGTCACTGCTCAAGCACCGGACTTTGACGGCTTTGGAGTGAGACCATGCACTTATTAGGCACAACGGTGTTTTGAGCCAAATGCTAATGTCAGCATGCTAACATGTTGTTAGTGTCAGGTATAATGTTTACCATGTGCACTTATTTTAGCCTGTAATCATGCTATGATTTGCTAATTTAGCATTAGCACAAAATACAGCAGAGTCTGAAGGGATTTTAGTCTTTAGTTTTGCAGGGGTTTGGTCATATGTGTGAACCAGTCTTGGGCAAGGTCACATTTTGACCCGTTCGACGTTAATGGATCCCCAGAGTAATCAGAGTTCCTCCTGAGGGGGGGACATGAGTGTCTGAAACAAACTACATTCCATCCAGTAGTCAAAAAAAAAAAAAAAACAATTGTCAGCACTAGTGGTTCTAAAAGAAAAGTCAGGGGATCACCAGAATCCAACAAAGTCCATCTCCAATATGTCCAATAGGTGCTTAAATATTTTCCAGCTGGCCAGCAACATCGACGGGTGCCACTGGTTGAATAGAATTCAATGTCAGGATGTCTAAGACCGATGTTAAGTTCACATGGAGGACTGACAACAGATGACGTTGTTATTTTGTTGGTTTTAAGTTGTTAAGTAACCAAAATAGAGCGTCTCCTGAACTTCTCATGTCAACGTCATCTTCATGACGTATTGTAGACGTCTGCAAAACATCGTACCGTCATTTTCACAGAGTGAAAATTCTAAACGTCCACGGACATTTAAAATATCATCAACATGATTTTCATTCCAACCAAAATGTAACACATGTCCAACGTAAGAGTCCAGCGTCTTTTCATATTGACATCTGGTGCCAGCTTGGTTAAGCCTGAAACAAAGTGATGGACCAACTAACACTACCATCCCTGGAGTAGTGTAGTGTAGCTTACGGTAGTATAAAAAAAATCAGATTGCACACATATACTCTTCCCACTGCAATGTCAGTTCTTCTTTGTGTCTAACTTTAGTCTTTGTGGGGTTTTTTTGTGATGACGCAAAACAGCCCAGGAATTCAGCTATGTTTTAAAACTCTAGTTTTGGTTCGGAAGTGGTGTTTTCATTCTGAGTAACGCCGGCCTCCCCCCTCCCCTCTCCAGATGTTTCCAGGTCACTGAGAACATGGCGTTCGGTGACAGACTGAAGCATCACTTGGTCTAAAGAAGTCAAGGGAGGGCAGGGAACAAGGGAAAGTGCTTCCTTAGTTCATTTCAAGGACGATTTCATGGAAAATAAAAGTGACAGGCGTGCCATCAGTTCCTCCTCGCTGACTGTTCACTGCTTATCTTGTGCTGTAACTTGAGCAGTGGGTTGAAAGTCCTTTTATAAATGACAACCTGTTTCAGTCGGGAACAAGGTTCTTTCAAAGGAAGTGAAATTAACATATTTACATGTTTATACCTCCCAAAATCATTTTAGTCAGAAACTATTTCACACACAGCAGCTGACTCTCAGTAATTACCCCTTAAACTGCCATCAATGTTTAATCTATAACATCATAATCCAACACTTATCTCTTCCTTACCCTCCTTTTATTGAGCTGCTGTGTACAGTTTGCTCATGATCCATAACACAGCTGAACTTTGACCAGTCTGAGTCACGCACCAACGATCTGTATGCGCAACAGTGACTTCAACAGCAAAAGGCCAACAGACCGCCTCGATACAAGCCCATCTGTCACTCACGCACAGATCAATACAAACTCGGGTTAGATCTGAGGAAACAGATAAAGGTTCAGTAGCTGGGGGAAGGCGATTTATTGATTACAGGCAAATTCACCCCCTGAGTCCATCTTTGCCCTTACACAAGCGAGTCAAACCACCTTCAAGCTCCATGTAAATTGGAAATCCAATTACTCTTGCTGGCAGACATTTTGTTTAATCATATCGTTGTACTCCTGATTTACTGAAAGCCTCCAGAAAATGCCTTTGTACTCTATTTCTATGCTGCACAAGGATATTACCAAAGTTAAACTAATTCAATATTCTCTTATTATACTGACAAACGTCATGATATATTATTTTAGATCATTATTTCCACAATATAATTAGTGGCTGTTACATGCTACCATAGCTGTCCTTTATGTAGAGGAAGCCAGGGGCGTAGCACCAAGTTCTGGGCCCTATGCCTAAGCAGTCTCTGTGGGCCCCCCGCCTTTCCTCTCCTGATGCACGTCTCTCACACAACTTCTGAATTTTTATTTTTTTTTATAAAGTCAGTTTCCTGTCTCTCCCCTTTTTTATAACCTCGATTTCCCTTTCTTGAGGAAAGACATGGCAGCGTATGTTGGAGCTCCAGCAGTCACTTATCCGACTCCGTTGAGAGATGAATCCAAGTGCAGGGGTGGACTAAACCATCTCAAGCCTTCAAGGGGTGAGAAGGGCCTTAGAGAACCTCCCCAATTTTTTACATTAAGTTCAGTATTTCAACCGAATTATTAAGCAAATTTGAATTTAGTTATGGCGGTTAGCACTGTCACCTCACAGCAAGAGTATAGTCCCCCCCATCCTGAGTATGTTCTCCTTGTGTCAGTGTGGGTTTTCTCTGGGTACTCCAGCTTCCTCCCACAGTCCAAAGACATGCAGGTTAATTGGTGACTCTAAATCGTCCGTAGGTGTGAATGTGAGTGTGAATGGTTGTCTGTCTCTATGTGTCAGCCCTGTGATAGTCTGGTGACCTGTCCAGGGTGTACCCTGCCTCTCACCCAGTGTCAGCTGGGATAAGCTCCAGCCCCCCCGCAACCCCAGACAGGATAAGCGGTTACGGACCATGGACCTTCCATGTCCAGATACAACGTGCAAGGTACCCTGGGTGTGTTGGTTGTTGACGTTCTGGGACGCCATGTCAAGTTCTACCTGTTACATGTATTGTCTATTTTCAAAATACACTTCTGGTTTTTCACAGGAAATTGACAGTTTACATACAGTCTCTTTCAAAATAAAAGCACTACGGCAGTACGACAACGCAAATTGTTGTTTTCTTTCCTTCAACAACAAACACACGTGGCTGGATTTAGGCAACAAAAACACATGGTTAGGTTTACGGAAAAAGAACAGGGTTTGGGTTTAGAATCTTACGGAAGGCAAACACCATTCTCCTGGGTAAAAGTTGATGTTTGTTGGACCCATCCACCACCACTCCCAGTTGCCCTAGTTGGACTTTCACTGCCTTAACTTTCACTCTTGTCCTGCTGCCGAGCACCGTTATACTATAACAGGGACCAGCCATACCGATGTTAAAGCATGGCTTTTCTTAGTCAGTGTCTGACGCAGCAAGTCACTGCCCAAGCGCCGGATTTCGACAACTTCAGATTGAGACCAGGCTTCACTACAATGCACCTGGAGAAGACAGCTCTGTCATATCTCCAGTTCACAGAGACATATTAACATATTGTGGCATGTTAAGACAGCAGGGACAAAAAGAGAAACTGATGCAGGGGATAGAAAATGTTTTACAGAGCAGATCAATACAGCCATTACATCTGTAATTCACTAATGCGTTTGTGGACAGACAAATAAGCCTGGGGGACTATTTATAATCCTGCTTTGGGGGGGAAACTCCCAGAACCTCCCTGAATGTGCTCGTCATCCCCACAGCCTCCTCCTAAAATTATACCGTTGCTTCGTCAGAAAACCACAGTGTGTTAGTTACAGAGCTGACTCCTACACAAAAACTCAGATTAAACAATCTGAAGCAGGAGCTCAGTGCTTTAACGTGTCTCCTTTCCTCTGACATCCACTGCAGATGTGAACCTGAACTGAATAAATACTTACATTTGTTTTCCACAGAGTTCACTGCCATAAAATAAAGTCCTACTAAACAAACATTAGCCTTGTTTGACCTGCCAGTGAGGGCCAAAGGCAAACAAAGCAATAAATACTGATAAGACAATATGATGGAAATATGGAAGACTTTAAATGCCTCAATGAAAACAAGTCAAACACAGAAATAGTTTCCTTTTTTTATGTAGCATTTACTGTGTCACAGCTGAATGAAGAATTCATGTTAAAGGACAATTATTTGTCTTGTTTTTGTCATTGTGACATGACTCGTCCATGCCACATTAAAAGCAGATCACAACTTTGAAAACACAGAGTTGTATTGCATTTCAGTGTTGTCCAGCAGAGGGCAGAATTATGCTGCTGATCATAAATGAAAAGCACTGTCATCACTTTTTATTGGGGGGTGCAAGAGAGCTTTTTCTTTTAAAGAGGAAAACGTACCATTGATGCCAACATGAAAAATTAACAACTGTCCATATGTTTGGACAGAGCTTATCTGGCTAATGGCAGCCATGACTGATAGCTTTTACCATTAAAACGGTTTCCTCTGAAACCGCCTGCTGGAGGGACGCTGCTATTGACTTTAAATTTAGCTACCTTTGTGATTGTCTGCAGTTTTAAGACTGTGCTGCAGGAACCCGTAGAAACAGATACTTAAGGATCTTTTCAGCAGATTTCCCAGAAAGTGTTGATGGCTAAGCTAAGAGGTATTATCTAGCTAGCATTGTCTTACAATAAACAGCTGGTTAATTAGAGGAGGATAAGCTAATGCTAAAAGTGCATCCAGAACATATCTGCAAAATGTTCAACGTAAACGTAACAAGTCCTCAAAAAAAAAAAAAAATCCAAATTTAGTAATTAAACACACCACTTTCGACAGGACTTCAATCACAGTCTCAAATTATGCCATTATGGTTAAGCTTTAGCCACAAAAACAACTTGGCTAAAGTTTAAGAATTATTGGGTTTTGGTTAAAATTATAACTTTGTTGAAGTCAGGGGAAGGTCGAGTCAAGACCCAGTTTGGTGTCAAAGTCCTGCAGTTTGTGCACCCACCATCCACCCCAACTAACCTAACATCTTGTGTCTGCTGAAAATATGCAGCCATTACTTTTTAAAATCCCCGTCGCTACGGGAAACAACAACAACGACCTCTGAGCTAAAAACCTTCACGCTGAAAATAGGAAGTTTTGATTAACATTTGGATTTTGCAATTATGCACATCTGCTTTGCTCTTTCAGTGAATTGTTGTAAAGATCTATAACAAAGAAAACAACGTGTGAACGCACCACTAAAAAGCCCAGACTCCATCTCACAGGACTCTCAAGCCCAATGTTGCTCTATTTTCTGACACAGCCAGTTGAGTTGATTTGCCACATCAGTCAAATGAATCCTGAATTTGTTCCTTTTTGCACCAGGAGTCTGATCCTGGATCAGCTCCACACCACCTTTGTCTATGTTTTTAAAAAACATGGTTCACACTCTGGGGGGTCCGTGTTGCCTTGAGTCTTTAAATCATTAAGTCCACCCCTGCATCTGATCCTCTGTATTTGTTGACGTTCTCATGAGGATTTGATGCAGATTGTGAGGGATTAACCCACTGAAGGCAATGACTCTCTGTGACGTGGCATTTCCTGGTTCTCCTCTCTTTCATTTCCTCTTTCTCACGCTTTTATTCCTTCACCTCCCAATCCCTCGGGTCTTTATCCACAACTTCACCTCCCCCATTGGTGTTGCACAACCAGTCACCTTTCTAGTTTCTGTTACTGATAAAGCCAGATTAAATGGATATTTCTATGTAATTGTTGTCAGAGTTCCTTTGAAATATAAAAGCTGCTTCCAGTTACCAGATTAAAACCAGCAAAGAAAAACAAAACGCTGGGAATTTGTACTTTGTATTCCCAAATCAATAAAATGTGCTAATGTTTTATTCATTTGCAGAACACAGGAAGTTGTTAGGCTTTTAGGAAGCTCTTATCCGACCTGTTAAAGAAACAATGACAGACAGAGAGAACACAGACAGACAGGTAAAGAGGCGCAGGACTACCAATGAGGAAAGACAGATGGGTTTGCAGCAGAAACAGAGAGGTGATGTAAGTGAAGGTCAGGCTGAACAAGAGCACAGATTAATGCTCTGAGATTCTTCAGTGCTGACGGGGCGACGACTTTCTGCAAATGAAGGAGAAAGGAATCTAACTCTGTGTGTGTGTGGGGGGGTTAGACTACAACAGCGCTGGGGGTTAGAGTGAAACAACATGGGGCCTTGAAGAGGGAAGGCAGACAGCGATGGCATCAGAGGAGAAAAGGAAGTGTTGGAAAACATGAAGGAAATTTTGAGGCCCTGCAGATGGCCAAGACACGTGTTTACCAGCCGGTGGAGCTCCACTTAAAAGCTTCACTGACAGATGGATTCCCCAGACGTTCCACACGCATACAGACACCTTAAAGGAGCACTTCACAAAGTGACCATATGTAAATCAGTTAGTCATGCCCTGTTACCTCAGATTCGTGAGGAAAACTTCATACCACCATGGCAAACTGCAGATGATTTTACTGACTGACTGGCGACCACAGCTAACAACAGCAAAACTATATCAAAACAATGGTTTACAAACTCTCACACAGCTCGTGCAGTATACTCCAAGTGTCATTTATGCAGTCGTATGTTCAGTACTTTCCAAGACAAGCATTTTCATTAAAAACCTCAGTATTTGAAGACAGTCAAGATAAGTTTCACTTTCACTTCAGTTTTGGTGGAGAATGCTGGTGCAGAATGCTGCCGCGAGACTCCTGACCGGTGCCAAAAAGAGAGATAGCATAACACCAGTGCTAGCGTCGCTGCACTGGCTACCCATCAAATACAGGATTGATTTTAAGGTTCTTTTATTTGTTTTTAAAGCAATACATGGGCTGGCACCCCAATACATTGCTGATCTCCTCTGCCTCTACTCTAGTTCCCGACCTCTCAGATCCTCTGAACATTGTCTTTTAACTGTTCCACGTTCGAGGCTGGTTGGTAAGGGAGATCGTGCCTTTACAGTCGCTGCTCCAAAGCTCTGGAATAGCCTTCCACTTAGAATCAAATGCTCCCCCACCACTGACTCTTTTAAGACCAATCTTAAAACATACTTGTTTTCAAAGGCCTTTGGTTGTTTGTAGTGGTTTTAGTATTTTAGTATTTTGTCATATTTTCATGTTTTTAATTGTTTTCACAGGTTTTTAATTTTGTTTTATATTTGTGTACATTTTATATTGCTATATATTTGTGTGTCTCTCTTTTACTCTGTACAGCACTTTGGTCAACTGCAGTTGTTTTTAAATGTGCTATATAAATAAACTTGATTTGATTTTTGATTTGAATGGTTGTCTGTCTCTATGTGTCAGCCCTGTGATAGTCTGGTGACCTGTCCAGCGTGTACCCTGCCTCTTACCCAATGTCAGCTGGGATAGGCTCCAGCCCCCACCGACCCCCAACAGGATAAGCGGTTACAGACAATAAATGAATTAATCTGAATTCAAAAAGTAACTAGTAGCCCTAAAGTTATCAATTAAATGTAGTGGAGCAAAGCTATAAAGTAGCATAAAATGGAAATACTCAAGTACAAGGACGTTAAAACTGTGTTTACGGCATCTGAGTACATGTATGAAGGTGTATTTATTTACAGACTTCAGCTTTAACACTGTCAAGATAAGGAATTGTTTTCCCATTATATTAAATATTGTTTATACTGTAAAGTGAAAAACTAACAAAACTCTTGTTTAAATAACTCCCTGTCACACATGAATACTCATTCATTCCTCTCTGATGCTTCTTTTTGTAAAGAAGTTTTATGGACTTTTGAATGGAGGTTTTTTGTAGTTTTTAGTATCTAATATGGTCTTAAATAAAAATGTCTCCTTATATCTTTGATCATGCCGTGTGACTGTGTGATACTTCTTAGTGTTTATGTAACATTCTGTTTTGTGCTTTTAGTTTGAAATGTCTGTGTTTGAGGGTGCTGCACCCTTTAAGGGCTGAGCTCCCATGTGCTTATTCCTCATTGGATAATTGACAGAAGAGTCGGCCATCTTGTTGTGTATAAAAACACTGTTTGGTTGCACACTCTGTAACACACCCAGAGGATCACCATGTTCACATGTTGGTTACCTGAGCGCCTGGTTGACAGATGAAGCAGCAACAACATGCTCTTTCTTCTACGTTTGACCATGTGGCGGCCATATTGGAAGACTTCACCTTTGTGCTGCTGGTGAACACCTGGTTGCATCTCTAAAGGTAAAACAGTCATCTCAACACTATTTAGAACACATGGCGACTTTCTGTCCTGTCTTTTATTTAGATGAAATTATTTTAAAACTGAAAGCCCACAAGTGATGCATTTTTCTTGTGAATTTGTGACGTGGATTAATATTTTTCTTGTGTATTGTCAGTTGTTAAGGTTTATTGAGCCAACGCTTTTAATCGACCATATGGCCAATCTGTGCATAAATTAACTGACCTGCACCCGCTCAGCCACTGTCAGGTCCAGGATGTTATTGCACACTGGTGCACCATGATGCCAGTCCAGGTGTGCTGTGAGATTTTGTGATAACCACACATTATTATTGCAATACTCAACTGGGCCTATACAAAAAGTCATGAATTAATTTTCAATTGACTGTATCCGTATGTTGTGCGCACCCATTTCCTAATAAAGAGGCAAACTCTAGCTAAAAAATGTAATTTAGTTTTTAAAAAATGTCACAAGGAACCTGTTTGTCAACGTTCACGCTTGGGAATTATAAGTGTGTGACACATCAAAGCCCTGATTGGCAGCCAGTGTGAGGGATGATAACATTTTAAAGGAGAAAGCCGTGGTGAGACAATGGATCGCTTTATTGTACGGAGCACATTACAAAAAAAGCACCAGCGAAGATGAAACCACCACCGAAAGAAGTTAATAGACAGTATCATGAAAGCTACCTTTCCTAATTTTTAAAATGTTTTTATTGTCCTATGTCGTGAAAAGAGTGATAACACACATTATAAGCTACTGTGTGCAGATACAAATACAGGTGTGCCTTGGACACAAAAAGTTTGACAACCACTGATCTAGACAACTCTCAACTCAATCATCTTTTGGACATCATCATGATGATGCCACCATCACCATGGCATTTATAACATGAAATAACTACAGAGCTATTAGGTCCACAAAATCACATGTCCTCTATGCAGTGGTGGGAGAAGGTCTAATGTGTAGAATTTAAGCCTAGTTCACATTACACGATTTTCACCCCGATTTTGAGGTCGCAGAGGATCTTGAGAGCCATTAAGAAGTCCTGGGGTTGGAGGTGAGTCGGCAGATAGTCTGCCACGACGAGTCCTCATGTGTGAACAAAGCCTACGAGCAAGTCGCGCCCTCGTCTGCGACTGGGACTGGATATCTGGCATGCTAGAAAACTGGAGAGGTCTGACACGACTGACAAAGAGCATCAGCCACTGAGAGGAGGGATATGGCAATGCGATGTACAGCTCTACCAGCCCCAGCAAGAAATCAAAGTCCTCTGCTGTCATCCGTAGCATTTCCCGAAAACCCGTTCGATCATTCAGCTATGAAAAGTACAATAATCTGGGTCAGAATACATGCATAGACTATATAGACAGTACAATGCAAACTAATAGGCTAGCGGCACAGTGGCAACTGAGTTTCCTTCATAGAACTCACCTCCAACTCTCTCTGCACATTTGACAACCCGTGCAATCCGTGTGCAGCAACACATTCCTTCACCCAAATCCTTTTCTTCTTTTCCTGTTTCTTCTCAGTGCAGAGCAGGGCGCAAACGACCTGCAGAGCTCCAAGCTGTCGGATATCCATGTTAAAGTTTAGCGCCAGGAGACTTCATGATATCCTGTTTTGTTCACGCGTGACAAAACGTAGTTTTCACTGCGTTATCTGGGGCTCTGTCACTGGAGAAATCTTGTAGTGTGCACACACAGGTTGTAACGCAGTTGGCAAGACTCCCGATGACAGAAACACACGTCGCCAAGTATGAACACTCAAAAGATTATGATAGTCTCCGCAGCTCAAGACTGGTCGGCCAGTCGTGTAATGTGTACAAGGCTTTAGGGGATCCATTGGCAGAAATATTCTATAATATTTTCAACTATGTTTTCACCAGTTTATAATCACCTAAAAACAAGAGTTGTGTTTTCGTGACCTTAGAATGACTGTTTATATCTACATACAGAGTGAGTTCTCTTCTGCCGACTCCGCCATGTTGTTTATACAGTAGCCCAAAATGGACAAATCAAGCATGTTTTCACATCGGCCACCTTAGTTGACCTACACTCTTGGTACATGGTAGAAGTTTAAGTTCTGCAACCTCATCTCTAGTTGCCACTAAATCCAACACACTGGACCTTTAAGTAAAGGTTGCAGTACAACAGTGTAAAAATACTCTGTGGCAAGTTAAAGTCATGCATTCAAAGTTTTACTAAAATAAAGTGCAAAAGTATTATCATCAAAGTATACTTTAAGTACCAAAAGTAAAAGTACTCAATATGCAAAATGGCCCATTTTAATTATAATGATTGATTCATTAATATGTTCATCACGTTAATGTTGCAGCTGGTGAAGGTATAGCTTATTTTTTACTGTATATACTGCCGGGTAGCTTGTGAATTTGTAATAATTTTTTATCTGTTCATAATATTTTTTGTCATTAATCACAATCTGTAAAAGTATCTGTATTAATCAAATAAAAGTAGTGAAGTACAACGTATATTATTTAAGTATAAAGTAACATAAAACTGGTAAAACTCAACTAAAATACAAATTTTCCATAGCTGCACTTAAGCACAGAGTGAATGTACTTCGTTACTCTCCACCTCTGCGTCTATCTCCAGCCAGGTGGGGTGGTCAGTCCTGAGTTCGGGGCTCAAACCTGCAGCCAGTGTGTCACTGAACAAATGTTTTAATGCTTTTTATTGGATTAGTCCACTCAGAGAGCAGCAGGCTGGTCGATGGTCCACTCGCGCTGATGGGTAATAGCATTATCCTGTGTGGGCCTGTGGATTGGCAGACAGCAGCGGACACAGCTATCCTACCATTGATCGACTCTCCCCTCCAGGGCCACTCTGATGCTCGCCTCCATCCAGTCTTTCATTTGTTTATGAAATATTGATATTGGCTTTCTATCTCCTCTCGGAGACGAGGAGATTCAGCTTGATGGAGAGGAGAACGTTTAGTTTTAGAGACACTGTAAAAAGGTTTTGTTAACTGAAAGTAGTTTTTTTCATGAGGGGATGTAATTAGTTTATTATTTCCAGAATTACATCATGTCGGCTTTTGGGTTTTGTGCCGTATATCCTTCTTTAAAACTACCTTTATTGAGCAAGAACCTGAAGTCCCAGCGGAGAAAAAGGAAGCATCTGTACCTGCTTCCTTTAAGGTTTCTGGTAAATGATAAAAATCAGGACCAGCAGGCCCATGTGACTCTGAACTCTTGCCCTTTAGAAGCTCCAAAGTCAGAGTTAATCTTTGAACTCTAATTGAACGAATTAGCATCCACGTTTTTAATTCATCCTCTTGGCAAAAATGCTCTAAAATGTGATTGTATGAATGTTTATAAAGAGGGAGCAGAGCAACAGGCTGACAGAGTGTGTCTCGGGCTGGCTTTGGTCACAGTCGCCTTTAATCTGCATGTTGATAGCGCCCTCTGTCTGTTAACCCCCTCTGGTGCCGTTCTCTCACCAGATCTCACCCTTTCATTCAGAAAACCTTACTTTAACCTTCCCTTAACCACAGAACAAGCTAACTCTGGCTCCTGTGGCATGAGATGGATGCAGTCGATCTGGTCAGTAAACAGATGCTTTAGTCTTCCCATAATGACAGTCAGGATTGACGGGCTACCACAGCCAGAGCCTTTCATGCAGGGGAAGAGCCTCCTGGATCAATAGTTGTTACCTAGGCAAAGCCCACACGACCACTAATGAATCCAGTGGCTTACAGTACAGGCTGCTGCTGCTCTTTATGTCCACACAGGAGGACAACCTCAGAAATACTTAACACTCCTGGAAACAATGTAAAAATTAGCATCCAAATATGCCCAACACACTGGATTAAAAAATAAAAATTAAGAGATTAGGGTGACTTTTATTCATGTAAACCATGAAGAGATTATAGCAGGTGAACAGGCCTATTGTCGCAGCGAGTGAATGTGTGGTTGTGTTTGTCGTGATGCAACATTTCAGTGGTCTGTTCCCTCGGACTGGTTCTGTGGTGTGTTTGAAGACTGTGCTGTTGTCTGGCACACCCATCTGTCTGTCTGCTCCACATTTTCTGTTTTTTCAGTGCAAGATTAAAGCATGGTATATATCAAAGGTGGTAAAGTGTGTGTGTCACCTGTCTGGAATTTCTAATTATGAAAAGGCTCTGTGCCAACAAGGTAGCAGGTGCAGTGTTGTGTGTTTGAGTCCGTAAGTATTTGGACAGTGACGCATTTTGCTTTTGTTTCGCACTGCAGCGTGTTTGATTCATAATGAAACAATGACGAGTGTAAAGAGCTTAGTTGTACCATTAGATCTTCGCATCTGGCTCGTACCGTCTTCATACAGTTGCCAGACTTTTGTAACAACGCAGGAGGCCGAAAGCAGGGTTAACAATTTCTAAACTCTTCAGTTAATATCCTCCTGAGACCTGAGCTTTTGTTTGGTGTATATTTTTTATTTCTCCTAGCTATGTTTGATCAGCAGGACTTGATAAGTATTAAAAAAAACTAAGCATTGTCAATGATAATTAACTCCTAATGTCCTCAAGCGAGTACCAGTAACAAGTAACAAGCATCCTAGCTTGTTACTGTTGCTAAAATAGGTCAAATTTGTTGCCATATCAAACTACAAACATTATTAATCATAGATAAACAAGTTTCAGTCATTAAATGTGATCAGGTTTTGTCCACTTTTGTGTCGGGATCGGCTGCAGACTGACTTAGCAGAGTTTGCCGCCATCTTGTTTTTCCATGGATTAGTGTATTGTGCTCTTACTACCACTAGGTGGCACAAAAAAAGACGAACGTCCACGATCGAGGACAACAGGTCTAAGTTTAGTAAAATGAAGTATAAGGTGACGCAAACCCAAAATGCGACTTCCTCGTAGGAGGACACAGGGTCTCAGGAGGATATGGATGTAAACAGCGGCATATTAGAGGACTAGTCAACTTTCTTTTCAGAGAGTAAGATGAGAGGATTGATAACTCTCCTGCGTCAAATGCAGAGTAGAGAGGAAGCAGTATGAAAATTTAGTCTCATGATTTTAGTGACCAGAATTATTAACGTTATTAAAAAGGCTGACCCGAATGCTTTGAAGCCTCAATCGCTGACATGGTAATTGATGTCCAAATCAGTATTCAGATGCTTCTTTTTTAAAATTTTGCTCTGTTTTTTACCAGTAAACAGGTGGAGGAAATTAAATGCAAATTATGCATATCTCAGAAATTAAACTTGTTAAATGTTTATAGATACCAAGTATTTGATTGTACTCAGTTTTTCTTTTCCCATTGGAGTACTTTTTCTCTAAAATATAATGAAATATATCGGAAAAACAGTCCCACATGCCCAACAACTAAAAGTGCTGTCTTCAGGTTTGTGCTCAGACGAGCCAGGAGAAAACTTCCGCCAAAGCAAATTCAACATTTCAGTTGTAGGCACAAATTAATCCACACAGACACTGAAGTATGAAAAAGAAACTAAGAGGTTTTACGAGGGGTTTGTGTTGCACTATTTCCCGACTGGATATAGCAATCTCTTGTTTTTAGCTTAATTTATTTGTATAAAATCCACAAATTAGATACTCTAACTTGTGTTAATTACTGATCTTTACAGATGCTGTGAGACATGTTTATGAACACAAGACAGAACCAGGCTATTAATCAGATATCTTATTGATCATTGTGGCTTAAAGTTGGTTATATGCACACATTTTATCCTCACAACAACCTCATCTTCCCACCAGCAGCTATTTTCCACTGCAGACACAGAGCCCTCAGATGGTTCAGTACAGTGCGCTTCCTCCTGCCCTGCCCTGTATATTACAGATATCACTTGATGGATTCTGACAGGCTGGATTTACGAGCAGCTAAAGACCCTCCAGATCCACCGAGATACGCAACGATGGCCGTCTCCACCGGCTCTGCACCTACACCGGGCATTATGACTGATACCATCCTGCTAAGCCAAGCACTTTGCTGCTCGTCTGCAGGATATTAGCTCAGCCCAGGGTTATTCACAGACTATCAAACCAGAGCTGTGGTCAGGAAATGCTGACTTATGTGTAAATATCAATTAAATTAGCTGGAGTGCCTGTTGCTGAGGGTGCACTGCCTTGGTTTAATGGGCACAGACGCTAACAGTGCTGCGTAAATCACATTTGTACAAGAAAAGAGAAGCAGACATTAGATTATACTTGTTTACACGTCCATTAACTATTTGTATTTGGTCATTAATTGTCATAAAGCAGAAAGAATATGATGAACTTTGATCATGCACTGATTTTATTGAGATTGGTTGGTTTAAATATGAAAGCTGATGTGATTTAAGTAACAATATATGACATTTAAATATAAATAAATGCCCATTTATGTCATTGATTTGTGTAACACAGTGGATTTAAACCCACACAATTCATAAATGTAGTGTGTTTTGATAGATTTCTCTTTCATGGGGAGAATAATTTGATGAAAAGGGGGTGAAATTAATTAAAATTTCTGACAAAAGTCACAGTGTATTGTTTGAAATAGACAAAAAGAAGCATGAGAGATAAATATGAGTCAGAACATTTTAACAAACTAAGAAAAAAGCCTCACACATGGTCAGAAAATCATACATAAATAATAAATAATCCATCACAGTTGGCTAGAAAGTGCAAAACAACACAGCAGTTTTATCAGCAGACATTAAAAAAACAAAATGCACAAATGAAGAATCTTGCAGATGAAATCACTCCTCCTGCATGACGTCATTATAGGCACAGCACTGGTGAGCAGTGAGGTTTGGTTGTTTTGGTTCAAGGGCTTTGAATGTGTTTAAAACACAAGGCACATTGTCGCATCTCCAGTGCCAAACTCCAAGCCCCTTGTTTTTCACGCCTGAAAAAGTGACCTCTGTCCCCCAGTCAGAGTTATGTAGGCCAGCCTGCTGAGCAGAGACAAAATGGGAGCACAGCTCGCGAGATGCAGCCTCAGCAAAACCATCTCTTTAGAGCTGAAGGTGCAGAAGCCATTTCTCATGGGAGACTGGATTATTACTGAAAGCAGCCGAGGTAAAAGCATAGACACTTCTCGTTATTATATACAGACAGTGTTAGTGTGAAATATCCTATAAACAAACTGGTTAGTATTTTATACATTACAGACACACAGGGACACAGTTCATGATATGCAAGCAGTTAATATTTATACAGCTACAGCTTTAAATAAATCAACATCAAAAATCTGTAAATTAAATATTTACTAAATAAAAAGTTTACACAAAATGGAAAGCCAATAAAAGTGCATTTGTGATAAAAATTATTTTCACAAGTTGTCTGAAATACTGTGTTTCTGATAGGGATGCACCGACCTGACTTTTGCTCTCCTTGTATGGATGTGTAGATTATGGGGGAATTATACCTCTGCCTCGATTTGACACCTCACCTACAGTGTAGGCTCTGCGTCGACATGGAGCCTACGCTGTAGTCTGAAGTGCAGAAATGTAACTACACATCGCAATAACACAGACCTCCTGTCTGTTTCTGTAAGCTGAAACCATTCCCTCAGTGGAAACAAAGCTTTTATTTACCTTAGTTTCACAGATAAGAAACAATAAATTGTGAAGACAATAAAGCCTCCACAAAAAATAGCATTTTAAGTCTTGTGTGTGATTTATCCTGGCTTCATATGAGCAGAGGAAATCACCGCTCATTGCTAGGCTAATTTATACAATGTAAAATGCCATAGGCTTGTGCTAATAATGTTAGCATGTTATATTTGTTTGGAAAATGTGTTTAGTATAAGACAGTTGTTTTGTCAGTGAACCTTGTGAGTTGTAATGGAGCAAAATTATGTAACGTTACCTTTGTTAAATGTTGCTGTTGTCCCTGGCTTCATATGAGAAGAGAAAAAGTCTGCTAGCTGCTAGGCTAATTTATACAATGTAAAATGCCATAGGCTTGAGCTAAAAACATTAGCATGTTGTATTTGTGGGGAAAATGTGTCCAGATAAAGACAAGTACTTTGTCTGTGAATACTGTGAGTTATAGTGAAGCTGATTTGTGTACTTGTGTTTGAAACTGTCTCTATTAAGTCATGTTTAATGTGTGTTTTTTTAAATACAATGTATTATCTAAGATCAAACAGTGGTCCCCAACCTTTTAGGCTTGTGACCCATTACAGAGAAACAATTTTAATGGGGCTCTGCGACATGTTCTAGATGTTTTCAAGTTGTTAGCCACGACCAAAGCAATTTAAAAGATGGTTTCATTTAAGACCGATCATGTGGAAAGATGGCGGCGAGTTCAAACGCAGCGGTTTTGCGCTCTCTGCTTTCTGCATTGTGTATAAGAGTCGCAAACGTAATTTTGTTGCACTTGTACAATATCTATCTATCTATCTATCTATCTATGGCTTAAAGATGTTAAATTATCCAGTGTTTTTCAGGGTTGGCACGATCACTAGGTTTGGAAACACTGGACTAAAACTAACTGTGTATAAAAAGTAGTTAAAGCTCCGCCTTAAACTGTAAAATGCTGCTTCTGTATTGATGCATCAGTTGTAGTAAACTAATATATGCAATCACAGGGTCGAGTACTTTTATTTTGACATTTTGTTTGCTGATATTACTGCTGTATTTTTACTTAAGAAGGCTTTAGGAAGCAGGACATTTACTTGTAATGGACCCAACCCTAACACTGTGTATTGGTACTTTTACCTAAGTAAACAATTGAAATACTTCTTCCACCACTGACAACACTTTACTTCTTCACTGTTAATAAAAGCTGTGAGTTATTATGCATGTGGTTACAGAGGCTCGTCCCAAAACGTGAGGACAATACTGAGCACCAGGGATCTGTGTGCTCCAAATTCAGTCAGTAATTCGGTGCAATAAAGGTTAAATGACTTATAAAAAAGTGACTAAGAGACAGGTTTAATGTGGTTACATCTGGTCGTTCAGTGTCGTCACTGAGACCTATCCTGTGCATCAGATCGGTGCATCCCTAGTTTCTAAGATTCATTATTTTAATTTAAGGTAAACGTACATGCTGATATTCTCAGCTCACTGTTTCAGATGGACAAGCAGCACAAATTAACAGTATCTCTCAGTTAAAATACAGCCCTCTGAAAATCCTAGACTCTTAAACACGTGTCAGCTTTACTCTGAGTGCACACACACTGCCACATTCTTGTGTCTCTCCCAGTAGTGACAGTCTTCCGGAAAGCTCCAAGCAGCTGCAGACTGCTTGTGGCGACTGACTGCGTGAACAACAAACCCGCACAGCTGCTTCTCCAACACCTCCACCACCGCCGGGGCGTTTCCCTTCTTCCCCTGGCCCTCCATCACCTGCTGGATGCAGTCACGGGGCACCGGCTGCGGTTTGCTGCTGTACGACACCACCAGGTTGATGTTGTTCACCTGGAGCACCTCGAACCAGTTCTGTCCCGCCACGTGGTGAAAGTGCTCCCCCGCTCGCCAGTTCCGGTAGGTGCTCCCTGAGTGGTTGATCAGCCGCACGGACCAGCTGACCCAGTCATACTTCTTCACCAAGAACTCGAGAAGCTGCTGAGTCGTGTCTTGCAGGTTCTCTTCTCCCTTCTCATGCAAGAGGTGCTGGGCATCTAATTTAGCCTGCTCCGGGAAGGCAGCGATACAGGACTCGATGGTTGCTTTCATCCTGGATTCGACTTCTTCAATTTTGCTGCTCCACTCCTGGACTTTGTCGTCTTCTTCCTCTTGGCCCTGGGTTAAGGCACAGTGGCCCAGCAGAGCAATCAGGCCCAAACAGAAGAGCTCCTTCATGCGTACACAGAAATCTTCCAGGAGTCGACGGTTCCTCGCCACATACCTGCAAAACAGAGGAACCATTTACGTTTAAATAATTAATCTGGAGCTCCAAACCAGAGTGAGTGCAGTGATGCATATTAGAACATGAGAGCTGCAGTGAATCCAGAAACATAACAATTCACCTTTCGACCACCTCTAAAACCGGCTCTCCAAAGCTGTTTGCCCCCATCAGAGCATCGTACAGCACAAACAGGTTCTTCTCTCCTCCAGTTTTGGAAAAGTGCTCCACAAAAAGTCTGGTCTTCACCTCCTTGAACTGCTGCTTCGCCTCCAAGATATCCACATATTTCCGAAACTGGTTCCTAATATTCTCTTCCACTGAGAAGTACTGGGAATCCAGTCTCCCCTTCTTGATCTCACGGTCGATGTCTTCCAGTTGGGCAGAGAGCACGTCCAGCTTGTTCCTCACCGTCAGGAACTGCTCTTTGACGTAGAAGACCTCTTTGCTGTGGACGTTGTCTAAGGCCAGACGGAGAACTGGAGCGGCGGCCTCACAGAGGGGGAAGAGCTCGCCCACGGCGCTCGCCAACACCTCGGCTCCCTTCTCAAACATGTCCATCACTGCTTCGATGGCCTCCTTCTTCTGGGCCACGACCCTCTCCAATGAACTGCTCATGGTCTGAGACACAGAGACAAAATCTGGTGTCAGATATAAATACGAAAGAAGAAGTGCAGAACAAAATGAATCAAAGTCTTTATTTTGTTTATGAAATATAGACGATTATGATTCATGACCCTCACCTGGCTGAGGAAGGACTGACCATTAACAACTACAAGAGTTGTTCTCAGACAACTTCTTCTGGCTTCTTCATTCATTCATTCATTCATTTCATTAATTTTCCATAACCACTTATCCTGTTAGGGGTCACGGGAGCACTGAAGCCTATCCCAGCTGACATTGGGTGAGAGGCAGGGTACACCCTGGACAGGTCACCAGACTATCACAGGGCTGACACATAGAGACAGACAACCATTCACACTCACATTCACACCTACGGACAATTTAGAGTCACCAATTAACCTGCATGTCTTTGGACTGTGGGAGGAAGCTGGAGCACCTGGAGAAAACCCACGCTGACACGGGGAGAACATGCAGACTCCGCACAGAAGGGCTCCCCCACCCTGGTGTTCGAACCCCCCACCTTGGCAAGAGGAACCATCTTGCTGTGAGGCAACATTGCTAACCACTGCATCACCGTGCCGCCCATTTTGGCTTGTGAAGACTTAAAATGAGGCTGTGACCCTTTTTCACGGGTTGTATAGGTCTATTATGTGTGAGCAGTTCTCCCTCTAAATTTCTCAGATTGGACAGAAGAGGTACATCCAGTACTTCATATGAAAAAAGCAAAGATTAGATAAATTGCCAAAAGAGAACACTGCTTTATATTTGTGAAGCAGAACAATGTTTTTTTTCCCATTGAATTAATCCTCTTACTGCCGCTCAAATCTTCTTTGTGACCCCTTTGAGGGTTCTCAGGTTGGGAACCACCAATCTAGAACATTATCTTATTCGTTCTTACAAAAATGAACTCTGTCAACGACGGTCTCACTCTGAAGTTGTCAAAATCCGGTGCTTGAGCAGTGACTTGCAGTGTCAGACACTGATGAAAAAAGCCGTCCTTTAACGTGATACGGTTGTGGCATCAGGGGAAAACACAAGGGGACAAGAACAAAAGTTAAGGTTCCAAAAGTCCAAGTAGGATGGGCGGGTCTAATAAACACAGACTTTCACCCGAGAGAGCGGTGTTCGTGTCTCGTTTTTTCCTAAACCCAACCATGTGCGTTAGTTGTTGGAGGTCTTTTATTTTAAAAGAGACTGTATGTAAATGTCAAATTTTCTGTGAAAATGGAAGTGTATGTAGAAAGAAGAGAGCTTGACACAGTGTCCCAAAGCGTCAACAACCAACGCACCCTGCATGTCGTATGTGAACGTGGAAAGTCCATGACCAAATGTCAATAAAACATTAATGAATGCTGTTGGTAATGGTCTGTGTTACCTTCACAATAAGACCCAAATATGTTTTGCGTCTCCAGACAGATTTTTATTTTTTAATTTTCAGCCAGAATGTCTCTTTTGATAGTAAATTCTGCTGACCATTGTTCTTGGGTAACGAAAACACAATGATTCTTAGTTTCAGATGATTATAGACTAATGAAAACATAGTTGTGAATATCATATACAGTGTTTGCCAGCTGATGCCCATAAATCCTCCACACTGGACCTTTAAGGTTATAAAACAGATTGGTGAACAGTTATCTGATATTTCACAGCTGAAACAGTTAGTCAGTCGGTCAGCAGACAATTGATATGTAACTAGTTTGATAATTGAATAATTGTTAGTCATTTTTCAAGAGAAAAATCCAAAAGCTCCCGCCTGCTGCCTCTGCAGTGTGAGGATTTACTGGTGTTCTTTGTCCTATGAGATAATAATCTATATATAAATGCGTTCAGGAGAACTGGTGAGATGAGATAACACATTAGGAGCAGACATTTAGCTCAAAGAATTGACAGTATTCTAAATATTTTGACCATGTTTTAAACATTTCATAGATAAAACCATTAATTTAGAGAATAACTGGCAGATTAATCACTAATGAAAACCCTGGAATACTTCTAGCAAAAAAAACATGACACAGAATTTATGTCAAATGTCAAAATCTCTGTTTTTGTTATCTTAAAAGATAAACATTAAGGTAAATAATGATGTCAGGCTCAAAAGCAGGATTAAAAAAGAGTCTTCACCTTGACCCTGTCAGCTGTGACATGATTATACCCAGAAAAACCTCCCCGCCCCGAGACATGCAGGTAATGATGTCATGTAAACAAAATGGGGGCCTGAGATGAGTTGGGACGAGAAAATGACACAGATGCCCTTGGGTCTGCACATGACTCATTTCAGAGCAGAGCACAGCAAGGCCGAACCATGCTTAAAAATCCCCTTTCATCCTCGCTCGCAACCTGACGTACATAAATCACCTCCTCTCTGTTCAGATGTTTGTCTGATGCTGCGTCACCAAACTCCACAAATGAGCATCGAGATTAATTTTGTTTATCCGAATGTGGACATGCTGTTTTTGTGTCCATAATGAAAAGGGGCAAATAAGCAAACACCGAAAATTAAATAACAAAATAAATAAACAATATATGAGCAAAAATATCCTTTAAATGAAAAAAAGGGTTGTCATGTCCAAACTGCACCATATTTAAGTGTCATGCGCACCCAAAAGAAATGCGCAACGGCAGGCATTTTTACGCACAAATCCCCTGAGAGCCTCGGACACACCTTACAGCATATTTACCCCTCCTGATGGAAGATAAGGACATTCATCACATTCTTGTAATAACAGCTGTTTTTTCTGTACCTGAATAAAATGTCTCTGCTGCTCCTTCGCGCCTGATGAGCCCCAACAGCTGCTGACAAGTTTTTTTTCCCTTCAAGTTTGAGAAAATTCCCACGATTCTCTGATTCACCGCGGAGCTGAGGAGGGGTCCAAAAAACAGGATCCAGAGAGGAGGAAGAAGAAATGCGCACTAGATATCTGCAAAGGAGAGAGAGGGAGAGAGAAGGAGGGAGAAGGAAAGACAGACAGACAGACAGATAGATAGATAGATAGAGAGAGAGACAAACTGCGAGTGGTCGGATCCATTTTCTTCTTCATGTCACCGTGAAAGGACGTTTCAGTCTCTTCTCCGCAGCACGCAGCTGAATTTGAACATTTGTTTGCTGTGTATAATTTGCAGCATATTTTCGACGGATTTCTTCCTCAGAGGTCTTTTGCGCACTTGGCGCAAATGTCTCCTCATCACCATTTTGCGCTTCAGCTGCTATTGAATGTTACAGGATCCAAACCTGAGGTAAGACGATCAGAAAACTGTTGTTGTGTTTTATCTTTGTAGTGTTTGAGTGCGATAAATGTATGTAATCATTTTTATTTTTGCCAAAATCGCGTCTCAGATCATAAATAATTGTGCTGTGGACGCACAGATGTGATGTGAAATACACCCTGCACGTTTGGATTTGTCATTAGATTCAGATTTGTTTTTAATAATGGAGATATTGATGTTAATGGGGCGTATTTGTCAACCACACAGTGTCTAAATATACTACAGATGTGCGTCACCTCTCTCCACTTATATTTAAATATATCAGGTTAAAACATGCTTTTAAAAATCAAAATGAACACGAAATTATTGTATGTTTATTTTATTATTCAGAAGACTTTGAAATGATCAAATTAACCCTCACATCCACCTCATTTGCGCGCACACGACGCGCCCTGTGAGCGCCCAAGCTGAACCTCCCTCACACACACAAAACAGAAATCATTACGCAAATCGTTTTTCCTCCAAACCATGAAGCGCTTCACGTCATGTGTGGAGATTTCCCTTTGTTCCATGCCCAGTACTTTTATCTGAATTTCTGAATCAATTTTCTCCAGGTGAAAATGGATTCTCCGAAACGAGCTCATCATGTCACGGAGAGAAAAACGAGCTCCATCACATGATAGACGACATGCGTCGGCGGCTCAAAGACTCTCATCGTTCAGTCTGCAGGGCAGGTAAGAACCTTCAAATCTGTGTGTCTCAGTAATCTGCATTTCAAACGCCTGCAATGCACATTTTCCTGTTTCGGTTCCCCAACTCTGAGCTTTGAGTCAAACCTGTTCAGCTGGAAAATGATGCATGAGGGCCATACCAGAGGAATTAGCCGAGGCCATGTGCCCATTTTACTTCACCTCAGGTAAATTCTTTTGCCTTCCTTTGATCCTCTTATAAATCATTTGGACTGGTTTCTAGCAGGTAGCAGATCTGTTTGGTTCTTTAAAGGAAGTATTGGCTTTAATAGCTCTGCAGCTTGGAGACGCAGATGTGATGCTTCAGTCGTGTGGGCCCCCGGGGAGCTCAGCCAGAACAGGTGTAATGGTGCAGCAAGTGAAGTACTCGCGCCCTCTTGCGTACAAATCAGTGAATTGCACCTTCAGGTCCCATCACGGGCCTCTTAATACACTCCGTGGATATTTTCTATATCTTAAATTAAAGGCATTGATATCCTCCTGAGACCCGACCTTTTGTCTGGAATGCATTTTTAATTTCTCCCAGCTATTTGGGATCAATAGGACCTGATCAGTATAAAATACTAAACATTGTCAACTATAATAATGTCCTAATGTCTTCAAATGAGTACTTCCTAATTAACAGTGTCTTGTCTTGTCACTGAAATTGAACTAATGTGTTGCCATATCAAACTACAAACATTATTAATCATTAATAAACAAGTTTCAGTCATAAAATTTGATCAGGTTTTGGATCTTGCCCACGTCTGTGTCGGAATCAGCTGCAGACTGACTTGGCAGAGATGGCTGCCATCTTGTTTTAACATCAGAAATCAGAATCAGAAATACTTTATTGATCCCCAAGGGGAAATTGTTTATCAAGGGGAAATTGTTTGTTGTTTGTTTACATGGATCAGTGTATTGTTCTCTTACCACCACTATATGGCACAAACAACTGTCCACAAAGAAGGACAACAGGTCTGAGTTAATTAAAATGAAGTATAAGGTCAAGTAAACCCAAAATGTGATGTCCTCATATGAGGACACAGGGTCTCAGAAGGATATGAGTAAATTATGTGCTTTTTCAAAGAAATCAAAATGACTAAACTTTGACCAAACATAATGACTGAAGAACCTTAGAATATATCAATTTGATGGATTGATGCAGGCATGGTGTTTTGGGTTTGAATATGTCACAGTTTAAGTATCAAATACATTAAAATAAGTGTTGGAACAAACAGACTAAATAAATACGACCCAAGCCAGAATCTGATATTTCAGATTAAAATGCGTCCAACATAAATATTCTGCTCTAAGTGTGCAGAAGCAGATTTGCTCTGATATCGTAGAACCAAGTCTCCGAATAACCAAACAAAAAAACATATTGAGAGAAATAATCTGAAACCAGACAGTTACTCCAAAAGCATCTGCATTTTAATACAATACTCTCCACATTAATTTCGCTGCTGGAGGTTTCTCTGTTGTTTTTCTGTTTCTTTATTTTTCTTCTGTCAGGGTATCAGTGCTATTTATTTAACGTCAGAGTCTGTTTGGCAGGAGAAGGGGACAATCATTAGACTGTGTTCAAGTCTGAGGTTAGATAAAAAGAAATATTGTCTCTTTTAGGTCACTATACTGTCTCCTTAAACATTTGGTAACTTTGTACATAATACTAACACACTGACAAAGGCCACACCAAAAGAGTTATAGACTGCAATTAGATTATTATGTATAACTGATGATGGGGATGAAGGTTGAGGGATGTAGGGAAGAGGATCAAGGGATGTGGGAGGAGCGTTGAGGGATGGAGGGGTGAGGGTCGAAAGAGGTAGGGAAGAGGATTGAGGGATGAGGGTCGAGGGATTTGGGAGGAGGATTTAGGGATGTGGGATGGAGATCATGAGATTTGGGATGAGGGTTGAGAGATGGAGGGAAGAGGATCGAGGGATGAGGGATGAACAGATGAGGGATGTGGGATGAAGGGATGAGGGTCATGGGATGGAAGGATAAGGGGATGTAAGGACAGGGAAGAAAGGAAGGTGCAGGGGGTGATGGGGAAAAAACTATTGTTGCAGACAGGTGTAGGGAGGAATCTGATGGCGGTCCTGTGTCGGCTGAAGGGAGGAGGGTGCAACGGAACCAGGGAAGTTGACTACTATGGACAGAGCCCCCTGGTGATTCCTGTAATCTGTGGAGGGAGAGATAACAGCAAAAAGACAAATAAAGCGGGGTGCTGAGAACAGAGTCGAACAAAAGGGAAACAAATAAGGTGTGCTAAAATACTTGTAGTGCAGAACATACACACATTTTATTTATGTACTGTAAAACTTCAATTAACAGTGCGGGCTATTATTAGCTTCAATCGCTGAACTCAGCAGGCTTATATTAGGGACAGGTGTCTGTATGTCAGGACTTTAACTCCATTTACACAAAACTGTTGCTCAGCAAAGATCAGGAAATACAATCAAATTGTTTATTTAAACCAGTATGAATATTACTGGTATAAAATTAGGCTTCAAATAACCTGAGGATCACAGCACCCAGTATACTGACACAACACTTTTTCCTGTTAAAGCAATATTTGTAACTTGGATTAATTTTTATGACAAACACTTCTGATTCTTCTGATCAGTGGACCCTTATGGACTAAAGGAATATAAATAACTCACTGGTTAATTGAGGAATGGACACATGTTCTGACTTTATGGCAGCTTCAGAGGAAGAGAG
Organism: Cephalopholis sonnerati; assembly: GCA_019142605.1. Classification (NCBI taxonomy): domain Eukaryota; kingdom Metazoa; phylum Chordata; class Actinopteri; order Perciformes; family Serranidae; genus Cephalopholis; species Cephalopholis sonnerati. The sequence goes on from JAGQAX010000008.1 coordinate 35,882,671, forward strand.
TCACCTCTTGTTTTTTCAGGTAAATCTGAATAAATTACAGTTTCCTCTGGTAATCATGGTCTCAGTAAAATTAAATCTACTCAGCTAACAATGTGTGGCATCTCCATATTGACAAAACTTTAAATATTTATATTTGTATGTGTGATCTAAACAGCTTACTAATGTTAGCTCAAGTGGGCAGTCAACAATCCGGTTTCATACATCTGAAGACGTTCTATAAAAATGAACTGCTCAGCAACCAGACCGGACATTTAACTGAGACAGGTGTTTAATTGTCAAAATGTGTAGCTACACCTGGATAGTCAAAGGGACTCGGCATCTAATTGAAGTTTTATGGTATTTATTTTCTACCAGTACTTATTATTTGGCACCTGCTTTTCAAGATTTATTAGAATAGTTGTACAGCTAAATATAAAATATGACCCCTCATACCTTATTCCCATAAGCAATAGGATACATCAGGTTGCTCCCTCTTTTCCATGAGCACCAGACTAAATGTTTTGATCTGTGTTTGAGGATACAGAGCTACCAGACATCTCTCTTTCCCATAGCTGAATCTTAATCTGCTGCTACAAAGCTTTCCATAAGATTTTGAACCTGGCTGCAGAGATTTACATTTTCCATTCAGCCACAGGAGCATTAGCGAGGTCGGGCACTGACGCCTGGCTCACAGCCTGCGTTCCACTTCATCCCAGAGGTGTTGGATATGGTTGAGGTCAGAGTTCAGTGCAGGCCAGTCAAGATGTTGAATAAGTGACGACTCCATATCAGTGTTATTCACTCATGTTTATTTATAGTGGTACATATACAACCAGACATCACAGATTCATAACAAAAAGGCAACATATTCACATATATGGCATTTCAAGAAAGCCTTTAAGAGGTCCATATAATATTCCTCCACATCAACAGCATTTTAACTTTATTTATGTCGCCTGTACTGAATCTGTTGTAACAATAGGAGATGAGGCACAAAGCCACAGAACAATAAACCAGCTCAGGACAGAATTATGTGTTGAAAAGATGAGCGTAAAACCGGCTAAATCTGTATGAAACATGAGAAAAAAATATAAAAACTGATAAACTGGAAAGCCATTAATGACAATCAGATACTGTAAAGTGATGTTTAGTCTATTTTTGACTTTGCTGACTCTCTAAATGGTCCTGATGCAGCGATCCAAACCCTCCTGACACCACTGACAACACCAGTTTGCTTAAACAAACAAACAAACAAAAAAAGGAGACATACATTTACAAACAATATTTTAACCACACATTTAAAATCTAAACTTTAACGGCGCGACCATTCAAAACATAATGCCTTACACAAAAATATACTTAAATGATAAAGACAAAAACCATTAAAAGAAAAAAAAATAATACAAAACTATTGGCACATTTAGGCACTGTTGGTCAGACGAGGGAGAATATGAGAAGAGACAAACGTCTACTTTGATGCTGAGGCTTAACTGTAAAAAAAACCAAAACAACCTAGAACAACGTATATTAAATGTTTATAGTCTCTAAATGGCCGTGCACCAAAAAACCCACTGATAATTTTACCTATATATTACAACCTTACTTGGAGCACCTCCTGCACATGCAATAGGAAATAAAAGAGTCAAGAGTGGATAAAATCATCCAGTGACATCATGGCTTCGTCTGATACCACATTTAAAAAGTCAAAAACCTCAGTTGTGTAGAAACATACTTAAGACTTAAGGGTAGTGAAAATGGAAGCACGTATCGCAATTTGTTTAATTTGCTCTCATAAATTGCAACTTATATTTAGTGTATTCTTCGGCGCCACATGTAGTGTTACAACAAATCAGATTATATTTGTTTTGGATTTTCATAATGCAAAAGGAAAATAAAGACCTCAGTACAGCAGCCTCAGAAATTAGTGTAAAACTACATTAAATTTAGTGCTCGACAGCAACAAGTAGTGTATCATGGACTCCATGCATGAGAAACGTACAATATATGTGGCGTATATTCTGTTAATCTGCACTGTTTGCACATGGCAGTGTGATCATGAGCAGTATATGATTGCGACTAAATGATTTATATCTGTTACATTCATAGCTCTTTGGGATTCTTTGTTTTTGCTTTCCTTTAATATAGATTATACTTAAAAGTTAACTCCCTCAGTTTGGCAAGCAAAGTCTGTCTTATAGCAGTTATTATGGAAATAGAACAACGTAAAAAAAAAAATGGATATAGTCCTGTGTGATTGTGATGAATTCATGTGAAGCCCTCTAGTGGCGTTAGACTGGTATGACAGGAGCTTCTGTGTACAGCTACCTCTAATGTTGAGGTTTATTTCAGGCTAATTTCCTGTTCCATTCGACTGATTTTCTTGTAGTGTAATACATTTAATTTCAAGTGCTTCATGTGCTTATGGGTGGGACACATTGCAGCATCACACACTGAATCTTAAAGCCAGATTTATAGATGTGAGTGTGTGATACGTAGCATGCAGTGTCGCCCAAAATTTAGCTTTCAGAGTAGATTTGTGATAACTGTAATGATCCCACCCATGATTTATCTCAAAGTGTCAGTTGAAACTACTGCAGTATTATCCCGATTTGTCTCATAACTTGAAGAATTTTACTGTGAATTTGAGCCAGCTGTGGTGTGAAGCTGAGGCTAAATATTGTGTGATAATTTACTTGAGCCTGGACAGATCATGCTGAACATGCCTGTGACTCAAAGACTGAAGTTTGGACTAATAGTGGTTTGAAAATAATGAGACATACTGCTCATTATCACGGGGATATCAAGCAGTAGATGTTTACAAGGTGCTTCTAAGGAGAGAAAAGGCAAAGAGGAGAGTTACAGAGGGAATGTGGACTATGAAGGAAAAGCAGCTGAGAGATAAAAGCTCTTCTTCAGGCTCCTTCTTCTTCATTTGCACCTGCGGAGAGCCTCCTGCATCTTCTCCTGCACGTGCTCCATCTTCTCGGACCACTCCTCACTCAGACTCTCCTCGTCGTCTCCGATGACGGCGGCGTAGCCCATGAGGGCGATGAGGCCAATGCAGAACAGGTAGGTGAGGCGCGTGCAGAGTCGCTCCATGGTGCGGCGGTCGCCCTGCGAGTGCTTCAGGTAGACCTCCAGGATGGGCCTACTGAAGAGCTTCGGTGTGCCCACCACGCCGTCGTAGAGCGTGTGCAGGTTCTGGTCTCCCAAGTCATTGGAGTAGCTCTCCTCGAAGTCCTCCTTCTTGCGCTCGCGGTGCTCCGGCCGCGCCTCCACCATCTCCATGAACTTTCTGAACTGGTTCTTCAGGTTCTCCTCCACGCGGCAGTACTGGCCGTCCAGCGTTTCTTTCTTGATCTGCACCAGCGTGTTGCGATTCAGCTGGGAGAGCTCGTCCAGCGCCCGGTGGACCGAGCCGAACTCGCGCTTCAGGGTGCGGATGTCCTCGTCATCAATGTGGTGCAGCACCACCCGGATCAGGGAACCGGCCACGCCAAAAATGGGGTTGACTACGGCTGCTGCTGAAGAGATGGTGGACACACACTGCAGCACTTTGACCAGGCCCTGCTTCAGCTTGGCCCGGTCCTCGATGATCTCCTCGTCCATCATGATGTCCAGGCGGTGCAGATGTTGAGGTCACTGCGTGCAGATGTGGACGTCTGTGACAGAAAAAGATCACAGATGGTGTTTAGACTTCACACAATTTACACATGAAATTCAGTTTACTCTTCTCAAGCAGTACCACTCAGTCTCTCCAGCGCATTGATTCACTCAGCCCCTCTCTTTGCTGTCTTCATTTATCCTGAGTCTACTGCTGCGGGGCGGAGCTCTGTGTGTCAGACAGAGGCAAACACGCAATGACAGGGCTAACAGTTAGCATCACACGGATGACATTACCCATTTTTGTCAACAGGTTCAATAACAGAGGTGAGATGTTTTGGTGTCAGTGTGAGATATTAAACGCTGCTGTGGGTCTGCTGCCCAAGAGGTCAAATCTGACGAGTGGAGATGAGATCATGTTGTGCTGTGTTATGAGCAGGAGGAGAGCAGCTCACAGAGACGGACTGTCGGCTTGAAATGGCAGCAAGAGCTGAATATCAGTAATCAGCTGCTGCCCATCAGGGTTGCGTTACAAACTGTGGATGTGGTGTTTAAAAGAAGTGGGTATTTTTAAGAGGGACTGAGAATCTAATGAAACATACAGTTGAGATGCAGTATGGGAAATGTAGGATTCAGAGGTTTTGAAGCTCAGGCCAAACAAAGGACTATAAATCAGGATATCTTTGCCTCAGTTGCTCTGATTTTGATATTTTAAATATTTATTATCACAACACTTTTCGTCATGATACAATATTAACATTATTTTTAAGTATACTAAATTACCAACACAGAGATTTTATTTTAAAGTGCCGTTTCCTGCTGTAGAGTGAGTGACTAATGGACAGAGACAGCAAACTAGCTCGACAACATGGCCAAACGGAAGTATAAAGCTGAATGTATTGGACTATGGGACGTAAAATTACTGAAAATTGAAATCTGGACCCCATGGCAGGACCAGTTGGGAACCACTGCCCTAAAGAGAGAAAAGTAGATCGCAAAAACAAAGTGTACCCCCTTTGAAAAATTAACAATTAACCTACTGGCTATATTCCCCCCCTCTGAGGCAAATTGTAATTTGTGATATTGGGTTTTATAAATAAAGTTGAAATAAAATCAATTGAAATATATGTGAGTGCCAAACTAAAACTCTACAGATGCTGGCAAACAAACAGGCTGTGGTAAGGGTGTCTGCATGTGCTTCTACATGAATCTACAGCTACTATATTTGAATAATAAAACATGTTTTGATAAATGAAACAACTAATTTTCTTAGTTTACGGCAGTATTATTCCACTGATGCTCCCAAATCCTCAACCGTTTCTGTTATCAGCTTCATACTAAGGAACAATAAAGTAGATAGAGACTTTATTTTCTAGGTCTGAATCTTAATTACTGATTGTTTCAGTTAATTTCAGCCTGTAATGTTTTCTGACACGTGTCAGTTTGGAGAGCTGTAGCTTCTTACATCAACTGTCTCCTCCTCAGGCTCACACAGGAACCTTGTACTGGAGTTGTTGCAGTGAGAAAAGGGACTCTGGTCCTGATCAGGATGATTCCTGAAACAAAAGACAAACAGATTTAGTCACAAGGTTCAATTCTTTCCAACATACAAGCTGCATCGTACTGACAACCAGGAAGTGGACAGATTTCTGTGCCTTGCTGGTTGCAGCATTCAGCAGTGAAGGAGTTAACAGCCTCTCTGCTTCTGTGTCGCACAGCTTCTCTCAGCACTCGAACCTTTCAGCACCAGGCTGCTCTGTGTGTGTGTCTATGGACCGAGCTGATAGCTCCTCAGCAGCAGCAGCAGCAGCAGCGAGCTGAATGGGGGAGGGCGTGTTGAGATGCTAGCAGCAGCTAATGGGTGTGACAGAGAGCCGCAGTACATTAGGAAAACAAACATGCAACGGCTGACTGAGCTGTAAGACTTGTTTATTACATAACAGGAGCTACTATACACGAATATGACTTGATTTTAGGATGAATCAGAGGCCAGGTTTAGGTGTTTAAAGTGAATGTGTGAGCTGCTGACGGCTACAAGAGGGAGCAGGAGAAGCTCTGCTGACACCTGATACGTGTGCTGTTAAAACAGGATTGTTCAGGGGTGTTGTCCTGTAAACACAAGCATAACACGGGGCAGTGACATCACCCACAGAGCTGCTTCAAGTATCCTGTTATCTCCCTCTTCACCTCAGTAAATCAGTTATGGCTCGGCATGTGAGCTCTGGTGCTCCAGACACATACCAGTGTGAGATTACAACATAGTTTAAGAGATAATCAAAACACTGGTGTTGTGCTAACATTGGGGACCCACACAGCTGATGACCACAAGGCTGTACGTGTCCAAACAGGCCCTCACACACACACACACACACACACACACACACACACACACACACACGCACACACACACACTGTAATTTTAACAGGCTGCTGCGTGTTTCTGTTTCGTTCTGTCCCTTTTTAAGATACCTGTGTCCACCACAGGGGGCAGTAATTTACCAATAATAACACAAAAACACAGAATATCCACCCTCTGGTTTCAGCACCATCACTGTGGACTAAAAGCAGTGACGCTCAGGAGCAGGATTTAACCCTTTAGCTTCCAGTTAGCTGTAAATGATGTGTTTAAATACACAAATTTAACAGAAATATGAGCAAATATTTGACTTTATTCAAATAGCGGTGGAACCTGCACTTGAAAAATGTTGTAAAATGAATTAAAATCTCCATAAAATGCTTCTTAAATCTAACTTTTGCTACATTTTATGATATTGTGCATCACATCTTATCAATATTTGAGCTGAAAGTCATCTAATCTGCCCATAAAGCTAAATTTTCTTTGCTTTTTCCTCTTATGGCGACTGATAAAAAGAGTTCTCTGCTTCATAGTTGATGATTGAAAGCTTAGAAATGATCAAGGAATCGCATTTATGTGTGTTATATTTCTGTTTTTGTGTCCTTGTTTTGACAGGTGATGTTCTACAACAGAAAAGCCTTCACGTCTGAGCGTAATATGGCAAACTGCAAGACAAGATGCAGGTAATGAAAGGGTTAATTACAGTTTTTTCACACAATTGACCTTTATGAAACAATGTCACCATAAAATTTAAGATTTCTTTTGAATATCTAGATCATCTGAGCTATTTTTATCTCAAAGTGGATGATTTTGGTGACCCGGACAGCTTCATTTTAATCAGAAACAGAAAATTAACCCTTTGCGCAAATAAAATGATCTTTAAATTGACTTCTAAATGTAAATGCGGGTCTTAACGAGTAGGTTTAATCATTTTGTGCCATTTTTTAATTAATCCAAAGACAATTAAGGACTGATGTATTATCATATTGGTTTTATATATTAATAAATGCTAATTAAGGGGCAATTAATGAGCTCTATTACAGCTGTCAATGGGTTAACCAATCACAGCTCAGCAGCAGCACGGCCTTTTAAAGACCGCACAGCACTTTGACATCTTGGTCAGAAAGTCCCCGTTGAAGTTTGTGGCTCAGTGACTCAGCTTCTGCATCACTGCTCCTCTACTCAGAAACTATCTATAAGAACATATGAGGCTGCAGTCACTGCTGGGAAGAAACATTAGACTGTGTGTTGGTTGTAAACAAAGCAGCTGTGTGTGTCTAATCAGGAAGTGACAGGCTGCTCTCACCTGTTTCCCTGCAGTGCAGTGGCCATCTTGAATGTTTTCTATGTTAGCAGCCATGCTAGGCTAATCCACATTTACACGTTATTTTATATTTGAATTGTTCCTAAAGAGGATTATTTACATTTTCATGACTTATCTGAACATTTTCCCGCCTCCTCCTCGTGTTTCATGACAGTTTGCTGTCTGTTCACAGATCACAGCCTGTGAGGCAGATGGGACACTCTTCTAAGGAAGTCAACACCCCTGAAGCTACTTAAGCTCAAACAATAACTACACTAATGAAGACTAACATACAACAATGAAGTTTCTTCCGGAGTTTTGGTGTCTTGTGAGTACTAAAACAAGCTAAACATCCCCTCTCCCAGCAGCTCAGGGCCAGTCAGCTGCCTCCCAGCCCAGCTATGGCTCCCCCTAGCCGTGCCTCCATATTTCCTTGTTAATGCACACCATAATGCCCTGACCCTCCCTGTTCTAATACACAGCAAAGGCACCAAAATACACCTGAAAACCTTCCTTTCTCTGTCTAAATGTGGAGTATATAGTCTCCATCCACCTCCCAGCCAACATTGGGCACCATTGGCCAAAGCAGAAGAGAGGATTTCTTACCTTTTGACAGTGGCTGTGACTACACCTCCCTCTCCAAAGTCCCAACCTCGACAGCCTCCTTCTTCTTCCCAGCAATCCCTGCAAAAAAGGACACTTCCATGTATGTTGAATATGTAGGGGTGATCAAATTGGACTAAAGACATTTTAAAGAGCTCAGAAGGCCCCCAAAACCCCAAAATGGCCCTTTTGGCCCCAAATACATTTAAGCTCCAAATTGCCATTTTAAAAATGGCATATCAATGGCATTAAACAGTAAAGCCCACTCCTCACATACACCATGTCCCACCCCTATGGTTTCAACTTATTCTGGTCCATTCAGTAGTCATACAGTTGATACTGAAGAACAATTGTCAGTCAGTGCGCAGCTGAACTCTGAGGTGCTTTTTGCTGCTTTTTGTGCGTTTGCCAAGCCCTGGAGCATCTCTGGGAGGCTACAAATAGCCTATTGGTGGTATTTATGAGTCAAAAAGACCCTTTTCTTGTGGACTGGACCAAAAAAACCGGAAGGAAAATATTTACATGTGCGTAGAATCTAACCAGGCAAAGAGAGCGCTATGGATCCAAATGGACCTCTCCAAAAGTGCACAGGTGTATCCAAACGCAAAAAGAGCTCTTTAAAGGCTCCAGGAGAAAAAAAGAGAAGTTTATCCTGCTTAAAAGGTAATTATAATAATAATTCTGCTCACATTTGACCGATTTTACTCAAAAATTAAGAGCTGCATTCAAAGATTGTCGAATTTAAAGACCATTTAAATGTAAAGTGCATCGAGAAAAATGTTCCAAATGGCGCAGCTGGCACTTTAGACTGTAAAGTAAATAATATCACGTGTTTAGAGATATAATTTGCTTAATTATATTTGTGTTAATATTGACAGCACTGTAGCACAGCTCACAAACTGAAATTATTGTCTACTTGCCCAACAGAAGCGATCAAGCGGGCGAAAACCTGAGCTGTAAACGCACCAATTCAGTGCGCCAAAGTAGCCACGGTCTGGTCCTTTATCCAGGGATGAATAAGCATCATTTAACCCTGTAGCAAAAAATAAATAAATATATATATGTATAGGCTGCACATACGAAAATCCATGCAGACAGATCCAGTGAGTTAGGTGGGGGAGCGACTGAGCCGGCGGTTGAAGCTGTTTTCCCCCAAACAAACCTCTATACAAATGACACTGGCAGCTGCCAGCAAAGCGTTAAAGCCCAGTCCTGTTCCCCTCAAAGCCTGCCTGATGCCTGTGATGTTTACGTCGTGTGTTACAGCAGCACATAGGCACAAATATGATGGGCGTTTGCCTCCATGCGTGTCCAGACCTGAGCCTCCAGCAGGTTAAAGACCCCGCATCCCCCTCACTGACGCCCAGCCTCAGGCAGCAGCAGCAGCAGCAGCAGCAGCACAAGAGAAGCTCTGTCCTCTCTGCGCTTTGTAGTGGAAGAAAAAACCAGACACAAAAAGACGAGTGTTCGTCAGAAATAATCAAGCCTTCGTTATGTGCTCAGACGCTACAGTCCCCATCAACGCTCAGACCCTCACTGTTGGTCACAGCAGGCGCATGTGCAGCCCGTCAGCGCCAAAGCACAGCCGGAGCTCCAGCCGGACGCGCGCCTGTCCTCATTGTGCATGTGTCGCAGCAGCTGTCAGACAGATCCTGTTTCAGACTGATGTCTCAGTGATGAACACTCACAGGCTCTATATGATAGCCTGCTGTAATAACCACACTTGTGCAACATCAGCTGTGCGTCGGTCGGCGGTCAAAATGCGTAATATTTAGGCAGCAGGGTGACAAACAGCTTCTGTTGCAAGCAGGAGGCAGGAGGAGCTGGTGACGGTTTGAAAGCCGCATTAATGATGTCTGGAGGCAGTGAGTATAAACAGAACAAACCAACCGAAGAATATCCAGCACTCCCTGTTTTTATCCCAAATATGTTGTATTCATCATTTTCTATGCTCTGAATGACACATCTCTTTTACTGTAAGCTAATTTATGTGGATATAAGACTTTTATTTGAGCATACAGGCTCACTGTCTAATGTGACACCAGACAAGCTGATTGTACATGACTGACTTCATTCAATGTGTGAATATTTTAAATAAATAAATAAAGATAAATGGATATGGTGTCTGTCTTTTATTGTGTAGGATTTACAGAACAAATTTAGGCATTCTGAAACAAAGAAAGTTTTCTTCACTTTAACTTAGCAAGAACTTCATTTACTTTTCCTTTTTCTTTTTAAAGTAATGTTTTCTTACACATTTTTGGAACTGCCCCTACGCTGTAATTTGAGCTTCTGATAATGAAAATAAATCTTTGCAAAAACAAACAAACAAACAAACAAAAAATACTAATTAAAATAAGAAAAAAAGATAATGACAGATAAAATTTTGTCAGTAACTAAGAGAGACAAATGTACACAGACATGCTGAGACATACAACACAAAGACAATACCACAACTGTAAAAAGTATCTTTATTATTTAACATATTCTAAGAAAGAACAAAAATGACACGTTAAGTCTTGGCAGTTAAATGAATGGGTAAATTGTCATCTGTTATTTATAGAGAAATGTTGAGCTCATAATTTGACTATTATAGATGCCCTGGTTGTAGTTACACACGCTGTTCTCTAGGGGGCGGTGGATTGCTGCAGTGGCTGTGACAGCAGCAGTACCGTACAACAGCTCTGTATGACTGGATAAATGTATTTTAATCTTAATTTGTACTTGCATTTTCAAAAGGCATGCAGTGCAGTGTACTGAAAAGGTTTAAATAAGGATTAAGAATATATGCAGTCAGAAATTGATTTAAATATGGTGTTGTTCTCAAGGTTAGTTGCAAAATTAATCAAAAAGAAACACAAATGACTGATTTAAAACATGATTGAGATTTGACATGAATCTCAACATCATCAAGACAAATACATCAACAAATGACAATTAACACTCACATAGTCCAGTGTTTTACATGACATAAAACAAAGAAAAATAAACCTTTAAATAAACAGAAAAGAACAAACTCGTCAATTTCATTCCTGAAACTTAGAAAACTAGGCCATAAACATACAGGTGTCCCAAAGATAAATAAATAAATGCATAATCACAAAAAGTGAAAATAGAAAAAAAGATTTTCTGTTTTTTTTTAACTATTACTAAATTATCCCACAAAAATGCCAAATAACAAGAAGTAGCCAATATGCCATAAAATTGTGGAATAATATAGCCTCCAAAACGGCATAATAAACTTCATAGTATAGTATGGCGTCCGAAATTGCATAAAAATGTCATAGTATAATATGGCGTCTGAAATTGCATAAAAATGTCATAGTATAGTATGGCATCTAAAATTGCATAAAAAACGTCATAGTATAGTATGGCGTCCCAAACTGTGTAAAAACGTCATAGTATAGTATGGCGTCCAAAACTGCATAAAAAGGTCATAGTATAGTTTGGCGTCCGAAATTGCATAAAAATGTCATAGTATAGTATGGCATCTAAAATTGCATAAAAAACGTCATAGTATAGTATGGCGTCCCAAACTGTGTAAAAACGTCATAGTATAGTATGGGGTCCAAAACTACATAAAAACGTCATAGTATAGTATGGCGTCCAAAATTGCATAAAAATATCATAGTATAGTATGGCATCTAAAATTGCATAAAGAGGTCATAGTATAGTATGGCGTTGAAAACTGCATAAAAATTGTCATAGTATAGTATGGCGTCCGAAATTGCATAAAAATGTCATAGTATAGTATGGCGTCCAAAACTGCATAAAAATGTCATAGTATAGTATGGCGTCCGAAATTGCATAAAGAGGTCATAGTATAGTATGGCGTCCAAAACTGTAATAAAACGTCAGAGTATAATATGGCGTCCAAAACTGTATAAAAACGTCAAAGTATAGTATGGCGTCCAAAACTGCATCAAAATGTCATAGTATAGTATGGCGTCCGAAATTGCATAAAAATGTCATAGTATAGTATGGCGTCCAAAACTGCATAAAAAGGTCATAGTATAGTATGGCGTCCAAAACTGCATAAAAAAATCATAGTATAGTATGGCGTCCAAAATTGCATAAAAATGTCATAGTATAGTATGGCGTCCAAAACTGTATAAAAAGTCATAGTATAGTATGGCGTCCAAAATTGCATAAAAATATCATAGTATAGTATGGCATCTAAAATTGCATAAAAAACGTCATAGTATAGTATGGCGTCCCAAACTGTGTAAAAACGTCATAGTATAGTATGGGGTCCAAAACTACATAAAAACGTCATAGTATAGTATGGCGTCCAAAATTGCATAAAAATATCATAGTATAGTATGGCATCTAAAATTGCATAAAAAACGTCATAGTATAGTATGGCGTCCGAAATTGCATAAAAATGTCATAGTATAGTATGGCGTCCAAAACTGCATAAAAATGTCATAGTATAGTATGGCGTCCAAAACTGCATAAAAAGATCATAGTATAGTATGGCGTCCAAAACTGTATAAAAACGTCATAGTATAGTATGGCGTCCAAAATTGCATAAAAAACGTCATAGTATAGTATGGCGTCAGAGATTGCATTAAAATGTCATAGTATAGTATGGCGTCAGAAATTGCATAAAAAATGTCATAGTATAGTATGGCGTCCGAAATTGCATTAAAATGTCATAGTATAGTATGGCGTCAGAAATTGCATAAAAATGTCATAGTATAGTATGGCATCTAAAATTGCATAAAAAACGTCATAGTATAGTATGGCGTCCCAAACTGTGTAAAAACGTCATAGTATAGTATGGGGTCCAAAACTACATAAAAACGTCATAGTATAGTATGGCGTCCAAAATTGCATAAAAATATCATAGTATAGTATGGCATCTAAAATTGCATAAAGAGGTCATAGTATAGTATGGCGTTGAAAACTGCATAAAAATTGTCATAGTATAGTATGGCGTCCGAAATTGCATAAAAAGGTCATAGTATAGTATGGCATCCAAAACTGCATAAAAATGTCATAGTATAGTATGGCGTCCGAAATTGCATAAAGAGGTCATAATATAGTATGGCGTCCAAAACTGTAATAAAACGTCAGAGTATAATATGGCGTCCAAAACTGTATAAAAACGTCAAAGTATAGTATGGCGTCCAAAACTGCATCAAAATGTCATAGTATAGTATGGCGTCCGAAATTGCATAAAAATGTCATAGTATAGTATGGCGTCCAAAACTGCATAAAAAGGTCATAGTATAGTATGGCGTCCAAAACTGCATAAAAATGTCATAGTATAGTATGGCGTCCGAAATTGCATAAAGAGGTCATAGTATAGTATGGCGTCCAAAACTGTAATAAAACGTCAGAGTATAATATGGCGTCCAAAACTGTATAAAAACGTCAAAGTATAGTATGGCGTCCAAAACTGCATCAAAATGTCATAGTATAGTATGGCGTCCGAAATTGCATAAAAATGTCATAGTATAGTATGGCGTCCAAAACTGCATAAAAAGGTCATAGTATAGTATGGCGTCCAAAACTGCATAAAAAAATCATAGTATAGTATGGCGTCCAAAATTGCATAAAAATGTCATAGTATAGTATGGCGTCCAAAACTGTATAAAAACGTCATAGTATAGTATGGCGTCCAAAATTGCATAAAAATATCATAGTATAGTATGGCATCTAAAATTGCATAAAAAACGTCATAGTATAGTATGGCGTCCAAAATTGCATAAAAATGTCATAGTATAGTATGGCGTCCAAAACTGCATAAAAATGTCATAGTATAGTATGGCGTCCAAAACTGCATAAAAAGATCATAGTATAGTATGGCGTCAGAAATTGCATAAAAATGTCATAGTATAGTATGGCGTCCGAAATTGCATTAAAATGTCAGAAATTGCATAAAAATGTCATAGTATAGTATGGCGTCAGAAATTGCATAAAAATGTCATAGTATAGTATGGCGTCAGAAATTGCATAAAAACGTCATAGTATAGTATGGCGTCAGAAATTGCATAAAAACGTCATAGTATAGTATGGCATCCGAAATTGCATTAAAATGTCATAGTATAGTATGGCGTCAGAAATTGCATAAAAATGTCATAGTATAGTATGGCGTCCGAGATTGCATTAAAATGTCATAGTATAGTATGGCGTCAGAAATTGCATAAAAACGTCATAGTATAGTATGGCGTCAGAAATTGCATAAAAACGTCATAGTATAGTATGGCGTCCGAAATTGAATAAAAATGTCATAGTATAGTATGGCGTCCGAAATTGCATAAAAATGTTATAGTATAGTATGGCGTCTGAAATTGCATAAAAACGTCATAGTATAGTATGGCGTCCGAAATTGAATAAAAATGTTATAGTATAGTATGGCGTCTGAAATTGCATAAAAACGTCATAGTATAGTATGGCGTGAGAAATTGCATAAAAACGTCATAGTATAGTATGGCGTCAGAAATTGCATAAAAACGTCATAGTATAGTATGGCGTCAGAAATTGCATAAAAACGTCATAGTATTGTATGGCGTCCAAAACTGCATAAAAATGTCATAGTATAGTATGGCGTCCAAAACTGCATAAAAATGTCATAGTATAGTATGGCGTCCAAAACTGCATAAAAATGTCATAGTATAGTATGGCGTCCGAAATTGCATAAAAATGTTATAGTATAGTATGGCGTCCAAAATTGCATAAAAATGTCATAGTATAGTATGGGGTCCGAAACTGCATAAAAATGTCATAGTATAGTATGGCGTCCGGAATTGCATAAAAACGTCATAGTATAGTATGGCGTCCAACACCCCATTAAAAGGTCATAGTATAGTATGGCGTCCAAAACTGTATAAAAACGTCATAGTATAGTATGGCGTCCGAAATTGCATTAAAATGTCATAGTATTGTATGGCGTCCGAAATTGCATTAAAATGTTATAGTATAGTATGGCGTCAGAAATTGCATAAAAATGTCATAGTATAGTATGGCGTCCGAAATTGCATTAAAATGTCATAGTATAGTATGGCGTCAGAAATTGCATAAAAATGTCATAGTATAGTATGGCGTCCGAAATTGCATAAAAATGTCATAGTATAGTATGGCGTCCGAAATTGCATAAAAATGTCATAGTATAGTATGGCGTCAGAAATTGCATAAAAATGTCATAGTATAGTATGGCGTCAGAAATTGCATAAAAACGTCATAGTATAGTATGGCGTCAGAAATTGCATAAAAACGTCATAGTATAGTATGGCGTCAGAAATTGCATAAAAACGTCATAGTATAGTATGGCGTCCGAAACTGCATAAAAATGTCATAGTATAGTATGGCGTCCAAAACTGCATAAAAATGTCATAGTATAGTATGGCGTCCGAAACTGCATAAAAATGTTATAGTATAGTATGGCGTCCGAAATTGCATAAAAATGTTATAGTATAGTATGGCGTCTGAAATTGCATAAAAACGTCATAGTATAGTATGGCGTCCGGAATTGCATAAAAATGTCATAGTATAGTATGGCTTCCGGAATTGCATAAAAACGTCATAGTATAGTATGGCGTCCAAAACTGCATAAAAACGTCATAGTATAGTATGGCGTCCAACACCCCATTAAAAGGTCATAGTATAGTATGGCGTCCAAAACTGCATAAAAATGTCATAGTATAGTATGGCGTCCAAAACTGCATAAAAAGGTCATAGTATAGTATGGCGTCCAAAATTGCATAAAAATGTCATAGTATAGTATGGCGTCCAAAACTGCATAAAAAGGTCATAGTATAGTATGGCGTCCGAAACTGCATAAAAATGTCATAGTATAGTATGGTGTCCAAAATTGCATAAAACGGTCATAGTATTGTATGGAGTCCGAAATTGCATAAAACGGTCATAGTATAGTATGGCGTCCGAAATTGCATAAAACGGTCATAGTATAGTATGGCGTCCAAAACTGCATAAAAATGTCATAGTATAGTATGGCGTCCAAAACTGTATAAAAACGTCATAGTATAGTATGGCGTCCAAAATTGCATAAAACGGTCATAGTATAGTATGGCGTCCAAAACTGCATAAAAATGTCATAGTATAGTATGGCGTCCAAAACTGTATAAAAACGTCATAGTATAGTATGGCGTCCAAAATTGCATAAAACGGTCATAGTATAGTATGGCGTCCGAAATTGCATTAAAATGTCATAGTATAGTATGGCGTCCAAAACTGCATAAAAATGTCATAGTATAGTATGGCGTCCAAAATTGCATAAAACGGTCATAGTATAGTATGGCGTCCGAAATTGCATAAAACGGTCATAGTATAGTATGGCGTCAGAAATTGCATAAAAATGTCATAGTATAGTATGGCGTCCGGAATTGCATAAAAATGTCATAGTATAGTATGGCGTCCAAAACTGCATAAAAATGTCATAGTATAGTATGGCGTCCAAAACTGTATAAAAACGTCATAGTATAGTATGGCGTCCGAAATTGCATTAAAATGTCATAGTATAGTATGGCGTAAGAAATTGCATAAAAACGTCATAGTATAGTATGGCATCAGAAATTGCATAAAAACGTCATAGTATAGTATGGTGTCAGAAATTGTATAAAAACGTCATAGTATAGTATGGCGTCAGAAATTGCATAAAAATGTCATAGTATAGTATGGCGTCAGAAATTGTATAAAAACGTCATAGTATAGTATGGCGTCCGAAACTGTATAAAAATGTCATAGTATAGTATGGCGTCCAAAACTGTATAAAAACGTCATAGTATAGTATGGCGTCCAAAATTGCATAAAACGGTCATAGTATAGTATGGCGTCCAAAACTGCATAAAAATGTCATAGTATAGTATGGCGTCCAAAACTGTATAAAAACGTCATAGTATAGTATGGCGTCCAAAATTGCATAAAACGGTCATAGTATAGTATGGCGTCCGAAATTGCATTAAAATGTCATAGTATAGTATGGCGTCCAAAACTGCATAAAAATGTCATAGTATAGTATGGCGTCCAAAATTGCATAAAACGGTCATAGTATAGTATGGAGTCCGAAATTGCATAAAACGGTCATAGTATAGTATGGCGTCCGAAATTGCATAAAACGGTCATAGTATAGTATGGCGTCAGAAATTGCATAAAAATGTCATAGTATAGTATGGCGTCCGGAATTGCATAAAAATGTCATAGTATAGTATGGCGTCCAAAACTGCATAAAAATGTCATAGTATAGTATGGCGTCCAAAACTGTATAAAAACGTCATAGTATAGTATGGCGTCCGAAATTGCATTAAAATGTCATAGTATAGTATGGCATCAGAAATTGCATAAAAACGTCATAGTATAGTATGGCGTCAGAAATTGTATAAAAACGTCATAGTATAGTATGGCGTCCGAAACTGTATAAAAATGTCATAGTATAGTATGGCGTCCAAAACTGCATAAAAATGTCATAGTATAGTATGGCGTCCAAAACTGCATAAAAATGTCATAGTATAGTATGGCGTCCGAAATTGCATAAAAATGTTATAGTATAGTATGGCGTCTGAAATTGCATAAAAACGTCATAGTATAGTATGGCGTCCGAAACTGCATAAAAACGTCATAGTATAGTATGGCGTCCGGAATTGCATAAAAACGTCATAGTATAGTATGGCGTCCAACACCCCCATTAAAAGGTCATAGTATAGTATGGCGTCCAAAACTGCATAAAAATGTCATAGTATAGTATGGCGTCCAAAACTGCATAAAAAGGTCATAGTATAGTATGGCGTCCAAAATTGAATAAAAATGTCATAGTATAGTATGGCGTCCAAAACTGCATAAAAAGGTCATAGTATAGTATGGCGTCCAAAATTGCATAAAACGGTCATAGTATAGTATGGCGTCCAAAATTGCATAAAACGGTCATAGTATAGTATGGAGTCCGAAATTGCATAAAACGGTCATAGTATAGTATGGCGTCCAAAACTGCATAAAAATGTCATAGTATAGTATGGCGTCCAAAACTGCATAAAAACGTCATAGTATAGTATGGCGTCCAAAATTGCATAAAACGGTCATAGTATAGTATGGCGTCCGAAATTGCATTAAAATGTCATAGTATAGTATGGCGTCCAAAACTGCATTAAAATGTCATAGTATAGTATGGCGTCCAAAACTGCATAAAAATGTCATAGTATAGTATGGCGTCCAAAATTGCATAAAACGGTCATAGTATAGTATGGCGTCCAAAATTGCATAAAACGGTCATAGTATAGTATGGAGTCCGAAATTGCATAAAACGGTCATAGTATAGTATGGCGTCCAAAACTGCATAAAAATGTCATAGTATAGTATGGCGTCCAAAACTGTATAAAAACGTCATAGTATAGTATGGCGTCCAAAATTGCATAAAACGGTCATAGTATAGTATGGCGTCCAAAACTGCATAAAAACGTCATAGTATAGTATGGCGTCCAAAATTGCATAAAACGGTCATAGTATAGTATGGCGTCCGAAATTGCATTAAAATGTCATAGTATAGTATGGCGTCCAAAACTGCATTAAAATGTCATAGTATAGTATGGCGTCCAAAACTGCATAAAAATGTCATAGTATAGTATGGCGTCCAAAATTGCATAAAACGGTCATAGTATAGTATGGAGTCCGAAATTGCATAAAACGGTCATACTATAGTATGGCGTCAGAAATTGCATAAAAATGTCATAGTATAGTATGGCGTCCAGAATTGCATAAAAATGTCATAGTATAGTATGGCGTCCAAAACTGCATAAAAATGTCATAGTATAGTATGGCGTCCAAAACTGTATAAAAACATCATAGTATAGTATGGCGTCCGAAATTGCATTAAAATGTCATAGTATAGTATGGCGTCAGAAATTGCATAAAAAACGTCATAGTATAGTATGGCGTCCGAAATTGCATTAAAATGTCATAGTATAGTATGGCGTCAGAAATTGCATAAAAATGTCATAGTATAGTATGGCGTCCGAAATTGCATTAAAATGTCATAGTATAGTATGGCGTCCGAAATTGCATAAAAATGTCATAGTATAGTATGGCGTCCGAAATTGCATTAAAATGTCAGAAATTGCATAAAAATGTCATAGTATAGTATGGCGTCAGAAATTGCATAAAAACGTCATAGTATAGTATGGCGTCAGAAATTGCATAAAAACGTCATAGTATAGTATGGCGTCAGAAATTGCATAAAAACGTCATAGTATAGTATGGCGTCCGAAACTGCATAAAAATGTCATAGTATAGTATGGCGTCCAAAACTGCATAAAAATGTCATAGTATAGTATGGCGTCCGAAACTGCATAAAAATGTTATAGTATAGTATGGCGTCTGAAATTGCATAAAAACGTCATAGTATAGTATGGCGTCCGGAATTGCATAAAAATGTCATAGTATAGTATGGCTTCCGGAATTGCATAAAAACGTCATAGTATAGTATGGCGTCCAAAACTGCATAAAAACGTCATAGTATAGTATGGCGTCCAACACCCCATTAAAAGGTCATAGTATAGTATGGCGTCCAAAACTGCATAAAAATGTCATAGTATAGTATGGCGTCCAAAACTGCATAAAAAGGTCATAGTATAGTATGGCGTCCAAAACTGCATAAAAAGGTCATAGTATAGTATGGCGTCCAAAATTGCATAAAAATGTCATAGTATAGTATGGCGTCCAAAACTGCATAAAAAGGTCATAGTATAGTATGGCGTCCGAAACTGCATAAAAATGTCATAGTATAGTATGGTGTCCAAAATTGCATAAAACGGTCATAGTATAGTATGGCGTCCGAAATTGCATAAAACGGTCATAGTATAGTATGGCGTCCAAAACTGCATAAAAATGTCATAGTATAGTATGGCGTCCAAAACTGTATAAAAACGTCATAGTATAGTATGGCGTCCAAAATTGCATAAAACGGTCATAGTATAGTATGGCGTCCGAAACTGCATAAAAATGTCATAGTATAGTATGGCGTCCAAAACTGTATAAAAACGTCATAGTATAGTATGGCGTCCAAAATTGCATAAAACGGTCATAGTATAGTATGGCGTCCGAAATTGCATTAAAATGTCATAGTATAGTATGGCGTCCAAAACTGCATAAAAATGTCATAGTATAGTATGGCGTCCAAAATTGCATAAAACGGTCATAGTATAGTATGGCGTCCGAAATTGCATAAAACGGTCATAGTATAGTATGGCGTCAGAAATTGCATAAAAATGTCATAGTATAGTATGGCGTCCGGAATTGCATAAAAATGTCATAGTATAGTATGGCGTCCAAAACTGCATAAAAATGTCATAGTATAGTATGGCGTCCAAAACTGTATAAAAACGTCATAGTATAGTATGGCGTCCGAAATTGCATTAAAATGTCATAGTATAGTATGGCGTAAGAAATTGCATAAAAACGTCATAGTATAGTATGGCATCAGAAATTGCATAAAAACGTCATAGTATAGTATGGTGTCAGAAATTGTATAAAAACGTCATAGTATAGTATGGCGTCAGAAATTGCATAAAAATGTCATAGTATAGTATGGCGTCAGAAATTGTATAAAAACGTCATAGTATAGTATGGCGTCCGAAACTGTATAAAAATGTCATAGTATAGTATGGCGTCCAAAACTGTATAAAAACGTCATAGTATAGTATGGCGTCCAAAATTGCATAAAACGGTCATAGTATAGTATGGCGTCCAAAACTGCATAAAAATGTCATAGTATAGTATGGCGTCCAAAACTGTATAAAAACGTCATAGTATAGTATGGCGTCCAAAATTGCATAAAACGGTCATAGTATAGTATGGCGTCCGAAATTGCATTAAAATGTCATAGTATAGTATGGCGTCCAAAACTGCATAAAAATGTCATAGTATAGTATGGCGTCCAAAATTGCATAAAACGGTCATAGTATAGTATGGAGTCCGAAATTGCATAAAACGGTCATAGTATAGTATGGCGTCCGAAATTGCATAAAACGGTCATAGTATAGTATGGCGTCAGAAATTGCATAAAAATGTCATAGTATAGTATGGCGTCCGGAATTGCATAAAAATGTCATAGTATAGTATGGCGTCCAAAACTGCATAAAAATGTCATAGTATAGTATGGCGTCCAAAACTGTATAAAAACGTCATAGTATAGTATGGCGTCCGAAATTGCATTAAAATGTCATAGTATAGTATGGCATCAGAAATTGCATAAAAACGTCATAGTATAGTATGGCGTCAGAAATTGTATAAAAACGTCATAGTATAGTATGGCGTCCGAAACTGTATAAAAATGTCATAGTATAGTATGGCGTCCAAAACTGCATAAAAATGTCATAGTATAGTATGGCGTCCAAAACTGCATAAAAATGTCATAGTATAGTATGGCGTCCGAAATTGCATAAAAATGTTATAGTATAGTATGGCGTCTGAAATTGCATAAAAACGTCATAGTATAGTATGGCGTCCGAAACTGCATAAAAATGTCATAGTATAGTATGGCGTCCGGAATTGCATAAAAACGTCATAGTATAGTATGGCGTCCAACACCCCCATTAAAAGGTCATAGTATAGTATGGCGTCCAAAACTGCATAAAAATGTCATAGTATAGTATGGCGTCCAAAACTGCATAAAAAGGTCATAGTATAGTATGGCGTCCAAAATTGAATAAAAATGTCATAGTATAGTATGGCGTCCAAAACTGCATAAAAAGGTCATAGTATAGTATGGCGTCCAAAATTGCATAAAACGGTCATAGTATAGTATGGCGTCCAAAATTGCATAAAACGGTCATAGTATAGTATGGAGTCCGAAATTGCATAAAACGGTCATAGTATAGTATGGCGTCCAAAACTGTATAAAAACGTCATAGTATAGTATGGCGTCCAAAATTGCATAAAACGGTCATAGTATAGTATGGCGTCCAAAACTGCATAAAAACGTCATAGTATAGTATGGCGTCCAAAATTGCATAAAACGGTCATAGTATAGTATGGCGTCCGAAATTGCATTAAAATGTCATAGTATAGTATGGCGTCCAAAACTGCATTAAAATGTCATAGTATAGTATGGCGTCCAAAACTGCATAAAAATGTCATAGTATAGTATGGCGTCCAAAATTGCATAAAACGGTCATAGTATAGTATGGCGTCCAAAATTGCATAAAACGGTCATAGTATAGTATGGAGTCCGAAATTGCATAAAACGGTCATAGTATAGTATGGCGTCCAAAACTGCATAAAAATGTCATAGTATAGTATGGCGTCCAAAACTGTATAAAAACGTCATAGTATAGTATGGCGTCCAAAATTGCATAAAACGGTCATAGTATAGTATGGCGTCCAAAACTGCATAAAAACGTCATAGTATAGTATGGCGTCCAAAATTGCATAAAACGGTCATAGTATAGTATGGCGTCCGAAATTGCATTAAAATGTCATAGTATAGTATGGCGTCCAAAACTGCATTAAAATGTCATAGTATAGTATGGCGTCCAAAACTGCATAAAAATGTCATAGTATAGTATGGCGTCCAAAATTGCATAAAACGGTCATAGTATAGTATGGAGTCCGAAATTGCATAAAACGGTCATACTATAGTATGGCGTCAGAAATTGCATAAAAATGTCATAGTATAGTATGGCGTCCAGAATTGCATAAAAATGTCATAGTATAGTATGGCGTCCAAAACTGCATAAAAATGTCATAGTATAGTATGGCGTCCAAAACTGTATAAAAACATCATAGTATAGTATGGCGTCCGAAATTGCATTAAAATGTCATAGTATAGTATGGCGTCAGAAATTGCATAAAAACGTCATAGTATAGTATGGCGTCCGAAATTGCATTAAAATGTCATAGTATAGTATGGCGTCAGAAATTGCATAAAAATGTCATAGTATAGTATGGCGTCCGAAATTGCATTAAAATGTCATAGTATAGTATGGCGTCCGAAATTGCATAAAAATGTCATAGTATAGTATGGCGTCCGAAATTGCATTAAAATGTCAGAAATTGCATAAAAATGTCATAGTATAGTATGGCGTCCGAAATTGCATTAAAATGTCATAGTATAGTATGGCGTCAGAAATTGCATTAAAATGTCATAGTATAGTATGGCGTCAGAAATTGCATAAAAATGTCATAGTATAGTATGGCGTCCGAAATTGCATTAAAATGTCATAGTATAGTATGGCGTCCGAAATTGCATAAAAACGTCATAGTATAGTATGGCGTCAGAAATTGCATAAAAACGTCATAGTATAGTATGGCGTCAGAAATTGCATAAAAACGTCATAGTATAGTATGGCGTCAGAAATTGCATAAAAACGTCATAGTATAGTATGGCGTCAGAAATTGCATAAAAACGTCATAGTATAGTATGGCGTCAGAAATTGCATAAAAACGTCATAGTATAGTATGGCGTCCAAAACTGCATAAAAACGTCATAGTATTGTATGGCGTCCAAAACTGCATAAAAATGTCATAGTATAGTATGGCGTCCAAAACTGCATAAAAATGTCATAGTATAGTATGGCGTCCAAAACTGCATAAAAATGTCATAGTATAGTATGGCGTCCGAAATTGCATAAAAATGTTATAGTATAGTATGGCGTCCAAAATTGCATAAAAATGTCATAGTATAGTATGGGGTCCGAAACTGCATAAAAATGTCATAGTATAGTATGGCGTCCGGAATTGCATAAAAACGTCATAGTATAGTATGGCGTCCAACACCCCATTAAAAGGTCATAGTATAGTATGGCGTCCAAAACTGTATAAAAACGTCATAGTATAGTATGGCGTCCGAAATTGCATTAAAATGTCATAGTATAGTATGGCGTCAGAAATTGCATAAAAATGTCATAGTATAGTTTGGCATCTGAAATTGCATTAAAATGTCATAGTATAGTATGGCGTCAGAAATTGCATAAAAATGTCATAGTATAGTATGGCGTCCGAAATTGCATTAAAATGTCATAGTATAGTATGGCGTCAGAAATTGCATAAAAATGTTATAGTATAGTATGGCGTCCGAAATTGCATTAAAATGTCATAGTATAGTATGGCGTCAGAAATTGCATAAAAACGTCATAGTATAGTATGGCGTCAGAAATTGCATAAAAATGTCATAGTATAGTATGGCGTCCGAAATTGCATAAAAATGTCATAGTATAGTATGGCGTCTGAAATTGCATAAAAACGTCATAGTATAGTATGGCGTCCGGAATTGCATAAAAACGTCATAGTATAGTATGGCGTCCAAAACTGCATAAAAATGTCATAGTATAGTATGGCGTCCGAAATTGCATAAAAATGTCATAGTATAGTATGGCGTCTGAAATTGCATAAAAACGTCATCGTATAGTATGGCGTCCGGAATTGCATAAAAACGTCATAGTATAGTATGGCGTCCAAAACTGCATAAAAATGTCATAGTATAGTATGGCGTCCGGAATTGCATAAAAACGTCATAGTATAGTATGGCGTCCAAAACTGCATAAAAACGTCATAGTATAGTATGGCGTTCAACACCCCATTAAAAGGTCATAGTATAGTATGGCGTCCAAAACTGCATTAAAAGGTCATAGTATAGTATGGCGTCCGAAATTGCATAAAAACGTCATAGTATAGTATGGCGTCTGAAACTGCATAAAAATGTTATAGTATAGTATGGCGTCCGAAATTGAATAAAAATGTCATAGTATTGTTTGGCGTCCAAAACTGCATAAAAACGTCATAGTATAGTATGGCGTCTGAAATTGCATAAAAACGTCATAGTATAGTATGGCGTCCAAAACTGTATAAAAACGTCATAGTATAGTATGGCGTCCGAAATTGAATAAAAATGTCATAGTATAGTATGGCGTCCAAAACTGCATAAAAGGTCATAGTATAGTATGGCGTCCAAAACTGCATAAAAATGTCATAGTATAGTATGGCGTCCGAAATTGCATAAAAATGTCATAGTATAGTATGGCGTCTGAAATTGCATAAAAACGTCATAGTATAGTATGGCGTCCAAAACTGCATAAAAATGTCATAGTATAGTATGGCGTCCGGAATTGCATAAAAACGTCATAGTATAGTATGGCGTCCAAAACTGCATAAAAACGTCATAGTATAGTATGGCGTCCAACACCCCATTAAAAGGTCATAGTATAGTATGGCGTCCGAAATTGCATAAAAACGTCATAGTATAGTATGGCGTCCGGAATTGCATAAAAACGTCATAGTATAGTATGGCGTCCAAAATTGCATAAAACGGTCATAGTATAGTATGGCGTCCGAAATTGCATTAAAATGTCATAGTATAGTATGGCGTCCAAAACTGCATAAAAATGTCATAGTATAGTATGGCGTCCAAAATTGCATAAAAATGTCATAGTATAGTATGGCGTCCAAAATTGCATAAAACGGTCATAGTATAGTATGGAGTCCGAAATTGCATAAAACGGTCATAGTATAGTATGGCGTCCAGAATTGCATAAAAATGTCATAGTATAGTATGGCGTCCAAAACTGTATAAAAACGTCATAGTATAGTATGGCGTCCGAAATTGCATTAAAATGTCATAGTATAGTATGGCGTCAGAAATTGCATAAAAATGTCATAGTATAGTATGGCGTCTGAAACTGCATAAAAATGTCATAGTATAGTATGGCCTCCAACACCCCATTAAAAGGTCATAGTATAGTATGGCGTCCGAAATTGCATAAAAACGTCATAGTATAGTATGGCGTCTGAAACTGCATAAAAATGTCATAGTATAGTATGGCGTCCGAAATTGAATAAAAATGTCATAGTATTGTTTGGCGTCCAAAACTGCATAAAAAGGTCATAGTATAGTATGGCGTCCGAAACTGTATAAAAACGTGATAGTATAGTATGGCGTCTGAAATTGCATAAAAATGTCATAGTATAGTATGGCGTCCAAAACTGCATAAAAAGGTCATAGTATAGTATGGCGTCCAAAACTGCATAAAAAGGTCATAGTATAGTATGGTGTCAAAAACGTCATGTCAAAAAAAAAATCTGAAAATGTTACAGTATAGCACAACGTAAAAATTGCAAAATATATTTTATAGTCCGCCATAAAAAATGCCAATACAGCGTGACATAGAATGTTTTGGATTATAATAGAAAGACAATATCACAATTGTTTTTAAATCTTCTTTATTACTTACCATGTTCCAGAAAAGAGCAAAAAATAAACTTTAAGTCAACTGGTAAAAACTGAACCATCATTCTTCATTCGTCATCTACACAGGCATGTTGAGCTCATAATTTGACCTTTATGGAAACCTTGATTGTAGTTACACAGGTTGGACTCCAGGGGCCGCCGTCTTGATGCCGAGGCTGTTACATGAGTACTGTTGTACAATAGCTTCATATTGCCTCAAAATATGTTTATTTAATCTTTATCTTCAGTTGCAGTTTGCGCTTTTTACAGGCATGCAATGCAGTGTAGTAAAAAGGGTAATAAAGAAAAAGAATAAAACCAAAGTGATATGAATGCAGGGTTGTTCTCAGGATTAGCTGCGTAATTCAACTTTGAATAAACACAACTGATTTAAAACACCAGGTTCAAACTATACAGACCATATCAGGGTACTAAGAAAAATCTCAACATTATTCATGTAAATCAACCAAAAAAAGTGAACATCCACATAGTCCAGGGTTCTTCATAACACAAAGAAAAACTTTAAATATGCAGAATAGAAAACCTCATCGACAGTGTTGCTGTCTATCAGCTGCACATTATTCCTCCACTGTTGGTGTGGGATCCACCTCTGTTGGGTCCCAGTGTTTCTCCAGATGGCTCAATGTTCTGCAGCAGGTGTGCGTACTGTGTGGGTTCAGCCTGAGGTCGAGCAGTTTTTCGAGCATAGTACCTCCTGGATGCGGCTCTCCAAGC
Source organism: Cephalopholis sonnerati (assembly GCA_019142605.1). Lineage (NCBI taxonomy): Eukaryota > Metazoa > Chordata > Actinopteri > Perciformes > Serranidae > Cephalopholis > Cephalopholis sonnerati. The sequence continues at coordinate 35,909,425 of JAGQAX010000008.1, forward strand.
CTCCCTCTGCAGCGACTGAGACTCCTCAGGTAACTCAGATATCAGTGTCCTCCTTGTCTTATCCACAAAGGAGATGGGTTGTGAATAGCGGGAGTCTGTAATGTGGGGGAAGGGGCCCGATCGTGAGGGGAAGGGGACAGAGCGTGAGGGGTTTGCCTGTTGGCGGGCTATTTTTCGGGCGTAGTACCGCCTGGAAGCTGCTCTCCAGGCTGCCCTCTTCAGTCTCTGAGCCTCCTCTGTCAGCTCGGACATCGGCACGCCCTTCTTCTTGTTCCTGGAGAGGTCAAGACGAAAGAAAGGATCACACAGATGAGTATGTATGAAAGTCACCAAGCACTTAAATCCAGATTTCCCTTTTAGGGCTTTTACACTTTTCAAGTCGGTTTGGACAAACACTATAGTTTATTCTATATGAAGTCTACAAGATTAACTGAGAAATAGATTTAGTTTTGCAAGACAAGGGTTAAAATTCACAGTGTAACATGCTAAGAAAATACATAAACTCATAAAAAAGGTAAATGTGGTAAAACAAACCATAGTATGACGTAAAATTTCATTAAAATGTCATAGTATAGTATGTCAAAAAAAAAATCATAAAATAGTATGTCATTTAAAATGCCAGAGCATTACATGCCATAAAAAATTCACCAATGTTACAAAAAATGTGATAGTTCAGAAAAAAATTAATAGTATGGCATGTTGTAGCACTGTATAGTATGCCATCAAATTTTTTACATTGTCAACATGATATAGTGTCTAAAGAACACCAAATTCTCATTAAAATTACTTAGTATAGTATGTTTTAAAAAAAAGTCCTAGTATAGCATGTCATAAAAATATCATAATACAGTATATCATTAAACAAAATGTCTTTAAAAAGCCATAGTACTGTATACTATGGATTAAAATAACCAAAATCAAAATCATCATCAAGCTTTCATAGTATACTTTGTCAGAAGAATGTCATTAAAAAGTCATTATGTAATAAATTTGATTTAAAAAATTACATACTGTATTTTGGCATAAAAAAAAATCACAAAAATGCAATAAGAAGTCATACTGTAGAATGTCCTAAAAACACCATAGTGTACCAAAAAATACAGTTTATTATGTCAAAAATGTAACTTAAAAAGTCGTAGTATCATAATATGCCATAAAAAAAAAAAAAAAAATTTAATAGTACACTATGAAATAACAGAACTAAAAAGTCATCCAACTGTCTAGTGCCCCATAAAAAATTGATAAACACTATCATATAGAATTCAGTTCATTAACAATAAAAAAACGTAAGAGTATAGTATGTCAAAAATAATCATGAAATAGTATGTAGTATACTTAAATAGTATGTATGTGTATGACATGTTTGAGTACAATATGTCAAAACATGTCATAGTATAGCATGCCACAGAAAATTCATAAAAAAAAAACATAGTATACTCTGTTAAATGCTATTGAAAAGTCATAGAACTATTAAGTATGACAAAAAAAAATCACATATATATATATATATATATGAAATAGTATGTCAAAAAACATAAAAAAACAAAACTGTATATAATACTGCAAATTTCATAAAAATTACATAGTATAGTATGTAAAACAATAGTCACAAAAATGTCCTAAAAAACGCATTGGTATAGCATGCCAAAAATTTCATAGTGTACTAACTCATAAAAATGTCATTTAAAAAAGTAATAGTTCTATTTAGCATGCAATAAAAATGGAATAAAATGTTGCCTATGCTGAGATTTAAAAAACAAAACTCCATAATACACTATGTAATGTCATAAAAATGTCAGATTATAGAATGCCATAAATAGCATGTCATAAAAATGTGATTTAAAAGTCGTAGCGTGATATGCAATTACTCTTCTTATAAAAATTACATACTATGTTATGTCACAAAAAAAATCACAAAATTTAATTTAAGAATCATAGTATAGTATGCCATAAAGATTGTGTCATATGTAAGAAAAAGTATGTAAATATGTAAAAAAAAATCCTACTAATGTCAAAAAAACACCACAGTATAGTATGTCATATACTGAATGAAAATCACAGTGTAGCATGGCATAAAAAATTCATAAACTTTTTTAGTATAGCATGTCAAAAAAATGTCAATAGGCTAGCACTTCATGGTATGCTAAAAAAAATCATAATAAAGGATGTCATAGTATAGTCGACATATAAAAAATGGTGCCTGCTGATTGTTTAAAGAGCCAACAATTAATGTTTATTATAGTTGAAACATGTTCCACTGGAGAAAATGTGTCAGTGTAACATCACATTGTCTACATTTAGTAAATTATACATAGAAAACATAAATGCTAAGAATTTGGGTGAGTTTTCTCTTAAAGAAGGAGCTACACTAATAAGACAACTGTAAGCACTCATTTACATCTATGAAATAACTCACCTCTGGTTTTCTCCAGGAGGGTCGCTGTGTCCGCCTGGGTCTGCATGAGGTTTCTCCCTGCACTTTCTTCCCTCTCTGTTTTCCAGTTTTTCTAAAGGATCAGACGGGAGAAAAATTTTCTTCATCATACAACCCCACTGACAGTGACAGCATTTAGTCAAGGCTTTTCTCAGTCTACACAGGGCTGGGTAATGATACTTGATAATGTTTTCCAAAATGATACCAGAGTTTCAGCCTGAATCAAGGACAATATATTTTTTATACGCCATTTTGTTAAATATACACGTTTTTTCTGCTCAACAAAAAAAGCCAAAGGTCTTAAAGGTCCTGATGGTTTTAAGGTTTAATAGCTAGCAGCCTCAGTGATACAAAACACTCCACACTGTGAAACATAAAACCATGACAGATAATGTTGTCCCTGTAGTGTCTGTGAATATTCATGTGTAATAGGAAAATAATAGGACACATTACTTTTTGTAGTGGGGCTCTCTTTGTCCTGACACGGACTGCCTGAGCTCTCCTGATGCTCCCCGAATCTCTCTTCGCTCATTTCCCACTTGATTAAGACTGTGTCAATATCACACGGCTCCTCTTTGATGACGAGGCTGCTGGGAGATGTAGGCAGATTCCTGGCTGCCTCTGGGACACCTGAGGACTCTGAGGAGTGGGAGGTGCAGGACTGGTCCAGACCCATTCTGCTGGGGGACGATGGAAGAGCTGACTCGTGGCTTTGGGAAGAGACGTGTGAGGGCGGTCTTGCAAAAAGGCCCACTGTGGAGAAAAGAGTCAAAGATGTAATTCTGAGGGGTGGAAGTAATAGATTACATTTAGCGCTGTTACTGTTAACAAAGTAGTTTTTTGTGTATTTGTACATTTTGAGTGTGTATGAGCAAACATGCGCTCAGATAAATGACTCCATGGAGATAAATGGCCTGCCAATAAACAAATGTACAAATCATCACTGTATTCACAGATAATTTAAATCATTATTTTTTCACTGAATGTTTTGAAAGTTAAAATAAATAGATTTAAGGGACCACTTCAAGTCCAAGAATGACACTCAGCATCTCTAATCAGGAACACAGTTATCATTCTGTCAAACTACTGTGTATTGTGACCAAATTATTTTTGTTTGTTTGTTTTACTCTAACTGACTGCTATAGCTGCTATTTCTATTTTTCTTTTTTTAACTGTTTATTTTCCTTTTTATTTTCTGTCTTCGAAAATATTGTGGTTTCACGACATCATGGTATTACAGAGTTTATATTGTTATAACCCTACTGTTATAAAAACAGTACGGTTATTTTTGGTTAAAGAAACATTTTATTTCTATAAGTGAAACTTCAAACAAAAAAAGGAAGACCAGAAAAGTCCCTCCTTTAAAAACTTCTAAAATAAAGGGAAGATTTTCCATCCAGTTGTATTTTTTCCCCAATATTATAGATGAGCAAAAGTACACAGTATGATAACCGTCAACATTTATATCATGATATCCCTTGAAACCAGTATATCACTAACAGGAGCTATGCATGAACAAATCCTTTTGTTTTCCAAGAGACAAAGAAATGTACAGTATGTTATCAGTACAACATACCTTCAAGGTATTGACCGAAATAACCCAGTGCCAAACAGTACTGAAACTGTCCTCAGACAAATTGTTATGAAATGCCAATAACAGAAATCCAATGGATTTGGGACCAATTCAAAACACTTTACTGGTTACTTAAAGGAGAAGTCCAGTATTTTGCACTTTGAGCCCCATTCCTGGTTGTTTATGATGAAATAGAGTGGTTAAGACCAAAATCTCGATGATTGCTCCTTCACTGACAATTTGAGAGAATTTGGCTTTCCCCTGCCTGGCTTAACAATGCTGTCTATGGCCATGTGTAAATCTGTCCTAAAACCACCTTAAACGTTGGTTTTCAAAGCCATGAAACTCACCCAGTGGTCAGTGGTGTTCCTTGATGTTCCCACATAAAAATCGTAGCAAACTGTGGTTTCCGTGATGATTTATTTGACATTTTGTCCGTGCATTGATTTCCTATAGGAAGCCTCATTGTCCGTTGGTAGTAATCCGCCACCGGAAATGGAAAGGGGGTTGTTTACGACAAGGTTGTAGTCATTGTAGTCTTTTAGCTCAGCGAAAGTGCCGGCTCGACAGTGCTGTGTGCGCTCCTCCTCTTCGGAGGAATTCTCCTGCAGTCGCTGACCACACAAAACTTGCCCATTATTACTTGCTTGTAAACAACCTTCGCAGTATGATGCCTTTGAACACAACGCCAGCCTTCTTCTTCTTCCTATGTCACATTACTTTACAATGGTTTCCTGCCGGTTGGCATTATCACCACCAAGTGGGCTGGAGTGTATAACACTTCAGGGTCAAACCAACGATCAAGCGGAAGTTTACACACGGGTGTGAGGCAGCTAAAAAAATAGTTCCACAATCCAGATGAATAGAAAACATGGATGGAAAATACAGTTTGCTACGATTTTTATGTGGGAACATCAAGGAACACCACTGACCACTGGGTGAGTTTCATGGCTTTGAAAACCAACGTTTAAGGTGGTTTTAGGACAGATTTACACATGGCCATAGACAGCATTGTTAAGCCAGGCAGGGGAAAGCCAAATTCTCTCAAATTGTCAGAGAAGGAGCAATCCTCAAGATTTTGGTCTTAACCACTCTATTTCATCATAAACAACCAGGAATGGAGCTCAAAGTGCAAAATACTGGACTTCTCCTTTAATAGAAAATATCAAGGGTAGGGATGCACGATATTGGATTTTCTGCCGATATGTAACAACTCATTTGACTGATAACCGATATCAATATATTCACTATTTTCCTTTCCTAATTTCAGTGATCATCAAGTCTCTTCTGTAGTGGTGCTAACATCATATCAAGCATGCATATTCTTATCGTGATGACCCATCAGCAGACGGAGACATGAAATACAATACTTTTCACTGTATGTAATGTGCATTCATTCTGTAAGATAAGAAAAAGCATGTGGGCCGATATTACCGTGCATCCCTATCGAAAATAATCTCAAATTGCAGCTCTTGAATTATCATTACTTTCACACAATCTACAGCAACAGAATCTGTGGGACACCACTCAGTCAAGTATATTTTCCTTGAACCAGGTGAGCAAGTAAAGACAATGTCAACAAAAACAAGGGTCAAACTGGCATTTTTTTCACTTCATTGAATAATTAAAGTAGAATATCAGGCTTTCTTGTGTTTGTGAAGCTACAGCAGAGAGTGTGTATTGATGCTGCTGATGTTTACTTACATGAGATGCTCATCTCACACTCCTGCTGTCCCGCTGTCATCTCTGTGTCAAACCCGCACTGCTCTCCCTCCTGCGGGTCACCGGAGATCTGTGACCCCACGAGGCTGTGCTCTTTCCCAAACAGCCCGCAGGTGCATCCCTGTCGGCGGAGCACCTGCAGCTCGTGCTCTATCTCCGTCAGCCTGCCCTCCAGCCGCTGGATCTCTTTGTCCCTGTCGGCCACCATCCGCTGGTACTCATGAGTCCTGGCACTGTTGACACCGTACAGCACGTTTATGATCGAGTCTATCGCCAGCCGGATGGCGTTTTCCACCACGAGAGCCTCCTCGTCCCGCAGGTGCGGGTGCAAAGTCCTGTTTTTCACCAAATTCATCGTTACAATCAAAACAGGTTTGATGTTAGCAAGGTAGATGCTAGCTACGAGGATGCTATGCTAACAAACACTGCAGCTCAGTGAGACACCCGCCGCACGCACACGGTCCTTAAAAACAATAAAGTCACATTTAACATGCGTATTGGAGGCTTTTCTGACATGTAAAACAGGCGCAAACAATATTGAGTTAGACAGAATCGACTTCAGCTAACGTCGAAGCGACAACACTGAAGGTGCAGGTTTGCTTCCTGCTTCTTCTTCTTCTTCGGCGAAGGCGGTTGTCAGTGGATGTTGGTTTGGCGGCCACAGCGCCTCCCAGTGTTCAAATGCTCGCATTGACATTACAGGCCGTACAGAGCCAGAATCAGATATAATAGTCAAGTAAATTTGTACCCACACAAGGAATTTGATTCACCATAGTAAAATTAGCTTTACTTTGGTAAATAGGTGAAGAAAAAATATCTATTGTTAAACTTCCTTTTGGGTCAAGCAAAGTTGGCAATTAATTTAAGTAGGGAAGAGAAAACTGAAAGAGGGCAGGGATGTAATTCTCTACTTGCTTTCAAGAGTTTTTTGATAGGTATTCTAGTCTGTAAAGTAAATTTGTATCCGTACAAGGAATTTGACCCCGGTCAATTTCTTTATTTGGTTTTCACGATGGTAAAAGGAAGAAAAAAGGTAAAATGCTGAACTTTCTATTGGGTCAAGCAAAGTTGGCAATTTATTTAGGTAATAAAGAGATAATGGAAAGAGGGCGGGGATGTGATTCCTTACTTGCCTTCAAGAGTCTAGTTGGAGCACGAGTACTATTAGAATACAAATATTACGTCAAAATGGAGGAGTTGGATGCTTTTTGAGATGTACGGGATTACAAAGTCTTGCTTTTCTCCTTTAAAAGACTTGGAAATTACTCATTACGCAAATGTGTTGCTTAGATTGAAGCAAACTTATCTACTGTACCTTTTGATCGGTATTCAAGTCTGTGAAGTAAATTTGTACCCGCACGAGGAATTTGACTCCGGTCAATTTCTTTATTTGGTTTTTACGATGGTAAAAAGAAGAAGAAAAAGGGTCAAATGCTGAACTGTCTTTTGGGTCAAGCAAAGTTGGCAATTTATTTAAGTAGGAAAGAGATAATGGCAACAGGGCAGAGGTGTGATTCTTTACTTGCTTTCAAGAGTCTAGTTGGAGCACGAGTACTATTTGACTACAAACATCATGTCAAAATGGAGGATTTGGATGCTTTTTGAGATGTGTGGGATTACGAAGACTTGCTTTTCTCCTTTACAAGACTTGAAAATTACTTTTTTCGAATGTGTTGCTTTGATTGAAGCAAACTTATCTTTTGATCGGTGTTCTTGTCTGTGATTGTCTTTGCTGCCAACTACTGTTAATGTAGAATAATTTTTATTTGAATAAACGAGTGTTTAAAACTCAAAAACTCCCGTAAAAATTAAGGGATCACACATCACTTTTGTTTTGATGGTGTTGAGCCTGTCAGCTTTAGCCTGCATGTTGGAGTGGCAGAGCAATGTGTGACACTTCTACTATTTTCCACTACACACTGTACATACAGAAAAAGATGCAAATGGGTAAATTTTTTTTTTAAAAAGATGTGATTTTATTGGTATCACAAATTTAACAGTAGCTGAAATTGGTTTTCTGCACTACATTTCCTGTAAGAAACAACGCACAGCTATGTACATTTTATCTAAACAGACGTAACATCTTAACATTGATTTGAAATGATATTCCTTATATGACAAGTTGCACAATGCTAAGTGTAAGGCCTGCTAACAATGAATACAACAAACACATTCTCTTGAGTCGAAATAAATATGATGAACGACAACATTATAAACATCAACATAAGATTTAAAATTAAAGCACAAGTGCAATTAATACTGAACTCTAGAGAGCAATGACAACAATAACGGCAAAAGTGAAACTCGTAAAATGCAACTCTTCTATTTGATTAGATTTTTAAAAGGAGCTGTACTTTTTGTTTGTGTCTATCAGATCCTACCTTACCTACAAGACAATAACCTGATAAAGGGAAGAGTGTGTAGTTTTGTGTGCGTATGCATGCATTTACATGTGTCCATAAACATATTAAATTAGTTGTTTGTTAGTGTACTGTGTTACTATGATTTCTATAGATCCTGTGACAGTTAAACATGAGATGTTAGAAGTGAAAGTAGTCGTGTGGACAAGAGATTTTTTTGCAACCAGGCACTGTGTGTTCATGAGCAAGGGTCAAAATAAGTGCTGTTATTTGTATGATGTGCAGTGGCTGCAAAAGTTTGGGCACCCCTGGTCCGAATTTAATTTACTGTGAGTAGTTAAGTAAGTAGAAGATGAATTGATCTCCAAAAGACATGAAGTTAAAGATGAAACATGCTTTTCAACATTTTAAGCAAGATTAGTGTATTGTTTTTGTTTTGTACAATTTTAGATTGAAAAAATGAAACAAGCACCCTGCAAAAGTTTGGGCACCTCAAGACATTTGAGCTCTCAGACAACTTAAAGCAGGGTCTCAGACCTAAATTAGCTTGTTAGGGCTCTATGTTCACAGTCATCGTTAGGAAAGGCAAGGTGATGCAAATTTTAAAGCTTTATAAATACTGAAACCTTGTCCCAACAATCAGCAGCCATGGGCTCCTCTAAACAGCTGCATAGCACTCTGAAAACTAAAATAACTGATGCCCACAAAGCAGGAGAAGACTGTAAGAAGATAGTAAAGTGTTTTCAGGACGCTGTTGCCTCAGTTCGTCATGTCATTAAGAAATGGCAGTTAACAGGAACTGTGGAGGAAGACCAAGAAAACTTTTAGAGAGAGCTGCTTGTTGCGAGAAAGGCATATCAAAATCGAAACCCCTGTTTGACTGCAAAAGACCTGCAGGACGATTTACCAGACTCTGGAGTGATGGTGCACTGTTCTACTGTGCAGCCACACCTGTACAAATATGACCTTCATGGAAGAGTGATCAGAAGAAAACCTTGCGTGCGTTCTCACCACAAAATTCAGCATTAGAAGTTTGCAAAGAAACATCGAAACAAGGCTGATGCTTTTTGGAAACAAGTCCTGTGGACTGATGAAGTTAAAGTGGAACTTTTTGGATACAATGAGCAAAGAAGAACACCTGTCTAACTGTTGAACACACAGGTGGATCGACCATGCTTTGGGCTTGTGTTGCAGCCAGTGGCACTGGGAACATTTCACAGGTAGAGGGAAGAATGGATTCAGTCAAATTCCAACAAATTCTGGAAGCAAACATCGCAGCATCTGTAATAAAGCTGGAGATGAAGAGAGTATGGCTTCTACAACAGGAAAACGATCCTAAACACACCTCGAAATCCACAATGGATGACCTCAAGAAGAGCAAGCTGAAGGTTTTGCGGAGGCCCTCACCGTCCCCCGACCTAAACATTATTAAAAGTCTGTGGACAGACCTCAGAAGAGCTGTGCATTGAAGACAGCCAAACAATCTCACAGAGCTAGAAGCCTTTTGCAAAAAGAATGAGCAAAAATCCCCCAAACAAGAACTGAAAGACTAACTACCGACCATGCAGGGTGCCCAAACTTCAGGTCCTTCTCCATTTTCGTTATTTTAAAACTTTAAAAGATTGAAATTAAAAAGTAATGTTGCTTAAAATATTGAAGAAATGTATCATCTTTAACTTCATGCCTTTTGGAGATCAGTTCCTCTTCTATTTACTTTACTACTCACTGTAAATAAAATTTCAACCAGGCTGCCCAAACTTTTGTATGCCACTGTTGCAGATGTAGGTTACACTACTCTATCTCATTAGAGAACATCTCGTCTACACAGTAATCTTGCATGCTGTTTGCCTCCTTGCCCTTTTCTTGCCTTCTTTTCCGTCCTCCGTCTCGGTCTGCCGCCAGCTGCAGCCAGCGCTTCATGTAGCTCTCGATCTCCTCATCCACGGCATCCTTACAGAACGAATTCTGCCTGACTGCATCTGCAGGAGTGGAGGGTGAATACAGGGTAACCTCATTAACTCAGTAACGTCATGGCTCCCTTGGTAATCCAGTCTGAAACAGCCGTCAGTTGCAACCTGCATAACAAATATAACTCTTTTTTGCAAATTTGAAGGTCCAGTGTGAAGGATTTAGGGGGATGTACTGGCAGAAATTGAATATAATGAAATAAGTATGTGTTCTTTAGTGTATAATTGCCAGAAGATAAGAATTGTTGTGCTTCATTACCTTAGAATGAGCTGTTTACTAATGACTAAGGAGCAATTTGGCCGCTGTGGGTGGACCAGTTGGGAACCACTGCTCTAGATGACACTAAGCCCTGCACACTAGACCTTTAAAGAAACAATTCTTACCAAATCATTAATATCATGTGACAACAGACTCACTGAGGATGACTCTTTTGATGGTAAGGTTCTCCATTTTCTGCTTGTTATTTCTTCCCCTCCAGTTTATGTTTATGGCCAACGTGTTGGTAAAAAGCTTGGCCATTATCCTCCACACACTCTCTTTAGTCGTCATCCCTCCAGCCAGGCTGAGGTACGAGGTCTGCAAAGTAAAATGTTGTGGAAATTATTCAATTATTTCGAAATAAAATGGAAATGTCAACTGAGGATTGATGTCTCCAAGGGGAATTTTAAAAGCTTTGAACTTCTGAAATCAGTGACTCAATATTTTAACTGACAGAAATAAAACCTCAATGATCTAAATACTTGAGAATGTATCTTGCCACTTTTGATGCTGCAGACCTCCTGTCTGTTTCTGTAAGATGACACCATTTCCCTCAGTGGAAACGAAGCTTTCATTTACTTTAATTTCACAGATAAGAAACAATAAATTGTGAAGACAATAAAGCCTCCACAAAAATAGCATTTTAAGTCTTGTGTGTGATTTATCCTGGCTTCATATGAGCAGAGGAAATCTCTGCTCATCGCTAGGCTTATCTATACAATATAAAATGCCATAGGCTTGTGCTAATAATGTTAGCATGTTATATTTGTTTGGAAAATGTGTTTAGTATAAAACGATTGTTTTGTCAGTGATCTTTGTGAGTTGTAATGGAGACAAATTTTGTAACGTTACCTTTGTTAAATGTTGCTGTTGTCCCTGGCTTCATATGCGTAGAGAAAAAGTCTGCTAGCTGCTATGCTAATTTATACAATGTAAAATGCCATAGGCTTGTGCTAATAACATTAGCATGTTGTATTTGTGGGGAAAATGTGTCCAGATAAAGACAAGTGTTTGTCTGTGAATGCTGCCAGTTATAGTGAAGCTGATTTGTGTACTTGTGTTTGAAACTGTTGCTGTTAAGCCATGTTTAATGTGTGTTTAATGTGTGTTTTCGGTGTGTATTAATCAACTAAACTTTACAGCACTTCACAGAAACCCCGCCGCCGACTAGTGTTTTGCAGGTGTAACTGCACAGTGACAGCAGGCGCAAGCCACGTGTGTAGGCTACGGATTAAGCTCTGCGTTCAGCATCTTTAGAAGTATAAATCCTACTTGAAGCTGGAAACAGGGAGAAACAGCTGGCCTGGATCTGTCCAAAAGGGAAGACATCCACTTACCAGCACCTCTAAAGCTCACAGATGATCAGGCTTTATCTTGTTTGTTTACGCTGTACAAAACCTGAAGTGTGAAAATGACAAACTGTGCAGGAAAACATGTCAATTAACCATTTCTTTAAGCTGCCTGCTCAGTTAATAATAAAGCAACAGGAGAGGCCTCGATGATTTATCGACGCTCTCACTTCTCACAAGCAGAGAGCAGTGTGAAGAAATATTTTTAGTCATTACAGGTAAACATGAGTCTTAAACAATGAGCAGATGTAAAGAGTGATGATTCTTATGGCACGTTGAGCTTTATAGAAAATATCTCTTACCATTTTATTCTTCAGCTCTGGTTCAGTGGAGAGCCTCTGCTCCAAACTTCTTAAGTCCTGCACTGACTGAAGTGGAAGAGGAAGTGTCCCGACATCTGGAGGTTCACAGAGCGGCGCTGCAGACGAGTGTCCCGACTGCAGTATTTGGAGAACGGTGGTGTTCTGTTGTTTGATGGTCTCCAGTGAAACGAGCACCTCGAGAAGTATTGCTTTAAAAAAACAGGAATAGAAACATCTTAAAGGGATACTTTAACGGCAAATAATTATCTGTGTATGAATTATTCACCACCTGTTGAAGCTGAATTCATGCAGAAAGCTTTCTACTTGTTAGAAACAAAACTTGATTTATCGTGTATTTGCATCCTCCTGGGTGGTCTAACTGTTACTCCCCATATAGCTGCTATGGCCCTGTGGTTTAGCAGCGGTTTAGCACCAACTGTGTCTGTGTTCCTTCCTGTCTGTCAGTCTTCAGGTTCATGAGGTAAATGAGAAGGAAGCAGTGCCAGCTGTGACTGGCGGGTGGCAGCAGACAACCTTCCTGTGACTTGTGTCTGATTAGTGTTACCTATATATGTTAGACTCTGGAAACTCTATAAACTCTGTTCTTTTAATATTAGTTTTGAGCCACAGATAATTCTGTGTGGCAAAGTGTGTGTCAGTTTAGAGTTTCAGTGTATCAAAATACAATTTCCAAGAATTTCACTTAACTTAACTGAACCGTATTTAATGCTTTAAATTGAGCCAGCCACATTTTAAGATGTTGCTAGACCCTACAGTATCATGTGAGCACAGTATTTACATTATAATATTGTAGCATGAACAGAAACGTGACTGCTGTCTTTCTGTTTTTGGACTAGGGTCAAAGGTCATTGTCTGATCTGGGGTAAAAAGATGTAGAGAGGAGAGCCTTGGGCCAAGAAACATGTTATGTTCTGGGCACACACACACGTCAATTTATCCTATCATTGTAATAAATACAAAAATATACAAAAAACACAAAAAAATTTTCAACTCTTACGATCACATGTTGGTTGTGGAGCCGACACAGGGATGTACGTCTGCTGCTGACACGCCAGGGGGTCTTGAGCACTGAAGTTTGAAGTTAGGGAGCCGTTTAAGCTCTGCCTGTGCGTCTGTGGGGAGCTGACATCTGCCAGACTGTGTTTTGGAGCAGTTATTTTCGGTGCAGGGGGATGGGTCACACAAGGTTTCTTCACGACAAACTCCTCTTCCTCACTCTCAGGCAGGTGGCACCCGTTTCTTTCTCTGGATTCAAAAATAAAGAATATCAAAAAGGAAAAAAATCTCAGTCCAAAGGATAATTTTCAATATGAAGATAAGACTGAGCGTTTACTGCACACAGAATCTGGTTCATTCACTGATTTAGTTCTCTAGGTGACACATTTTCTCTCTCCTCCCTCAAACAGTGGTTATTTCCAGGGAGAATCGATCACTCCGCGTTTCAACATATAAAAAATGTCTGTATGTGTATTTAGTTATTAAACCAGGAGGTAAAAATCATTACCCCCCTTTCCTCTTTAGATGGGCTGTGTGTTCGTCCTCATGCTCTGTCGCCATCAATTTGTTCGTCTGTGGATTTGAAGTTTTTGCCTCACACTCAGTCTGCATGTCTGAAAAATAAGAGGTCAATACAGTTCACATTAGCAGTCACACTCTGGAAATGTGGAATAAACTGTTCACATGAAGTGTTACTGCACAGCTTGATTATATTTTAATAACATAAAAATTAGTGGCAGCGAAAATAGCAATAAAAAAATTACATTTGGACCTTAAATGCATTGCAATTCACACATTAATGCTAACAGCCCTACTTCTTTTAGAATACATGCAAAAACCATGGCATTTTGTGCACGTGAACGTAGCCACTGAGCATGTTAGTATGCTGTATTGTTCTCTTTGACCCAGAGGTTAAAGGTGGAGTGTGGCACTATAGTGAAACACTCCATCACTGCTGCTCTGGGTTTGGAAACAACAGCCAAAAATGTATATTATTCATCAGTGTAAGTAAGGAATCATTTCTGGTAAAGGTACTAAAACTCCGGTATTGTATCTGTATGTTATTAAAGATGTTAAATGACAGCCTGCTCTTTTTTACACCTGATCATTTAAGGCTGCTTTCAGACCTAGAGTTGTCTTGCTTTGGTCTGAATCAGGGACTAGTTTTCTTACTAAGTTGTATAATTGCCTAGAGTTGGTTCGTGTTCTCACGGCAGCATTTACAAGCGGACCAGATCAAATGCCTTGTGTGAGAAAGCTGCTCTTGATTGGTCAGAATTCAGTGCATAATATTGGAGAGTGTTTATAGATGTATATAAAATATTTTGTCTAGCCCACACATCATACATTACTAAACCATGAATCTCAGAAGATGAGGTTTTTGAATATTTCATGAAAAAAACTTCTCAAGCTATATAACCCATTTAAATACCCACTGGATTATCTGCAAACTTACATATATATTCTTTTAGCTCACACAAAGTCAATCTTCTGTTCTGTCAAACAAAAAACCACGACTAACTGCAGCTTAAGAAATGACTGCAGGGTTTTGTCATCAAAATTAAAAATGTGACCATTCTTCATCATTCACAACTGAGAGGCTCGGGCCACAGCAACCTGATGTTTCATCTCTGTCAAACAGCACAACCACATTTTTCTCACATCACAGGTTACGATACTGAAATCACTACCTAAAAAGCAGAAACCTCTAAAATAGTGAGCTACACTTCCTTTCAATTCACACAGGAAACGGCAACTTGCTACTGAAAGGAGGTTGTTACATCACACACTGAAGAGTCAGTGAAGTCGTGCTGGGTCGTGCGTGAAGGAAGATTTTTTGGGCTTTGCTTTACATCACAAAAAAAGAAAATACTACTAATGGCTCCTACAGATTCAGTATAAAGTGTAAATGTGGCAGACTGTCACTTTGCTTTAGAACATTTTATAATATTACATATAGTAGAACCCCAAATATTCATCATAACTGGGTTATTATTTCTAATGTTGCAGTCTTTGGTTGTTAACAAGAAAACCAAACATCTAAGGATGACAGAAATCTTTATAAACCTACTGCAGCTCACACTTTATTTTCCACTGTTTTCACTTTAGCGTCAGTGACGTTCTTGATGCCTGTGATAACCACATCACTCACATCACATGTAGACAAAGCCGGCCCGAGCAACTATCACTGTAGCACTGATAGCTTCAGTCTCTCTGGTCTTCTTTTCTTTTTCATTTCAGATATATCCTCATATCACTGCTGCTTGTGATTGTGTTTTTGATTAATGTACTTACTCCACATATTTGTGTCAGTTGTGTCTCAACAGAGAGCGAGAGACACAAGGAGACATACACAGACACAAGCCAACAAGACAGACCAACAGACTTAGCTCTATGTTTTAGAAAAGAAAAGAACAGAGAAGGAAATTACATTTTTGTTATTCGCCTACAGAAACAGTAAAGTAGTGAAAAAAAGTATTGTTGGATACCTGTACTGAATTCCAGGCACCAGCAGTGGTACAGGTATTGATTTAGTTGTGAACAGTATCCAACTCCAGCAATTAGGTAAAGGTGCATGGGTGTATGTGGTTGCAGCATAGAACTAGTGGACAAAGCTACCGTGACGTCGCCCATTGCTTCGTGGACTCCTGTTCTGAAGCCTCAAGTTCGGTGTTTTAGCCATCGCCATCTTGGTTTTTTGGAGCCAGAAGTGACCATATTTGGGCAAGAGGCTGGCACTGTGGAGGAGCGAGGGGTGGATCAAACTGAAGAGCTGAGGACGTTATCAGCACACAGTCTGTTACTCAAAATGGCCTCCTCTTAATTAACTTTAAACCTTAATAACATTTAAACTCACTGAGCGCTTCATTCCAGAGCTGGTTGGCCATCTTTGACCTTTCTTAGGCTCAGTCACTGGTATTTGCTCATCTATAGAGCCATACTGGGTGAACTTCCTTCGTACACTGTGATTGAACAGAGATCTGACTGTAGCTTCAGCTTCCTTCTCAGCCCTCTCAGTGGACTCAGAGCAGTGACTCAGCATTTTTTGTGCAAATGTGAACACGCCAAGCAAACTCAGACCCCTCCGAAGCGAACCAAACTAAGACCACGTTCAGTTCGCTTCAAGTCCTCGGTGCGGTTCACTTAACCTGTGCCTTGTGAACACAAAGCGCTCCAGGTTCACTTTGCTCTTTGCCTTTTTATTTATCCCTCTAGATCACATGCTGTTGACCTGGGATGCCTGAGAAAACAGACGAAGCTACACTGGCCTGTAATGATTGCAAGGACGCAGGATGAGGAGTAGTTTAGTCCACAGAAGATACCGCACGTCTCCAGATGTGGAATGTAGAATACATCAGTCTACAGCACAGAGACACTAAGGTTCTCCTCCAATTTTATGTTCATGTGAAAGCGAGGCGCTTCATAATTACACTGCAGTGCCACGTCAAAGTAAAAAAAAAAAACTATGTCAAATATAATAAATATGGGCTATAGTGTGAACAGAAAGAGGACTGAGGCCCCATCAGAGCTTTTTAGCCCTCTACGCGGACTCAGCGGTGATTCAGCATTTTTTGTGCAAATGTGAACACTTCAAGAACGCTAAGACCCCTCTGAAGCAAACTAGGGCTGCAACTAACAATTATTTTCATTGTCGACTAATCTGTCGATTATTTCTTCGATTAGTCGACTAATCATTTTATTAAAAAATTTGTTAAAATTGTGAAAAATGTCGGTCTGTCTCTCCCAAACCCCAAAATTATGTCATCTAATGTCTTGTTTCGTACTCACGCCAAAGGGTTTTAGTTCACCGTCATGGGAGAGTGTGTAAAGCTGCCAATATCTGAACGTAAGAAGCTGCAATAAGAGTATTTTGGGGTACTTTTATAGTACTTTTCTATGAAAAATGACTCAAACAGATTAGTCACCTACTAAAATAGTCACAGATTATTTAAATAGTCGATTAGTCATCGATTAGTCGATTAATCGTTGCAGCCCTAAAGCAAACCGACCTCAGTTGCTCTCCAGGCTTGCCGAAGAGAGATCACGCGCTAGTTCAGTGGGACGCATAATAAACACAACAGAACCATGGCCACAGGTAACGCCAGCTGCTGTAAAGTCTGGCATTTTAACACGGGGGTCTGTGGGGACTGGCTGGCGTCTGGAGCCAGCCTCAAGTGGCCGTTCAAAGAACTGCAGTTTTTGGCACCTTTGGCTCGGGTTGCAGCTATTCCAAATTTGGGCCTGTCATTGTATCACTTCCTGTGAGTATAAAACAGTACACTGTACCAACTGAAAAAACAGTGCACTATAAAGCTCAGTACACACTGTGTGTACATTAGGATGAAGTATGAGATTAGAACACAACAACAGAATGACAAAAGCATACAGCAGAATGGAAACTTTTCTCTTTCCAACATCTTTCATATTTTGTTTATGTTTCTGTTTTTAAACACACACACACACACACACACACACACACACACACACACACACACACACACACACACGTCACAGTGCTCTGGTTTGAGTGTTATTCCATCGGGCTAACTCTGCAGACTTGTGGGCTGATGGAAAGTGTTCACAAAGGGCTCGAATGCTTGGCTGATTTCACAGTAGGACGATTCAGAGCTGCCGCAGATGCAAAGGTTCAGTATGTGGTTAGAACAATGTGAACGATGTGTCGTCTGACAGTGTCTGAAGGCAAAAGTGTTTATATCTGTTATGTGCCAGGCCTTGGAAAAATGCCTTTAGTGTTTTGTTATCTTCCTCCCCTGTTATTTCTCCAGGTGCTAACAACCTGGGGCTGTATTCACAAAGCTTCCTAGTGTTAAGCGTTGCTCCTAGAGATTCTAAGAAAATCCTTATAATTGTGATGTTTTATTACAGTTTCCCCTTAAAGTTAAGACTAGGTCCTTGAAAAAATAAGTCATTAACAAAGCATCTTAGACCTTAAAAGAGCTCCTAAGGTGAAAACTGTAAGAAGTGTTGATGTTTTTAAACTAAACTAAAGACCTACCTTTTAAGCCTTGCTTTTAACACGGATATGTTTTTCTTCACTGATCTGATTGGTCAGAGGTCGGGGTGTTGACAGGCTGCGATCCAATACTCTGAAGTTAACTTGCTCTGGCGCAGGTTAACTGTTCAGCATCACAGTACCCCCACATTTGGAAATCCTTGTGTTTAAAGTTGTAAATAAATCACTTTTCATTTTTACACTTCAACTCTCCTTCAATCGCTTCGTATTTGTGTTACTGTCTTCTTTTGTTTCCTGTTATCAAAAGGCTGACATAATACCTGTGTACGTGGCGTTTGAAGTCATGTGAAGAGTGGAAAAGAAGAGCGCTTGAAAGAAAAGTTCAAACGCTGCCATGATGCCAGGTTGTCTGGAGGTTTCAGATACTGTTAGATCATCTGATAATGACTTTGTTTGAAGCGCACTGACACCTTCACAAGCCCACCTTTTTCCCAGGTTATTCTTTGGTAAAAATCGTGGGCACATTTACCACGCGAGTAAAACCTGTAGCTCTGTGGGAAGGAGGCTGTAGCATCTGTTATTTCTCGACCTATAGTGCCTATAGTCTTTTTGAAATAATCTTAGGGACAAAGATCAGGAGGACACAGATACACTGCAGATCACATTCGTAATGATGTTTATACTGTAGCCGCCTGTGTGTCATTTTCTGCTGCAGCAGCCTCGTCTGTGTTCTGCAGACTTGCCTTTTTAGACACACCAAAGACTTCAAAGTTATTCAGATAACATCAGCCGCTGAGTTTACCTCGCTTTGCAGGTCTTTCCTTGTGCACACACTCAGCTCCACGCTGACCCTCGAGCAAACTCCCCTCGCACACTTCCCATTTAATGACCGTCTCCAGGTCCGAGGGTTCCTCTTTAACCAGGGGGGTGCTGCATCCAGCTGCTGCTCCTCCACCCTCCCATGAAGGTTTCTCAGGCTGGGCATGTTGGTGGGGAAAAGCCTCCGCTCTGTCATGGCACTTGGAGGAAATTTGTGTGGGTGTTGCCGCACCTACACCTGATGATGAAGAGATAAATAAATAGGGAAATGAGTGGGTGGACTTCCTGAACACACCCACATGTTCGCTCTGCAGGGGCAACGCGTCGCCTCTGTTATCCTGCAACATCGTTTGTGGTATTTTTTTAATTCAAAGATGTTTAGTTGGCAGAAACTGCAACATAGTATTGTCAAAGCACACTGTTCAAGATGGTTCAAACAGGGAAAAGTACAGTTTTTAAAATGAAAACAATAGTTACTTACTCTATAACTTTCACTCACTGCTCCTCAAAGTGTGGCAGGTAAAGACAGACTGCGCTCTCAGCACAGCATCAATATTCAGCACATCACAACATATTTAAAATCACAATAATATTGTATCGTGTTTAACCCCTTGACGCCGATTGTCGCAATTCACATCACACAGCTTCCATTCAGACTGCAGCTGAGATAGCATATATATTCCCCCAATGCGTACTTATGCGTACTTATAAGCCTTTTTCAAGCACTGGTTTTTACCATTTTTTACCATTTATGCCAGTTGTTGCTAATTTGCATCAGACCTAAATCTAATCTATTCTATGTGCTGGAGACAAATGAACAATCTCCACTTAATTTAGCATCAGCTTGAAAGCAAAAACACAAATAATTTATTTTTTTATATATATATAATTGTCAATAAATTCAGGTTTCAAGGGGTTTAAGTATCATGATGTCTTATCGTGGATCCTCTGGTGATTACCACGCCTATCAGGTACCCGTCCAGACCAATATGGTGGACTGGTAGCTGGAGAAGTGCCAGAGGTGCCCTTGTACGAGGCACCAACCCCCGCGGCTCTCCATGGGCGGCCCCCACGCTCTGACAACAGAGTGAAAAAACTGAATTTCCCCCTCGAGAATTAATAAAGCATCTTCTTCTTCTTCTTAGTAAACTGAGCGTCAGGACCAACTGACCAACTGAGAGCATCCTGACATACTGCATCACAGGCTGGTATGGAAACTGTTGGGCTGCAGACAGAGTGGCTCTCCAGAGGGTGGTCAACACAGCACAACACATTATTGGACTCCCCCTGCCCTCCCTGGAAGACTACTCCAGGTCTCACTGCCACAGCTGAGCCTGCAGGATTGTTAGAGACAATCGTGTTCACACTGCTGCCCTCGTGAAGACGTTACAGGGCCCCGAAATGTCGCACCTCCAGACTGAGGAACAGTTTTTACCCTACAGCTGCACACAAACTGAACTCTCATCCCCCAAATCCATCAAATAATGGACTTTGTTCAATAACTATTGTGTTTGGCTGTTTTATTGTTTTTTTAATTGCTCTTACTTACTGTTTCTCATATATTTTAAAAATATAGATGTGAGAGTGTGTATGTGACCATGAGACTGATGCGATGAGCGAGTGTGTGTTGGTGCATGTGTAACATTTATACGCTGCAAAATGGATTGCTCCAACAAAGTTTGGTTGTGTAACATACAACGACAATAAAGGACCTACATACCTCTTTTTCTCTTTACTCTCTTCTGCATCCTTTATCATGTTTTATATTTTATTGCTCTGTAAAGAACTTTGGATTGTCCTTGTGTATGAAATGTTTTGTACAAATAAACCTGCATTGCCATTCGTTCTGTGAGTGAGGGGACTCTTGTCTTTGCTCAGCTTTTGGCACTGCAGGGCTTTGAGGTGACAGATGAAGCCAATGTTTCCTGCATCACAGACGTACTGGGGGGAAATCTTTATATCACTGTCAATGGTTACTGGAAAATCCGTTGAACCTCATGCTATCATTGCACTGTTTGGCGTAAGTCCACCCACAGTACCACTCTCTTCCCATGAGGAAACCTTTACAGCCTTTGTTAACGTATTAGCCGTTAGGCGTTTGATGTTACTCAAGTGGAAGTCCCCGACACCTCCGTCACACACTGTGTGGGTAAGGGTGGTCCTTCATTTTGTCAAACTGTAAAGTCTCAGCTGCATAATGAAGGGCTCCCTGAGGAAATGTTGCATGATGTGGGATCCCTTTTTCCGAGTATGTACGAGAGCTTACCTTTCCAGATATTCCCGAATGAATGATCTTCTATTTTACAGACATTAAATCCGACCAACAACCATTATATTATGTTTTAGTATTTAGGGTAATTTTTATCATCATGCACATATAACCTTTAACTTCATCTGCTGGTTTGGACTTTTAACATGTAAGAACAGGAACAAACTGTTGGGAATTGTCAGGGTGTGCAGTCAAATTGCTGGCACAGCCCGAAGCAACCTCACCGATCTGCACAAGGCCAGACTGATCGTGGCAGATCCAGACCAGCCGCTTCATGGAGAGCTCAGGTTGCTTCTGTCCGGACGCAGATATCTGCTGCCGAGATGCAGGACAAACAGACTGAGAGATTCATTTGTCCCTGCAATGACTTGTTTTGACTCGATGTGTGTGTTGTCCTGACGTGTATGTTTCTTTCTATGCTGTTTCATTAACTATTAGCTGTGGAGCTAATTGCCCCTAGGGGATAATAAAGATTCTTGAACTTGAACTATTGTCACATATTTTTATATTTTAATGTCACTAATATATTGTTTTGTTCTTTGTCTTGTTCTTGGCACTGATTTAGCTTGTAGTATTTGCCTTGTCTTGGTTTTGTATTGTTTGTATTTTACTGACTTTTGTGTTGTGTCATTATTGGATTGACCAAATATTAGTGGTTTTTCTATGTGCTTTATTTGGAAAATCTCCATAAACAGAAATATTTGATTGCTCTTTTTTAAATTTTGATTAACACATTGAAACCTGAGCAAACTGGCTTGATTTCTTTTAAAAACACAGGAAGGAGGCAATGAAAGAAGAAATGACCCCAAAAATTAGCAAGAAATTAGTAAAATTAAAAGCAAGAAAATCTGTAAATAAAACCAAACAAACAAGAAATATTATACAGTAATGTAACATAATTTTAAAATGTAAAAATAATTATTGTTATAAATAGTTTTCCCCTAGCTTTTTTCCCCTAGTTAATAAATAAATAAATTATATATATATATATATATATATATATATATATATATATATATTTTTTTTTTTTTTTTTTTTCTCTCTCCAAATTTGTGGGATATTTCTTAAGGTCTTCATTGCCTTTTTTTCCCCTGGTTAAAAATAAATAAATAAAATTAATTAATTAAAAAAATAAATAAAAATAATAATAATAAATATAAATATCTATCTATCTATCTATATATACATATATCTTTTTTCTCCAAATTTGTGGGATATTTCTTAAGGTCTTCATTGCCTTTTTTTCCCCTGGTTAAAAATAAATAAATAAAATAAATAAATTTTAAAAAAATAAATAAAAATAAAAAATAATAATAATAAATATAAATATCTATCTATCTGTATATCTATATATACATATATCTTTTTTCTCCAAATTTGTGGGATATTTCTTAAGGTCTTCATTGCCTTTTTCCCCATGTTTTTAAAAGAAATTGCACCAACTTGCTCAGGGTTCAAAGGTTTAATAATGGGAGCTGGCCTGATTCAGCTCTGCAGGTGGTGTTTGTGCACCTGCAGGATGCTTTTGCAGAACTCTACATGCAAAGAAAAGATGACCCCACAGCTCAGTGCCAGAGGAAAGGAGCACTGGTTCTGTATAGTAATATATTACTGGACTAAATTTAATGTTACAGACTGATGTTACTTACTTACTTTGGCTATTAGAGCTGCTGGCAGCTTCACCAGTGTGCACTTCCCTTGCATTAGATGTGACCGGACAGGAGCGTCCATCCTCAGGCCTCCTCCCCACCTCCAGACGCAACATCTTCACCTCCCTCTCACTTTGCTCCAACTTGCCCTGCAGCCTCCTGATCTCCGAGTCCCTGTCGGCCACCATCCTCTGGTACTCCACCAGCCTGCGGTTACAGGCGCTGCAGATCACGTTCATCACGGTGGTCACAGCCGCCCTGATGGCATTCTCTATCGCCACAGCCTCGTCCTCGTTGTGCAAACTTGGGGGAAACCCAGACAGGTTGTGACTAATATTATTATCATCAGTCATCGTCCCTCAGTCGCTGTGAAGATGACAGCGCCGTCACTCAGACACCAAACTACGTTACCAAATTATTCTGGAGGAATTTTCCGCCGTCACGGGTTCGTGTCTGAGTGTTTTTAGTTGTATAAATTTATCTGACGCTCAGTTAATTAAAATTAAAAATGAAAACAAAGAGGAGAGCATAAACAGCCTCATTCAAGTTGGTGAGGGACGACGGGCTGTTGCTAGCCTCTTCTTTTTCTACTGTGTTTCTGTGTGTCAGAAACACATGTTAGCAGACTGCTGAGCCGCGGTACCGCCAACTACAGGACAGAGGTGGAACTGCAGGTGTGGTGCATGACATTTGTTATCAGAGGCTGAGGGGATGATAAACACAGCCATGATCATATCTAATGTAATAATAATACTAATAATAATAACAATAATAATAATAATAAGTATATATAAAAAACTAAATATAATAAAAAACTAAAATAAATGACCTCGACTGCCTTTTTTGTGTGCTTTTTTGAAGAAGCAGAGGCTATAATAAGCAGAGTAATAATAACAATAATAATAAGAAGAAGAAACGATAAACAGTTCTATAAAAAACAAGCAAAAATAAAATTACCTCAACTGCCTCCCTTTTTTGTTTTTATAAACAGAGAGTATAATAAGCAGAACAATAATAATAATGGTAATAATAATAATAATAATAATAATAATAATAATAATAATTAAAAAAAGAAGAAGTAGGATGGTACAATAAAAAACAATATTACCTCAACTGCCTTTCTTTTTGTTTTTTATACACAGAGGGTATAATAAGCAGAGCAATAATAATAATAATAATAATAATAATAATAATAGTGAGAAGCAGAAGATGAAGAGATGATAAATAATACAATAAAAAACAAAAATAAAATGACCTCAACTGCCTTTCTTTTTTTGCTTTTTATAAGAAGTAGAGGGTATAATAAACAGAGCCACTAGATATAATAATAATAATAATAATTATTATTATTATTATAAAAATAGAAGAAGAAGAAGGAGAAGAAGACAATAAATGGTACAATAACAAACTAAAAGAAAATTACCTCATCTGCCTTTTTTTTTTTTGCTTTTCATAAGTGGCAGAGAATAATAATAATAATAATAATAATAATAACAATAAGCACGGCCATCACTTCAAAATAAATAAAAAATAAAAGTTCCTGTGGCAAATGTTGATTTGTTATATTGGGCTGTATAAATAAAACTCATTTGAATTACTATTAATAAAACTAATAATACGTATAATAATACATAAGAAAAAATAGAATAAAAAAATCAGCAAAGTCTGATCAAAATGATCAGAAACAGAATAATAAAGTAACAAAACAAAAAAAGGAATCTTAAATTGCCAGTTTACAACAATGATAATAATATGAATAATATAAATAATATGAAAAATAATTTTCATTTTTAGCCCTGTGATAGTCTGGTGACCTGTCCAGGGTGTACCCAGCCTCTAGCCCAATGTCAGCTGGGATAGGCTCCAATGCATTAGCAGCTGTTTACTGGTACTGGTCGAGGTGGAGATAGTTTTAACTTCTTTATAGT
This sequence comes from Cephalopholis sonnerati, assembly GCA_019142605.1. NCBI lineage: Eukaryota > Metazoa > Chordata > Actinopteri > Perciformes > Serranidae > Cephalopholis > Cephalopholis sonnerati. The sequence goes on from JAGQAX010000008.1 coordinate 35,934,048, forward strand.
CTACCATCGGCTTTTATGATCATATTAATACAGCCAAGTCCAACACACTGAGCCTTCGTTACAGTAAGAACGTAACTAAAAGATTCTATAGATTTCTGCTGACACACTGCATAAAATGACCACGATACATCCACGTACACAATACATCCACTTTTTTTTCAGTAGGCAGGGAGTGTAGCTGTGTCTCAACAAATACTAACATGTGTTACCTTGTTTTAGTTAATGCAGAAACTGACAGAGAAACAGTCATATTGACATTTTTCTTTATTGATCCCCGTAGGGAAATACTGTATATCCTGAGCATTTGACACATTCTCTTCATTTTCGGAGCAGCACCAACAAGCATGGATGGATTACTGAATGGGCCTATGGGGCACAGGCCCTGGGGCCCAAAGTGTCAGGGGCCCCCTGGCCTTCATCCACAAAATGTCACTCAAATTAACACGTACCAATAAAGAACAGACTCTAAATGATCACAAAGAGACACAAATCAGCTGCAAAGAGACTCAACGAGACTCACAACGACTACGAAAAGGGGCAAGAAAATCACAAAGAGATACAAAACAACTACAAAGAGACACAAAACAGCTGCAAAGAGACCCAGCAAGACTCACAACAACTACGAAAAGGGGCAAGAAAATCACAAAGAGATACAAAACAACTACAAAGAGACAAAAAAATATTTCAAAGAGACAGAAAGCAACTACAAAACGACTCAAAACAATGACAAAAAACTACAAAGAAACACAAAACCACAGAGAGATGCATACTGACCACAAAGAGACACAAACAACTACAAAGAGATACAACAGAGCTGCAGAGAGACCCAATAAGACTCACAACAACTACCAAAAGGGGCAAAATAATCAAAAAGAGACACAAAGCAACTGTAACGGCTATACAAAAAGATTTAAGATGACCACAAAGAGTCACAAAGCAACAAAAGAGACGGAAAGCAACTACAAGATGACTCAAAATGACCACAAAAAAACTTCAAAGAAACCACAGAGAGACTCAAAATGACTATAAAGAGTCTTAAGATGACCACAAAGAGTCACAAAGCAACAACGAAGGGACACAAAAACATAAACAGATTCAACATGACCACAAAGAGACACAAATGACTTCATACAGACAGAAAGCAAATACAAAAAGTCCCAAAACGACTGAAAAGAAACACAAAACCACAGAGAGATGCATACTGACTACAAAGAGACACAAAACAACTACAAAGAGATACAAAAGAGCTGCAGAGAGACCTAACAAGACTCATGACGCCACAAAAAGGGGCAAAGCAATCACAAAGAGACTCAAAATTACTATAAGAAGAGATTTAAGATGACCACAAAGAGAATCAAAGCAACAACAGACTCAAAATGACCACAAAGAAACCACAGAGACGCATATTGACTACAGAGAGACACAGAACAACTACAAAAAGAGGTAAAACAATCACAAAGAGACACAAAACAACTACAGAGAGACACAATATGACTACAAAGAGACGGAAAGCAACAACAACAAGACTCAAAATGACTATACAAAGAGATTTAAGATGACCACAAAGAGTCACAAAGCAACAACAAAGAGACACAAAACATCAACAGACTCATAATGACAACAAAGAGACACAAAGCGACTATAACAAGACTCAAAGAGACACAAAAGAGCTGCAAAGAGACCTGACAAGACTCACAACGACCACGAAAAGGGACAAAACAATCAGAGAGAGACACAAAATAAAGAGATTTAGGATGACCACAAAGAATCACAAAGCAACAATGAAGAGACACAAATGACTTCAAAGAGACACAAGACCACTGAGAGATACATATCAACCACAAAGAGACGCAAAACAACAACAAAAGAGGCTAAACGACTACAAATCCTGTGCGTCTTGCTGCTGTGGACGACAGGTGGTGGAGCCTTTTGCATATCTGTGCCCACTGTGTCATAATCCGCCCATTCCAACTGGCTTCACCCGGGCAATACATCTGTAGTTGATCATCATTATTAAAAGCTGAAGGCAGTGCAAGCGCAAGCAAATAAAAAATGTTCAGTTGTGCATTAGAAACATTTCAAAGAAAGCTGAAAATCACACATCCACGTGTCATTACATTCTGCTGTCAGTACTGCAAACGCATCATCAAGTGTAACTACACTGTCTGGCTATGACTATTTCCTGCAATGCAAAACACAGCCATCATGACGCCTGTTTTCTCCAAACCAAACCAAGACCTTTTCTTAGCTCTCACCCTCTTGCATGGAATCAGACTGAACATTCAGGCCTTTGGACATTAAAACAGGAGCGAAACCTTCTGCTGTTTTGTTGAGAATGCAGTAATCACTACAGTAACATGGTGGCGGACTGTCGTCAACGGGACTGTTTGGTAGACTGCACTCAGGGCTCCGGGTCAGGTCCTCACAGCCAGAGTCTTCACGGCTGATGTTGAAGAAATCTTTAGGTGGAGAAGAGAGGAGAGGAGGAGGAACTTCTACTTCTCCAACGCTGACCCCCCAGACAGAGCAGGGCAGCTGAGTGTAAGACATGTCCCCTGGACAGACCATAGTTAAAGGAGGGGAGGCCTCTTGTGTCCCAGGTAAACCAACATAGGAGCTTTGACACTGAGGGAATGTCAGTTGTGTTACTGGAAGGTTGTGGAAGTCCTTGTTCTCCTCTGGGTCCTTTGTAATGGGTTTCGGGACAACAATCACAGCATCGGTTGTCAAGATCTCTTCAGATTTATATGTGAGCACAAATCTGCCTCGAGGTGAGAACCATTCCTGGAAATTCAGAGGCATTGAGATACATCATGTGAGATGAAATTGCTTATTTTCATGGTCGCACATTACACACAACATACACACATGACCCTCGTTAGACAGGGTCACCTCTAAAGCTCGGTCTATCAGCAACCCCTCCATGTTGAGTTTCAGATGCTTCCATCAGGGCGGAGGTTTGCCTCCCTAAATGTAGCACAAAGTGTTACAGATTGAAAAAACTTGAACTCAGAGTGGAAAAGCGCCTCACATCATCTCTTTTTTCGTCATCTTTTTTCCCACTGTCCTATAACATGATCTGTGGTAATCATAAGTGCTATATCGTAGGCAACTGGACTTGCTTGCGTTTCTTGAAGACGTTTCACCTCTCATCCAAGGAGCTTCTTCAGTTCTAACTGACTGGTACGGAGTTGCAGACTTTAGAGTCGACTCTGCCAAGAAGAAGCTTCTTGGATGAGAGGCGAAACATCTTCAAGAAACGCAAGCAAGTCCAGTTGCCTATGATATAGCACTTACGATTACCATGACTTGGATGACTGAGAATCTTCACCGACATGATCTGTGGTAGTTACGATAACAAGTTTACAGTTGGTAAACAGTGGAGGAGAAACTGGGGGTAATGGTTGCTGGATACCAAGAACTATTCGGCCCGACGGTAGACAGCAGATTGTCAAATGACCCCAAGTCATCCTAAAATACGCCTGGAAACTGCCATCGGTGAGGAGAAGCTCCTGGACCAACTGGTGGTACTCCCCATGACCAACCCTCTTTTTTATGGTCTCATGTATCCACGCAGATCTCCGTGTCCCTGTGAACAACAAATTATTTGCTGACAGCCAGCAAGTACCCTAACCCTGCTGGTTTTAGTTACTAGCGACAAGTTACTGTGAAAAAACAAACAAAAACGGTATGGTAAAAATGGTAGATTGGTTCAACGTGAAGGTTAGGTTAAGGAGGTGATAGGACGGTCGCCTGGCACCAATAAAACGGCACAGTGTTTGTTTTACTGGTGGCATTCAATCAATTTAAAAAAAGGCAGCACCTTGACCATGAGGTCCCGATTTGTGTGATCGGGGCCAATCAATCCTCCGACTTCTCATCTAGCGCCACTAGTGCAAGATATTACATTTGTACATTATTATGTAGCGGACATGCTGAAACTTTACGTCTCTCAACAAGGCTGTGGTGAAGGTGTGGTCAGGTTTAGGCACAAAAACACTTGGTTATGGTTTGGAAAAGATCATGTTTTGGCTGTTAAAAAAAACCTGGTTTGGGGACACGACCCCCGCTGGGAAAGCAGCAATGTTTTGATGAAAAGCACCCAGGCTCTGTGGCTCAGACGCCAGTAGGAAACGCAGTGACGTGCTGCTAAAAACACCCACGATTGTTCAAAGAAACTCTGGTGAAAACATCGCTAAGGGTTGCCAAAACACAGCCAGTTTCACTGTTTGTTGGTCTTGAACAGTGGTCTGCAGTTTGGCAGGTGTCTCAACTTGGTGACACACCATCCACCATCCCCTTCACCTGCTGATGACAAATTCAGCTCATATATTACTTTAGAAACGCTGACGATATGTATGAAACATGCATATGTAACATATCGGTGGTTTGCAGAGATGAATAGTGCGATCTTTTTTTTAGATTATTACACCAACTTACTTGGTAAACAGGATGTTATTTGGCAATCTCTGCTGTTTTTTTCCTGCTACAGTTATGTACATGACTAACACAGTATTATTTAGTTAATCGGATAATGTTTTATGTGCTGTGCACCATGAATCACCCTCTGTGTATATCTGTTGGTCGTTGTGCAGCAATACTTCCACTGTGGCCCGGCTGACATTTAACTAAATATAATTACTGTTTACAACAGACTTCTAAACAGCAGCTGTTGTTAAAAGTGTCAGTAAAACCGTAGAGCAGCAGTTTAGATTCCTAAAATAAGAAAATAAAACAAAACGGACGGGAGAACACTGTAACACCACCTCACCTGGAGATTTCCCTCGTGCTGTTGAAACAGAGGCTGGAAGAAAGGGGCTGGCGACGGTGTGTGGGACAGAGTTTTTATCTTCATTCTGTCGTGCGAAACATAAAAGCTCAGGACGATAAAATCACATTTGACTTTGTAGGCATGCAACCATTATCCACAGCAGACTACGTCAATTGCAACAATCTTAAATTTCCCCTTAAACCAACATGTCAGAGTGCAGATGACTTACCTTGCAGCAGGACTGTAGAAAACAAACAGCAAGACTCCAGCAGCTACACACACCGGGCCCAGAGATTTGATCAGAATGACTAATATATTGACTTGTTCTGAGAAAGATTCATGAAATGACACAGAATTTTAGAGTCATGGTACGGAGAAGACAGTAAATCTACAAGGTGCTGATGAGTTATTGGTATTATTCTACGAAGGCAGGTTTGACTGACTCATTCATACAATATACAACACTTGTTCATCATGAAACTGAGACACACATAGTTCAGGGACAAGACCTCATACACAGTAACTATGTATGAAGCCTTTAGACTAAAGAAAAAGTTCCACTTTACTTTCTCCTGCTTCATTTTTCCAGCATGTCGATGGACTCCATTCGCTCCAAGTTCCTTTATAGTCCCTTTGTTTTGGTATAGATCTCACTTTAATGCAATATGTAGCATCTGGTTTGAGTTCTGACCTTGAAATCGATGTAGACTTCTGGTTTACATTGGAATGAAGAATCTGAGGAGAGGTTAAAACAATCAAATGATTATTATCGGATCTTACAGCAGAAAAATGTTTTCAAATTATGGCTATTTTTAAAGGTCCAGTGTGTGGGATTTAGTGGTATCTAGCAATGAGTTGCAAAACTGAAACTCTTCCTGTGTGCCGAGCTTGTAGGAGAACTACGACAACCGCTTATCTGGGGCTGGGTTGTGGGGGCGGCAGGCCAAGAGAAGCACCCCAGACGTCCCTCTATCCAGCAATGCTGTCCAGCTCCTCCTAGGGGACCCCAAGGGGTTTCCAGGCCAGGCGAGATATGTAATCCCTTCCGTGTGTTCGGGGTCTGCCCCGGAGCCTCCTACCAGTGGGACGTGCCTGGAACACTTCTAACGGGAGGCATCCTGATCAGATGCCCAAACCACCTCAACTGACCCCTTTTGACACAAAGGAGCAGCGGCTCTACTCCGAGCTCCCTCTGGATGTCCGAGCTGCTTATTCTATTTGAGCCCAGATACCCCACGGAGGGAACTCATTTTGGCGGCTTGTATCCAGAATCTCATTCTTTCAGTCACTATCCAGAGCTCATGACCGTAGGTGAGGGTTGGGATGTAGCTGGACCAGTAAATCGAAAGCTTCGCCATACCGCTCAGCTCCCTCTTCACCACGACGGCCTGGCATAGGACCTTATCACTGCAGAAGCTGCACCAAACCACCGATCCATCTCACACTCCATTCTACTCTCACTCGTGAACAAGACCCCGAGATACTTGGACTCCCTCACTTGAGTCCAACAGTTTCCGACAATGAACCACGGCCTCAGATTTGGAGGTGCCGACTCTCATCCCAACCGCTTCAAGGAAAACGTACATTATTATTTTCGTTATTAATATTATATTTCATTTCTAATATATATACCCCTAAATCCTACACACTGGACCTTTCATGGTGTATCTTACTTTGTCCTTGGTGCTTTGTGATGTTTGAAGTAATAGTTCGTAGTCAAGGACACTGGTGAGGGACAGATGGTCTTCATACCCACTTTTCCATGTGATGTTGACAGTCTCTGGTGTCTGTTGGACCTCAGCTTTGTGCGGGGGTGTCAGCTGAACTGATCACAAACATTCATAAAAACATAATATATGAACATCTACTACACATTCGGCAAAGCACAAACTAATGTTTGTTGCTCAGTATCCCTCAGAGGGCGGAGCAAGTCATTGCTTGTAAGTCACAAGTTAAGTCTCAGCACTAAGTCCCAAGTCAAGATCGACAGGTCAAGAGTCAAATCCCAAGTCCTGAACTTTGAGTTTGAGCCCTAAGCAAGTTATTATGTGCTCTTTACCAAATGTATTGACATTTTAACAACATTCATTTCCTCATTCATTCATTTTCTGTGACCGCTTATCCTCTTGAGGGTCACGGGGGGCTGGAGCCTATCCCAGCTGACATTAGGCGAGAGGCAGGGTTCACCCTGGACAGGTCACCAGACTATCACAGGGCTGACACATAGAGACAGACAACCATTCACACTCACATTCACACCTACGGACAATTTAGAGTCACCAATTAACCTGAATGTCTTTGGACTGTGGGAGGAAGCTGGAGCACCCGGAGAAAACCCACGCTTACACCGGGAAAGCGTGGAGCCTCTGCAAACCTCTTGCAGTGAGGCAACAACGCTAACCACTGCACCACCACTCACTTTAAAATTGGTGACAAAGTCAGTGTTAAGTTGCAAATCCTTTCTGATTTTGTCGAATCCAAAATCATCTAATTTGTGACTCGAGTCCGAGTCATTCGTGCACACCACTGGTATCTCTCTTGAATAATAAAGGTACTGCACTTTGGAAATATTTTAATTTCTTCATGTCATTTTACAGATACATCAGGCACACACATCTGCACACATTCATGTAAATAAACACAAACATCAACACACACGTGAGTCGGTCAGACATTAGTCTAATTGATACTTACTGTGCTGTGATGGGGAAAAAGCCTCTGTCACAGGGAGGCAGCCGGATTCATGACAAAGTTTTATGTCATATTTATCCGTACTGCTAAATCTGTCATCGTCCGTGAGTTTACACACACAGCTGTAACTGTGATTCATCACCACAAGCGGACAGAAAATCTTGCCACCCCTAAAGGTTCAAAAACAATACCAGAACATTAACACGTGTTTGTGTGGCAGAAACACAAACATTAATTGCTGTTAGAGGAATATTCATTCATTCATAGATATCTGTAAGAAGTACCATTACCCCCATCCATCGATGAATTTCAGGCTGTAGGTGGTGTTGGACCGTCCCATAGGATTGTCAGTGATATTCAACACACAAGCAACCGTGTTCCAGTAGGCACTGACACATGAATATCCATCAACTACAGTAAGAATGAAAGTGGGAAGAAAGATTATTGTCATGTACATTTTGACAGAAGTTATCATATTGCAAAAATGTATTCAAGTTATACAACTGCGTGTTGTCAAATACATCACACACGTTTAACTCAGCAACATAATAAACTAATTTACTTAAATGCCGAGAAATGGGGACATTAGTTTTTGAAATTGGTCCAGTATTAAGAGACCGCTCCAGCTGCAGCGGTGAAACACGCTGCAATGTAACCCCTACAGACAACTGTGCAATGTCAATTTACGTCCATTACAAGTGCTTGTTTTTGCCACTGACAGGCTCAGTTATTGTTATTGGGGAAGACTAAGGAGATGGTTGTAGACTTTAGGAGGAGAGGACACAGCCTCCCTCCTCTCTTCATCTGAGCAGCAGCTGTGGAGATGGTGTCCAACTTCAAATACTTAGACCTGCACATCTCCAACGACCTCACGGGGCAACCAACACAGCCAGCATCGTAAAGAAGGCCTAGCTACGCCTGTACTGGCCTCAGCCCCGCTTTTACCAGTGTGTGGTGGAGAGCACAAAAACATCCTCCATCACTGTTTGGTGTGGGAATTGCTCTGCAGCTGACACGATGGTGCTACACCCAGTGCTTAAATCTGCTCAAAAACATAACCAACAGCAGCGCCCATTCCTTGATGGACATTTATGTCAGCAGGTGAGGAAGCAGAGCATCATGTATCGAGAAGGACTCCTCCCAAGGCTGAAGTGCAACTTCTTTCCAAAGGCTGTGAGGTTTATGAACGTCCTTGCTTAAAGTCTGTGCTCTGCACCTTATACTGCATGCAGCTTTTCACACACTATTACGCACTTTAACATGCTGCTTGTTTTTTGTTTTTGTTTTTTTACTATGTATTGTATTTATTATAGGCTTTTTATTATTTCTTTTGTCATTATTTATTTATTATTTTATTATTTATGTATTTTTTTACTATTTATTTATTTTATTATTTATCTATGTATTTATTTATTTGTTATTTTATTATTTAGCTATTTTTACTATTTATTTATTTTATTATTTATTTATGCATTATTTTATTTTATTTTTTAATTTTCTTTTCATCATTAATTTAGTGATATATCATAGGTCTATCTTAAATATTATTATTGTGTACGCTGCTGGACCTGGGTAACAAATTTTGTTCCCTCATGTTTTTTAAAATGTTTGAATGACAGTTAGCTGAACCTTGAACCTTGAACCTTGAACCTTATCAAGAGTGTCGGACAACATTACGGCAAAGACTGTTTTTCCTTACCTTTCACTGTTTATAACTGTGTGTAACGAGTGTGTTTCACACCTTTCGCTGCTCTGTTTTGTGACCAAGTCTCTCTTAAGGAGAGGTCTTGTTCTGAAATCTCACAGATTTTTCCACATTGTCAAAATCAGCAAAATAATCAGCCATGAAACTGAAAATTCTCAAGATAACACTAAGCTGCACTTCCTGTACTAGAAACTCTTTCCCGCACTCCTCTCTTTAACTCTCACTATTGTTTCCACCATTGTTTTTCCTGTTTTCTAACACTAACAAGATTTCAAACGGAGACTTCTCCTTGAGCGAGGCTGGGCCACAGTGAAAAAAAGAGCATTATTCCATTAAATTATTCCAGCACTAAGGGGCAGCATATTTAAAAGCTTTTTTGCTGAGTTCTGTTCTCACCCTTGGAACCAGCATTTGTGGAATATTATGAGAGCAGAGGCCATACTGATTTTGGTTTGTGGTGGTGCATGCAATTTCCACAACCAGTAATAAAGCACAAAGCACAATGGTACACAGCGTCTAGCTTCTGTAGGCACTGGTCAGGGGCATTCATGAAAAGCAAATCACCATAATCCAGCGGAGGTAAAAAAGTTGCAGATGTCAAGTGTTTCCTTGCCTGAAGGGAGAAGTTAAGATTTACTTCTAAAAAACAAGCCCAATTTAACCTTCAACTTGGAGACAAGGTTTCCGATACGTGATCTGAAAGACAAGTTCTGAGCAATGATGATACCTAAACACTTGTGAGCCTGCACTTTTACCACACATAAGTTAATGGTGCATGATTACCTACAAGGATTACCGTGCAGTGTGGTGGCAAAAATGAATTTGTCAACGAATGAACAGTTTAAAGAAAAAGTCTTCACACGTCAGCTGTCTTTTCTTGAGTTTTAATAAGCATTCGAATGGAGTCACACACAGATACAACTGCAAAGAACAGTCAGTCAGTGAGTGAGCAAAGATGTCCTTCGCTCCTGCTGTCTTATAGGTTCTCTACACAAACATCTGTAGACAAAATATACGACTCTTAGAAAGGTTTACACATAGATAGGGATGGTTCACACAAACAACCTGGAAGGCTCTCACGACTCTTGGTCGTGCTGTCTCTGGGTATCTATCCTCCCTAACTGTGGTTTTTCTCAGGTTCTGTGTCCACCTCTACTCCACTATCTGATGTTGTAAATTGCCTAGTTACAGGTGTCCAGAGCTTATACAAAAAACTTGTACCACAGGCAAAGTGTCAAACAACAGTATAAATCAGAATTTTCCACCACATTAGTCTGTTACGCTGCTGTTGGCTGCTGCGGCGGTCTCTCTCAATACTGGACCAGCTTAAAAAATTGCCGTCTCCATGAGTCATTTAGACACGAAAACATGAGAAAATAGAGTCCAGGTTGAAAATGACTGAAGCCTTCCTATAAGCATGAGTGAGTGGTGTATATGATGTTGTACCTCATAATATGGCTGGGACTTTAACGTGTTAATTTTGATTAATTAATTAATTACAGGAAAAATAACGCGTTTAAAAAACGCATTTAATCGCACCTTTCTCAGTTCCCTAAGGAGCTCGGCTTGGGACGCATTTTCCTGACCGAACCCGACAGTTATAACCGAGCCCGGCCCGATCCCAACAGACTTTTTAAGTCCGAAGCCGACCCGAGCCCGACGCAGTTTGGTACCTGACATAGTTATTGTTACCATGGTTACAGCTTGTCTGTTTACCGTGATCACACATGGACAGTGTGTAAATGTCCATCAAAAGGCTGCTGTTACTCACAGTCAAACACGCCACTCGCACAGCAGCGCAGCGCAGCACGACACTGTACACACACTCAATTGGAGCAGAGCCTGTGTTGCGTTTAGGCGTTGCCACGTAAATAACAAATTCCAGCACTTGAATAGGCCATAGCACAACGCAGCAGCATGTCAAGTGGGCCGAACCCGAACAAAATGTCCGATTTGTTACCCAAACCTGGCCCGACCCGTCGGGTCCCGTCGGGCTCAAGTCGGGTATCCGCACTCTGGCCCACAATAGACCAGATGACGGGGTTCAGAGCCAACGTGTGAAACATGATATGATATAAAAATGCAATTAATTGTGATTAATTAATTAGATTAATTTGATTGTGTCCCACCACTACTTCATAACCATGTAGGTAGTTTGGTCCTGTGGTTTCAAGCGTAGGCGTCAAGCACCAATTCGCAAGGTCAGAAAACAAATCTAAGGGGCTGTGAAATGATTAAGTCGTGCTACACATTTTTTTTTTAAGATAATTTTACCTCTTTGGGCCTGGAACAGTTAGTGAGACGTTTAGAGGTAAAATGTCTCTTTGGTGACACTGCTTACAACTCAAATTTGACAAGGAGCCTCATCTAAACGCTGCCTTTTAAAGCTGTCACAAGCTTGAAGATATAAATATAATATAAGATATAAATAGAGTATTTTGCAGTGTACAAACAGCACCATAACATTCAGGGCACGCCTAAAACAGAGCAGGCTGCACGCCTCTCTAGCTGCGAGAATATAGAATGTGCCTTTCTTATTTTATCTTTTACAAGATGACATGTTATGACACGTTATTTGTTTCATTCTCTTCTGTTTTTATTGTGTTCAGTTTTATTGTGCAGTAATTTGTAACTGTGTATTGAAAGGTGCTATCAATAAAGTTTATCATGATTATTACGTGAATTAGTGATGAATCATCCTCGTCCGTGAATCATACATTAGTAATGGCCTAATTTTAAGCACGCTCCATGATGATGAAGACACAGATATATTGAAATGCATTGCAAAAACAACTATTGACAGTATTTCAGATACCTTTGCCCCCCAAAAAATTCACAAATGATGCACTAAGGGGAGCTCATGTCTTGATAAGAGGAGCTACGCTCTCCTTCGCCTTCCTTCATTCATTATTAGTCACTGTGATCATTGAACTACTGTTAATTTATTGCATTGATCTGTTCTGTACGACATCTGTTGCACGTCTGTCTGTCCTGGAAGAGGGATCCCTCCTCAGTTGCTCTTCCTGAGGTTTTATTTCCCTGTTAATTTTTTTTTGGGGGGGGGGGGGGTTCTCTTTATCCGCTGTGAGGGTCCAAAGGACAGAGGGACGCCATTTGCTGTAAAGCCCTCTGAGGCAAATTGTGATGTGTGATATTGGGCTTTATAAATAAAACTGAATTGATTTGAACTGAATATTCACACCCTGGTGTTTTAAAACTCATCATATGTTCTTTTATGTAAAATCTTAATTTGTAAAGTAACCAGCAACTGACGCTGTCACATCAGTGTAGCAGAGTAAATGTAGTATAATAGAAATATAAAGTCACATAAAATGGAAACACCCTAGCAAAGCACCACAAAGTTGTACTTAAGCACTTGAGTAGATGGAGACTGAAACAGGCAGTCTTTCCTACAACTGGTGTGATCACAATATTACTCTGTTAATCATAGATGACAGATAATATAATAGTGAGATGATGTGAGGTGTTACTTGACATCTCTACTGATAAACATTTCCCCTCAGCCTCCCACTGCAGGGCTGATGACTGGAATCAGTGATCTGAGCACAGTTAATCATACACTGGTGTTGGTGGTGGCATCACAAGATGAGATACATGACATTAGAGCATTTTTAAAGCATTTGCCACAGTAAGTTCAGAAGAAAACATCAGTTTAACCTGGCGAGTGAGCAGTACCTCTGATGCAGCTGGTCAGCGCCAGGATGCTGGAGCACCAGCACACGAACAGGAGCTGCGGACACGTCATGTCTCCATGGATGTGAGTATCACACTGTGGATATGAATAAAACATCTCTTCTTATAGCCTGAATGTCTCTCTGGATTTACTGCTTCCGTAATACAAGATATTTATCATTCCAGTTTACACCAGTACACACAGGAATGTATCAGTCTGTGGTTTTAACATAACAAATTCACAAATGTGATAATACACATCAAGCTTACATTATTTGACAAAGAGTTGCAGTGAGTGCCACTGTGTGATGTGAAGTGAATGGAAAAGAGCTCTTACCTTGGGGGCTGTCCTGCTGCTGTTGATGTCTCAGACAGTGAATGAGAGATGGAACTGAGGTTTAACTTATCACCGGTTGCATCACAGGAAATCAACCCTGTTTTCACGTCATAGCTTTTTTTTCTCTCTTTTACCTTTTTGGTTTGGTTTTGGGCACGTGCTGTTGTTCAGTGGCAGTGAAACAGGTTAGGACTGAAGATCATTCTCTGAATTATGATTCACAGAATCATGCGACTGAAGATTCTGTCTGACAGTGGGAAATATTTAAATTCACCCGGTATAAAACAATACACAGATACCACTGGACACCAGCCCGGCTGCATAGTCAAGTCAAGTCAATTTTATTAATGAAGCCCAACATCACACATCACACCTCAGAGGGCTTTACAGCATACAACATCCCTCTGTCCTTTGGACCCTCACAGATGATAAGGAAAAACTCCCCAAAAAAACCCTTTAACGGGGGAAAAAAAATGGTAGAAACCTCAGGAAGAGCAACTGAGGAGGGATCCCTCTTCCAGGACGGACAGACGTACAATAGATGTCGTACAGAACAGATCAACATAATAAATTAACAGCAGTTCATATGACAACATGAAGCATAAAGAGAGACAGAGAGGCCGACACAGAAAGAGACGCAGGGTAGACAGTAATGGCAATAGCTGCAATAACATTAATTTAACTAATAATATCATAATAATAATAACAGTAATTGTGGTTCAATATGTTGTAGGTATATATTAACATATGATAGTATATGAATGGGTTTATCGTCTAATGATTTGTGTTGGAAATGCCAGGAAGAAACTGGCACTTTTTTTTACACTGTATTAGGGACTGTCCGCTTATTCAGCCCTTTTGGAGTAAAATTCTTAGACACGTGAGTAAATGGCGATGTAAGACATTACCAGTGTCTCCAAGACTGATCACAAGTGCATAATGTTTGAAGGGATGAATTCACAGTTGTTATGGCCGGAGTCACTACAGCTGTTAGACATACTCAGGTACTGTAAGTCAACGGAGCCAGCAAAAGTAAAAGAATGATAAAAATTTATGAATCTATGTTAACTAGGACAACTAACCGTGCTCAAGGACCAATCTGGGGGGATTTTTGGGATTCTGGGATTTTGGGATCTTTATTATCCTGTTTGTAGCATTTTTGTTTGAACTGTCCGAAAAACTACAAATTTGATTTCTTAAAAAAAAGACTCAAGATAATTCTGTTTTAAGTATTTTATATAGAGTTCAGTACTGCCTCTGTGATTAATAAAACTTGAATGGCTGTCCCTAGATGTCACTGTGGATTATATGTTTTTTTGTTGTCTGGATTTTAATTATAATCATGTTGTAATTGAAGGACTTTAGGAATCTGCTTTGTCAAAAAATATTTATTTTTTTATGATCAAGCCCGAAAGAGCCAAACTTCCTCTTTACTGTGGGTGATGAACACCACTCTCCCAGGAGATATTTCCTCATTTGTTTTGGTGATGAGCGTACTGTAGGTGTTCAGCTGGGCTGAGATGTGATGACTGTGTGGTGCATAGCATATGATTCATGTCACTGTAATACTCATCAAACTACTTAGTCGGCCTTTACAGCTTGTATGGGAACATACGAACTAATATCTCCATTTCTTCTTCAATTTGTCCCCCTCACATATTTCCTGACAACACACACAGCCAGACAGACAACACCCCCCCCCCCCCCTTATTATTAGTTCAAGGTCTTGTTCATGAGTGAGGGTAGAATTAGCTCAACCACAATCGGCCCACATGTGGCATGGACCGATCTGGGCCACATAAACCAAACCACAATCGGGCCACATCTGGCATGCCATCATATAAACAGTGCCATCATTGCCAGACCTGGCCCACATCCAGTTGACATACCACTTGCCATGCCAGCAGTCAGCCAGCAGTGCCAGCTTAACGCCAGATCTGGCCCAGACCTGTCTGCTATGTGGGTACGGTCATGAGCTCTGGGTAGTGACCGAAAGAATGACATCACAGATACAAGCGGCTGAAATGAGTTTCCTCTGTGGGGTGGCTGAGCTCAGCATTAGAGATAGGGTGAGGAGCTCGGACAACCGGAAGGAGCTTGGAGTAGAGCCGCTGCTCCTTCGCGTTGAAAGCGGTCAGTTGAGGTGGTTCGGGCATCTGATCAGGATGCCTCCTGGGCGCCTCCCGCTGGAGGTGTTTCAGGCATGTCCCACTGGTTGGGGCCCTGGGGCAGACCCAGAACACACTGGAGGGATTACATATCTCATCTGGTCTGGAAACACCTTGGGGTCCCCAGTCAATCAACCTCCCTTTTTATAACCAGGGGGGTACCTCAAGGCTCTGTACTTGGTCCATTTTTTATTTACAATCTGCATAAAAAAAATTACTCCAGCACAAACTTAAAATATCCACATCTATGCAGATGATATGAGCTTGTACACACGTTTTTTTCTTTCTTTTTAATTGAGCCATGTTTAGATTACAGTCTGCCTTTGATGATCTGCAGACGTCTCTACATAACCTCAAACCTGTTCTGAATGGTGATAAAACAAAATATGTTTCACTCTCAGGAACTTGTGACTCTATCTTACATCTTCCTCCGATCTCATAAAGGTACTGAAATTGAAGTTGTTCAATTTGTGAATTTGGTCAGATAGCAATCTTACTTTCAGATCTCACGTAGAAAAAGTGGCTAAGACTGTGGAGATTAAATTAGGTTTGTCACATCCGAATAAAAGACATTTTTCTCTTGAAGACAGGTTGTGCAATCAGCCATCATGTCTTGATTAAGGAGATATCTTGTGCTTTTTTAAAATAACCTGACACAGTTTGTCACTGTGCCGTGTGTTTTATAACAGGGGACAAATATCGTGCTCATTACCGGTCTCTACTTGCAAGAAGAGAAAAGCACATTAAAATTTTAGTTTTAGAAATGTGTTCTACTAAATCTATCTCGCACATTCTCTCAAATCGAAACCACCATTAGACCAGATCTCAGGACAGTTGAACAGTGGTTATGTCTAAGGGCAAGTATTTTGGAAGACTGCTTTCCTCTACTTTGCACCATATAAACTGAATGAACTTTTATATTTAGATGTGTCTGTGATTGTTACTAGTGCTGTTTGTGAGTGCTTGTGTGAGACTGGCTGTTTCTGATCTCACTGCTCCTGCTGTGGGAACCGAGGTCTCTTGCAAATAGATGAGAACAGCTGATTAAATAAAGGTCACACTGATAATGTCAGGGCTTTAAGTTCTCTAGCAGCCTACAGGAATGCCAGTGTGGGGCTGAAATAAAGGATATCTATATGTATATAAATATCTATGGAAAATACTAAGTGTTGTGTAGCTAGAATGTGACTGTACAGCCATATGAAACTACATATTTACATGTATTTTTTTTTTTCAGAAGAGTAGATCTACAACAAAATATGAAAAAAAAACATTTGTCGATCTTGTGGCTCAGTGAAGTCTCATTTTGTTTTCATATAATCTTTGTGACCTTTTGGACAAATTTGGTAATCATTTTATAACAGTACGATGCCGCATGCGCCATTTAGAGACCAATCAAGAATGGAGGAACACACACTGAAAAGTTTGAGAGATAGTGGATCTCCTTTATAGTTTTGAAAGTTGCCGTTGCATACAATTACCAGACAATGGTTTCTGATCAAGGATGATATGTTAGATGATACAGCATTTTCCATTAATTGTACCTTTCATGTTCACACGAGGATTCACATTTAGGCACAATTAGATTTGGTTGTAATGTTTTTCAGAAATGGGTCACTTTTTTGCACCACAGCTGTCATACGTTTCCATCTGGATCGTAAGTTTAGTCTGCAGCTAACTAGCCTGTGTTTCTTGCATCTGGCAACAACTTGACAATTGTTTAGTAAGGATTAAAATAGTCTCCTATGAGCGCTGCACCTCTAATACACCACACAGACTTTTATGGGCTTTCATGAATAAATTAATGTTCTTTATTACCGTTGGGGTTAGGTTGGAATTGGTTTAATTTATAAGTACTTTAATTTAAAACCAATACTTCTTTCTGCTTCTTTCTGTGTCCCATTACATTGCAATGGTTTCCTGCTGGTTGGCGACACTCACGTAAAGGAGCATTATCGCCATCAAGTGGGCTGGAGTGTATAACGCTTCAGGGTCAAACGAACGATCAAGCGGAAGTTTACACACGGATGTGAGGCAGCTAAAAAAATAGTTCCACAATCCAGATGAATAGCGAAAACATGGATGGAAACCACAGTTAGCTACGATTTTTAGGTGGGAACATCAAGGAACACCACTGACCACTGGGTGAGTTTCATGGCTTTGAAAACCAATGTTTAAGGTGGTTTTAGGATAGATTTACACATGGCCATAGACAGCATTGTTAAGCCAGGCAGGGGAAAGACAAATTCTCTCAAATTCTCAGAGAAGGAGCAATCGTCAAGATTTTGGTCTTAACCACTCTATTTCATCATAAACAACCAGGAATGGGGCTCAAAGTGCAAAATACTGGACTCATCCTTTAATCTCCTTGGAGAAACTCCTGCATCTTATACCACCACAGAGGAGGCTGTCTCATCATGTAAATGTTCAGTTCTTCATTACATGAACCTCCCTACCCTCCATTAATTCTCTTAACACCCCAAACACATTTCAGGCATGGAAAGTTTCCTTGCTTTAAGCCCTGTAATCTACTGTGTGTTGCTTTGCACAACATATGCTAGCAATGGAACTACCTTACCTTAATATGTCTTCAACTTTAAGTTAAGGTAGTTTCATTGCCATCAAAGGTATCTAACACTTTAAGATTTGAAGGGTCAGATATCATTGAGTTGACCTCTGAAATTCTTTCAGAGCAACATGAAGAGTTTGAAGAATGACTATGTGAGGATCTGGCAAGCTGCAGAAGGCTGATCAGTGATATGCAAAATTATTTCTTCATCGTTGATATGCAAAACCAACAAAATATTAAGATTATAGTAGTCGCAGCTGTTTAAGTCTTCTGTGGCAACCCAAAGGCAAGTTTGCTGTGTATCTTAAATGAAATGTGTCTGAGTGCCGACCATCAAAATAAACATTTGTTTGTGTTGTTTTTCTTCCACATATCCTTCGATGCATAGGCCTAATAATTAAAGACCCCCTCTATTCCAACAAGTGTTTTGCTTATTTTTTTGTCACTAGGATGTTTGACAGTCGCTGTTCAGACTGTTTTACGCACTGAGCTTGACTCCTGTTTGTTTTCACATTAAGTCGGAAGCCAAAGCACCAGATAAACAAGAAGATTGCGAGACAGTCTGACATTTATACTTTTTTATCTCTTGCCAGAATTGTTTTTACCTTGTCTGCACGTCACTGTCTGGACAAAGATTTTTTTAATTATACAAAACTGTTATTAGTTATTGCGTCAAAGCGTTGTGGAAAGTATAGACAGTAACAAGCAGCTTGATATCGGGTAAAGAAACAGACTTCAACAACAATAAACTTTTAGACTTGGAAAGTAAATGAGCCACACTTCCCCCTCCCACTGCAGCTACCATTAGGTGCCCTTTCAGTTGGAAAAATCCTCTTACACTGTGAGACATTATCAAATTATCATGTTTACCAAAACCTGAGTAATGCATAGCTTCAAACTCTGTTAAATATCTGTACGTAGTCATAACTACAGTTGCAGAGAATGGGAAAAATACACAACATGAGTGTAGAAATTGTGAATTTTGTTTGTTAGGATAATTTTTCCTAGTAGAAATGTAAAATACTTCTACAATCATGTATATGCAGTTATTATAGAAATGTGATCAAATAAACTCCGCAACTATCAATAGAACTAAAGGTGAAAGAACAGATTGTCAAAGCTTCATTTCTCCACTTCCTGCTGCTGAATGAGGTCAAGGCCAGAGAAAAAAGTCATTTTGTTTACAGATGATAAAAATTTGCTCCAAGTTTGCTCTTTTTACTGGCTTGCAAAACCAAGCACGGTTACATGGTTACTGTGGTTACTGAGAAAATGCATGTGCGAGAAAAAGCAGACATTATCAGAGATCTTGATAAGGCAGCGTGCATGCTGGTGCTACAGTATAAGCTAATGAGGTGTGCATGACCATGAAAACATAAAGCTGTATATACAGTGATAAAAATGAATAAAGAAAACATCCTCCAGCAGAATAAATCAAAGCAATGTAAAACATTTTGATCCCTTGCTGCATGTCTACTGAGCCTGGAGTTCCCCAAACATAATAATTGACTTTCTTTATGCTTACGAATAGATACATTTACAAAAGCAAACTCTACATTTGCATTTAAGTTATGCAACAAAAATGAAACTATAAAAAGATCTCTGATAAGATTTCTTTCAAATGATCAAGGAATAAATGACGGACTAATTTGAATATTAAGTCTTAGGGCTGCTGTGAAACTGCGCCTACTTAGGCAACAAAAAAGTTTATCTTGGGGGCGTCGGTACAATGAATAATCAAGAGAAGCAGAAGAAATACCCGCACACCAATTCAACTGAGCCACAAAAAAAAAGGTTCACAGACTGAGATTGATGCCAAAAAATGTCAGTTTATTCAGAACACCTGTGCACAACAAGAAAAGTGCTAGAAGTCCAAATAATAATTCTTGATTTTTGCACTTTGAGCACCGATGTTCTGAATAAATTGACAATTTTTGGCATAGATTTCAGCCTGTGAACATTTTTTGTCGCTATCAAGCTCAGTTGATTTGGTGTGTGGTATTTCTTCTGCCGTACTCTCCTGATTTGAACATAAATCAGCACTGAAAAATATAATCATGTTGGCAAACTCCAGTCTCCATATGCATGCTCCCTATTTTTCTCTCCAGACATATCTCTGTCTCCCGCCTCTTTAAACTCTTTGGAAAGCAAATACCCCAAAAACAAAGAACAAAAGAAGGCTATATACAGAAAACAAAGTGCACAATTTAAAAATCTCATGATGAACTGAATATACAGCTTTATACCAGGAGCAATTACTTCAAATTTACTTTTAAACAAAGTGTATTTTCTGGAAACATCAGCAACAATTTCCATCTTTTAAATACGTGTCCCACAGCTCTACAAACTGTGATTGTGGTGGTAAATCAGTGGTGGTGATCACTGTGTTTCGGGAAGTTCGTTCTCTAAGTTGTTGGAGTCTTCTTGAGTAGTGCTACAGATCATCCACTGCTTGACGTAGTTTGAATTGGAACTTTTATGTTCCTGAAATAAATCAGAGTCCCTCTGCTCTGCTACGTTTGAGTCTGAGGCTCCAGGGCTGCCGCACTCTCCAAAACCACTGTCGATGGTGTCCAAGTCCACGTGAGGGTAGCCGTCTTCTGACTGCTCATTTGAGGCGAACGAGTCAAGTGATACCCTCTCTGGTTCATTAGGGTGAGCACGTGGCTGAAAGTTCATATTTACCACAGATAGGTCGTTCGATATTTGGTTGTCATGCTGTGGCAACATCCCGCTTTGCCTACGAGGTTCCTCTAAATCATAGCCAGCGTGTTCTCTGTTGTCTTCCTCAAATGAACCAAAGCTTTCTCCATCTGGGTAACTTCTGAGGGTGTTTAAAGAGCTCTGTGACACCACTTCCTCCTCAAACTCTTCTTCTCCGGACAGGGTTACAGTATGGATGGAGATGTGTCCGGTGGAGTGGCCGGTGCCCTGTGAACTGCCGCCGTCCTGGAAGAACAGCAGCGAGTTGCTGTGAGGCTGCAGCGTGTGGACATGACAGCCTTGTTTCAACTCGTTGTCCTCGCTGTAGCTCTGTTTCTCGTTATTCCACTGAAGGACGTCGTGCTGCTTCTCGCTTGGCATCTGAGCATGTGGGTTGATCCTGAGGTAATCGTACTCGTTGAATAAAGGCTTTACCCACTCCTGCAACACAGAAAATGGAAAACATTAATTTGGAATATCAGCCTTAATAAATGCTTAAAGGAATAGTTGGTTATGTGCAAGTTTGACGACTGACACCACTTTAATTTCTGTATGGTAAAAATGAAGTTAGGGCCAGAAGGTGATTATTCATTCATTCATTTTCCGTAACTGCTTATGCTGTTGGGGGTCGCGGGAGGGCTGGAGCCTATCCCAGCTGACATTGGGCAAGAGGCAGGGTACACTCTGGACAGGTCGCCGGACTATCACAGGGCTGACACATAGAGACAGACAACCATTCACACTCATATTCACACCTACGGACAATTTAGAGTCACCAGTTAACCTGCATGTCTTTGGACTGTGGGAGGAAAACCACTGCTTTATTCTTTTTACTCACTACTATATTTAACGAGAGAAAGAGGCTGTAGCCTTTTACTTGTTCTCATGGACTGCGGCCATCTTCCCTGTCCGATTACAGGTTACATGATTGCCCATCGCTGCAGCCTAGACGCGCTAGAAACATTCAACTGAATCGGAGGAGTGGCATTTTTGCCACAATGGCGGGTGTGGTGTGAAAGCAGCCTTGGTTTTCGCACCCAACTTCCAGTGAAACCACAACTTGTCATTTTTACACTTCAGTCTAAGTATGAATTAAACAGGTCAGAGAGAGTGTGTTAATTGCTGAACTTCAGAGGCGCTGGAAGAGGATGTTGTCAGCCAACAGACTCGCCTCTTCCCTTACTTCCTTTAACTAAGCTAAGCGGCTGCAGCTTCACTTTAAGCACACAGACATGAGCGTGGTATCAATCTTTCCATCTCTGCAACAAAGCAAAAGACAGACACGCGAATCAATACAAAAATAATGATTATGAAGTTGCGTGAGGACTTGCTGCATCATTCACCTAACCAGAGGAGCCGACTCACTCTTTATCTATTATCTAACCACTAATGCTGTGTGCCTGAAGTTTGAGACACTTGGGCAAGTACCTCAACACATTTGTCACTTGGGGATTTCACAGTGTTCAGCAGGATACATCTGACTACAACTGTAAAAGGTCCACACACATCTAATAACCAGCCCTGTACAGACATAACATGACACCTAAGAAAAATATGTTGTGGCTTGTCTGACGTGAGGACATCACTTCTGATTAACATCTGAGAGTCTAAACTTTTGTCTTGTGTTCATTTTTTGAATAACAATACAATTCTCTAGCTTTGCACTCAATGTATTCATATTTTTGGTATTAAAAAAGTATTTTTCAGAGTCTAGCAGTAAAATAAAAATTAATGATCACATGGACAGACTGCAGGTGTTCACTCCATAATGAAAGGAGCACATCTTTAATGTCTTGTGCTTGATTAATAAATAATAACGTGCGTATACGTAACTTTGATTTTTACTTTGATGCACCCCCTCGACTCTGCGTGGCTTTGCATCAACACATACATTATACCAAAAAAAGTTAACCCTCTGCAGCTGCATATAGTCTCCATACAGCAAGGTGATAGCCAGATATGCATGAATCAGTTTCTTCATGCAGAGGCCACCACATCCTGAGGACACTGCTCATCAGCAACACTGAACCATCTCAGATCCGCTGAGAGAGCGCAGCAGTCTGCACCACAAGAGTCAGATAGTGAAGTCAAACTAGAACAATGATTTCTAAAAGAGCCTGAAGATGTGAGAGTGTCCAAACACAGCAGACGAAATGTGTGGATTACACGTGAGGAGCTTCACACCTGGCACAAAGCACTACACACTGTGGACATATTGTTTCACTGTCACACTTTGACACTGTCACTTAGTTTTGCTCCAGATTTAGAATGATGTAACTGTATTTCAGAAACTACAATTACTGCCTCGTGGTTGTGTGCGTTCGCCAGCCAGTCTAGTTACAGTTTACATCGCTGTCTGTCCAGACTGATCTCTAGCTATGACAGTAGACAATGCTTTAAATATGGATGTTGCCGCAAAGAAGCCACGTATTCTAAAACGTGGATGCTTCACACACGTTTTCAACCCGACACAGAAGATCTATACAATCATCACAGTTTCACACTCGAGATCAGTGTCACCAATTCAGTATCTGACCAAACGTCTCCCCTTCTGTTCCTGAGTTACAACATTGAATAATGGCCAAGAAACATCAGAAACAGTCAGGTTGACCTTTGACCTTTTGGATACAAAGCGTCATCACTTCATCCTTTTATTCTATTAGACATCTGTATGTAATTTTGTCATAATTAACAAATGATTCTTGAGTTAAGGCCAAAAACACGTTTTGTGAGGTCACCTTTGACCACCAAAATCTAATCAGGTCATCGTTTAGTCCAAGTTGACATTTGTGCCAAAGCTGAAGACATTTCCCCAAGGTGTTCTCGAGATATTGTGTTCACAAGAATGGGATGAATGGATGGACAGATTACCTGAAAACATAATGTCTCCAGCCACGGCAGATACCGGTGCAGGGGTGTAAAAATAATCTTTATGATGGGTGACTGAGAGGAAGATTAAATGTAAACTGCCTTATGGAGTATTTTAAAGTATTTAGGGCTACAGTTTGGGGACTAAATCTCAAATCTGTCATCAGTACATGAAAACTGTTTGATGACAGATGGAGGTTTAGTGAAAACTGTAATTAAAAAAACGCTTCTTTGGAGTGCATTGCAGATTCCTTTCAACATCTTATACCTCTTTAATTGCTCCTAAGTCCACTTTAAGTCCTCAAAGACAGCAAACACAGTGATCAACGACCACACAAATATTCTCTTTGTCAGTCATTCTCAACCTTTTTACTTGAGGGGCCCTATTATTTCCATATTTGAGTCAACTGAAACCCCCTGACTAAGTCACATGGTTTATGGATATTTCATAATATATTCAATGCGTAACAACCACAGAACAGAACTGATAATCTGCACAATTAATCCTGAGAGTGCACAAAATAACTGCAGGAAGTTCATTTAAGACAAGCAATTGGGATGAATTTTAAGCAGAGTTTATTTCCTGTGAATATCATATCAGAGATGATATTTTTTAGGATCTTTTTATAAGATTCTCATCTGTATTTTGGATTATTTTTAAAATCATACAAACTTAATGGGATTATTTGTGACAAGTTCATTGTTTTCCTCTCTGCTGCTTGGCCATTTTTCTGTTTGCTCTTTTTGGTTGTTTTAACTGCGTACTTTTCGAGGCTGAGCAGAGAGTGAGGGCTCTGTGAATGTAGCTTGTGTCTAAACTTGAAAAATAACAATCTCATTTAGTTTTCTTCACAGAAATTAATAAAATCCTGAGATATGTGTGTTCTGTATATATTTTTTAAAAAGTTTGTCTTGACTCTTTAAAACCAAGAGGGCCTCACGACCCACCATGAGGCTTTGGTGACCCCTATTGGGGGTCAGGACCCACAGGGTGGGATCCAGTGCTCTATATATTCTATAAATTAATGTCATCAGCTATGTGTTTTATGTCACGTGAATGTAAAACAAATGGAAAAAAGTTTAATTTTCTTCCAGGTGCTCTCAGATTTGTGAGCAGCCAGGGTAAAAGAGATCTGTTTATTGAATGGTTGATAGAATAAACCTGCGCTTTCTGACACAAAGTACCTTTATGCCACAGACATGACCTCGTTTTACCATAGGTGGTTTCATTGGCATACTCTGAATGAAATGTTTGTGAGTTTTTAGGCTTGATAACAAGCTTGTCTGGCTCCTTTAGAGACAACATATTATCAGTTTAATCTATGTATGGCACAAAATGATCCTCCTCATTTAAGCACATGCTCTCCTGTAAGAGCAGTGCTAAATAAAGACAAACGATTTCATCATCTCCCTTGTACTTCCTCTCAGTTTGTTATTTGCTGCTGCAGCGCACTCTGCTGGGCAACATTTGCAACTGCACACAGGCCTGGCGTTCATGGGTTGGTCGAGTTTGAGGTAACTGTCAGTGCAGGAGCAATCATTACATAATCAAAGAATATTTTTAAAAGAATACTCCAGTACAGATAATGTGATGGAACTGTGAGGATGAGTACTGGTGTTTTTAACAGATACAATATCTCAATTAAACAAAACTCAGAGTCATCATATGTAACAGGGACAGATAACACTGAATGGAAATTACTGGGGCTGCCCCCAAATAGTAGACCAAACGTTAGTCGACCAGAAAGGTCATTAGTGGGCAAGATTTCATTGGTCACAAAAAAACAAAACAAAAAAAAACAAACAAACGTGAAACTCTATTAGGAGCTGTGCCTTGTTAAAATAAATCCAAACCTATATGTCTGGACCATGTGGGAATTTAATTTGAAAGGACAGACACAGGAAGTGTCCACGCTCAGCAGTCAGACAGGAGTCAGGTTAATTTCCAGGGCTGGTACCTGTGGTTATTCCACAGGCTAGTTAATAACATGTCGGGCAGGAAATCCAAAGTGTGGGATCATTTTGAGAAGGTGAAGGACCAACCCAAGGTGATATGTAAACTCATCTTCATTGGTCGACTACAAAAATGACGTATCATGTGAAACATGGAAGTAGCTACATGCCCATTAGCCCACAGCGTCATTAACAGGTGGCTCGCTCAGTGTGTGACGTGCACTTGTAGATAAAATATAGGCCTATATTAATGAAGGTTCATTAGTACGGTTTGTATTTCTCTGTAATGTAGCACAGTGTTAACAATGTTACTGAGACTATTCTTTCTCACACCTTCAACTCAAACCACCAAAATATATCATTTAATAATTACATTAATTTCACAAACATGCGGGCGACTAGTCGACTAATGGCCCTAAATGATAATTATTGGTTGACCGGGAAAATTCTGAGTCAGGGGCAGCCCTAGAAATGACATTGTTCTTTTCGCTCAGCTAAAACCATCAGCCTTTTCTTTACTGGACATTTGTGTCATGTCTTTTTTTTTTTTTATTATTATTATTATTTTAGCATCATTGCTAACAATGCATATTTCTAGGTACTTTTAGGCAAGACATTTTGGATGTGTTTCAAGTTTCTTTCGTGACATGAGAGGGAAATTTGGTAAATTTGAGGCCCTTTTAACTACACAGTCCTTCAGAAATACAGTCTGCACTCCAGCCTTGATATTAAATTAGCAAACACAAGGCAGAAAATAACAAACAGTTTATCTCTGAATGTTCAAAGATTGGAAAGAGAATTTACATTAGGGGGAAAATATAATAAGGTGATGGAAAAGATAATCACAAAAACATCAGTGAGACAATACAGAATAAACCCCACATTCTCACCTTTTGCCCCTACAAGTGAAAAACAGTCTTTTTTTAGCCTGTTTCAATGACACATCAAAGATCTCCACCAGGGGTATTTTCCACCGGGGTGGAACAGGTCGGGCTGTCATACACAAATATCTACCCACAGCACGTCAGACACATGAAAAGCGAAAAGCCTCTTGAGGCCCCTGCACACTGAGTCATTCGCATGGTGAAGGCCCTTACATGTGAAGTCGAGGGAAAGTCCCATCGACTGGCGTCCAGATGTGCTGAAAGTCCCCTCTTGGGCAACACCTGCTGGGCCAATTTGGAAACTACATACCAATCCCAAAGACTGTTTTGCTTTCTCTTACCCTAAAGTTGCCTCCATGGTTGTGGTCGAGGGGCTTGAAAAACTCATTGGGCCTGGGGAAGTGAATAAACTGCCGGATTGTTTTCTGCCACCACCTGAAACAAAAATGAAATGATTTTAGGAAAGAATTGAAATGGAGAGTAAAATAACATGACAGCTTGAATTTAAATGTGAGGTGTCACTTTTGATAAGGAGACTTTTGGTACGTGATCAGTGCAAAACCAAAGTCGTGACAAAATGCAACAGCTTTCTAACTCATAACCACTAAAGCTGACTGCACAGAGAGGCTTTCATGGGAATTATGACACAGCATGAAGCTGAAATTGCTAAACTTTGGGTTAAACTTGAAACTTAATTCAGATAAAGACGGTCCGTGTGTCATGCTCACATGGTTAGTTTGTACCCATTTTACTCAAATGGCAAGAAAAATATAGTTTCGAGTGTCATATCAGTAAGTCCAAAGAACACACTCAGTCTGTGTGACTAAAATGAAAGCAGCATCTGTCTGTCTGTTTGTTTGATTTTCTTTCTTCATTTGATCGACTTCACGCTTGGCATGTATTGCTGAGAGCCCAGGAAGTGCAGCATCGAGTGCAAGCTCTTGAGATCTACAGGACGTATTGAGGAGTCGTGCCTTATGTACAGATTGTGTAGTATAATGAGAGCAGTAGGAGAAACACAGACCAGAAATTTCACATTGTAGCAAACTCAAGCATCAGAGATATAACCTTTAGAACGAAGGCTTTTGTTTCTGGAAATAGCCTGGTCCCATGTTAGCCAATGATGCTTATACGCTAACATTTTGAGGGGATACAACTATGTCATGGTGGGTCTACTGCACAGGACCCAAAGCAGAGTTGGGTGCAAAGCTGTTAAGATGAGCGGCTCTAGAGAGATACGGGAAAGAGACATCATAAAAGTGCCGGAGGCCAAACACTCGGCCCGTTCCGAACATTAATGTAAAATTTAAAGGGATACTTGGTCGATTTTCAATCAGCTTTGTATCATAGCAATGTGGACAGTATTTGTAAATGAAATATGTAAAACTTCCCTCCATGTTGCCGTCACCACTATCTCCCTGATCATCATTTTTCTCGCTGAGTGTCGGGCTGATACTCGAGCTACAGATTGAACTTCCTCATTTTTTTATACCTGCCACCACAGACACAAAGAGTATGGAAGCGGACTGACAGACAAACCTGCCCCTTTGTCTAATTATCAATATGTGGCCGCCAACCAAAACCAGCTCACATTACATCACCCCCCATGGCAGGAGAGTTTTTGGTCCGGTGCGTCGCAGTGCATTCTGATAGCTGTAGGTTTTCTATCTCCTGAGCCATAGCAAATACCACAGCCCTTTTCCTCTGATTTCTCTGGTCACGTAGCACCAATTTCAAACATATTTGTGTCTTTCCACTGCAAAAGACTATCTTCCCAGCAGTGAAATTCTTTGTAAGGGAAGCTAGTCAGATATTATTTCTAATAAAAAAATCTAAAAGGTTTCAGGGGTCAATCAGCTTGACTGTGGCAAGCAAAAACAAGGTCACTGGTGTCATTAGAACAGCTGGCTGACATTTTAGGTTGCCACCAAAAACACTGGGAACTCTGTAGAATAATAATTTGTCCACAGTAAAGTTTTGTCTGTTGGTAATGATACCAAACATCCTCTCAGCTTCTAAAAATAATCCCTACAGGAATACACAGCAGAGTACCTGTGCCAAACATAGACACATAAGAAACCCTTTCTTTATCATGTGTATCACTATAACAGACAAACAGCACTAATGTAGTCATGCTACATAAGTTGTATCAACGTTTGCACATTCATTGCTGTATCACTGATGATTTGTGATGCATGGTGATTAAACACTAAAGAAAACACAGTTATGAATATCATATACTATTCCTGCTTATAGGTGCCTGTAACTCTCACACAAACTCAGAGGACAAGAGCAAGATCACCAAACTGTTCAGGGAGCATGATCCACTACTGGCTTGAACCCTTGTTAGAAGTGATCATGGAGCAAAGAATGAGTGGGAAGCTCAAGAGTGTTATGTAAAACGAGGATCATCCAATGTCCTGTGTTTTTAGTGAGATGAAGAGCTCTTCTAGTGACAGGCTTGTAATGCCCAATTGCTCTTCAGAGAGAATCAGGAAGTCCTTTGTGTCTGCTGCCATGACGTTTTGAAACACTGCTGTGGCGGTTACTGTTGAAGATGACAATGGTGATTTGATGCTGATGACGAGGACGGCTGTGGCTGTACTGTCGACTGTGGTAATTGTGGTATCCATGAACGTGTCGACGCTGATGTCACGTGTTAGTGCAATTCATGTTTGTATACTTCTTAATATGGCGCTCTGCTCTCCTCTTATTTTGTACTGCCTTGAGTTGTGTATGTTTCCTCCTGTTCCCTCGCCTTTGTCACTGTCTGTCCTTGATGCACGGTGGAACTCAGCTTGCTGATGTTTCTTCCCCCACAGCACTCAGCCCATCTAAAGACTTACAGGTAAACTGAGGGGATAGAAACACCTCCTTGAAGTATATCATGATGGTTTCTTTCTTCTCTCTCGTGACGACTTCAAAATGAGTGTTTCGGTTATTCCTTTAGTTTTTCTTATTTTTAGGACCTTTTCAGGATGGGCTCTGTTACTGACATGACTGACTAGGTCATTTGATAAGAAATGCAAAGTTAGTAACAGCAACTTCATGCAGAGGTTCTGGCCCAGGGCCCCCCTGAACCCTGGGGCCCCTTGGCCTATGCTCCACGTTCTTATCATACTGTATTGTATCGTACAAATTAATTTAACAGCCCCACAAACTACAGCCTCCAAAATGACCATAAATTTGAATCAACATCTCTCTAAATCAGTTTAAGTCAGTTAAGGTGAGTTTTAGCTCAGTGAGTGAGTTTCACAGATGACTGCAAAGCAAATGCAGACTGCATATGCTGCTACCACTAATCAGAGACTTTGCAACGATCATAATTCCAACAGCTAACAGAACATATCATTTTATATTATCTTTTAAAATGGAAACAAACAAATAGATAATAGCGCAAGCGCTAGGTTTACTGACTTTTTTAAGCTTGTGTTTTTACTTGTCACTGTGGGCCCATATAAGCGAGGTGTTCTCACTTCTCTGACACTGATGCTCTGCATGACTTCCTATGTCTGCTAGCCATTTCAGTGCACAGTGTATCTGCACGTACAGCTCTGCAGTGGTTTCTCTATATGTGGGAGGTGATGCCAGGAAAGTGTAGATCGAAGCAGTGAGAACCTTTGCTAATCATTTACTGGAAGGCAAAGGGTTGCTGACCTTAAGCCTTAATTTGCTTTCACTTTGCTGAGTTCTTGTTCTGTGCAATGGATGCAGATCCGTTAAGTGTAAATCCAAAAGGAAAGTAAAGCTCTAACGCAATTTGAACATCATGTTTCGATAATGATACGAGTTGCTTCAGTCCAATGATGTTTTCATTTCTGCAAGCTTCTCCAAAAGCCATGCCACATCACTAAATGCTGCAGACCAGGCTTTGGAAGAGACATTTTTTAAAAGTTATTAAGTTTTAGCAGCATCAAGGTTCAAATCCAAGACATTCTTAAAAAGGATCTGAGGTTAAATTCTCATATTTTGGAGAAAATGACAGCAGCTCCAGTGTTTGCAATACTCACGGTTTTTGTACATAACCCAGCAACAGGAGAACAGCAACAACAACGACGGGCGGGGTGACGTACCGCCACCATTCATTCGTTCCTGTAAACGAGACGTAACATATAAAATATGTAGTGACAGAAATGATATGATTAATTGCACACTTCCTGTTTCTGATATGTTTGTAGGGATAATGCAGACACACACTTGTATGACAGTTTGAAGCACGGAAACACAACCCAACAACACCTATGACTGGCCGAACAGTCTGATTTAGCATGAGACAAAGTTGATTATATCATGGCTCCAGGCTGGAAGGTTTTCTTATACCTTTAATCTCTGGAGTTGCTGTAGTCCTCCACTCTGCAGAGGAACTCCACTCGCTCCATGGACCCAAATAGAGATTAGTGGGAGACATTTTGGCCTGAACATCCACAACATAGCTGACATATGGTTGCAGCTTCTCACAGTTTAACAGACTGTTTCCATCCACTTCAAGGAAATGTACTGGATCCTGAGGAGAGGAATAAAAAACAGAACAGCTTGGCATGAGGGTCGTTGGCAGAGACAATCAATGATAAAATACTTAAACAGCATCTCGAGTCAACTGTCAGGTTTTGTTTGGGTGTTTTGGTTCACATATTACCTTTGACAAATCTTTGCTTTCTCTCATGCGCACCCTGTATATGAGAGTGTTTATTTGGTCGTCATGGCCCCAGGAGACATTGTAGCATCCATCAGTGCTTGTCACTGTAACATTGATGGGAGGCGTAGCTTTCACTGTGAAAGTAAAGCCCACAAGGGACATGGGGAATATTATGTTATTGAAAATGTGCAGAAGCCAACAATAGACCACAAGTGGCAGTTGAACATTATTTTTAGTTTTTGTCTTAATATGGAGGGTAAAACAGGTGGGTGGGCGTTTGCTGGCAAACAACAGTTAGGGTAAGTTTGTAGAGCTGCCAGTATGATTCCTGTAATCTCTGAATTTTCTGAACTTTCAAACAAAAAGGGTTAATACACAGTGATGTGGGGGCTGTATTTAACAAGAGGGAAAATGTGTGGAGCATTTGAAAAGTGTCTGATATGAATAACAAGAGAAGTTAATTCTGGGAGAATTAAGAGAAATAAACATTAAACTCCATACATACACATATCTTGATGCCTCTAAACATGTCATAAGGGATGTGACTGCTGGTGTCTGTGACCTTTTTTCATTTCTGTGTCATCCTCCTATCTGTTCAGCAGAAATGACGAAGACTGAAATGTCACATCACGCAGCGATTATCAGATGAACTTACACACATCACACAGGTCCCAGCTCGATGACTCACTGGCGTTTATCAATACTTGGTCACCCTGTTGACTGGCCGTCGCAGTGCAACTGGTTCCAATGGATGCAGACTGAAAAAGGCCGGGCGGCTTCATAATGCACCAGGATTGAGGTGGTTTGACTTCACAGCGGTCAGTGATCTGAAGTCCTTCATCTCTACAACAGATAGACAGTGTGTTACAATCAGGAACGTCCTGTGACATCAGGCGGCGTCTCAGACCTAAAGGTTGTGGTTTCCATGTGATTGTTTATGAGCAGAACTGATGCAGAGCAGGGATGCGAAAAGCTCGAGGTCACATTATTAATGTGTCTTTCGAGCAGAAATACAGTGGAGACAAAAGCAAAACCTAGCCTTGATTACCTGTCCTCCTGTGTCATAGAAAGAACAGTAAATATCCCGTGGTCATGCTTCACAAGCCCCTCTACATGTACACAGCTGCTCAAAACTCTGATAGAGCATGAATCATAAAAACTGATCAGTTGCAACATTTTTTCCCCATTATTGATTAATCTGCTGATTATTTTCTCAAAAACTGAATGATTCTTTTGTCTAAATATATTTATTAAATAAGTAAAGCCACTGATTTATCAAAACAGCTACTAGTTAAGTCTTTGCAGTAGTTCAGAAACAGCATCGTCATTTCCTAGTTTGTCCACCTGTTAGCATTTGTCAGCACAAAAATGTCCAACCAACCCATTTGTCAGGAAAAATGCTTGCATTGTAAGTTTCTGCAAATCATGGATATGTTACACTTTCACGTTATTATGCAGCAGGTACACTGAAACTTCATGTTTCAACAATGCTGTGGTTAACGTGGTTTGGTTGAGGTCTAAAAACCACTTGGTTATTGGAAGAAAAAGATCAAACTCTGGCTTAAAATGTCTGGTTTTGGAGGCACAATCCCTGCTGGAAAAGCAGTGTTGTTACTTTAAAACAACTGCCTTTCATGGCACTATCCTGGCAGGAAAGGCAGCGATGCTTTAGGTAAAAATAACTACTTTTTCATGGCTCCTTCAAGCTGGAAAACAGCACCACAAAACACACAAGTCTAGCGCCTGAAAAAAGGTGCCGGAAATGCAGCAATCACTCGTTAAATGACAGCTGGTTTTGCTGTTTGTTGGTCTGCAGTTTGGCACTTTCAAAGGATCATCCACCACCACTTACACCTCCAGATGACAAAGTCAGCTTATATATCACTTTAGAATTGTTGTACGGTATGTATGAAACATGCAAACGTAACGTATTTGCGCTTTGCAGAAATGCCAACATTTCCCTCAGTATCTTGGTCATAATCTTCAAAGAACCAAATTTAAGGAATTCTTGCTGTAAAAATGTTTATGTTGTATGTAAATGTTACGAAAATCAAATGTTGTCCAATGTTATTGATTTTTTTTAAACCTCAAACCTCAACATCATTTGGGCACCACTCTTCACACCACTGACAAGAAAACATGAGATGGCATCAGTGGAGGACATTCACATTGAAATCATTCTGATTGAAAGTTTCTTTAGGAAAAGCTGTGAGGAAGGGGCAATCAAAAATCTGTTTAGCACCCTTGTGTGTTTCTTTTATATCAAAGCAGCTAATCTGTAGAAACTCAGACAACATAGAATCTGTTTAAAAAGTTCCCAAGTTCCTAAGAGCACGTTAGTCTTGCTTGGGGATCCTGTATTTCAGAGGGGAAAATCAACAGCTAGACTACATCTGAGTAAAAGCCACTGATGCCACAATGAAGACACAAACTGTAAAATGCACTGATATAAAGCACATTCATCAACAGCCACGCTGCACACAGCTTGTACCTGCATGTGACTTTGATGAGGACAGAAGACGTCGGCAGAGTGTTTGAGTACGAGCAGTTCAGTGTCTCCTTGTAGTCCGTTGAGCAGGTGACATCGCACAGAACCGTGACTGCAGCACAAAAGAAAACCACGATCATGCAACATTGTATTTACTATATTTAACACTGTTGCTCTACAAGTGTCTGACCCTTAAAATTATTTGGCAACCACAGAAGCTAGGAAGCTTTTTTTTCCAAGGGAAACTTGGCAGCAGTCCGCAGCATCAAGACAAACACACAACAATGTAGAGTAAAAGTTCATCTTCAATAAAGAACATTAACGTGGAGAATTAACTTGAGGAATTCATATGAATAGGAGAAGAAAAGAAAGAGTAGATAAGACAGCTTACCACCGTGAAAGAACAAAGTGAGGTCCCACAGCAACAACAGGAGAACGGGTTTGAGCGCCATGGGAACGACCCACTGTTATCAGCCGCGGGTTAGACAGAAGGAAACACAGCGGCTGAAACTAAATACAGATACTTGTCATAAATTTGTTTTGTAAAAAAAAAATCAGAATTTAACTCTACAAGAAAAAAAAAAAAAAACATTTCTGTCGTATTTGCTGCTAAAATGGGACAACGGTTAGTTAATTACTAAATTCACAGAGGCTCACAAATCTGTCTACAATAAAATTATTATTTGTATTAACCATTAATCACTAACTAAAAATATTTACAAGGGAGCATTAATGTTTACTTGTCAGAATTAGAGGTAATTAAATGAATAAAAAAATCTCCCAAACTATCTAACTATTCTTAAACAGAACATTTTTCATAACATTTTCTTTTCTCTTTTTAAATAAATTAAAAGAATAAACCATCTTACCTTCTCTCAGTTTAAGATTCTGCCTCTCAATCAGTCAACAAGACAACAGAGTCCCTGATGCACTGACGTCTGTGTGAGAACACTTAGTGGAACAATGTTCCGGTTTGACACTGCGAAGGCATCATCATCGGTGGCGTGACTAAGGATGTGGTTTCAGACCTTTTTGAGCGGTGTCTGTGTGGTGCCTTCCCACCACATCCACTCTGCTGCTATGAATATGCAATAGTTAACCAGAGAACAAAAAAAAGTCAACAGGAAACTGAAATTTTCTTCTACAAAAAAAATGTAGTCATCATATTTATGTCACCTAAATAAAGTAAGACGAATAAGATTTTTTTAGGTAAGTGAAAAAATTGTTTTTTGTTTCGCTGTCTGTCATAAAATGTCTTAACTATCACAACACACCTACTTGCTCAAATCATTTTTGACATTCAGTCAAAACACGACTAATACATGTTTCAGTACTGAGATGCTTCTTGGTACCTTTCAAAAGACCCTTATCATACACCTACATGTCTACAAAAACAGTTTAACAGGGGTTTTCAGTATTTTCCACCAGACTGTGTTTTGTTTGGAGCTAAATGAGTCATAATTCAGCTGTGGGGCCCCTCAGTGCAACACTTACTTTCAATAGTCAAATTAACTGTTAATATTATTACCTCTGAGCACTTTGATGTGCATCACCTCCATCAGAGTTGAAAGATAAGAATCACGATTCACGTGTAAACAACGTGCCATCTTAATTTATATCACAGCACAACCACAGTTGAAGTTTTGTACAATGGGGTGGGACTCTGTGGTATTCAAATCACCGTGTAGGTGTGCAGACCTGTCTCACTTAATGTCACAATACCAGTATGAGTCAAAGCCAGATGTTGCTCTTTCACACAAAAAACTAAGCTGAGCACCTGTAGCTTTGAAGCAGGTTAGTGGTGCGGGACAAAAGCACGAGCTGAATAACAAATATGTGATGAAGATGTTCCTACGAAGGCACTGGTCTTAAAACTAGGGTTGTTCTCCAGCTGACTGCTGTTTATCAGTCTGGATTATTTTTGTGTAACTGTAGAGATGTCTGCCTTCTCTCTAATGTAATGGAACTAGATGGCACTCGGCTTGTGCTGCTCAAAGCACCAAAAAGTACACTGGCTTGTGGGCTTGTCTCGGACCAGCTCCTAGTTAGGCTGACATAGGCCTAGTCTGCCGGGGGACTTCCTATGATACACCGAGCCCCTTGTCGTCTTCTCTCTCTCTCTCCTCACTTTCTGAATAGTCGGCTCTTCTTCACTTACATTCACTCCCTGTTACTGCATGTCACTAACTCAGCTTCTTCTTAGGAGCCTTTGCGCTCCACTGTCTCGCAGGTTCCCCCGTTTTGCAGCTACGCCTGGATCATGGGTCGTGATTGTGCTGCTGCCGTGGTCCTGCCTGATGCCTCCTACTGCTGCTGTTACTATTAGTCATACTTCTACTGTTATTACACACATATGATTATTATCGTCACACACATATACCATTTCTCTTTATGTCTCATTTTGTCATATGGATTACTGCAAATTTATCATGTTGATCTGTTCTGTGCGACATCTATTGCACGTCTGTCTGTCCTGGAAGAGGGATCCCTCCTCAGTTGCTCTTCTTGAGGTTTCTATTTTTTCCCCGTTAAAGGGTTTTTTTTGGGGAGTTTTCCCTTATCTGCTGTGACGATCTGAGGACAGAGGGATGGCATTTGCTGTAAAGCCCTCTGAGGCAAATTGTGATTTGTGATATTGGGCTTTATAAATAAAATAAAATCGAATGAATTGAAAAACAGAAATTACTCTAAATAATCTACACATCTTGTTGTACGCATTTCATTCAGGAACTATTTTCTTTCTACCGAACTACACCCGCCGAGTGAATCAGCACGCAGAAGGAAGCGTGCATTACTCATGGACAAGAGGCTCGTGCTCGTGATCACACAAGATGTAAACATAAACGTTGTCCTCTCTTGCTAAGCTGTGATGTTTGCTAGCTCAGTGAAAATGCTTTTGCCAGCAGATGAGCTTGACAGCACAGAAGGAGGTTGGGTAAAAATTAATCTGTAGGGCTGGAACTAACAATTATTTTCATTATGGATTAATCAACACATTTTCTCGATCAATCGTTGTGCCAATAAAATGTCCCAAAATACCAAAACATGCCCAGTGTAATTCCCCAGGGACAAAGTGACATCCTCAAATGGCATTTTTCATCCGTCCAACAGTGCAAAACCCCAAACTAGTCAGTTTATTATCATGTATGACAAAGCAAAGCATCAAATTCTCAACTATAAGAAACATAAAAACAACAAATGTTTGGCTTTTTTGCTTATTATTTAAAATAGTTGCCAATTACTTTTAAGTCAATCATGTAATCAATTAATTTACTCGTCGTTACACAGCTCTATTTATCTGCAGCTATTTTTATTTGACAGTTGTTGAAGTTATTTTTCAAGCAAAAATGCCAAACATCTGACTGTTTTTTGTCATCTTATGTTATAATAAATTAAATATTTCTAGACTGCAGTTGGAAACAAAACAACACATTTGATGATGCCACCTTGAGGTCAATTTTTTGACTGGCATTCACAGATATTTCTCACTGTTTTCTGATGTTTTATAGCTGTGCTGCAAGGTGTCTGCTCGTTAGGATGGGTTACAGTCAAGTCCAGTGGCCTGAAACTCAAATGTTGTGTCCTCATAAGGTTAATGTCCAAGATGTGTCCGTGAAGCATACAGCCACTGGCTTGTACAAACACTCCACTGCCACTAGAGGTCACTGTGAATGAGGTTTAACTTGAACCTGCTGCAGCTAAGGTCCTTCTCTATTGTTCTGATGCACTTCAGCCAGCTACAGAGTAGACTGCCAGTGCATTAACTTAACTTTCAATTATATCTGGTTTTGTCATTTTCACTTTTAACATGCCAACCACATGGAGTAGAAAACATGGCACAACATTTGAATAAGTGCAGACACGACATGCAGATTTCACCTGACATTCTTCTGCTCACAATGTTCTCAGGCCTTGTTCCCAAAGACTAGAAATCGGTTTCTGTTTCTTGTGTTGGACACTTGTAAAGGGACATGCCAGGTTGGTTACACTAAGTTTGTACAAAAAAAGGAAGCAGACAGAGCAGAAAATGCAGCTGCGATGTAGGACTGTGGGAAATGATGTGGGTAACTCTTACGTGTGACGTGGATGAGTCTAAATCTAAACTTCACAATGCCAGTAACCATCATGTTAATGGGAGTATTCAGTTGTCTAAAATGCCATCAGAAGATTAACACTTGTAGTACAGCCATACTGTTGAATGTTTCAGTGGCATCTTGGCATACTGAACTGCCAACTCTGTCAAATACACCGCGCTCGACCTCACCATACCATTGACTGAGTGAGTTGTAGCTGCTGAGGTGGTGGGCCTATCACATGTCGCATTAAATCCAAGAACGCTTGCTGTGATTGGCTGTGAGCAAAACCATACAAAAAGTATTTTTTTCTAGACCTGGGTACAAAAATAATCAAATGCAGGTATTGTTTAACTGGAGAAGTTTCAGTACTGCTTAGGTTATTTCAGCTGTGACATTAAAGGTATTGAGTACTGATACCAAGCCCTGCTGCCTCAAATATTTTATTTTCTCTTCTTCTTTGGTGCATTTCCACTAAATGACTGCAGATATGAACTTGTGATTTGATTCTGTGTCGAAAAAGAAAGTTGTTTGTCTTTTAATTGTCCTGACTGAGGAGCTGCTTGTTGCAGCATTTTCTCTTTGGACAGCAGTACGTAATTTTGGTGACTGCATGTAGAGTTTTGACAACACAGTACCTTTTGTAATGTGTTTTTACTGTTCTGCAAACTGGAACACACTTTCTTAAAACTGTTTTTAAAAGTGGATCATGTGCGTCTAACTATAACTGAGGTTTAAGACCATAAAGTGGAGTATAGCTCTGTCAGAAGGGACATCTCTATTGCTCATGACATTTTGGGTCATTGTCACCATGACCATTATTAACAATCTCTCTCATTATGTGCAGAACCAACAACGATATATATTATCTATCTATAAAGCAAGAAATCTGTGTGTGTGTGTCTGTGGCTCCCATATCTCTCTGACTGTTTGTCAGATTAACCTAAGCTTTCAGATATGGCTTGAGCATGGCACGATGGTGTGCATCCTTCATTTTGAAGTTTTTGGGATTAAAATTCACAACATTATCATTAAAAGTTAAACTCCCATAGACCTCCGTGTAACCAATCTAGCCTATCGCACTCTCGCTTGCAGCTGTAGCCACGCCTCACGGAATAAAAGATCAAAGTATCCTACTGCTATACCACTCTTGGTCACCGAAAAGTTTGCACATGCGTCGCTGGCCAGGCGGGCAGCTCAGACTTCAGGTGACTCAGCATCACGGAGCCCTGCCTGGAGTGCAGTGTTGTCTGCCAGGTGATGACGGCACTCTTCATCGGTTTCTGCTGCACGGAGTCTTGCATGCCACGCAGATTAACTGTATTTGCGTGTCTCTCCATATCTCAATGTACATTCATGTCTTACCCAATGTACAGTTTCTCTATTAACACTATGTAAGAGTATGTACACCTCTTTGTACATCCAACCATCGAACACAGCCTCATTTGGCCATATATGAAAAATCTACTTAAGCTTCCACTTTTCTATTGAAATACATACTTCCTACGGGCGCTGCACTAGCACAGATAAATTTATCATTTGGTCTAATGACAGATATTATTTAGGCCGTTTAATTGCTGAGGACATTTCCCTCTGTTTTTAATTATATTAAAATGTCAGAAACCTTCCACACTAGGTCACACTAGGTGGTGTGTTTTGGGGAAAAGCTCTGCAAATACGGGTCTGGTAAATTAACCTGAGTGTGTTGGGTGCATTCATTCATGCACAATGTTCTTTGACTTGCTATAAAATTTACTGCAAGTTAGAGGACATTATACTGATAGTTAAACTGCATACAAAGTTAACTGCAAGTTTAAGGACAATGTGCAGGAATTCTCTCCTCTCTTCCCTGACGTCATTTTCTCTTACACGCCTGTCTACAAGAAACGAAAGGTGCGCATCAGCCTTCACCTTCAAGACTGCAGTGTAATGAAATCATGAAACACAACGTCTCTTTTCTTCCTAAAAAGTTACCTTATTTTCATCTATTCATCACTCTGTTGGCTACAAGGAAAAACTGTGTTGTGTAGGTGATGATCTACCTTTGTTTTTGAGCTCCTCTTCTCACTATCCCACCTGATGAAGACAGTGGCAGGTTACTCCTCTGTCACAGGGCTGGTGACCTTACTGGCACGTCCACTATTGACTCACAGCACCACACGAATTGATGATGTTGCAGAGATACGATCTTTGCACTCTGCAGAGATTGATGGAGGCGATAACTGTTTCAAAGCAGAGGGAGAGAATGCTGTTTGTGATCAAAGAGAGAACTGTGGCTTCATGTGAGGGGGAAGTAGGCTTTCTGTAAACTAAATGTCAAAGTGTGAATGATTTAACATCTGATAAGGACATGATATTACTCACTGTATTTAACAGGGTCAAGGCAAAAGGTGTCACAG
This sequence comes from Cephalopholis sonnerati, assembly GCA_019142605.1. NCBI lineage: Eukaryota > Metazoa > Chordata > Actinopteri > Perciformes > Serranidae > Cephalopholis > Cephalopholis sonnerati. The sequence continues at coordinate 35,973,986 of JAGQAX010000008.1, forward strand.
ACAAGCAGTGCAACCTTACATCTGCTTACCATATAAAATAAAAAATGATAATAAACTGTGTTAAATTAATTTTATTTTAAATGATTTTTTGGGGGGGTATTCAGAATTAGAATCAGAAAGGATTTATGCTAAGTAGGTTTTCACTTACAAGAAATTTGCTTTGGTCTTTAAGGCACTACATGATTTAGCTCCACAGTATATTTCTGACTCGCTTGCTGACTATATCCTCATCCGAACTCTCAGGTCTTCAGACAGCGGCTTCCTGGTTGTACCCAGAATAAGATCGGGAGATGGTAAAGGTGCTTTTAGTTACTGCAGACCGGCCCTCTGTAAAATAAGCTGTGATCTGTAAGCAGCTAAACTCGAAACCTTCCTGTTTTCTCAGGCCTATGATCAGTATTACAGTATTGTGGTATGTGTGTGTGTGTGAACCTCGTGTGTATGTTTTAACCGTCTGTTTTCTCAGACCTATAAACAGCAGTGTGCGTGTTTCGGTATTATGGGTATGTTTTCTTAGATACTATTTTTATTTTATGCCATTGCATGGCATTTGCTTGATGTTATTTTCATGTTCCTTTCTCTTCTCACACCGTATCGTCCAAACAGGCCCCTCAGGTCTGTGAGTCTGGGTCTTCTGAGACCGGTTGCACAAAACACCTTAAGTTTTCTCCTCAAGTATGACACTCAAGGCTTAATTTCTCCTTTGCTGAGGGACTTACACAGTCGCACAGAATCCCCTGAGAGGTTTCCTTTGTTAATGAAAATCTTCAACTCATTTACTGTGTTGAACGAGATTTTACAGCAGTAAAGGTTTCCATGGAGATTGTTTGTTTGCTTGGACTGATGCTTGTGATCCATCCATCCATTTTCAACCGCTTATCCGAAGCCAGGTCGCAGGGGCAGCAGGCTGAGCAAAGTATTCCAGACGTCCCTCTCCCCAGCAACACTCTCTAGCTCTTCCCCAAGGTGTTCCCAGACCAGATGAGCTATGTAATCCCTCCAGTGTGTTCTGGGTCTCCCCCAAGGCCTCCTACCAGTTGGATGTGCCCAGGACTCCTCTAACAGGAGGCACCTTTTGACGCAGCAGCTCTACTCCGAGCTCCCTACCCTATCTCTAAGGCTGAACCCAGCCAACCCACGGAGGAAACTCATTTCAGCCGCTTGTATCCGCGATCTCATTCTTTACTCAGAGCTCATGACCATAGGTGAGGGTTGGGACGTAGATGGACCAGTGAATCAAAAGCTTTGCCCTCCGGCTCAGCTCTCGCTTGTGCTTGTGATGCCTGTTGTCGTCTCACAAAGTTGGCGCATAGTTTGATAAAAAATGGCAGAAGAAAAGAAGACAAGAAAACCATACTGGTCAAAGGAGGAAAAGATTCTACTTCTGGAGGAATGCAATCATAGAAAGCACAAACTATAAGTAAATTTGATCCCCAAATACCAGAAGGCAGAAAATGATTGTAGGAAGAAATTGAAAGGAAAATTAAGTGTAAAATTAAAAGCGTGTCATTGGGGTTCTCCTTGTGCAGAACAAACTGCTTGGGGTGTGTTAGTGTTTTTCATTTATCACCATAAACTTGATCATGTTGCAGTTAAGATGGAGTCGAAGGGTACCTTAAATTTTGTGGTCTTTTGTGCCGTGGTCTAGGGATTCCTCAACTATCAGACAGAGACAAGGAGAAAACCTTAAATCCTTAAATGACCATTTTAAGGAAACCTTAAGGACTTAAGGGTGTTTTGTGCAACCCGCCCCAGGGGTGATGGAGCCTTTTCAGTTCTTGCTCCTCGGCTTTGGAACGCCCTCACACTGACCATCAGATCAGCTGACTCTGTTCACGTCTTTAAATCTTGTCTCAAAACTTGCATTTACAGAACGGCCTTTCCTGACATTTGGCAGACTTACTGTGCGTGTGGGTGTGTATGTCTTTGCAGCCATGCGTTTATGTATGCATGCTTAAAGGTATACATGTGTTAAGGTGTATACAGTACGTGGCTGTAGGTGTACGCTTGTGCTTATGTTTTATTAATGCTGCTTCTGTTTTGTATTTTCTACACATTGGAAAGCGCTTTGTGTTTTCAGCTCGAAAAGCGCTCTAAAAATAAAGTTATTACTATTATTCCTCTCTTTCTTTATTTTTAAAGCTGTGATATTTATAATAAACGTGCTCTGTGAGTAAAGCTGCCTTGCTTTTGGTTTTTCAGTGCATATATTGAACATACAATAAACATATTAAGACAGGTAAAGTACTGCAACACTCAAGAACATAAGTAAAAAACAGAAAAATTACAATACAAATATGGCAAAGATACTTTTTAAGATGCACCAAACATACTGAATATGTGTGATATAGCTGTTTCAGAATAAGTTTTACAGTTTTATGTAAGTAGAAGAAAATTTGTAATATAATTATCATGCATTTAGACTGGTTTATACTTGTAAGTAACGGATAACTGGTAATTTATATTATAAACTAAGATAGTTTTTTGTAAGATATATATTTGGTAATTATTATTAAATACACGGGTCATGTTAGTAATAGCAATGGTATGTTTAGAAAAGTCTTACGTATAGGTTTATCTAAATAAGGAAGCTGTCTGTTTCATTTCACTCAATGATTTACGGAGAAATGTGTACTACCGTATTTGATTCACTGTGTGGGAGTTTGGATCAACACTCACAAAAGCAGCTTACAACTGTTATAAATCCTTCAAAAGAGAGCAATCAGGACAGTACATGATGTGGGGTATAGGGAACACACCAACACACAGTTTTTAAAGTCATGTGCAGTGACATTTTTAGATCTGGTCAAATTTAAAACGGCAATAATCATGTTTAAAGTGAAAAATTATTCTTTAATAACATTCAAAAAATGTTTTGTGACAGGGAGGGGGGTTTATAATTTAAGAGGAGAATTTAATTTTAAAAAACAATGTGTTCGTTCAGCTAAGAAGAATCTGTGTATTTCAGTGTATGAAGTGGACTTGATGAAGTTGAAACAAAGCGCAAATATAAATTGATTTAAAAACTACACAAAAAAGATATTTTTGGCAGATATATCCACCTTATTCCTAGCCCACAATTATGTGTGCAACTTCCTGCATTGAACCGAAACCAGCGATTTCCAACTGTAACAGTTGTTTACAGTACTCTGTTCTTCTTTCCAAGAGTAACTGGGAAATAAAAGGTGAAACTCACCACCTGTTATCAGGCTAAAACAGGATCATGTGATCATACCTCTGCCATCTCTGACAGCCATCTCAAAGCATTGTTTTTTTTTCTTTTCAACCAAGCATGCTAGCAATGTGCTCACCTTGCTCTGTTAAAATATAGTTAACTTGAACATGTCCCGAGCTAGCTTAAGGTAAACATCTGCTCCTTCGAAAGATGATTTATAATTTATGATGACTTATTAAGAGATACTAACACATAATTCAGTATTAACTGTAGCTCCATGTAAAGTGAATAAATGTGATGTTTCCCAGCTAATCCTCTGCTTGTCTGCATCAACGACGAAGTTTACACGTTTTTTTTCTGATTTATTAAAAACTGTTCTGAGTGAAACATGAGGCTGAATTTAGCAGCAGACTTCAGTAACAGTAATATAAAGTAGGAGGAAAAGAAATAACTTTTGGCATTCATTTTATATGAGCCCTAATGACTAAATACATATTTCAAGGTATATTGCTGAATTTATTTTATAATGACCAATTTTCTAATGCAGGTTGAGAATGAAGTCAGACGGGGAAAGACAGGGATATCATGTGCTGACATTGAGTGACGGAGCTGTCAGTCTACGTGTCGTTCTCTCCTGCTAATTCTGATTTAACATTTTTTGGCTATGTGTTGTGAAACTCTTGTGGTTTTATTTCTCATATCAACGGTACCTTTGACAACAGGGACAATCCCTTTTTGTTCTGGTCACACGTTCAACACACAGTTGCTGAAGACAACAATTTAGCTTAGACTGGTTGTTAGTCGTTACAGACACGGACAGTGCAACAGGTACCAGAACTCCGCAAAGACATTTTAGAAAATGTTAAGTTATAATTAGTTAAATATTTGTTAAAAATTAATCAGTATTTGCTAAACTGATGGCAAATTAATTTGGAAAAGAACCAGCGTTGGCGGTTAGCCACCACAGACAGTCTATGAGACTAACAGGCTCAACGCCACTTCCTCTATCTCACAGGAAGTTGCACCCATAATCATTTCTACAGAAGCGCCCTCAGGAATAAGGTGGATAGATGAGGAAAGGTTGTGCTAGAGGAGTGCATATTTATTCTGTAACACTGGGTGGTACTTGGACTGTAATTGTATATTATATATTTAAGAAAGGGGTAGGAACATTTAAGCTTTACTTTAACCTACTTCTAGACACTGCTATCTTTGTCTTTTTTGTTTTTTGTATAATGTTTTTTTGGTTAGAAATAAAGTCATTTATTCATAAATCAAACTAACTAAACACTGACAGTTGCTTTCCATTAGGTTTTCATTATTTGTAAATATTACTGTATTTATGTCTGTCTGCTTTTTTGTATGTTCATGTTTTTTCATGTTTGAAATGAGTATCAAACATCACATTTTGTGTAAGATGTGCACAACACAGCAAATATGTGCAATATGTAAAGATAATGGTCCCAGATTTCATCTCATGAGGGGTGCATCCCCTGTTAAAATTAAACTGGGGGGAATATTCTGGATTTTTTTCGGGGATTTTCTTAATTAAAAAAGAAAACAGTGCCCCCAAGAGAATATCACTATTACTACTGGCCTTCACAATTAACACTGTTACACCCTAATGACTGACACACAGACCTCATTTCAGTGACGGGAATACACAGCACAGATGAACACAGCAGCATCCAGCCATGTACTCACAGGGGAACTCCATTAAGTGTTGCTCGTTTCGTTTTCACACCGTGGTCTGTCATGATGTGACTCAGTTACACAGTCCTCTGATAAAACGCCATTAAAATGCAAGATAGTAAAAATGTCACTGCATTTTGAATTTGCTGATTGAACACCGGTTGACTTCTTTGTCTCTCTCGGGCACAACCCGGTGATACTCGTGTATTAAGTTGGCGTCACCAAGCGTCCAAAACAGTTGTTGTTTCTACTTTAACGACATTAAAAACAGCAGCCTCTTCTGTTATTGCGCCACACTCAACTAAAGAGTGACTCAAATAACCGCTAGTTCACTTTTACATAACCGTTGGTTCATTTTGAAATAACCGTTAGCTAGCTAAAAGTCTGTTAACCGGCTAACTGCTAGCTTGCTAGCTAGCTAGCTAACTGTTAGCGTAGCACCCTTACTTTGCATTGACGGAATATTTTTACGCAATTAAACATCTATTTTTGTCAATTTTCTTTCGTTACTACGAGACAAATCAAAAGTGAAACAGCTCAACTGCCTCAAGCAGCTGCAGCAGCAGCAATGACTTCTTCTTCGTGTGCGTTTTAGCTGTGGAGACGTTGTGAACCCACAGCGCCGGCGTGTGGCGCTATCGCGGTAGTGCAGCTTAATCTTTCAGAAAATGCAGTACAATTTGAAAGCTGTAAAACAAACACTCATAAAACACGTTTCAGTTTCTCCACAGCATATGGAGTACTCACCATTACAGTACTTACAGTTTAAGGCCGATCACAGAGGAAGCAGTGTTCTCCTGACTCATCGCTCAGACAGATCCAGGAACTGATCCTACACAGAGGATGTAGTGAAAAGTTAACCTTTGTCATTGGTATAAACAACTGTCCTGTGTTTCAGTGATTTTAGAGGGTGGAGAGGCAGCCAGAAATGCAAAGTAACCTGAACACATATAGCTTAGAGGAAATAAGTTGACAATGGCGATGTTTACATGCACAAAATATTCCAGTTTTCGCTCTTATTCCAAAAAAGACAATATTCCTAGTAAGCTGTTTAGACAGCTAATGAAATGGAATACTCCACTAATATTACTGATTACATGCAGCAGTGCATATTCTGATTAATGTGCTCTATCACATCAATACATGGAGAAGTAGCTGAAGCTGCTTGTGTCAGTTTGCTTCTTTCAATCAAAATTTGCTGTGCTTTCAAAATATTTTATAGAACGCCAGCAAAAGATTCATTAAATCCGAATACATAGTATGTCAAATGCAATACACCTAAAATACCAGGATGTTCTATTACATCCGGTCTGATTTTGCAGTGTGCAGGCCAGCATGCTTTTCTGGCTATTCTGACTCACAATTCTCTGCGCAGCGGATGATAAGTCACATCAACTGACCCACATACAGACGGCAGCAGAAATTTCAATGACTCATGACAGCACATTCATGTAACTGATGATCAGTCGAATAATAATAATAATAGGAATATTAATTAAAGTGAACAAAATAATCATAAATGTGATAAACAACTGGACATAACTATAAAAATAACTGACAGAGAACAGCAGATGTAATTTCACTGTCACAAAAATGTTAGAATTTAGAATCTGTGCCGTTATAACTTTAAAGTTAAACTACACACATCACAAAGTAACAACAGCAGATCTCTCTGGGTTGATCTCCATCTCTGGCGAGCTCAGTAAGTGGCGTTTGTTTTATCTTCACTGTAACGGATATAAAGCAATCAGGTCAAAGTTCAGGGCGTAAAGTTATAAGGAAGTAGTATGTCCCAATTCTGTGGATACTGCATGCAACACACAGACTTTTAAGGGCAGCTGCAGTACATAATAAAAGTAAAAATAAAAAGTATGGGATTGGGAACACGCCCCTTTAAAAAAGCTCAGTGTTGTGATATTTCTATACATCTGAAAACTTGCTGATATCCAGGTCTGTCATGACTGAAATGGGGGCTTTTCTTATAGGTGCACATCTCTACCTCAGGTTTGCAAACTCATCCATGACATCACAGAGCTGACGGTAAACAGGAAAAAGGCCATGTGTCACACACCGCAGTAAAAACCCTAGTTCAGAAGCATATTCTGAATGTGCTGCATACATGTGCAAATCAGCTTTCTTAATGCTGGTAAAACCCAAATATTATCAGCATGTCCAACATGTTTTAGTCTAAATAAGATATGTTACTTACATGAGCCATATCAAATTGAGAATATTGTCATGTTTGGCATTATAGAGTGATATTAATCTGCATGTAAACCTAGTCAGTGATTACTGAGAAAACCTGCATCTACATTCAGAGATGTGCCCAAGCGATCATGGCCTCACAACAACACTGTGACCTGAATCATATAATTCACAATGAGCACTTTTACTGTAGATACTTTACATTTTAGGGCAAATTCTTCTATATTTATCTTTCTTCAGAATTTAAAAGCTGGACTTTTCTGTTGCGGTAAAGAATATGAAAACTTCTCTTTTCAAACCGAAAAGTGAAACACAAATGTGCCGCCTCTTCTTTCTTAGTGGAAACAAGAATTAGTCGACATGCCTTTGAGCAAGGCAATAAACCCAATCTGTTCCAGCGGAGCTGTCTGAGAAGCCACAATTAGAAGAATGTGTGAATAAGTAAAAGAGAAACATGTCTCTGTACTGATGAAGAATGATTTCCAGTCATAAATTCACTCCACAGTATCTTAAATAGCACTGCTTCTCTCTGACCATGAATGAGCCCAGCTGTTTGCCATTATGAGGTATATTTCTCCTACAACTGTCACTTTGTTGTTGCTGAAGTTTAGTTCACCAGGGGCGACTTGTTACCCATCTAACATGTGTGACTTCTCTTCCCGAAACTATAGTTATAACCTCCTGAGACCCTGTGTCCATAAATGAGGACGTTACATTTTGGGTTAACTGGACTTATACTTCATTCTGCTTTACTTAGACCTGTTGTCCTCATTTGTGGACACTTTTTTGTTTCATCTAGTGGTAGTAAGAGCACAACACACTAATCCATGTAAAAACAAGATGGCAGCCATCTCTGCCAAGTCAGTCTGCAGCCGACACCGACACAAAAGTGTCATTTATTTGTGATTAATAACGGTTGTAATTTGATATGCCAGAGAAACTTTTCCAATTTTAGCAACAGTAACAAGACAAAATATTAATCAGAAAGTACTTGGGACATTAGAAATGTATCATCAGCTCATTGATGGACATTGGGACTTTTTTATTGTCTCGTTTGACAACATTGGGACTTAATTATCATTGACAATGTTTCTGTCTTTATATGTAGCAGGTCCTATTATTCCAAAATAGCTAGGAGAAATTAAGTTCGGGTCCCAGGAGGATAAATCAGAATTTCAGATTTGAAATAAACACTTTACAGCTTTACATCTTTTATTTAACTGCCGATGTGCTTATACAGCTCTTAAAGTCTAAAAAGTAGTTAATTATAGATGTTTCAACACAGTATTAATCCACTTTACTCTAAAAATCAAACTATCTTTACAGCTTTTTGATTGTTTTGTGGTTTTAGAAGCATTGTTTGAAATGAATATCTGTATTTAAAAAAATCCCAAAAAGTCTGGGACATGAACTTCTAAACACAATGATAAAGTGTTTCTTTATTTAATTCAGGCATCCTCATGTCTTCTGTGTTCAGATTTTTCTGTTGTCATTGTACAAACATACAACAAAATTCAGGTGCACTCAAGGACCAGACTCATATACAAAAATAAGTAATGAATAGTGATAAAAATAAATAACCAAGTACCTCCATTCCACTCACATTCTACACAACTGTAGACACACTTCATACACTCATTGCCAATGTATGCAGTTAAAATGGGATTTAAAAAAGTGTTCATATGTCATCCGTGTGTAAAAAGTGTTCTGCCATGCAGCCAAAATACACCATAAAATGCAAACGTTTGAACTGTAGTTGAGTGAGGCTGCACTGCACAGCCTGTCAGTGTGACAGTAGCTGGCCTGCACCACTGGAGGGCAGTACAGATGGTTTTGCTTCATGTAAAGCACAAACATTCATGTTTTTGTTCTGCCTCACTGGTCCTGATTTATATACATGAAGAGTGGAGTTACAAGTCTCTGTTTTTTGTTTGTGTCTTTGCACTGTGCATCAGTACTTTGACCCTGTACTGGTGATTCAATACGTATTTATATCAGTGAATGACCTGTAGTTTTGCTGTACTTGAGTGAGCTGTGGAACTCAGTGTGGAGCCAAAATGTGCTTTCAATAACTGGATACCAGACACATGACTTATCTTTAGTGAGTAATACATTAAGTTTGTGGTGCAGTTCCCTAAACGCTTTAGTCATTTTAATTAAATATATTTAGACTATCAAACAATGTCTGAACTACTTCTCTCAGTCTCAGTTTGTCTTTGTATTTTCTACTCATCTTTCCTTATTATTTAGTCCCACGTCTTTGCTGTAATGTCTTTTACATAAAGTTAAATTTTAGGGCTGTCAAAATAACGCATTAATATCAACTCATGTATCATGTTCTGTGGTGCCCTTTGACCCGGTGAATCACTGTAGGCCATAGCAGCTTTGTCACATGATGGAGGCAGACGAGACGACGCTGCTCAGCCCCCTAAATAGAACATTTACATTTTAAATACACCCAGATGCCCGAACTACCTCAACTGACCCCTTTAGACGTGAAGGAGCAGCGGCTCTACTCCGAGCTCCCTCTGGATGTCCGCGCTCATTTCCCTATCTCTAAGACTGAGCCCAGCCACCCCATAAAACTGCATTTCAAAAAATGCAAACTATCCCTTTAAGTGCAAGTGCCAATATTTCGGATGTCCTGCACTTAAAATTTTACCGAGGTACAGAATCAGATATACTTTACAGATACCTGGGAGGAAACCAGGACATGTTCTAGCTCCTGCCTGATTCCCAACATGAGAGCATGCCGACTGACATCTCCTCTATGTCGTACACTGACTATGGGTAAGCACCTCATATAACCCTACTAAAAAAAATCTGCACCATCCCTCTTAGTCATCATAGGTTGTACAGTATAAAAGAAAACATGACTCAATTTCCTTTTCAGCCAAATCACAACTCCTTTTTCCTTCTGAATATTGTTGAATCGCCCAACCTCAACGACCAGAGGAAGAATACCAGCTCTCAGCTGTCCAGCTAAAGTTTGGCTTCTAGATAAATGAGGTCTTACATATGGTTCACAGCCGAACTTCAGTTTCATATGCACATATGTCCTTAATTTTGGCAATGACAGCTCATGTTAAATAGAGCTACCATTACAACATAAATTATTACTGTAAATATACAGCATGTCCACCTTTGAGGAGGTGGACATGCTGTATATTTTCAGGGAGAAATGTGACAACACATTAGGTGACACAGCAGTCCTGTAGAAGTTATGCAATAATCCACACTGTGTGGCACCTACTTGTTCGCTAATGTGGAACAACAGGACAAAAAACACAAATTATAAGTGCAAAAACAGTTTTACCATGTATGCTTGTGACCTTTTGCCAGTTTGTGTCGTATCTCTGAGGGTGTTCTTGGGGGCACGGTGTTGGTGTGTGTTGGGGGTGGGGGGCTTTGCTCTTTTTAGTAGAGGTGGCTGAAACAGCTCTCCTCAGGTCGAGAAGGGGTTTTATCCCTCTCGAGGGCCGCAGGCTCTCGTCGAGTTGTTCTGTGAAGTGACCCGCACACTGAAGCAAAGTGGTGGAGGTGTCTTTACCGTGAGGGTGGCGAGGGCGGTGGTGCGGTCACATGTTCGGAGGTGGTGGTGATGGTGGGGGTGAGAAGTTGAGTACGAGTGTGTGGTGTGTGTCTGTGTGTGTGCTGGGGGGAGGTATTTGGGGTTGTAGTGGGTAGATATGCAGTCTTGCAGCTGTGCGTGTGCTTGTCCATGTCTGAGTGAATAAGGGGAGGAAGGGGCAGCGAGGGAGGGATGGAGGGAGGTGGGGAGTGGGGGGGGGTTCAGGTTCAGAAGTGTTGAAGCATAAAATCTCTCTCTCTCTCTTTCTCTGTCTATCTCCCCCCTCTGTTGCTGGGCCAGACGCAAAGCAACAGCAATTTGTGCGATTTCACAGCTCACCGGATCCCTAAAACTCTGACAGCCTTGCGCTGAGGTGGGGGGTAATGAGGGAGGGGAGGGAGAGATGGAAGGAATGAGGAAGGGCGCAGAGATCGAGGGATGGAGCGGCAGAGGCGATGAATGTAGACGTGACAGTGGAAATTGAAGATGGACAGATTGGAGGATGAGCAGGAGAGATGAGGAGCGGATGTGGAGCAGACGTTTGAAAGGACAGACAGGCTCTCAAAGCATACAGGCATCATCTACATGCAGGCACTTTGCTCTGATGACCACAAGAAACAAACGTATTTATTCTACTCCACGTGCTTCTGACGCCGTCTGCTCACTGCTAAAGAAGCATTCAGAGATCTAAGACTCAATTATGTGCATTTTTGACTGACATTTACAGGCTTTGTTATGAAAGTACTTGTTTCTGAGAGTTCCAGAAAAATAAACAGGCAAATTAGACAATAATCACGAGAAACAGGCTGGAACTCTGTAGCCTGATAATCAGACTGAATCCAGAGGTCCAGAGCAATCTAGAATATTGACTTTTTATAAACTTCAGTACGCTGCTCATCTGCAACTTCATGTGTCGTCTCTAAAGTGGAAACTTCCCGTAAGACGGATCTCATCTTCTGGGGAAAACGTGAAGCCTCAGCCCACCAAAGAAGATAATTATCCAGAAAATAATTATCTAAACACCTAATCTCACATTTGGATTATTCTCAGAAGATCTGTGAGGGTCTTTGCTGATTGAAAGTAATCTTGGATTGTGCCCCCTAGAGAGCTTTAATCCATTCATTGTCCATCGTGCCCCCTTTAGCCTTAAATGAAGCTCAGATTGGGTGGTCATTACTTTGACCAAGACGTGACTTATAGCCCTAAAAAAAGGGTCACAACCTTAAAGGACCACCACCGACCTCAGAGGACCTCTTAGCAATCTCCATATAAAGTGTTTATTTCCTATTTTGATTTAGATGTGTCATTCAAAATCTCACGCCCAGTGTCGGTGCCAGCGCCTCTTGACCTTGGTTTCCTATTTGAAAACCCAGTGCAACCAAAGGGCAGCGGAGTATTGAGAGTGACAGGCTAATTTCCATGCTAAGGTCATTCAGAAATCTGACCATGCTCGGTGTCAAACGACAGCCGATGCCTTGAAGAAGCCCTCTCAGGACCAGAGGGGAGACAGAAGGACCGAGAAAGAGAAAGAAAGATGTACTGCAGAGCAGATGAGATAGCAGAGATACCAATTCAAAGAGCGGGTGAGTGCTCTTGTGATAAGAAATGTCACCTGAGTGCTTTGTTTTGGTTGTGGGGTCAAGAGAGGGTTCGAGGAGAGGAGGAATTTGAGTGTGTGCTGGTGATCAGTGGGTGTGTGGAGGGGGATCAGGACATCTGCGCAGGCTTTGAAGAGGTCAGCCACGGGACAGGAACCATTCTTAATCCCCCCAGCTGGGCCTGTAAGAGAGGATTTGGACCTCTGCTCACTCTCCGCCCCCACCCACAACAGTAGCTAATTGAGCTCCAGTGCTCTGATCGCAGCACTTCCATGCAAAGCCCCGCGTGCTTTCACAGGGCTTTGGAGTCGGACCAGGAAATCCCTTTTACCGTCTACCTGCTATTATCAGTGATACCTGGGACTGGATTATCCACGTCCTCTAACACATGTGTATGCCTTTTGATAGGCAGTGATAAAAACATTAATGCATCAATAACTATAATCCAATAATATATATATTATTCTGAAATGGGCCACTTTGCGGAACTAGCACTTTTACTTTTGATGCTTTGAAGGTCCAGTGTGCAGGATTTAGGGAGATGTACTAGCAGAAATGGAATGTACTATAATAGGTATGTTTTCTTTAATGTATAATCACCTGAAAATAAGAATTTTTGATTTGTTACTTTAGAATGAGCCATTTATATCTACAAATGGAGGGGGCCCTTGTTTATGAAGAGCGCCATGGTCACTGCCATGTTTCTATAGTAGCCCAGAAAGGACAAACCAAATAGCAGGAAAATACTGCACCATTCTGACTTCAGACCAGGTTTTGTTAGTCAAAAACTGCTGCCTCAAAGTAGCATTGCGCCAACTATGTGCCTGAACACACCTCTTTTTAAGACCTACAAGCTCATGGGCGCACAGATTGACACAAGTAAATTTACAGCTAATGCAACATGGGCGTGAAAATGGTAACTCCGTCGGTCTGAAACTAGCAATGACAGTGTAATTGCGCTGTGCACGGCTTCACATGGGGTGTAATACAGAGCCCTTAGAGTCTACATGCTAGCATGCTAGCAGTTGTGAAAGGCTTTGGCACAGCTGAGCCTTGCACTACACGCTAATGTTAATATGCTGATGTTAAGCAGGTAATATTTATAATTTTCACCATTTTAGTTTTGCACGTTAGCATGCTATTGTATGCTAACTACGATTAAACACAAAGTACAACAAAGGCTGATTGCAAGTATCAGACAAATAAGAATTTTGACTTGATGATGACACAACATAAAAAGTAAGAGGATCTCCAAAGTCATTACAGTTCCTCTTCCACAAATGTTGACCTCATGGTGGCGCTATATAAAAGTCAGGGGCTCATCTAAATCAGTAGGTTTCATTACTTGAGAACAACAATTGTCTGTTCAAACTTTTGAGCCAATTCATCCAGTTGATGTTGGGTTCTCTCACTGGATAAGGGAAAGATTTGACCTGCTGGTGGCTCCATGTGAAAGTCAAGAGACCATCAAAGTTACTAGGATTCATCCGCCATGAATATTTGTCCAGTTTCATAGCACACCATCCGATAAATGTTAAGATATTTCTGTTTGGACTCTATGCAAAAGCGGGGGACAAAACAACATTGCTATCCCTGCATGTCTAACAACTCTGATTTATTCTACATAGAGTTTATACATATATTTATATTCTAGGAATGATGAAAACAAACTTGTTTTGTAACTGATGCACATATATTTTTTAAATTATATGCAGTAATAGGTTTTCATCAGATTTCTGTTTGCTAGCTATATTTCATGAACATAAGTTATGTTTGACATGACAAAACGCAGAGAGACCACTGGCCTTGAGCTCCCGCTGCATCGTCCCGCTCGACATCTTTTCCCCTGATCAGTGGCCCTCCCCCTCCTAAATGACATTACCATACAGGCTGAGGGGGGTCAAGTGAAGGTTCCCGCCCTGATCAGCTAACTGGAAAACTCACAGTTTCAGAGGTCACGGATAAGCCGCCCTATTGGACGACTGGTCAGACAAATCAAATTAGCATCCCGCCAGTGATCCCCTCCTAAACCGCCACCCATGAAGAATTAGATGAGGTGGCTGCACATTTCATTTGATTCATCCTGGGGCTATTTGATCAGTGGATATGTAGAGAAGTGAACAATTAGACACACCTTACAGTTCAGATATAACACAAGTGTTTACAGTGTTTGAAATTCTTATGTGCTTTTACATTTTTGTCACTGTGTGGAAGATGATAATTTATTTGTACCAGTGTCTGAATTTTTAACGACACCACATCACAGGGCAGGGAAAACAATGGGAATTGCATAATTATTATACAACCAGTCACCATAATGGGTTCTGATCAAGCGGCAACCTCTGTCAGGTCCTGAAATAGTCACTTGAGCTCCAAAAGCAAGTCAATCCTCATAGACCCCCATGTTAAAATGGCCAACTTTACAGCAGAGAAACATGTTACAGCCTGGTACACAACACCATTTTGGTCTCTATGGCTAATTTCCCCATTCATGACGACTGCACATATACAAGTCAGTCATTTACATTTTAAGGCTTAACATTATTAATAATACAGCTCCACCCGCTCGTCTTACTATGGCCACTTCTGGCTCCAAATTTCCATGACAGCAACGACCAAAATGCCAAACTCAAGGCTTCAAAACAGGAGTCCACACACCAACACATGATGCCACCGAGGCTATATCCATTGTTTTTATACAGCCTGTGAAAATGATGTGTTCATGATGAAGTGATAACTTCCTTCAAAAATGACATCAAAAGGAAATGTCGTCAGAGAAGCACATAGCTCTGACAGCTTCAGCTATTAATTAACTGTTCACTCACAATTGCATCTTTTTCTTAATGATGGGAGAGATAGAGAGGGGCTGACATGCAACAATGGTCCGTGGCCACCAGGACTAGGAGCATCATAGGTCATATATACCTCAGAAAGCCACATATTTTCTTGCTGTCAGGAAAGGGAGTTTGTGTTTTCCTTCCTTTTCACACAGTCTAAAGACATGCAACTTAGGGTGCTTTCAGACCTAGAGCTGTCTTGCTTTGGTCTGAATCAGGGACTAATTTTGTTCCAAAGTTGTATAATTGGCTAGAGTTGGTGTTCTCACGGCAGCATTTACAAGCGGACCAGATCAAATGCCTTGTGTGAGAAAGCTGCTCTTGATTGGTCAGAATTTCCATGTGGGAAAAATCCAGGAAGTAAAGAAAACGTTGAAGAAGAGTACACCTGCAAGATAAATGTGACACTTTCTAATGTCACAATGGAGGGACAACTACGCAGGTTGATTTTAGCGCTGCTCATCGTGGACTATATTGCTGTCATTGTTCATTTGAGTCAAAGCATACAGTTTGAAAACGAGGCGCGGCTCCAACTAGAAAACAATGTTTTGATGCATTGGATGTGCTGAATGTGCATATTAAGGCAGTACAGGAGGAGGCGCACATTAATAATCCTCCAGGACTGTAACATGCTCATGTTTAACCCAAACAATGTGTCATGTGACTGCAGTTGGTTCAGATCCAGGTCGGAACACGTTCTCACCACAAACGAACCGCAACAGAGTTTGTTTTCAACCGGACCAAGAACACCTCTTCAAGACAGTCTGATTGTTTTGGTGCGCACCTGAGTGTGATTGCTGTGTTCACACCTGCCCAAACAAAAGGCACTTAGGGGGCAAATGAACTTGAGTTCGACTGAACAAACCCAAACAGGGCAGGTGTGAAAGCACCATAAAATTGCATGTTGGGGTAAAAATGTCTCTCTGTCTGCCTTCACGTGTCAGACCTGCAATAGACTAGATGGCTGTCCAAGGTGTGACCCCCCTCTTAGCCCAATATCCTAGGAATTACATCCACACTGACAATTACACACCTCAGACTCTATGTCCAATGCTAAGGCTCAGTGCTGAAGCAAGACGCAGTGTGCCCTCTATTTGGTGACAAAGTGGTTTAATTGCCTAACCCTAACCCTGGCTTAACCATATTTTATTTCTAATAACAGCAGTCTTTCTCCAACCTGACCTTTCAGTAGTTGCCATGCACAGGTATGGTCGAAAGCAAGACTTCTAAAGAAGAATTTAGTGTCATCTGCAGAATTGTACAATATCTATATTCTTGTCTGGTGTCTCACATCTTGCTCTGTGTGTATTCAGATAAGCTCCAGTCCCGTCCAACCCTTGACAGGATAAGTGGGTCAAAACAATGAGTGGGTGTTTTGTTTGATTCTCTTTCTCACACTTTCTTAAAATATTATCAGCTACTCATAAAGTTAAAAAAAAGAACTGAACCGCAGTCTGCCGACGCTGCCATGGTTTTGAAGAATGAAACTATTTAAGAGCTCTTACTGATAATCACGGTGCATAAAACATTAATTATCATCTACCGATCTCGTTCAGTCGAGCTGATTTATGAAGGAAGTAAATGTTTTGCACAAGTTTCATTCATGCTGCTGATATGCGGAGTTACAGCCATATTCAGTCCCTCCAGAAATACAAACCGTACTAATGAACCTTCATTAATATAGGCCTATATTTTATCTACAAGTGCACGTCACACACTGAGCGAGCCGCCTGTTAATGACGCTGTGGGCTAATGGGCATGTAGCTACTTCCATGTTTCACATGATACGTCATGTTTGTAGTCGACCAATGAAGATGAGTTTACATATCACCTTGGGTTGGTTCCTTCACCTTCTCAAAATGATCCCACACTTTGGATTTCCTGCCCGACATGTTATTAACTAGCCTGTGGAATAATCGCAGGTACCAGCTCTGGAAATTAGGGGCCGTACACATGCTGCGTCTTTAACCACCTGGAAAATGCGAGGTCGGGCACTGGGTGCTACTCTTGTGCCTTTTTGTGCCAGCTGTTAAGAGCGCGGCAGCAGGTTGCATCTGAGGTACGGTATCACAGTCTATTTACCAGAGTGCAGAGCTGATCTTCTTCCAGGAGCTGTTTATAAGTGTGTAGGCCTATCATCTGTGGGACAGATGTAAAGCTCTGGGTAGCCCTGCACTAATATATATTTATCACAGACTGAATATTTACAGAAGAAGGGAAAGATATCTGTCGGCTGTGATTGGTTTGTAACGTGACTCCTGTCTGACTGCTGAGCGTGGCCACTTCCTGTGTCTGTCCTTTCAAATTAAATTCCCACATGGTCCAGTCTTATAGGTTTGATTTATTTGTGACAAGGCGCAGCTCCTAGAAGAGTTTCAGGTTGTTGTTTTTTCATTTTTCTGCGACTAAGCAGCCAATAAAATCAGCCGACTGATGAATTAAGGTTTGGTCAACTATTACAACATCTCAACATGCATCATAATTTTTTAGAAAAGCTGCTGTGACATCAGACATTTCAGGCTGCAATAATCCCAAAGCAGCCTGTGAAATTGTGAGGGGGCTGCTGAACAGGCCCAAGAAAGTTACGTTCTGATCATACTTGAGGGGAGAGGATTATTTAACCGACCAACATCTGTTGCGTCAGATATTTTCCTGCTCATGAACACATTATGATAAATACTAATACCTTAGATCTTTGTTGTGTAAAGCTGTGTCACATAAGAGGATACTGACTGTGACCTGCTCCATATGCACCTCATTTAGATAAATGCATGCAAACAATGGGTGTCTCAAATCTCTACTGAAATTGTGTGTAAGCACCAGCACTATAGGACATTCATGTTGGCACTCAGCTTGACCCACTGTCTCTGTGATTTCATTTTTATCCCCTTCCACAACTTTGACCTTGCACACCACCAGCATTTGGTAAGCAATGATTTATCTGCCAAATAAACGTGTTGGCTCCATTGGAATGTGTTTAAGGTGTGGGGTCACTCACTAGGTCAAAAATGGCAGCTCATAAATTGAAGCTGATGCGTGACTTAAAAAAAATGGAAGCGAGGAAATGGTGATTTTGAGGGAAAAGGTTTTGGGATGAAAAATTACGTGACTTCAAAAAAAAGTAAAACAATCTAGAAAAGAATATGGTGCAATTTTGAGATGCATAAAAGCAAGACACATAAGGTGCCATCATTGGACACCTTACCTTGAGTGAGATCCAGCGCTAAGATGGTATATCATTCACTCTGACAGTGTGAGGTTAGAGGGCTCATTTAAGAAGTGAAGGCCAGTGTCCCTCTCAGTGATGTGAGATCATGAAGCTTTAGTTGCAGCTCACCTGCCTGGAAAATCTACTTACCTGCCTCTCATTCAAACTTATAAGTCTTGTTGAGGCTAGTGTGCACTGTCTATTGTGACATTGAGTGTCAGTGAGTGGCATGATGAGTGACTGCCATCTCTGAACAGACTACTTTGCAAAGGAGTGTTTGTTGAACTTTGTTTGGAACTAAAATTAATCATTTCAGTCCAGTCAGAATGAAATGTTTCACTGAATGGGCCGATGTTTTAGGATTGACATTCTTCAGCTCTAAGGATTTTTACATCTACTGTAGATCTACTTTTATGCGCAAACCATGTTGTTGGAGTTTTAAAATGATGAATTGAATTTTTATAATAACCCCATTTTTTTTATTGCAATCAAGTTAGTTTTTTTTATATATTACCACTAGGGGTGTGCCATATCATCTTGTTCACCATAATACCAGTATATTTTTTAATATCATATAAAAATTAATATCGTGATACTTGTGATATTTCAGCTTGTTAACATATTGACGTCATACTGTTACCCAAGGCAACAACAAGCATGGCTGAAAGCACAATTATTACCAACAGGACTTTTGCTTTTAGTGACTTACGGCTCAGAGGGAACTCATTCAGCGGCAGCAGCACAGCATCTCTACCTCTCCTCTCTCGCTGTGCGCATACGGGAGTCCGTGTCGTCAAGTGATTTAGTCATAAACCCTTGGTAATGTAATCCTACGTGACACTCACGGCTCGACAAAAAACTCCATATATGTGAGTGTGTGATAGTTGTGGTATCATAACAGCCTGTCACTGGTTACAGTGTGATGATTAGAGGAAAAATGGCAGAGCATAGAGCAGTCCCTTCAGGATCTCACAGCAAAAAAAAACTTGAATTTGCTGCCAATTTTGTCAAAAATTGCGATAAAAATTGCAGCATTTTTATGTGATTTTTTTTTTGCGGGAAATTGTGGCAAATGACAAAAATTGCAAGTTAGGAGGAAAAAAAATGTGATTTTTTTTTTTAACTACTGCCTCCAAAAAATAAGCAACACTTGCTATAATAATCACAGTGAATATTATAAAAACAGCTGCAAATGTTTCAGTTCTCTTCTCTAGTTTTATTGAATTAGTTTCAAAATATGGACTCGAATAATATTTTTTTAAAAATCCTGAGTGAATATTGTAGCTCTCAAAGCAGACAATGTGACTGTAAAACAACATGTAAGCTACATCTTCTGTAAACATAACATTTGAGTCAATTCAACACATATTGTATGCATTTAAACAAAGTGACAACTCTTATGTCAATACAGAGCCTTTCTCCATACTGCAATGACATTAGCGCCATTTGATGACGCATCTGATGACGTTTCAAATGATGTCACATGCGTGATGACGTCTGGTCAGCCAGAAAACGCGGAAAAAATATGAAAAAATCGCGGGACTTTTGAGAAATTGCAAGCCCCCGCAAATATTGTGGACTTCTGCCGAATTTGGGTTAATTATTGCGATCACAAGATCACGATTTTCTGGAGGGAAATCACCTATTGATTTATATGTAGATGCCAGGGGACATTATTGTATTCAGGGACTGTTTAAATGTGTAATCTGTGGTAGATTTTATTTAGTTGAACTATTAATATTGTATACAGAATCTGAATCTCACTCTGAGTTACTGTTGTTGTTCACAAACTAAAGAAATGAGAGATAATTTACTTAATATTTGAAGACAGACTGTAAAACTATATCACTTATTTTGTTGCAATTCTGTTTTCCTAAATAATAACTTTTTTTTTTTTAATAACTTGTCATATCGTCAAGAATATTGTTATCACAAAAATACCCTGAAATATTGTGATATTACTTTAGGGCCATATCACCCACCCCTTGTTACCACTGTTAACTCAGCTGTGATATGTTAAATGCTGGTCAGCGCCACGGTGTAGCCCATGAATAATAGCTCTACATGTTTCTGGTTTGTGGTCCTGTTTCACTATTAATGCCACATGACTGCAGCAGCTACAACACATACCGTATGTTGCAGGGTGAAAATGTTCAACAGTAATGAAAGGGATTAAAATAGTTAACTGAATGCTCCCATCCACATGATGGGTATCAAACTGAGTAGGTAAAAAAGGTATCAAATGACGTATTCTTTTGGGATTGGTTTTGCTTTAAGGGTACTGGTATCGTCATTTTTAAACAATACCCAGCCCTACTGGGAGGGTACTATTCATAGAGAAAACACAGTAGAGGAAAAGACCTGATAACAAAAGTGAGTCGAGTCAAGCAGAACAATGCAGTGGAAATGAGGCACTCGGCCACATTCAGATCAACTTTAGCTCTGTGTGCTTTGGCTCAACTTTACGCACAACACAACGTCATCAAGCAAGGCACTGCATTGGTCAATCAAATATGTGGAAGCACACATAAATGCTTGATTACTTTGTAACATGAACACCATAGTCGTACCATTTAGCTCATGAATGTCCCATCGAAAGATAACATAACTGCTGCCATGATAACTGTCTAGAGTTGGACGACTCTGCCTTGAAATTCACAGATCTGTTTCTCCAACTGACCTTTGGGTCATATTTCAGATCTCATCGGCAACACAACCATCAACACAGCCCTCGTGTTGTTTTAACATGGAGCTGATTTTGGTCTTAGGCCCTGGCCCAGGCCTCGATTCACCTCGTCAGATATCTGTCTTTCCAAAAATTTAATGAAAAGTTAATGGCTTTATCTACGTGACATGTATCACCGAGTCTCGTGTTGGTGGTCACTGTTTGCTGAGCCATTATAAAAAGGACGGGACTGCTACTTTAACAATTAGGAAGTTCAATGGGATCAATACATGATCTGGCGATTCTCCGAGCTTGCATTTTACTCATTTTCAATTTTGCATGCGTTGCAGATAACAATTACTTCCACACCACTCCCTTCCAACAACAGGGAGCAGCTTTGCCAAGGTAAGCACATAACTGCATGAGGTACGAGCAGACACATGAAGACAGAGCAGACAGATGCAGTAGATTTTAAATGCATCTTTGTATGTATATTTCACGACACATGCTTCCCATTAATATAGAGTTTTGAGTTTTAATTGATAAAGATGATAAAGAAAAAACATGTGCACCTCATGTCTTAACAACTACTTGATGGACTGCAATTAAATTTGGGAATCTGAATTTTTCATGTTCCCCTCAGGATGAATTGTAATAACGTTTGTGATCCCTAAACTTCTCCCGTAGTGTCATAATCAGTGAAGCTGAAGCTCAGATGTGACATCAAAGACCAAGCATTTACCGTCCATGAGGCCTGTTGGCGAGAGCTCAGCTTCGGTCCTTTGTTTTGTCTAATTTGCCACCTGCAGCCAGGCCACGACTGAGGTGGTTAATACTGGTGCCCCGGGTCTATTCACGAGAGATCTGAGAGAATGCAAGTGGCCAGTCCTCGGAGCAGATGTTGGGAGCCCGACGTTAACAACGTCTAATCACTAATTAGGGAGGAGCTCTGATGAGGCCCTGCTAACAAGAGCCCCAGTGAAGGTTTGACTCTGGCAGAGAGGAGGGCGGACTGTAAAACAACTGTAATCATGCTAAAATAATTAGGGGAATTCATGACTGTGGTTGCACATAAATACGCACATGCACTCACTCTTACCTTATGCTAATCTAACAAAGCAATATACACTGAGGCTCTAATAAATGGAAGGGAGCCCAAGGAAAGAAAACAAAGCTAATGCTTTCCTTTGTTGTCTTTGGGTTGAGTCATGGGTGCAATGACTGGTGGGGACTTGAACTGTACACGACCCGGGGGTCAATCTCAGTGTTTGTTTGTGTTGGAATATGACTGACTTTGGTCTGATGATGCATTTGCCCTGTGGACCGTACGCAAT
This sequence comes from Cephalopholis sonnerati, assembly GCA_019142605.1. NCBI lineage: Eukaryota > Metazoa > Chordata > Actinopteri > Perciformes > Serranidae > Cephalopholis > Cephalopholis sonnerati. The sequence goes on from JAGQAX010000008.1 coordinate 35,996,271, forward strand.
GAGGAAATCAAAAGCGGGAGAGCGCGAGAGAAAGAGAGGACCAGATGGGAGACTGAGATGGATTGGCCAGCCTAACAGGCAGATGTTTATGGGCCATTATTTACAAGCTCTTTAATCTGGGCTATTTCCTCGCCCTTGGCAATGGATAGGTCTATGGGTCATGCTGCCTGAACCCCTCCACCAGTGGTCATCCATCTCCCGCTCTAAAAGACGGGGAAGGAAAAAGGGGGGGAAGGGGGGAGCAGTTGTGAAAAATTAAAAGATTGCTCTTTTTCATGAGAGGTCTGGGTGTTTTTTACATAACAATAACCTGAGAAAATGTGAATCTATGGATCATGTTTTTACTCTCCGACCAAATGAGCAGAATTTACAACTGCAAAACCTGAAGGATTTTCAGTTATGGGCCACTTTAAGCTAATTTAAAGCAGCATATTTTTGCTTTTAACTACATTGGATGCATTGGATTCAAAAATCCATTCGGATATCTCACAATAAAAGAGATGAAAGTCAGACAAGGAAGACAGAGAACGACATAAGGCAAGAGTAAAATAGGCTATAAAGGCAGAAAAGAGGGAGACGAGAGCAGCACAGGGGACGTGATGAGAGAGACAGTGATGGGCATGATAAAAACAAGAAGGATATGGCAGGAGAGGAGGAAAGTGCCACTGTCCGACGAGATGTTGCTTCATTAAAAAGCTTGTCACAGCTATTTCCCTGTCATCCTTTCCCCACCACTCAAAGCTTCCCCCTCGCTGTGCATACATTCAATTAGAGGAGTCTGAGTGATGCTATGACCGTTAGGCCAACAGCGTGTCTCTCCTCTATCTCCAGCAGGCAGACTTGCGCCTAATTTTCCCATCTGCTCGATGAATATTAGCCCAATTGCCGTCTATATCGATTTGCGCTAAGGTTAAAAGCTTGCAGGACCTTGGCTTGAATATGGGTTGCCTGGCAACTGCTCCATTCGACCCCCTAAACCCCACCTTGTTAGAGCCTACGCGGACAGCTTCATGTGGGATGTGGATGAAGGCGAGGATGGAGGTGATGGGGGGTGGGCGGGTCCAGCCCAGCCAGATAGCAGAAGCCCGGGCCTTGATTTCCAGCCCCATCAGTGATTAAAAGCTCCCCCTTCTGCCTGACATTGTGACCTTAACCCCCGGACCTCCGTGCTCCAGGGTCACTTAACCTTGAACCCAATTACAAGATAAGGTTACTTAAGTGTGACCCGCACCGTGCTCCTCACTCAGTTAATAGGACAGGCTCTAGGAGAAAAGGGCCAGCGTGGCTGATACGCCTCTAGGTTAATTCGCTGGGTTGACAAAGGTCGCGGGCAGCGGCCATAAAAAACGGGATTGCACTTCGATTTCTCATGCAAAGTGAGACTCAGCAATACGATATCGCGGCGGGAGCCAAAGAGCAGAGGCAGCAGAGCTTGTGTTCTGATAAGATGGTTTCATCGCCATCGCCAGGTGCCATTGCTGAGCCCATCGTTTAGCCCGACTATGCAAAAAGCTGCCTCTGCACAGAGTCACTCATTCTAATAACTTCCTGAACGTCCCTGTGGATACACTAATGTTTCTGTATGAGTGTGCTGTTTGAAAAGTTCGTCCTCAAATATATACTGTACATCCATTTTGAATTAAAATTACATAAAGTGCCTTTCTTTCTTTCTTTAATCTACCCACACCCCCATAACCTCTACCTCACACTAACACTGTGTAAAAAGTACATTATTTTTACTCTCAGTGGGCCATTAATTCCCTGGTTAACTGATATCACAACTACATTTATATTGAAGTTTTCAAATGATACTAAACAGGCATACTTTGACTTGGACTTTGGAAGTTGGGATGACTTACTAAAATACGCAAACTTGTGTCTGATTTACCAAGTCTCCCATGGCTTAGCTCCACCACCACCTGCAGCCTGTATCAGCAGAAGACCAAATATTAATCGTGTCACTCGGGGTTCATTAAGAGGAGATTGTACAGCCACGTCTGTCAGAGGTTCAAGAGAGTGGAATGTAATTCCAATTCATATCAGAGAACTACACACTTATAGATCTTTCAGTACCCAATTAAACAGTGGATGATTAAAACATACACATGTAAGCACTACTCTTTTCTGCCGCTGCTAGTGATACATCCTGCTGGTGTTGCGATGTTGTTCTGTATGGAAATATGTCACTACCGCCTCTAGAGCTTTTAAAAAGTGCATGTCCTTTTATACTGCGTCGATTTTGCCTCAGATTTTAGCACTAGCAATGTTCCTGGTGACTAATTTCCCTGTCAACTAAACGAAAATTTTAATTAAGACTAGTCGACTAGTCTAAAAAGGGAAAACACTCAGAAAACAGCCAAAATTTATCACAATTTATTGTGAAGTATTTGACACATTGTCCCAAAAATATAGTGTGCATTAAGAGCCCTTTGAAGCCTTTAATCACAATCTTCAACAACCATGTCGGATTTTAAACGATGCTAAAGTACGAGACACTTTGCGGCGTGTGGTATGAATGTGAACATGAACATTCAGGCTCAACATACTGCATTAACTTCCTGAAGCTTTTACCTTCAACAAAGTTAAGTGGAAATATATCTTGTGAGGTCATTGTCGTGATGAGCTGTGTTATCTTCTCAGACCAGGCGGGATCACAGTGTCTCCGGGTGAATGATGTCAAACTGGTTTGAGTTTGGCTAGCACTGCTAGCAGCAGGAGCCGTCTTTCCACGCAGGTTAACATCCAAATGCTTGAGTTGAATGAGGTTATACATTGCTCCAGTGGAGTGATTATAAGCCAGTTTATTTTCTGACACAGCCTGCATTGTTTTTATTTTCTAGATCAACGTACTGCCAAACCGCGCTGGTTTTGTGAGAGGACATCTCTCTTATTTCCCACTGTGCTGTTTTAAAACTCCAGTTTACTCGAGCATTACCGCGGGGAGGGGGACTGCTGTCTGACGGCTCTGTAGCACCCACTAGTGGCAGGCAGCTGCATGACAGTTAAGCAGCCTTGTACATGAATAAAACACTAACAGGTTTAACTGACTAATATTTCTGGTGCCAACTAGTGAGGGGGCGGATGTTTAATTGTTTTGACGACTAATCATGCACACCTCTATTTAGCACTGAATCACAAACTTCATGATCATTACATTCTTGTTACTAAAAATTCTTTTTTTGTTTCGCGTGTGTTGTTTTTGTTTTGTTGTTTGCTATTTGTGGGGGTTTTTTTTTTTTTTTTTTTTTTGTATTTTAGGTAGCCTTGTGTAGCATCTTGGCCAAGAGACTACAGATGAATTTCTGGGATTTTTATACCATGTGTATTTATTAATTTGCACTGTCCCTTCTTAAATAAACTGAACTAAACTAAAGTAGCTTCGGTGTGCCTGGGTCAAACACTCAATGTGATTAATTTGTTGCACTGAATCCACTTTTTGTAATGTCAGATATGACTTGTAACATCTGTACAGTAACATGGTTTTGTTGTTTGGTTAAATGTTGTTTTGTATTTATTTGTATTTTTGTTGATGTCCTAGGATGCAAGAAAAAAAATCTTTTTTTTTTTGATAACAAAGTGAAATCTTATCTTAAATGATGAATTTGTAAACATGCAAATTACACATGATGAGAGTCCAAAAAATGTTTGCCAAACAAAACTAAAACTGGCAATATTTGGAGTAACTCCTCTAGATGTTAAAAGTAAAGCCCAAACGGACATTGTTTCTTTTTGCTCACTTTTGGCTCATCCTGTGTGAATGGAAGGACTCTTCACCTCCAACATATAGACACTGTATCAAGGGTGTTATGTATCATTTACAATTGGAGAAAATCTGTTGTTTTATTAAAGGATCAAGTGCACGCTTCTTTGCCACCTGGCAACCATTTTTAACTTTGGCAGCAAATATGGAAGCTGAAAAATTGTGATGAAACATGTAATATTCCCCTACTTAAGTCACACAAGTTTTTTATTTTTTTATTTTATTAAATGTTTAAATTTTTTTTGTACATTTATTTATATCTTTTTTCTTTCTTATTTATTTATTTTTTGTGTTGTTTTATTTTGTTTTACTTTTTTTTTTTTGTATATTTGTGTATTTTTTTCCCTTTGTTATTTATTTATTTCTTTTCATTGATCTGGCTTTCTCCGTTTCTGTGTTGGGTTGATTTTTGTCTTAGTTGGTTTTACATTTGTTTGTTGATGCTTTGTGCATCTTATTGCAAATCAATAAAAATATTTGTTTAAAAAATCTATATATTTTATCAGCTAAACGACAAGTTTTTTTTAAATATGAATTAACATTAATCAGTGTATGTACTTTGTGTGGAGGACATTCTTCATGGGTTATATCATGCACGTTTCTGACTCGGGTTCAAGTTCAGGTTACTTCATTTAGATCTGGTCTGCAGTAGACGAGGCACCCAGAAGCTTCTTACACCGTGTGCTATCTCTTCATATTCTTACCAACTAGTCAGACAGTGCAACATATTGAGAGTCAAGGCGTCTCAGCTTAACTAAGCCAATAATGTGTGACTGGTTTGTTTTGTCCTGTGTCACGTCCTGGCTGTATCATGTGGTAAACTCTTACCCTGCCTCTAACCCCTTCAATCTGGCATTATCCCTCTTGGATCAAAGCCAATGGGCTGGCTTAACAAGCTGGGCCACATCAGAGCAGACAGGCATGGAGAGGAGGGTGAGGGGTGAGCACAGCAAGCAAACATGCAGCACTGTATATCATGGCAAAGCCCACTGTGACATTGGCTGTGATTTGGTGAAGCCGAAACGACAACAGTTCACTTTAGTACTTACTGTAACAGTTGCTTATTGAGTTGTTCCTCCACCGGGGAGTTTCCTCTTTAACCACAGCGGTGGGGAGCAACTTAGAGGAGGGGAAGAAAAGGTCACATGACTCGTAAAACTTCAGGAAATTAACAGTTAATCCCTAAAAGCTATACATTCAAATGCAGTTAATTTCTCTGACACACAGGCTGGAACATCTGGTCAATTAAAGTGATTCAACCATTTATTTTAGGTTTTTTAGATATAAATCCTTAATAATGCCGTACCTTCGTTCTGTTTTGTTCTTGGCTGGTAGCACTTGGCTGAACTGTCAGGTCAGACAGGAAACAGCTGCTTACAAATAATAAAGCTGGTCATAAAGCAATTAGTTATACAGCGGATTTCCAGACGGACTGTATTAACATTAACAGAATAACTCAGTATTTGTTAAATGGATGAGTAGAAAACATGAAAACCAGTGCTTGGATAATTCAAAGCAAAGTCGGCCTTTGATTCTGCCACCATTACCACTAATAATGCACTGCAAAGTGTAATTAAATAGAATCAGTGTGTTGGACAGCGTGCAGCTCATTGAAATTTAATGTTTCACAGCATTTGAATGTGATTTGCTTTGCTTGCATTTGGTTTTAATCTCGTCAGACAGGTCAGGTCGGCCACTTTGCGCGGCGCTGCCCACAAATAAGGCTCTCATATCGAGTCCCAACACTCTCGGCACCACTTTGTTTGAGGTCAGCTGCTGAAATAGGTCATCGTTTTCCTGTAATGAGAGACAAAGGGGTTTCTGATTAAATTTTTGCAGCCATAACGGTCATCACGCTCACGGCACACGCTAGTCAAGCAGAAACGGACTGTATGTCCTCATCAAAATTCCAATCATAAAACCAAAACAAAAGCTTTCAGGTTCATTTATATGATGTGGATAAATGACCTGAAAAAAAAAAGGATTAACGTTGAGTCAATTCAAGCCAACAAATCAAAACCTTTGGCTTTCAGTGGTAAGCTGTTTGCCTCGTGTACTAAAAAAAGGGCAAATCACAAAAACATATGAAGATGAATAAACTCAATTAAAAACTGTTTCTAGGCCGGTAATGAAGGACTTTCTGCGCTAACACTAGGGATGTTCCTAAAAATGCTCTTCATGATAACTTCCCTGATGTTTAAACAGAAGTTTAAAGTCACACCAGTAAACTAGTATAAAAGTAAACAAAATAATAATAATAACACACACAATTTCATCTCTAACAGGGGTCGTCAACATTTTTTAGGCCAAGGACTCCTTAGCTCAAAGAGAGACGGAGCAGGAACCCCCACTAATCTACAGCGTGTATAAAACGGAGTTGAAATTAAGAAATTAGTTCTCTGAATACTTTCAGGTCTTCTCACCTGTGCGCTACAAACAAGCTGCTAACTCAGCAGCAGTTGTAGCATTGCGAGCTGCGTTAGCTTCACGTCTTTGAGGAGCGTTTTGCTTGAAAAGTAACAAAACGATCAACTGTGGTTCACAAGAGTGTCTGTATACTTGAAATAATAAAAAATACAGTTAACTGGCCAACAGTCTTCAACAGTATGTTAATGTTAGCTAACAGTTTAGTTTAGTTTAGTTTAGTTTATTAAGGATCCCCATTAGCTGGTACCGTAGTAACCAACTAGTCTTCCTGGGGTCCACAAAAATAAAAACAAAACAACACAAAACAAACAATCAATCAATCATATCATCAACAAAAACCACACTCATTTTACATTAAATACAAATATAATATACCTAATGATAAAAACTTAAAAACATGCAACATTTAATAATTCTCATAAATCTAAAAGTTCAGTTTCTCTAAAAACCAAACTGAACGCTCTACATACAGCTTAGTCAACAATTACAATCTTAAATGAGATTTAAGTTTCTTTTTAAATACCTGTTTACTGTCAGTACAACGGAGATAATGAGGCAGATTATTCCAGAGAGTTATTGCTCTACAAATAAAAGATCGTGATAAAGCATTTGTTCTTGGGCGAGGCAGTACCAGCTGACCATTGCTGGACCCTCTAGTGCTATGATCGTGCACAGTATTTCGAAAAACAATTTGTTCAAATATAAAATCTGGTGTTCTACTGATCAAGACCGACTTAAACAATGCAGCTATGTTTACTGCTAACCTGTTTTCTACTGTCAGCCATGAGAGGGAATTGTGCATACGGTTAATGTTTGATCTGGATGAGCAACCCAACACCAACCGTGCAGCCTTATTTTGGGCGATCTGCAGCTTTCTGAGCTCACCTTTAGCGGCAGATGTCCAGACCACAGAACAATAGTCAAGGTGACATAATACTAAACTTTGCACGATCTGACACAAGAGGGGGCGAGCAACAAAAGAAGCACATTTCCTGGAGATACCCACAGCTCTTCCCATCTTTGAGATGATTAGATTAATATGATGACTAAAGGAAAGCCTGGAGTCCAACATTACACCAAGAAGTTTGACCCTCTCCACTTGTTCCACAGTCAAATTATATAACTTTAAATCCAGCTTTGGGCTACAAGATAGTTTATGTTTTGAACCTAATAGAATGCTTTTTGTTTTGGGAATATTAAGAACTAACTTATTACAAAGAACCCAATCATGCACTACTTCCAATTCCCTATTAAGGACATCATTAAGTTCCTTGCATGAATGGGCAGCAAAATACAAGGTTGAATCATCAGCATAAAATAACATTTTTGCACTTTTTGTAGCCCAGGCAAGATCATTAATAAATACAGTAAACAGTAATGGTCCAAGGCAACTGCCCTGAGGCACACCACACACTAGATCCCTGCTGTTCGATATGCCACCATTCAAATATACCTGTTGTGATCTAGAAGACAGATAATTATGGATCCACTTTAGCGCCAGTGGTCCAAAACCATAACATTCTAGTTTCTTTACCAAGAAAGAATGGTCAAGCAAATCAAAGGCAGCAGTGAAATCTAGCAACACCGCCCCCACCATCAGAGAATTATCAATGGCTCTAAACCAATCATCAGTCATATTTATCAAAGCAGTAGATGTGGAGTGGCCAGTTCTATATGCATGTTGAGACATAGTTATTAAATTATTCACAAAGAAATAATCATGAATTTGCATATATACAACTTTTTCCATGATTTTGCTCAGGACAGGAATAATGCTAATTGGTCTGGAGTTGCTCTCATTAAAAACAGATTTTTTATCTTTGGGTATTGGGATAATTTTGGCTGTCTTCCACAACATAGGACATTTGCATACACATAGACATCTATTAATGATATAAGTCACAGGAGATGAAATACAACTAGCAGTAATTCTTAATAAATTACTATCCAGATTGTCTACACCAGCTAGTTTGTTGCGAGGGAGAGAGTAAAGAAGCCTTTCCACCTCTCTGACTTCAACCTGGCGAAATTCAAAAGTGCATACTTTGTCTTTCATTATAATATTAGTGATTACATTATTTGATTTATGGTTGTCAGAGGTGTTCATGCTTTCTCTAAGTTGAGATACTTTTTTTACAAAGAAATTGTTAAAGTGATCCGCGATGTCATTTGGCTTAGTGAGAGCAAAACCGTTTGATTCAACAAAAGCAGGACAAACATATGTTTTCCGACCCATCATTTCATTAAAAACACTCCATAGATTTTTTCCATCAAGTTTAGCATTATTTAATCTCTGTTTATAGTAATCCCTCTTTTTCATTTTGTTTAATTTAGTGACTAGATTACGTAAAGAGCAATACTTACGTCTGTCATCAATTAATCCAGATCTTATGGCAACCTTTTTAGCAGCGTCTCTCTCTGTCATTAAATTCACTAAAGTTTGGTCAATCCATGGGGCTCTTTTATGCTTGACAGTAGACTTTTTTAAAGGAGCATGCTTGTCTACAATCTCCATATACTTGGACATAAATAAAGTGAGTGCAACCTCGGGGTCATCCTCATTATATACATCACTCCAGTTTACAATTGATATATCATTGATAAAGCAATCTTCATTAAATTTTTTATATGAACGAGTATAAATAATATTTGCTCTGATTTTCTGAAGTTTTATCTTTCTAGTAACAGCAATTAGATTATGGTCGCTAAAACCAATTGGCACAGAGACCACTTTGGAACATAGATCAGGAACATTAGTGTAGATGTGCGCGTCAGGTAGCTCAAATGATGGCACAAGGATCATGGGTGACACTTGGCCCGTTATTGCTCTTGTGTGCTGTAATTTATTTATTTTTTCATTTCATAAAGAGGCAGATTTATCTTTGCTATTCATGTTAATGTGTATTTTCAGACATATTTTACTATTTGAAAAAAAAAACTAAAGCTAAACTAAAACTTAAAATTAAGGAACAAAAGATTAAATGATCAAACAACAATTTAGAGCCCTCCTGTATGAACTCTGAGGAGCACTGTTAACGATCAAAGATCTAAAAGGATAAACACTGTCTGAAAAATAATGTGTATACTATAGGAGCCATTTAAAATTGGTAATCATTTTTCCTAATAACCAAATAGTATTTTAAATGCTGCTGAAATGTGTGGCACTTTGCATAATGCATTAACATTTAACATTATCCAACAAAACACGACAACAACTCACTTAAAAAATTAGCACATACCATTAATTGTGAATAATAGTCTTTAGGGAAAACAAATCTAAAAGTTTCACTAACTAGTATTTCTGGTCCTGGGTAGCAAGAGTTGCAGAATCTAGTCAACTAATCATGCACATTCCCAGCTAGCAACTGCACGTTTTCACTTTTCTACTGCAGAGCTAAATTAATCATATATTTATTTTACATATATATTACATATATAGTTTAAGCAACTCCTCCTTCTATACAAAGCTCAACATGGGCTGGGAACTTGTTATTTATTTGCCTCCAAAAACACTGCGATCATCTGCTGCTGGTTTGTTGGAGGTTCCCAGCAACAGGCGGAAGAAGATCAGGGATGCAGCCTTTGTTGATTACGCCCAAAAACTATGGAGCACACTACAGAGATATAGATAACAGGGAAGCTAGCGCGCAAAATAATTTTAAAACAAAGATAAAAACGTATCTGTTCACTTTAGACTTTAACTAGCTCTGACTTTCTTTCTTTTTACGCTTCATGCTGCTGCAACTCTTTGAAAATCTTTCTTGATTTTATGATTTATAGTTTAACAACTCTATCATTTTATTAATGAGCTCTGTTTAGTGTCCATTCTGTCTATTTTCATGTGACCCACTCAGAGCTTATACTGCTCTTACTGTAAAGCACTTTGAGCTGCATTTTGTGTATTAAATAAAGCTTATTATCATCATCATTATTATATTACATAGTACTTATTTTTTTATTTTATCTACTTCTTTGTGAGCCACACTAAGACAAAATCCCTCCATCACTGACAGTAAAGTATTTTTCTCATGTGCATGAATGTTAGAATAAAGATTAAAAAAAAATTAAAACATCATCTTGTTTTTGTACACTTAGTTTGCCGCCTGATTGCCTCACAACACGGGTCAAACACAAGGCAACAGATCAGCTGAGAGACAACAGAGAGGGGAAGAATTTTGGTAAAATAGAGAGCTGTATGTAAAGAAAGGGAGAGTGTGTGTGGGTGGGTGTGTGGGGGGTTGGTATTAGAGAATAAGAGCAGAGAGAGGGAGAATGAGGCTGCTCTAACAGTGGCCTGCTGACCGCCAGTTGAACCTCTCTCTGAACTGACGATGAACTCTAAACTTGAGGATCTTCGGTCACGGATCTCCCTGGGAGCTATGAACCGCAGCAGCTAGCCTACAGGATGATGCTCGCACACATACACATACACACACATACACACCTCACCACTGTTACACACAGATAATTCCATCATCATCATCACTGTGGCGTAAACAAATCCACCCATTCTACTGGTGTGAAATTTGCACGCACACACAGAAAAGCACAAAAACACCCACACACACACAAACATTGATCCTCTGAACATGCATGTTAACCTTGCCCTTTGCCCTGTGTACCTTTATAGCGAGCACATGCTAATCCACAGAGCTTTGCAATCATGTAGAAAAGTAACAACCGAAAGGTGTGCCATGTGCACACGCCAACACAAACATACACACACAAACACTTTTGTGCATATAACAAAACATTGCACCAGACATGTCAGAGGTTGCAGGAGCTCTTTAACCACCCCCACTGTGGCGCACCCAGGAGGGCACAGCAGAATGCACCGTGGGGTCACAGGCCGGTCACCACAACACATAATGATCCTGGTTCTGTCTTGTGCTCAGCTGACAGACGGAGAGAAGAGGGGGGGTGATGATGGCTGAGGTTAGGGCAAAAATAAAAACAAGGGCATATAAACTAATTTTCCCTCCAACAAAACCTGATAAAGAAATTTATGTAGCTCCTGTTTGATTTAAAAGTTTTCATCCCAAAATCAAAATTACATAGATTTATACATACATTTTCCTCTTACCTCAGTCTAGATGGTTTTCATGTGAGTTGCAGAGTGTTGGAGATACATATGAACCAAAACTACACCTGGCAACTGCATCACCGCGCAGGAGTAAGTGTACATTTACTCACAGACCAGAGGCTCGTGCTCGTGCCAGCATGAGATGTAAATATTAATGGCGTCCTCCTCGGCTAGACAGATAAGCCCCTATTCCACCAATATTTCCAGGAGCTTTTATTTCCAGGAATTTATTTACCTGGGTGAAATAATTCCTGGTAATCTGTGTGGTTTGCATTTCTACCGCACCTCAAAGTTCCAGAGAATTTATTAAAATCAGGCTGATGACGTATGGGGGAGTGGTAAAAGAAATTGCACTACACCTCCAGTCCAGTAGGTGGCGGTAAGAAGAAGCTGAAGGCCAAACAAGCACGATGACGCCATAAACGGTGACCGACAAGCCTGCATCATTATTTGTGCGTCACAATACGCCAGGATGGAGGACGCTCAAGTTTTTCTGTTGTTCCTCGTGTTTTACTACATCACATATAAAACCATGTGATCTGCACGGAAAAGACGACAGGCGTTATTAGCAAAGACAATTCTGAACGCCTGAAGCTTCTTATAATCTTCCTTAAGTTTCTTCAACTTTTCACGAATTTGTTTCGGCGTGTGCCCTATATTTAGCTCCACCAGCTTGTCGGCTATTCTTCCATAGACTCGGTTGTCTCGAGTCGCCGACTTGAAGTCCAGCTGAATTTCTTCCTCGGCAAATACGCTCCAAAGAGCCTGGACCTCGTCGTCCGTCCACTTCTCGTAGCTTCTGTTCTTTTGCTCCATTTTCCAAATGATCAAAACACAAACCAAGTGAAGCTTGTAGAAATGAAAGAAAGTTTGCAGCCACACTGGCACAGAAGTGCGGAACGCTGCAAGTGTGTGTTCCACCAATCAGTGTTCTTCAGCACACAGCCCCACCCCTCAAGAATTACGGGGAATCTGAAAAGTCCTACCCCCCTACTAGGTACTTTTTCGAATAAAGTTTGGGGTTGAGGGAAGGTTTTTTTCCCCAGGTAATAGATAAAGGCTTCCTTCTGCACAGTGATACAGTTGGCGGGTGTAGCTTGTTTGAAACAACATAGTTCCTACATAAAACTGCTCACACCAAGGTCTGTGGATTATCTTGAGTGACAGGGTCATGATTTCTGGAAAGATACTTTGTTGTTGAGTTTTTCCAAATGTCTTGTTTTGACACTTTGAGCACCACAAGCTGAGTGCTGAGTAGCTCCATTATACTGGAGAGAAGGCAGACATCTCTACGGCTGATATCTCCAGCAACTCACACCAAAAACAATCTAAACTGATAAATAGCACTACAGGGACTGAATATAGGAAAACGGAATACGGGAAAAATATGTATTGTATGAACTGTCCCTTTAAGGCTGCAAAATGAGGTAACCCCAAGGTGTGAAATAAGAAACGCTAGGATTTTTTTAGGACGCATTCACACTGGCACTACTTGGTCAGCTTAAAACGAACCCTGGTCCACTTCCACGATAGTTTGGTTTGTTTGGAGTGGTGTGAACGCTCATTCGAACTCTGGTGTGGACCAAACGAGCCCCTGGTCTGCTTGAAAACTGGGGATCTTGGTTCACTTGCAAGTGAACACTGGTGTGGTTCGCTTACAGTGGGAAATGCAAACGGACTATCCAGTGAACCAAAGAGAGGAAGTGAACCAAAGAGAGGAAGTAATGTAGAGCGCAGTGCATTTTGGGTAGAAAAAAAAAAAAAGCCAACAACGCAAAGCAGAAGAGGCAGAGGTACAAAAATGAGCAGCTGTTGTAACTGCGTGACGTTGTTCAGGCGGTTTGGTTCACTTTAAAAAGTGCAGTGTGAAAGTGAACCGAACCAAATGAAGGTGTGAAATTTTTCGGCATTCCCCGCCCAATCGAACCGAGTCCCCCGGACTATCCTGGTGTGAATGCACCCTTAAACACAGTGTCCTTGGCGTGTCTCAAGCCACTCCCATGCTGTCAGTTTGGGACTGACTGATGTTGTCAATCTGCCACAACAAAGCTGTTACACTTACTAGATCCACACTGTCTTTCCAGTCCGCCAAAGCTGTCATCCCAAATCTGACTGGATGCTGCTCGTTTAAACAAAGTTCAGACAGTGAAAAACCAGCATGTTGCTCTGTACATGAGACGAATGCAGCAGTACCAAAAAAGACGAGAGCTTGAGACTACTACGTGCTGCTGTGGTTAAACAGACGCAGAGCGAGGTATTGCAAGGATTTAAAAGTTTTCAGATCACATATATGTCCGTTAAATTATACGTATACACTGTGCACTACATCACTTCCTCTCTTTGGTACGCAGGATAGTCAGTTTGCATTTCCCACTGTAAGTGAACCGCACCAGGGTTCACTTGCAAGTGAACCGAGACCCCCTGTTTTCAAGCAGACCAGGGTTTGCTTGTTTGGTCTGCACCAGAGTTCGAATGAGCGTTTACACCACTCCAAACGAACCAAACTATCCATGGAAGCGGACCAGGGTTTGTTTAAAGCAGACCAAATAGCACCAGTGTGAATGCGCCCTAATACTACACTCCCCTTCCCACAGTATACAGATGGAAGTTCTATATTCGCACCTTGATGACCTACTGTACTGCTCCATTACTGTACCCTTTATACAGTGCAGTGGAAACGCATTAAAAAATAAACATTCTGCTAACGTAAATATTTCAAATACAATATGAATGTGTGAAAATTGAATCCCTGTAAGTGACTGCGAGGTGTGTGCTCTGCTTCTTTTGTTTGACAGACTTCACACACTAAGCAAAAGAAATATTTCATGGCCACAGAAACACATTAAACGGCTCCTCTTATGGGACAAAACTACCCCCTCACCTTCCTCTTTGAGCTGGGGGACTAACCTGAGTTTTACATTCAGCCGGCTGACGAAATAAAGACTTTCCTCTGATGACTTATTCATATCCCACAGGTACAATGCGAGGAGGAAAAGTGCCAGGAGTGGAAGTCTGTATTTCTACAAATGGACCTTAAAAGGAAATGGTAAGTCAGTTGTTGGTGTTAAAGAATTTTTTAACCTTTATCCTGAGAGCAGCTTCCCGAGCATGCACGCTCATTTTCATTTTACCACCGCACCTCACAGTTATACCTCCACACACACACTCACTCCAGGGAGCCGCTCAGTACAACTACAGCCTACGACCGCGGACAGCTGAGCAGCTCCAGCCGAGCAGCTCCAGCCGAGCAGCTGGGGGTCAAGGGCATCTCGACGGTGGCTGTTGAGGGGCAGATTGGCATCTTAGTTATACAAACATTTCTCAGAGCTTCTCAGGGGGCAGAAATAATGTCCTTGGTTGAGTTAAACCTCAAAGCGCAGAGGCAAGGCGTGTTTATTTGTATTGCAGCTTTCAAAAGGGTGATTCAAAGTGCTTTACGTTACACACAACTCGGCATTAAGACAAGATATAACAGAAACAAAATGTGAAAAAGAAATATATATATAAAGAGGCTTTAAAAGAGAAAAACAAAACAGAGGATAAATAAATGAAAAATATAAATGAAAATTGAATCCAGCTGATGAAATTAGGAGAATAAAAAAGACAGTGCGGTTACAGTGCAGTGAGAGATACGAATAAACAGTCCCAAATTCACTTTGATAAAAACCAGAGGCAGATAAAAAAGATTTAACCCTTGGATCAGACCTTGAGTTTACGAGGAGTTCATTCCAGATAAGTAGTGCATAGAGAGGAAGGACAGCTGTTTGTTTGAGTCTCTTCATTTTGTGCAACATCTGTGTGAGTGTGCATTAAATACAGTTCATAATAATTACTTAATAAAAGCTACACAGGCTTTAAAGCAGCTGTGGACAGTGAGCTAAGCTGAGCCAGGTCTACTATGCTGGCTTCCACTCTCTGAATGTGAAAAGTTTAATCAGGAAGTCATATCTTTTTCAAGAAAACAAAGCCCAAGCAAGAAATCATACAATGGCAGGCGGTCCAAGGATGGACCTTCAGCTTGTTGAATTCCAACTCAAATTCAGCCAGCCCAGTGCAAACTCTTTGACACACACCAGCTTAGCAACTGTTCTCTTGCTGCTACAGTTATACGTATTAGACCCAGACCGCTGTAAACCCTGGAGCCTCCACCCCACCAGTCTCTAAAAGTGCATGATTTAAATGGTTCCCATTATCTAGTGTCAAAAAAGTTAAAAAATAGTCACAATAAATTGTGATATCAAATTGTAATTCTTGTTGGATCGCAATACACATCACACTGGCACCCAAGTATCATGATCGTATCAAAACAGGACATTAGCATGTCGTTCTAACCCTGTAAACTATGGCATAAAAATTATTATTCTATCTATATGCCTTCTGTTTTATTCTTAAAGTTGTGACTGGAATAATGGAAAAGGTAAGGATGAAACTCTGACAGTTTTTGTAGTATTGCAGTGTGTGACAGCATTGCTTCCAAAAACCACAAACTGCTTTTGTATTAAGCACATTATATTTCAGTAAATCTGTTCTGTATTGATTTTAAAAGACTCATCACTCATCAGAACACACAGAGAAAAACCTCTATGTCTGTCACAGCAGCCCGAATCTGGAGCTTCTTGTTTTCGGGTACAAAACTTTATGGACTGTTGTATGGCTGTCAACATCACGTGTCTTTGCAGACAAACTGCATCAGCTGATTAAAGGCTGGTCTGTCAAAGCTCAAAGAAACAATGTGTGAATTCAGTTTGAAACTTTTCTAAAAAGAATGAAGGGATTTGGTCATGGTAGCAGAACTGCTGTTAAAGTAAATCATTGGCTAACGTTAACTTACCCCCGACTAAGAATTTTCCTAGTCGACCAATAGTCGTCCTTTAGGGCCATTAGTCGACTGGTCGTCCGCATGTTTACGATGTTAATTAAACTATTAAATTACATATTTTGGGCAGCGCAACACAATGGTTTGAGTTGAAGGTGTGAGAAAGAATAGTCTCAGTAACATTGTTAACCCTGTGCTACATTACAGAGAAATACAAACCGTACTAATGAACCTTCTGCTGTGCGTGCGGCATGTTTGACAGCCTTCTGACGGTCATTTACACACACACACCATGTGTGATCACGGTAAACAGACAAGCTGTAACCATAATAATAATAATAACGATGTCAGGTAACAAACTGCATCGGACTCAGGTCGGGTTTGGTCAGGAAAACGCGGCCCGAGCCGTGCTCTAACTCCAGTCCCTACAGTAAGATATGTATCAATATATGTTTCCTCGCTCATAAAATCTTATGAACTCACATAGGCCAGTACTCCAGGTTCAGGGCAGATCATCACGGATTAATAATAAAATTTTAATTTAATTAAATTTAAATGTTTTTAATAAAGGAGTGTATGTTTAAGTATATAAATATATTGGGTTTTTTTTTTTGTTTGTTTTACAGTGGTATTGATTTTGATATTGAGAAGCATGGAACTTCACTGTTATTGCTGTGGACTACTAAATTTCTGGCAGTGTGACACAGCGAGTGGTTACAGTGCCACAGTGCAGTAAAAAGCTGCTTCAAAATTAATAAAGGAAATACTTGTCCCAGTGCAATAAATCAAAGGCACACATTTTAACTTTGCAACAGGACAAATAGACATTTGTTCCTGTGAAAAATGAATACAAATGACTGTAAACTATGGCCATGTTTACACGAAAACAATCCGCTGAAATCATTTCTCATTTTCTTTTTGAAAAAAGTTCCGCATTCAGACGACAACATTTTGGTAACAATCTCTGTGCACACAGATCCTCAAAAATAACCAAAACGCTGTAATATACATGCCAGGCCAGTAGTTGGCGGTGTGACTTTGTAATGAAACAACACGTGCCTGCGCACATGCGCTTCCTTCTACAGAGTGGTGATGTATAAACAAACAAAATGGCAACCACATGAACATTTGTCTAGACGGACGACGAGGTGGAGTTGCTACAGTAAATCTACACTTTGCTGGAGAAGCGTTGCTGTTTCCAAAAAAACTGCACTCTGGAACCTGTTTTCAAAATGTTGTGTTTTCAGGCACCCAGAACGGCGCTGTCCTGTAAACTGAAATTCACTGTTTTCAGTTGAAATTGTTGTTGTATTAACAGGACCAATGATAACTGTAGATTCAGATGCACATGGGCGTTTGGCTGAGCCCTGACAGGGAAGAGAAGTAGCTTTGCTACATGTTTGTAAACACTGTGGCTAAGCCACTTACAGAGGTCACTGAGAGGTCAGTCTATGTGATCTAGCTCTGTATCATACGCTCTGATAACGCTGCCGTTTGTGTTTAATACATCACTCAATATCATAAACATAAGGATATTTGCATCTCGGACACATGCTGGTGGTTATTAAGACGGCAGTGTGGGATTAAAGAGGATTTCTGATTGATCGGTTGTTGTTTCATAACTCTGCATCAACACTGTTCTCCTGGAAGAGGTCACAGGGTGTGTCAGCCAGAGATCACGGGGACACTGTGTGAGAGTGTGTGTGTGTGTGTCACACATGGACCACATGCTGGTGTCCAGCCTGGAGGGCATCACAGAGTTCTGCCAGAACAAGTTGTGTTACTTGTGCTACCACACACATCGTATGTGAAAAGGTCACAGCGCTGTCCCTGGAGGAGTGGCCGGGAGACCCTGTGTTGTTCATAGACTGACACCGTGTCCCACTTCCATATTACGCACTAACACTATGACGTGTATGTGGTTTTTAAGATTGTTTGAAAGAAATGAATGTGTTGTAACATGTTAATGCCTTCAAAGAATGAAGTCCTAAAAATAATCAGATTTTTTTCTTTCTGGTCCTTTTCTTGGAAATTTCTCGCGATCACAAGAATCTATCAAAATGTTAAAAATAACTACTAAAACGTACTCTTTTTAAGCTTACTTTTTGTTTTGTGAGCTGTGTCAGGCTGAAAGTTTTTGTTCGATTGCTGCAGTGTACTGTCCATTTCTCCACTTTTCTAGTTATGAGTAGTTTTGATAGTGTGTTGTTTTATGTCAATAAACACGAGTGTCCAACATCAGTGGTTTCCAGTATGTTTGGCTAGTGACCTCTTGAAATAAAGCAATATCTGGACTTCTTGTGACCAGTTCACAGTGTGATTTTTACTTTGTTTTAAGAGGCCTAAAGAGATATATTTGCCTAAATCGAAAGCACAGAGAATGGAGGAAAGCTTTATCTCCCGTTCACCTCCATTCAATGCAAACAGACGGGTGAATAAGACATTTGCTTCCAGTGGTAACTTTGCATCATGTGGAGTTCAACTTTGGTGAACTTTGACCTGTGAAGTCACAGCCTCAACCAATAGCGAAGAAGTATGTTTAAAGGAGACAGTGACTGTTGACGTGTTTAACCAGCTGATATTGTTTGATATTGGCCATGAAAAACACAAACTGCCCCACATGACAACTGCTGCCTGGTTAGCCGTAGGGATTGTGTGTGATTAAACATCCGCTTTTGAGATGTTAATTTATTTGTTAACTTTAAGTGTCTTGTTGTCAGATAATGTGCAGGGTTTAAATTCATACTGCACGGAGCAAAATGCCT
Source organism: Cephalopholis sonnerati (assembly GCA_019142605.1). NCBI lineage: Eukaryota > Metazoa > Chordata > Actinopteri > Perciformes > Serranidae > Cephalopholis > Cephalopholis sonnerati. Next base: position 36,015,122 of record JAGQAX010000008.1, read on the forward strand.
CTCATTTCAGCTGAAATTTAATTATAATTTAGATGTTGTTTTATTAACTTTAAAGTGAATTGTTGTCATTTCTGTTGGATAATCTGCAAGGTTCAATGTGCCCCACATTTCAGAGGCACTTTATTCATTTTAGAGGTTATTTTAGTGGTTAACTTTTGACTGAGTTGCCGTCATGTTCACATTCATACCGCACGGCGCAAAGTGTCTCGTATATCAGCAGCATTTAAAATCCAACATGGTTGTTGAAGATTGTGATTAAAGGCTTCAAACGGCTCTTAATGCACAGAATATTTTTTGGGACAATGTTTCAAATACTTAACAATGAATTGTGCTAAATTTTGACTGTTTGAGTGTTATCCTTATTTACAGACAAGTCGACTGGTCTTAATTAAAATTTTCGTTTAGTCGTCAGGGAAATTAGTCGCCAGGAACATCCCAAGTTAGCAGTGGGCATCGAATATAAGAAAATGGAAAATTTGCCAATAACATTATATTTCGTGGTACAGTATTTCTTGGCAAGCTAGCTAACATTAGCTTGCAAGTTAGCTTTCTGAGTCCATCACATCAGGCACTGCCCACGATCGGCAGAAAAATCAATGGTCACTCAACTGCATTTGCTGCGTGACCCTGCCTTTATCCTGCTTCACCTACTTCATTATAATTTAACATCAAGCAGCTCTGATGTACGTGTTGCTGTTATTATCGTCACCTTTTTTCCCTGTACTAGTTTTTCTTTTTAGTTTCTTTACCCACTGTGAAGGTCCAAGGACAGAGGGATGTTGTATGTTGTAAAGCCCTCTGAGGCTAATTATGATTTGTAATACTGGGCTTTATAAATAAAGCTGAATTGAAAATTGAACGTTTTAAATCTGTGGAATTATTTTGAGTGTTTTGCAAAGTGTTCATTTGTCCTTCTGTCTGTCTGTCTGTCTGCATCTTGCACGGTTGTAATGCTATTGCATTGCAGGATAGGACGTAGGTAAGAGGCTGCTGGCTCCCCAACTTTACGCCTCTGGCCCACACTTGTTTCAAGTTGTGGATCGCTGTACTGTGGCTAGAGTGAACCCATCACAAGATGGTCTCTAATTTTTCTACTGTGAAAGTATCACACTCAAATTAGACTGGAATTACAGTTTTCATTCAGCGCCATGTTAACAAGTTAAAGTGGACTCTCAAGACCGAACGCTGCAGTGTAAATTTGTCTTTGAAGAAAAAACACTATTGTTATGACTCATCTTTAATTATCTGATTAGTTTGTTGGAGTAAACAGTTGAGGATCTTTTGCTTCAACGGACAACAAAAGGGATGAGAAAGAAAGAATTCATTTTTTTTAAGGTTATTCCTGGTTTGTCTTTTTAAATAATCAGAACAAACAATTCTACCAAAACACTTTCCAACCTGGTAAAAAACTTATTTCTGAGGGAAAAAAATGACTGTTTTTATTCAGAAGTTCGACATTTGAGGTTTTTTTTTTTTTCTTTTAATTAAACTTTTTTTTCTTGCTTTTTAGTACAGTGAGATTTTTTGCTGATGGCAATGACCTGCGTCTGAACTTTGTGGCTTCTCCCAGTAAATTGGCCGAGACAAGGGTCAAAGCCCTGTCAATATCCCTTGTTAAACCCAGGTCTGTAATGTAAAGAGGATTAGTCTACGTCTGGGAAATCATGCCTCTATCTCTTCATGAAGGATTTTGGACAGAACATGCTGAAACACTAGAGAGCCAGAGGAACATGTTACAGGCTTTAAACTGTTAATCCACCAAGATTGATGCTGCACTCCTACACTATCAGTGACTATTCCATTACAGTCCGTGTACCCTGAGGTCATGACAGGTGGTGGCGTCCCGGGGCGGCGACAGTGGAGACAACTGGAGACCAGGCAGTGGAGTCGCAGGCCGGGGGTAGACTGACAGGTGGTCAGTTAGGGGGGAGAAGGTCGGTGTCAGTGCTACCTATCATGACCTGGGATGGGGTTTCACCTCTTGGGCCAAATGCAGGTCAGTGTTTCCAGGTCCAAAAAGTTTCCGTCAATCGTCAATCTACCTTTTTTGCTTTTCATGGCATATGTGTCATTATCTCAATATAATTTTAAACTTGATTCTAGCCACAGAATCAAGTTTGTCAGTGTATCATTTCCTTAATTTTTATTAAATCATGGCAAAAAGTGAGAGAATATTTTATTCTATTCATTTCTTCTATATTTTTCTACACATTTTGGGCTGTTTTGTGTTCATCTCCATCAGAGAGTAAAGATCAGAGTCATATTCACGAGATGGATAGTATTGTTTTCTGTGTCTGTTGTATCCAAGTATTGAATTTCAAACTCCAGAAAGGTGTGGAAATTTCATTAAAAGGTACTCTGTGGAGTTTTTGACTACTAGTAGTGCTATGGAGCAGTGTCTTTAAGAGTGGATCCCTGTTTCATTTGTATTGTGCATGTTTGCGCTATTCAACCGACAGCACCAAGAGGTGAAGAAGAAGACAGCGAGCAAGAAAACACGAATGTAAGTAATACACGATTTATAACATGGTAATGTTTTTAGGAAGAAGGAAATGCATTCCAAATGTTTGTTAAACTTCCAGGACACACAAAATAAGTTTTGGTGAGAAGCACTGACGTAAACATGATTTGTTTGTCTACGTGAAACTTCTCAGAGCATCCTGAACTGAGCCTAAGCAAGCCAAGGCCGGAGAAAGGCTCAGTGACTACGTTTACATGCACAAAATGTTCCGGTTTTTGCATGTGTAGCACGCCAGAGAATTTAAATCCTGTAGATATATTAAAGCAAGGTAAGACCATCCTGATGATGTGAGCTCAACACTCTGCTTTACTCTCTTGTCAGTCTGGACTTCGTTCTGCCCCTCCTTGTATCCAGAAATTAAAATGGATCCACGCTGTAGTTGACAACGTAAGAAGCTAATCAGGGACGGTTGTAGCTGAAGCAGCCACTTGCAATACAGTAATGGCAGCTCCAGTAGCAACAGGCGCTAACTCTAACGTTAGGAAACACACCAGTGAGTGAAGTTATTGCGAAAGAGTTGAAAACAACAATTAAACAGGAACAAGAGTATGCACTCGCAAAGTTCCTCAAGGGAAAAGATGTTTCTCACCATTCTTCTGGCTGGATTTGGCAAACACTTGATTTATTAACTGGCTCTGCTGCTGACAAAGAAGATGTCCCCTGGTGTTTTGTTACCCTGATTAGCTAATCAGCTAAGTGAGTAGGTGAGTACTCCCGCCCACTGAACATGTTTGGGGCAGCAGCGGGGCCAGAGTGAAACAAAGTGAAACATATTGTTGAGCTCAAGTTATCAAGATCTTTCAAGGCTAGATACCTTCTGCCCTCTAGGGCTGCCCCCTAATAGTCGACGATACTTTCGTCGACCAGAGAGGTCATTAGTCGGCAAGATTTCATAGGTCGCTTGGTCACAGAAAAAAACAAACAAAAAAAACAAAAACAAAAGTGAAACTCTATTAGGAGCTGCCTCTCCTCAAAATAAATCAAAAACTTCATGACTGGACCATGTGGGAATTTAATTTGAAAGGACAGACACAGGAAGTGGCCACGCTCAGCAGTCAGACAGGAGTCATGTTACAAACCAATCACAGCTGACAGATATCTTTCCCTTCTTCTGTAAATATTCAGTCTGATAAACACAGAAAAGTTGATCATGTTAGTGCAGGGCTACCCAGAGCTTTACATCTGTCCCACAGACGATAGGCCTACACACTTATAAACAGCTCCTGGAAGAAGATCAGCTCTGCACTCAGGATCTCAGGTAAATAGGCTATACGATGCTTGTTGAGGTTGCTTTGCAACCTCAGACACAACCTGCCGCCACACTCTTGAAAGCTGGCACAGAAAAGGCACAAGAGCAGTGCCCAGCGCCCGACCTCATGTTTTCCAGGCGGTTAAAGACGCAGCATTTGTACTGCCCCTAATTTACGGGGCTGGTACCTGGTCTGGGGAAGCCCTGCTGCCTTGCTACAGTTGCTCACTAATAGACATTTTCCATTAAATGGAGGGTTTTTAAAAAAAAATCATAGACTGTAACTAAACTAAAATAACAATAGAGAACCATCACTTGTTGTGCGTTAAGATTATCCTGGTTTCAGACCTCTGAACTGGCACCCACATCTCTAATTTGTCCACCAGTGTAATTAAGCCTGGTGTTGTGTCTGTTGACAGCTGCTTCTCCAGGTTAGAAACAAGCAACCACTCAGAGCTTAGTAGGCAGTTAAGAACAGGGATATCATCTTCCTACATAGTTGGCAATCTACATAGCTACATCCATAATATTAGTCTCAATTTACACTCGTACTATAACAACTGAATGAGCAAAACATCTATCAGAATCCACAGTGATTCTTCTGTTCCCTACTTATGGGGAAGAGTTGTGTGAGTGTCCCACAGTTTACCTGTTTATTTATACCCCTAACCTTAATCCAGAGTGCCCTTCACTGCTGTGAGTGTGGCGTCATGCAGAGCCACAATCTGTAGGAGAGGAACCAGTTTGGGAGAGAGCCAAGCTGAGTTTTGATCTAGCCCGAATCAGAGAGTTGTATTTCTCATAGTCTGAACACTAATTGTTGCCACTTCTACAGAGATAAAGCAGCGATTGTGCGGCACTCAGTCTGCTAACTTTTTCGGTTGGTCCAACAAAGGCGCTCAGTTTGTAGAGCTCATGTCTTTGTAGCTCAGGGACAGAAGAGGTAACTCTGGGACAGACTTGCAACAAGAGTACACGCATTGCTAAAACCATCCGTACACAACCTGTGTAATTCAGAACAATTGTTCACAGATTGTATTGTACACACACATACACACACAGCTGCATCACCCAGCACCAATTACCACAGCTGTGACCTCACACGTCCGGGTCAGTGATTCCCACAAAATGGACAAAAAGAAACTTGTCCTGGAATCTCGGCTCCCAATTACTCTGCACTGAGCTCCCCGGGCGGACAATGCTGCAGGTGAGAAGTTGGACGGGGCCCTGTCACAGCTTGGCAGAGGCACAATGGAGCCCTGTGGCAGCGCCTGGAACGGCTGCAGGCACGTTTACAGTTGAAGTGCCAGGATAGAGCTTCATTTGAAACAGGGCTTTCAAGCTAAGATATCTTTCCTCTTTGTGTTTAGTCTTCATAGCCTCATTTCACTCTGTTTGTGAGCACGATCTCAAGACGGTTCCACTTCATTTCAACTTTGACACACTTCACATGCTGACAGTCAGTACATTTACATGCACGCAGTAGTCGAGCTAAGTGTATCAGTAGCAAAGGCTTATTGGCTAAAATGACTTTACTTTATGCTTGTGACTTTTTCAAAGGGTTACAAAGAAAAGTTCCCTCTGACTCTTGTCCTGGCACTTATGCTCAGTACGTTTACATGCAGCTTGAGAAAATCAAATTATTGGCTTAGTCCGACTAAAACTAGACTTTTAAATGCATGTAAACAGCTTAGTCCGGCTGAAATTAGACTATCCGTAGCTTGACTAACACACCTAGATAATTCGATTGAAAAATCGAACTATTGCTGCGTGTATCCACTCAGTCCGACTGGAGTCGGACTCGGCGTTCTGTGCATGCACCACTTTTTCTTTTGCAGGCTTTCACCCAGAAGAAGAAGTAGATGACGTAGCAGCAGTTCACTCCCAGAAAAACAAACAAACAAACACCATGGCGACTGACAAGCAGAAGAAGAACTTCTGGACGGACAAGGAAACTACATTCATGCTCCAACAGCTAAAGGAGCTAAACATTATTCCTCTTCAAGTCAACTGGAACTAGTTCATTTTCTCTTTTGCATGTAAACTCAGACAAGACGAGGAGTCCGGCTTGACTGATTAGCTGAGCTATGAGCTTAGCTCGACTACTGCGTGCATGTAAACGTACTATTTGTGTCAGCGCTACTCCATTGTGGTCTGTGAGTGAAAACACATTAAAAATGCTACGCACATTTAACAGCATCACCCAGATGTGCCGATAACCAGGACATAGGGCTGAGCAATATGTTGGTATTAACATAATGATACGAGACTAAATATGTGAATTTGGATATAGCAATTAAAGTGTTTTTTGTTTTGTTTTGTTTTAGCTATTATTTGCCTTTACACACTTAGTTATTATATCCATATTACTGATGATTGTTTATCAAAAAACTAATTGTGTAAATATTGTGTGAAAGCACCAATAGTCAACTGCACAATATTGCTGCAAAATCAATACTGAGGTATTTGGTTAAAAATATCATATTCGATTTTCTCCCTATCGGCCAGCCCCATGGGTGCGAGGAAAAAACAGTTTATAGCCTGTTGTGACCTGTTTCCTTCTGGCAAGTATTTGTTCAGTGTTAGTACAGTACATTACAGAGGTGCTGGACATGTTCTTTGTTTTTATAATTAAAATAGTTTACCAAAATGTTCCCTTAATCCAATGCAAGAGGATTTGGTCTATCTTTGACACTTGCACTACTGTCTGTTCAAAATAAATGAAAAGAAAAGGGTCCTTTTGCATTTGTCTTTTTTATCATTCGCTGTACGGGACTCCCACCAAAGTGTAACTCCTAAACCAGGGTATGACCTAAACCGTGACTTTTATGTACCCTTACACCCCTACAAACAAGATATTTTGGGATTGGGGCGATTTCATGTTAAGTAAATAAATAAAAACAACATTTTGCCCATAAAAATGGCTTCAAGTAGTTTGAAACAATAATAAGTTGAATTAAACACCTATGTTGGAAGGAAAAATATAAACTCAGAATACACTGAGTATAATGTATTTTTATTTGATGGGGAAAATTTAAGCAGAAGGAACCTAATGGATTTTACCATGCCAGCTAGAAAATCTGAAAAGAGTCAGGGAGATGTGAAATGAGGGAGAGAAGAGAGGAATAAAGCAGGGTGATGAGCACAGATACTGTAGCAGTGCTGTCTTTAGAAAACAGAACAGCGGTATGTGTTGCCGAGAAAGGCTAAGGTCAAAAACAGAGCCCTGCATTGATTCCACATATGTGGTAAGGTCAAAAACTATCATGGGACCTTTGCCCCTGGGCAGTTTCCAATCATTCTGTTTCTCATAATCTGTGGAAAACTTGCCTGCTTTTCACAGTTCAATGACCACTCAGCTCTGCAGCAATTACACTGCCCTCTTTGCACCCAGACAGTTCAATGCCATGTACAAGTGATCTAATGTGATTTAGCTTTCCCATTGCTCTGAGCACAGTGAATGTTTTTAAATACTGTGTAGGACGATTGTATTCCCATTGAATCGATTAGATGTAGGCAACCTAATGAAGAGTTGTAGAAGTAGATCATAAATACGCCTTTAACATACAGACAGCTCCCTAAGGAACTGTACGGTGTTTTAAGAGCTTAAATGGTTTACTGATTTGTAACCAGATCAGCTAAAACTGAGCTTTACGGAAACTAGCACACAGTAAAACCTAGCTGATAGGTTGTGGGTAAAAACTGACATTACTCTTGATGTCAAAATGACTGATACATGTCCTGTATATTGTTGAATGTGTTAACAGTCAGTTGGCAACCAATTACGATGGCCCCCTTCTGCACACAAAACTCAATTGATAAACCCCAGGGGCCATGTGAAGATGACTTAGTGGGTCAAATGCAGCCTGCAGTTATCGCAGATAGTGAAAGAGATGCACTAACACACACACACACACACACACACACACACACACACACACACAACGTGCAGCGCATACACAAAGTGGAAACAGACGGCGCTAAAAATAAACCATCTGAAATATTTAACTTACTGACCCAGAAAACAGCCTCAGTGTAATATGTTTGCACAAGCAGAGGACACCACGGCGACAGAGCCATGATATCATTAGGGCTGATGGTAACTCTTAATAAAATGCTACGTACTGTACTGTCTGCTGCATGTTAGCGCATCATTGTTACATGCAAATGAAGCACATATGTCGAAGTTGTTTAGTCAGTTATATAAGGCTGATATAAAATCACACAAAGAGTCATTAAATCAGGTCACTTGGCATCATGTTTCCTCAGAGTGGCACTCGAGCAATTTAGTACTGCACTTCCATGAAGTCACAAGACAGAGAAAAAAAAAAAAAGAGTGGTAAAAATAATAGCAACAAAATCCAGATTTTACGTCCCTGTCATGGGTCAATCTCCAAAACACTACATTTCCCATGATGCAACCAACAGCATCAAGTGAAAGTACCTAATAACGTAGAAAGATCTTGCTACTTTCAGACTGACACAAACGTCATTTTCACGGCCAGCGACAACATTGTGTAAAAACTTGGTCTAAAGTCAACAGCGCAGTATTTATCTAGCTATTTAAAGGGCGCATTATTAAGGTAGTAAGATGCCCCGACATAGGCGGATACACAACATGCCTATACTTCACACCAGGCGCATTCACACCAGGATAGTTCAGGGTGACTCGGTTCGACTGGGCGGGGAATGACGAAAAATTTCACACCTTCATTTGGTTCAGTTCACTTTCACACTGCACTTTTTAAAGTGAACCAAACCGTCTGGACAATGTCACGCAGTTACAACAGCTGCTCGTTTGGGGGCAGTATTGCCTGAAATGACCACTGACCAGGAAGAAAAAAAGCATGAGGAAGAAGAAAACCCAGCTCATCGACTGGCTAGGACCGAAAACAGAAATCCATCCCCTTGGTCACCACAAAAACAATGCAGCAACATCAAATTTATGCAGTCTTGGGGTTTTTGTTTTACGTCTGCCCATGAGACATTTTCCAGCTTTTTCTTATTTTACCTCTGCTTCTCCCAGTTCACGCTGATGGCTTTGTTTTTTTTCTACCCAAAAGGCACTGCACTCTACATCACTTCCTCTCTTTGGTTTGATGGATAGTCAGTTTGCATTTCCCACTGTAAGCAAACTGCACCAGAGTTCACTTGCAAGTGAACTAAGACCCCCAGTTTTCAAGCGGACCAGGGTTCACTCATTTGGTCTGCACCAGAGTTCGAATGAGCCTTCACACCACTCCAAACAAACCGAACTATCCGTGGAAGTGGCCCAGGGTTCGTTTAAAGTGGAACAAATAGCGCCAGTGTAAATGCGTCTTTATATTCTCTTAAATCTGAACATAGCAGAGAGAAGAGCAGAGCTGCTGTCTGACTCCCGATTAAGAGAGACGCTGCGTGTATTTAGGCACAAAAAGCAGCATAATTTCGATTATTTTAGAAGCCAAAACATTTAGTTCTGGCTCCTCTGTCAACTTTAACTATAGTTTTCAGTTTGGCTGTTTAAATGTCCCACAGTTTTCTCTACAATGACATGACTATAATTATATTACTCTCAGCAGAAACCTGCACGCTTCCTCAATTTGCCAGATCTGCCATATAAATAGCAGTGCACCAGGTGCATGTGCATCTGGCTTTTAAAGACAATATGAGATGAATTCATGTTACACCCAAAACACACCTAAGAATAATTAAGGGACTAAATACACCCCCTTGCGCCTTACCTTGCACCCAGATTATGCTCCTTGCAACGAACAAAAGTGAGTTAGACACACCCAAAATGCACTTATGTCATGCACTAGACCATGCGCTATAGATTGTTTAAACATGGCCCTTAGAGTCTGTATTTAGTCTTAGAGTCTGTGAGGCTGTGATTATGTCGGAGCTCCACTTACAAGGTTGTGAATACCCCAAGTGGGCGGTGTTCATATGGACTCTTCTTGTGAATATGGTAAATACGATCCTATCTGAACGCAGCATTAGGAACAGCAGTCTTTTAAGCTAAATGCTAACACAGTGACAATATAAGCATAATAATATTTTAGCAGGTGTAATGTTGACCATGTTTGCAGTCATAACTTAGGCTATCAGCGTGCTAGCATTTGCTATATTAGCAATAAATACAAAGTACAGCTGAGACTGATTCATTGTCATTTGTTTTGCAGGTATTTAGCCATAAACCAAAGTATTGGATAAATTAAAATAGTGAATTGACTTCAGCACTCGAGGTTAAATCAGAGTATCACCAAAGTTATGACAATTCACCCTGGGCTAGACATGAATTTGTGTACCAAATTTCATGGTAATCTGTCCGACAACTGTTGAGGCATTTTTCCTAAAACCACAAATATGATATGAATGATAACCGCATCATGGCGCCTGAGAGAAACATTCAGGGGATCACCAAAGTCAGATGGCTTCATCATCTGGGAATTATTAAAATCTGTACAGAATTTCATAACAATCCATCAAGCAGTTGTTGAGATATTTTCGTCTAGACCCACGCGCTGGACCGTCCGACTAGCAGACTGACATTACCATCCCTAGAGCCATGGCTAAAAACCACAAAATATATTTTCAGCCCTCCCCGCCACAGGTAAGACCCAAGAAATGATTTTAAAATGATTCTTGATGGCACATCTTGGCCTGGTCTCCCTTCAAAAGCATCTTTAATCTCACTGGGCCTGTCCTGGGAAAAGTTCATTAGAAGAATCAAATCAAATGAAGTGAGAGTCAAAGTTCCTCAGTGACCCCAGACGTGTCCTTCTTAGGCTGGTCAGGTTGACGAGGAGCACACGATGATTGGCATGGCCTCCTGTCCTGCTTGCAGCTAAACAGCCATGTCCATATTCAGCAATGATATTGGCCTCTAACCCCCAGTCCAGATGCCATTACCATTTTAGAGCGTCCGGGCTGGTGCACAACACTATCAATATTAATGTTCTGTGACTGAGGCGGCTTTGGAAGAACTTTCTCCCACATCAATATTGATGGTGTTGCCATACATTGGAGTCGGGGCCCTCTTTAAGGATTTATAAGAGGAACGCTGGTGGGGGGTGGTGTCTGTGTGCGAAAGGGGCCAATGCCATTTTTGGTCTGCACCTCAATGATGTACATTTTCCTGCCGTTCAGAGCAATTTCCGTGGGAGAGGGGTGACTCCTACCCATGCTTGATGAGATCTGAGTGGAGAGGGGTTGTGCCGAGACAGATCCAATTCCCCCGCAATGCTTTGCCGGAGATGATAGTTATGGAAAAATGAACGTTTCATTTCAGGGGATCTGGGAATGCTAAATGGGGGTCTGTTGATTCTGGAGAAGGGGGTATTGCTTTTGGGACATCTTCACAAACAGTCCACTGTTGGGGCCACACACGTAGACACAGATCCAATTCATTACAATATTAGCTTTGGAGCTGCATCGCTCTATATATCATGTGTCGGGAGGGCGTGCTTGGTAAAGAGTTTCAGGCCTGGCTCTTTTGTCATGCATTCAAATATAAATCATGCGGCGAGGAAAAAAAAAAGAGGAAATTAATGAAACTCAAAATGAACTTTGGCTTTGTCTTGTTCTCATAAACCATTTGGTGGTTGAGATTTTCAGCTGCATTTGTCATGCTACATAAAAGATTATGGGTTGCAGGGAGCCATGGAAAGCTGAAGGAGGGCTGAGTGTTTTGTAATGCGGTGACACAGCAGCAAAAGATATGAAATGACTACTTAAATAAAGCCATTGAATATCACTGACTAATAAATCACATATCATTGAGCTTTTTTTACAAGAATGGACTGCAGAGGTTCTGCTAATATGGATTATTATCATTGTCAATCAATGCACTATTAATTGATTTTTTGGCCATCTGCGTGCAGCAGAACAAGCCGTAAATACATCACCTACATACCACATAATAGAGTGGAAGATAGATCGATAGATAAAATTTACTGTCTGTCCCAACAGTGACAGAAAGTCTAAATGGACAAAGCTCAACAACACACGATTCACATTTAAAACAAATATAAAAAGGACAGTTTAAAATTAAAGTGCAGTGTCTATTTTAGATTGTTCAGGTTGGTTATTGCAGAGGGAATAAAGGATTTCTTGTCAATGTTTTTCCAGGCGAGTGGGACTTTTAGTGTCTGCCTGATGGCAGTAACTGGAAGGAGTGGTGGAGGGGGTGAGAAGGGTCCTCTGTGATCAGGGTGGCTCTCCTGATCACTGAGTGGTTATACAGTTCAGATAGAGGAGTTTAAGGTTGTAAGTTTTGTTTTGTGTTTGGTGGTGCGTGAGTTGAACCAGGATGAAATGTTGAAGATGAGAATGGATTCAAACCAGAGTTAAAATGTCCTTAGCAAATGTGTTAGCATTTGTACAGTGAGCATCATTAGCATTCATTTTGAGTTGTGTGTGTGGCCACCTGACAAATGTAAATCCAGTATTCACATGCCTTTTAGCGCAGGTCTGATTTCCAGCAACTCCTGAGAAAGAACTCTGCGACCACATTCACAAACATTCTAATGGCTCATGATCAGTGTTAAATACAGAGACGGAGACGGTGACCGAAAGAGCTTTCTGTTCGTACTCTGCCTTCATTTCATCCGTATTTGTGCACATGCTCTGAGAGCTTACAGATACGGAAGACACAGAGCAGCACCACCGGAGATCATGGAGGCACTGTAGCGTAGTTCACGCTAGAGACGACTGTTGGAGACAACAAAGAAATTTAAATAATGACGAAATGTATTGGTAGTATAGTGAAAAGATTTCCGATTGATGGGATTGGCTGTCCTTTTGTGAGCCCACAAGGTGTGGACACCCAGAGGAAATAAAATGAACTGCATCACAGTATAAAACTGTTGAAAAGCGCTGTTCTGACAGGGTGATCGCTCTGCTGATGGAAGGTCGAGGTCGACCCAAGTCATCACTGCTGCACTGTTGCATTTTTCCAGTTGCCAAATATCTCAGTGTTGCGATCATTTGATTTCTGACGTTATAGTGTTATTGCGTTGGGTGGGAGATGTGAGCGCATCTCTCATGAGATCCACCACAAACATTATCCCTGCGCCACCTAATCTGCAGTGTTTCATTAACTCCCTGTCATTCAGCATTTGGAGAATACTCCTCCAACCTCTTTGTCTTTCTACAATTTTCTCCTCTGCTTAAGAATCTCTGAAGTCTCTCAAAAATCCTCCTCCCTACTCCGAACAGTTTTTCACCTTAAGAGGTCTCTTCAGGGCGAAGACGCTCTGTGAATCACTTTTATCTTTAATTCTTAAAAATGTCATAACACAAACAATTTTATTGGGACCTCATCACCAGGAGCAACTCTTTGTACAAGGACGCTTTGTGAGTACGGACCCTGGCTCTTCGGCTGCTCAATGCTCCACTCTGTTCATCAGCTAGCTGATAACTCCTCTGTTTCTCATTTAGCACTGGGCAAGTAGCGTAATGTAGGTTTAAGAGCTTTTGTTTGCTTTAAACAGCTGCCTGCTGCGGCTGAAATGGTGCTATACGAGCAATGACAGCGAAACGTAACAACTAGAGGTCGACAGATTCTGGATTTTTAAAGGCTGATATAATGACGACAGTTTGGAACAGGAAAAGGCTGATAGCTGATCCCCCCCCCACTGACAGTATCACACATGGACTTAACATTATTTTTTGAGCTATTATTTTTCCTCAAAGTCAACCTAAGGTTCTCCGATACACAATGGTACCTTGACTTTATGTGTGAAGCTTCCACATAAAACAATGATCAGAGATGGGCAGCATTTCTGTTTCTTGTATTTGAAATCCCCATTTCGATGACTTGAGTGTTTCGTAATAGGTAAAAAAAATTAAACTGTAATTTGAAGCAAGATATTTTAAAGTGGATTAATTTTGTGTTTTTGAAACACTCCAATGATTCACAAAACAAAAACAACACTAGAAACACAAGAGGGAAACCTTAGAGGGCTTTTATTTTGAAACTAAGGCTTTTAATTTGTGACAGTAAGTGGCAGCATTCACTCAGTCACAGACTTTAATACCTAATATTGCAACAGTGCTGGACCAGTTGTTGCGATTGAGCCCGAAACATATGTTAATACCATAAAACTTAAAAACTAGTCCCAATTTAACACCTATTCCCTTTTACTAGCCCGGTGTAGCTACACATTTTGATAAATAAATGCCTGTCTCAATTAGATGCCTGGTTTGGTTGCCAAGCAGCTCATTTTTTCATAGAAGTTCTTCAGATATATAAAACCTCAAATTATGTGTCTATTCCTCGATTAAGATATACATATTCCTTTATTCCATAAGGCTCCTTAGATGAAAAGAATCAAAAGGGTTTTTCATGAAAATGAATCCAAGTTGTGAGTACGTGTTGCGTCTGTGTCCCGGGTGCCGTAATCCTTGAGTGCCTTAACTCTCTCTCAAATGCTGTCTGTCAGAGCTAGGTCAAATGAATGACTAATAATCGATATGTTATTCACACTGGTTTTATGTTTCCTGATCTTTGCTGATTAACAGTTGTGTGTCAAAAGGATAAAGAAAGAATTAAAGGCCTGTCTCATGTAGACACACGTCCCAAATACAGGTCTGTTGATTTCAGTGATTGAAACAAATAATAGCCCGGGCTACTAACTGAAGTTTTACAGTACATTAAAATAAAGAAATATTTCTGGCTGCGTGATGTATGTTCCTGCATGACTGATTGGTTTGTTTAACATCCTATCGGCACCAATAATCGACCAAATGGATAAATCAGTTGACTTCTATAACAACACAGTTACAGTATGTTAAACCAAAAATAATTTCAAAATAAATAAAGAGCTGCAAGTTATAGTGCGGCTTATTTTTTATTATGAACTATTGTATTTATCATTAGTTTTATTATAATTAATTTATTAATGTATTATTGTTATTTATTATGAAAATGTCAAAAAAAACAATGATATTTCTAATGATATTTCATTTAGGTGTCATCTTTAAGTTATTTGGTCTGACTGAAAAGAAACAGACATTTTAATGCTTGTTCCTATGACAGATAAATGATTGAAACAATCCTGATATATTTAATAAATGCTGTCTCTGTCTCGAAAGTGATATCAACTAATCAACTAATTTCTGAAGCCCCAGACTGCAGTGATTCGACCCACCTGCCACCATAGTGACTCTCACACGTGTGGGTTTCTTCAGCTGAGCAGAAAGACTCCATAGTCAGTCTGTTTAACATTTAGATAGAATTAAGCAACAACAGCCTCATCACATCTTATCAGGTTATTGATCCTTCAAACACCGGTGTCAGTGTCAGTGTCGAGCATCCAGCGTCTCTCAGGACAGCTGAGAATAAACATGTTACAGAACAGAAAGCCTCGCTGCTCTGACAAGACAAGGGTCACGGATACAACTGTCCAGCCTCCCCCGCCCTCCTCTTCACTTAATGCTCTGCTACATTTTGATGGTGAGCCAGTAAGTGGGACCTCTTTGGGGAGACAAAGAGTGACCTCAATTCAATCTGACATCCCACCTATCGATCTGGGCCGCCGTATCCCCCAGAGATGGACGTCTAGCTCGCCCTTGTACTGCTAACATCCACATTTAACAAACAAGACAAAAACGTGCCTTTTTATTAAACAAAATCCCTCCATATGTCTCGCCTCCTCTACCCGAGTCTAAATTACACACACGGCGACCTGCTTTCACGGGCCTTTCCTCCTCCCACATAGGGCACTGTTCATCTTCGGCGGGGCCCTTTTGCTAAATTGAAAGTGTGTCATAACATATAGAGGAGGTGTCTGGCTTAAATGCATGTGACTGGCGCCGATGTCATCTCTGTCAAAAGGAGCAGCCCTTGTATTTTTAACAGGGGGACTGTGACATGGACCCAGGACAATTACTGTCAGAGCACACGGGGTGATGAATCTGCTGCCTTATTGTGTTTGTCATCTCGACCTCTGGCTGGGACCTGATTGGTATGGTCGCCTACCTACAGACGGCTCAGATGGATGCATTGTTCCTGTCCTGCATGTGTAAATGTGTGCATCATAGCACTACGCTGCAGCCTAATTGACCCGCGCTTGGTTTGGTGAAGTACTCATGCATCATGGGGTGAAATATGGACGTCAAAAAATGAGTCATCGGTTTAAAAACAAATACAACACCTACGCTTGCAACATGAACTGCAGCATACATTTCGAGTATTGTCTTTGAATGTAACTTTTTCAGGATATATCATAGTACATTTTAGTCTCTTTTTTTCAGTTTATATAGAGCATGTTGGGACATTGTCTTAACATTTTTAAGTATTTAAAGCTCATAGGTTTTTGAGTTTTACTTTGTTTGAAATATAAATACCCAGTTTTTGGGGGTTTTTTTGAAAGCTGCTTTTCAGTCATATCCTCTGTCCCCAATTAATGGTTGTTTTCTGAAAATATATCTCCACAAATAGAAAGTGTACAAACACATTAGGACTGGGACAATCTCCTGACTCAATACTACTACAATACTTGAGCAATGATTCAGTATGTATTGTGATTTTTAGGTATTCTGATTGATGATATTATGACTATTTTTGTTTACTTTTTCAGCACTAGATCATGAGAAACATATAGATAATGCACTTCTAGGGACTGTACAATATCATAAGGCATATTTACAAAAACAACGCACATCACATCAGCATCATATACTGCGTAGAAAAGTGGTAAATTAACTAATAACTGTTGTAATAACTGTATTCCAGTTAAGCACTTTGTGACCTCTGTGAAAGGTGCTATAATAAATATACCTAAGTTACTTACTAAAGTGTATGTTACATTTACAATAAAATAAATAAATAATATACATTTTGAAGTATACTTAAACTGCTACACTTAGCTGTCCCTGCTCATCAAGCTTGCAGTGTTTCCCATACATTGATTTATTTGTGGCCGCTGCCCTCACCCTGCTCTCACCACCTCTCTGTTTATCAGACCACAGGACACAAGAATTAGCTAGCTAGCCACCACACAGTCACTCTACCTCTTCCCACCTCCAGCAGACTATTCACGGAGATGAGAGTGGGCCAAATCTCCAGAAATGGACTCAGTGGGAGCTGTAGCAAATCAAATTTAGCCAGTGCAAACTCTAGCGCTATGGTTCACAGTGGTCTTATCTGTGTCACAGCAGCAACAGAAAGTTTGCTGATCTGGGGGGGAGTTAACACTGGGCTGGCTGAATTCAAGAATTTGAATTTTGATAAATCAGATCAGATGGATGGGTGGAGGAGCAGCTGCTGCAGAGGAAAACCTTTAGACCCCCTGCAATGAACAGTAAAGTGTCACTTTCACTGCGAGTGATGTTTTGCTGCTGCGTCCGTACCCTCTGAGAGAGTGATGCAACAAATTACTGAACGGTATATATATGTTCCAACATCAAAACGTGGCAGCAGATGTTTTAATCATGACGGGGCCGCCACAAATAAATGAATGTATGGGAAACCCTGATATGACTTTAGGTTACCAGTAAATTACCACGCTAAAAGCCGCAACATCTTTCTACCTCTACATGTAAAACATATTGATTCACGCATTAAAAAGCTGATTAAATAAATGTTAAAGGAAAATCGCAATACTAGTGTGAACCAATTTTTTTCCCACCCCTAAAACATGGAGAAACAACCCGAAATGAGCAGCTGATTACACCAGAGTTCCTCTTAATAAGTTAAGGAACAAACAATAGTTAAAGCAGCAGCATATAATGAGGGATAATTGCAGATCATAGCTTTAAAAAACAGTTTTCCCCCTCTCTGTGGTTTTATTGTTATTTTAATGTTTTGTTTTCTTTCTGTTTGCTCTTTTTTAATATTCCAAATAAATACAAGTTGTTCAACAAAGCAAGAAATTCTCTCTAAATGCACAAAGTTCCTGCACCTTAGTGTACAATGTATAGCTACAGTAATAACCTCATATTTTTAATATGCAAAGTAATTTACCCTCAAAGAAATAACCTGTAATTGCTGCACCTGGTTCTGATATTTACTGGCTCTGATTTGTATCTTGAAGCAACGTGTTTGGCTTTTATGGTTTATGCTGAGCCCAGTGTTTGCCATAAATGGCAGGTGTGCAAAATTGAAGTGCAAAAGTAATTCAGCTCCTGCCATTCAAAGGAGCTGTGTCAGTTTGATTTACCTGTACACATAAACATGCACTCACACACACACACACACACACACACACCTTTGGGCCACATGTGTTTTTTATATTCATATGGTGAGGCAAAGAAAAAAAAATGTGCGCCTCCAAAATGGAGGTTGAGGGGTCATGGTGTTTGGCCAGGAGTGACAGCTCTGAAAATGAAGGCATAAGTCAATCGGCTACTCTTCATACACACACACACACACGCACAAACACACACACACACACACACGGGAGGCAGGATGGCGGTGGGCGGGTAGGACAGAGGGTGGGGATTGAGGGATTGGGGGAGGTAGTTGGAGGAGGGGAGGCTGGGTGTAAGGGGCACAAGGTTACCATGTGGGGGGAGTGTGTTTTGTGTGTGAGTGTGTGCGGTGAGAGAAAGGGAACTCGACATCATGTTTGAGAGTCTAGATGCACAAACTTGTTCTTGTCTATCTTCAGGTCTTTTCCTTCAGTCTCTGTCTGACTGTTAACACTGAGAGCTACCAGCAGCTATATTTACCCAAACTTGAACATAGAACTATGCACGCACACACACACACACACACACACACACACACACACACACACAGTGACACGCCTTGAACCCAAAGGTCAAAGACCATGTGTGTTCTTTCTCCTCTGTCTCCCCTATCACACACACACACACGCACACAGGGTCCTGATGTTGTTTGCTTACTTTCTGTCACACACCACGCAGGCCTGTATCAACATTTAGGCTGCATCCCGGCATGAGTGCGAGGCGACCCCCACTTGGCTTAAAATCATCGATAGATCCACAGTATTGATTGGCACATGTGCTTCTTTCCCTCATCGAATCAAAGTGCTCCTTTGAAAAGAAACATCTGCAGGCGAGCATCAAAATTATTCATCCTTGATGATCTGAGGTTAAAGTGTGTTATTATTATCAGCAGATGAAATCTGAAAAGTACCCTGCTGCTACTGATGGATGGGCAAATATACTCTAAAGACTACATCACAGATTTCAACACAGTCAACAGAGACTCCATATCAAGTTCCCTGAACTACTCTCTCTTCACCAGCAGCAACACACAGAGCACAGAGCATCCCTCACTGCCTGCTAGTACCTTAAAGTTTGGGACATATAAAGCATGTGGCTGCAGCGTCCAAGATTCAGTTCTGAGCAGAGACCTTTGCTGCACGTCATTCCCATTTTTCTCTCAACTCCCCTCATTTCCTCTCTTTCTCTATACTGTCAACTATCCAATAAAAGCAAAAATGACATAAAATATTAATGAGTGAATTGTACAACACTGCAAGCATAGCTTTAAAAAGAGCAGTCCACAGATTTCATCAGTGTATCATAGGTTCTGCTCAACCTTTGAAAACAGTTGTGTGATACCTTCAGTGATTCTGGGAGGGGGCTTTCTAATGTCTGAACAAAGTATGGAAAGACATCCACGACAGGGCTGGGCGATATGGACAAATGTTCATATCTCTGTATTTACAGGCAATATACAATATATATCTCAGTATTTTGTACAAAATGGACTACATGTTTTCAGTTGCAAGTCGAAGCCATATTTAAAATGTCAGAAGCAGTTTTATAAAACAGACCTTGATCAAAATAAAATGCAAAGACAGGGATGTTATTCCCCTGTTTGAATTGCTGATTCAAAACACACCCAAACCACACATTAAACATGGCTTAATAGAGACAATTTCAAACACAAATACACAAATCGGCCTTATTATAACTCGCAGCATTCACAGACAAAGCATTTGTCTTTATCTGGACACATTTTCCCCACAAATACAACATGCTAATGTTTTTAGCACAAGCCTATGGCATTTTACATTGTATAAATTAGCCTAGCAGCTAGCAGACATTTCCTCTACTCATATGAAGCCAGGGACAACAGCAACATTTAACAAACATAAGGTATACATTATGCAAAACATGCCGGTCAAAAACTGCTGAGGGAGAGGCAACAAGTTCCAACTTTGTTTGCCATTTCAAGTTACCAAAGAATGGTAAGTCTAGGCTCATATTAACATAACTAGTGAGCTAATGCTTGGCTAATGTTAGCTTAACAGCTAAGTAACTTTCTAACAAACTTGTTTTAACAATAAATGAAATTTTAAAAAGCATTCATGATATTTGTAAATTTGATATTGGTATTATTTTTATTAAAAAGTTACTTGGGAGTTTACAGTCTAGACTTGGGACTGGCTCAGGATTTGCCTGCCTGGACTTGGAATTTGAGCACCAAGAGTTGAAACTAACTTGTGACTTGCAAAACAATGACTTGGTCCCACCTCTGATATTTTTGTACTGTTCAAACCAAACATGTATCTCTTACAGCTGTGCTTCACAACTTCACAAATCCACTATGAATGTACTGCAGGTGACTAGCAAACAAGTCAAGTTTGTAAATGACACACTGTATTTTTAAGTACAGTGAATTTCTAACACAGAGCTTTTATTTTGAAGTGCTGTTTCCTGCTGTTGAGTCAGTGACTATCAGACAGCTCCGTAACAAAAAAGCAAACTAGCGCAATGACATGGTCAAATACAAGTGTGGCGCTGACTGGATTAAACTGTGTGGATCTTGAACTAATGATTAAGGAGAAATCTGGACGCCATGGCTTTAACAACTGGGAATCAATGTTCTACAAAGTGTCAGCTGAGTGCAGACTGTCACCTCTCTGGACACTCCTCCGTCCCAATGAGCTGGTGTTGCAGCTCCGCAGTTCAGAGCGATAATCCCATCTGTCGGCGATTTTCTCCCTACAGCCGCGCTGTCCTCCTTCACCGCCGTGGGGTGCACGCATGGCCGTCATCTGCGACGCTGACTGATGACGTCACTACATCGCGTTTCGATGGCAGCTTATTCCCTGCATAGGACACCGGGAAGTGCAGTCCCAGTATCTCCCAAGGTTCCACTCTTTGCTCCTGTAGCTACCATGACCCGCAACATGAAAAGCCAAATCTAGCAGGTGATGGCATCAGTCTTGTTTAAATCTCGTGGTGCTCAGAGACAGGCTTATTGTGGCTTCTGGAGATATGTCAGTGATGCTAAAGCACAGTGATCCCTGCCTTCCCTAAACTCTGACTTCATTAATTTAATACGACATTTGGCGTATTCAGAGATGTCATCGGTGACATGCATCCATTCCATGGCGCTGATCTGAGTATTTATCTAGTCATCATGTCTGATCTGGCCATGGCCTACAGAGGAACACTATCTGTAAATATTTGAGTTATGAATATAATAATGGACATGATATATATATATATATATATATATATATATATATGTGTGTGTTGAAAAAAAAAAAAAAAAAGGCGCCATGTTATGTCCATCCATAGACTGGACTGGTCAGTTTTCTATCTGGCTCTCATTTATAGGCCTCTCTGCAGCTCCTCCTCCCACTTCTGTGTAGACAATTCAAGCCTTTCCCGGCTCCAACCCAGGGAGATTAAGGTGATTCTGATAGACTCCCACACATTCTAATTGTTATGGCAATATGTGCAAGTTCCACATTTTAAAAAATATATCCATGCTTGCAGCTATTTAAATTATAAATTATTAAATAAATAAATACATTAAATTAAAAGCATCAACCTCCCTGAGTTTGAAAAAAATCTGTGTAAAGAAAAACTACAGGGGACAAGATGACTACAACCATCCAACTATCGACCAGACTACATGCTCATTTTGTGTGCTGCTTTGAACATATTTCCGTGCTGCTGTGAGTTATGTGACAATAAAAGACAGCAGAAAACTTACTGTGAACAACAGAATTTTATTTTAATTAATGGATAATCCATATTTCCAAACAAAAGTAGAGGGGATAAAAACAAACTCTTAGGAACTTTCTGTGAATTCACGTATCAACAGACGGCTTTCTACGGTCCCAGATGGCTTTTCCAATACCAATGTTAATACCACAGTGCCATGTTGGAAATGTGAGACAGGTTGTTGAAACAAACTCGCTTCCACGGAGGGGAAGAAAAGAAAAAAAAAAACAACTTAAAATAGTCCTACACTAAGTCACAGTCATAAGTCCAACTGGGATAATATTGTAACATAGACTGAGGTTTTCAGAGGTTAGTGATACTGTTCTCTACGGTATCGGTACAATAAGCTCAAATGACATGAGTCGAGGGGGTTTTCCCTACATGACAATATCATCAGGAAGAGGAAAAGAACTCACGTGAGGTTTAAAAAATGAAAGTGCTGATGATGTTAAAACAGAAATGTCTCTTCTTTCAATTAATGCGTTAAAATCTCTGTATTTTGAGTCATTTTTCTACGACTTTACGCACACATTTATCACTTTTACATCATGTGAGTTCATTTCCTCTCCTGACAGGACATAATACCTGTTATAACAGGTAACGAGAGATTATGGCACAGTCATAAGATAAATGCTCAGTGACAAAATCTTTGTTCTAAGGCAAGTACAGCTAGTTTTGTAAAATGCTCCCCCCCAGTCCAAAAGGTCCAATATTGACAATCATGACAATAAAACAATAACGAGGATGAGTTGTGTCACTCCTGTGATGACGACATGTAATGAGCTTTAACGGGCCTTTTGAAAAAGTAAAAATGTAAATCAATCAAATGGCATGAGGGTAGCAAGAATCTACCAGTGCTGTGATTTTACAGGAGTGAGTAAGTGTAGGTTCTGACTAGTTTACAAGTGCCTATGCTTTTATTTGTATTTTTTTTACAAACTCCTTCTCTCCCCCTGAGACCCAAAAACATAGTCAAATTATAGACAAACCAAACATTAAATTTTCATCACCAACATTACCACAAAAATATCCAAACAAATATGCATTTTTTCAGCTTTGGCACAGGCTGCTGATAAGTGTAAATTTTACTGGGTTTGTCTTTTTGCTCTTGTACTGATATTGGCATGTCTGTCTCTCTCCCCACCCTTTGAACCTGAGCTTTTTCCCACTAATATGCTATAGATGCCTATGAATCAACGATATACTGTACATATGGACACAATCATGAGTTTTCTCTCCATATAAACAGTGCTAATACAAACACACACATTAAAACATGTCCTCTGCAAAAGTCCAAGACATTTTGGCATTTGTCTTTTTCTTTTTTTTAATGGCTTCTGGCTTTCTTTTCAAAAATTGGTAAATATACAACGGGCCTTGTGCTCTTGGTTGTAGAGTTCCACAGGCAAAGCCCTTGCTCAGTGTTACTGCGATGCTTTTACGCAGCCTCTGTGAGTGTAGGCATAGCACCAACAATAACGCAGAATGTCTTTTGCGGTCCCTGTTTTCATGGGGGTTTGAGACTGACATCTGAAGAGTCCAACAGACCTGCTGGTGAACTGCGCAATAACCCGTTCTACCAACGTGTCCATCTCGTGCCACGCCTTAAATGTAGACCGCACCGTCGGCTGAGGGACTGCAGCGGCCCACCAAGTCTCTGCAGTGGCCATGTTTGAATGATTGGCTGGCTTGTGAAACCTGGACGGTAACGGATCATATCGTCAGTCGGGGTTTTCTGAGCGGAATGGTGAGGGAGCTGAGAATGAAGGGAGGGGAGGATGGATGGATGAGTGGTCAGATGGACGTTCAGCCTGAATTTCTCCCGCAGCTTCTCCTTCGTCTGTCTCTCCACCTCACGGCCCGTTCTCGTTGTAGTGGAGGGAGATGGGCCGGTCGCGCTGCACGGTGGGCATGTACGGCCAGTTGTAGCTGGAGCCTGAGAGCAGCATGTCGCGGAGCAGTGTCTCAATGGGCGTCTTGCCTACCAGGCGAACGAAAAACAGCTGCTCGATGACCGGAGAGGAGACGATGCGCAGGGAGGGCAGGCGGAGGAGGAGACGTCCAAAGCGGTTGGGCTGGCTGGGGTATTGGTTCCTTACATACTCCTCCAGGGCGCACTGGGACTTCTCCTGAATGCTCTCCACATGGGCAACGTCTGACAGCCCCATAGCATCTACAGAGAAGGAGGAGAATGTAAAGATTTATAGTTGATTACACAGACTCATTATAGCATCTGAAAGGACCCTGCAAGACAGTAAACAATCCACAAAAATGACACTCTACATGGACAAACCACACTTCCTGTCTGAATTTTTTTTTTTGGTTAATACTGTGTAGTCTACTAACTGAGGCTAGATTTTTGCAAGGATTTAACTTGGATTTAACTAGTGTTGAATGATAAGTGGGTGGCTCAGAGGATGGATTACTGAATGGGCCTTCAGAAAGAAGCAAAGACACACAAAACAACCAAAACAATCACCACAAAATGATCTCAAAGACACACAAAATGACCATAGACAGACACAAAATAACTACAAAAAGGGGGCAGAACAACCACAGAGACACAACATGACCCAAAAAAGCACAAAATTACCTCAAAGTCACACAAAATGGACATAAAGAGACACAATAACTACGAGAAGGGGCAAAACAACCATATAGAGACACAAAATGACAACAAGAAGGCACGAAACAACCACAAGGAGATACAAAATGACTACAAAAAAGGAAAAACAACCACAAAGGGATACAAAATGTCTACAAAGAGACACAAAGCAACCACAAAGGGACACAACATTACTACAAAGAGACACAAAACACCTACAAGGAGACATAAAAAGACCAAAAAGAGACACAAAACAACCACAGTGGGACACAAAATGACTACTAAGAGACAAAACAACCACAAAGAGACACAAAACAACCACAAAGAGACACAAAATAACTACAAAGAGACACAAAATAACTATGAGAAGAGGCAAAACAACCATAAAGAGACACAAAATGACAACAAAAAGGCACAAAACAAACACAAAGAGACACAAAATGACTACAAAAGAGGAAAAACATCCACAAAGAGACACAAAATGACTACAAGGAGGGACAAAACAACCTCAAAGACACACAAAACAACCTCAAAGAGACACACTACAAAAAGGGGAAAACAACAAGAGTGTGTTTTGCTTCTTTCCTAGTGGGGGCCTTTTGCATATCTGTGTCCAGGGGTCCATTGTCTGATAATCTGCCCATGGGTGGATCAATGTGCAGTCTCAACCTGACACTGTATATGTAGTTTAAATCTCATCTAGTTGATTTAAACAAGATAAACGCTGACACAGACGGGGAATAAAACACCATCAAGAGCTGACAGTTTCTCTATTTTCTTTTTCATTTTCATTTCAAATTCCTGAAGTCAGAGAAATCTTGCTCCAACTTGAGGAAATCAAGGTTGTCACTGCAGAGATAACGGATCTACTACACCCCTGTGGTCCGTGTTCACAGCACACTACAGAGTTCCCTCTCGCCGCAGCTGGAGGTCATGTTCTGCCTCCCGCCTCCTCACACCTCCCCTCCTGTTGGCCCCCGCCTTGGCAAGAGTCTCGCACAACCGATAGAGTGTGTAACACCGTGCGCGGTACTTTTCGCACCCTCTGTGTGTGCAGTGCAGAGCACGGGGGATTTAGCAAAGGAGGTCAGAGATGTGTGAACTCAAAACAAAGACACATTTCACTGTACTCTGCCACATACTGTACATTCAGAGGGAGCTCTCTGACTCTGCCCCCTGCATGAACCCTCATTTGGAAGACAGGTTTTCGATGAGGGCAATTTCTTCTCAAGCGCACTCTTTTAGTCTAAAAGCGCTGGCCCGTAGGTTTTAACCTGTCACCTTGCATCGTAGCTCCCCTTTGTCATCTCACACTTTGATCCGTCCCCTGTGTAAACCCCGCTGGGCCTTAGTGCTGCACAACAAAAAAATTTAATTTACGTCATATTTTAATCGAGTGTGTCAACCTCTCCCCACCCCCAGCGGCCACTGTTCTCATCATCCTGAGTGAATAATTGCTCCCACTTCAGCTTTATTCCCCTCCACTCGGGGGTCAGCTCGACTACTTTTTTGTCCGACCACCATTTTGGGTCCTGCGTGACAAGGCACTCACTCCCTGGTTGGGATTAGTAAAGCTGTCTGTAGGACTGAAACCACATCGCGTGCCGAAGCGACAGCTCTGTGGGCGCCCCTACACGCCAAGCGGCGCGTTCTTTTGTCTGATCCTTGGGCACACACCGGGTCAGTGGGGGTGAAGGATCAGGGTGGCAGGACTGAGATGCCCGATCTCTGATGCGCCTTGATGGGACTGAGCTTCACAGGGGGAGCGGAGGGAGGGGACTCAGAGGGAGGTGAGAGACGATTGGTGTTTGTCTCAGCTTGTTAGCTCATCCTACCAGGTCTGCAGGAGTCAGGTTTATTAACGGGGCTATCGAGTGTGTGTGTATGTCCGTCTTCATTAAATTCAAATTTCTGTGTTACTATCTTTCACTAGTATTGTCTTCTTTCAA
Source organism: Cephalopholis sonnerati (assembly GCA_019142605.1). Taxonomy (NCBI): domain Eukaryota; kingdom Metazoa; phylum Chordata; class Actinopteri; order Perciformes; family Serranidae; genus Cephalopholis; species Cephalopholis sonnerati. The sequence goes on from JAGQAX010000008.1 coordinate 36,041,368, forward strand.
CATGACATTCGCAGTTTTTTTTTGTGATGTGCATACATGTGGGTACATCTGCCCACATACAGGGAAGTCACATGGGATGCTCAGGGCTACAGGGGTTATGTAGGTCATGGCCGGGGCTGTTGCGAATCCTCCGTCTCACTGAAACCCAACATACATAATTCAACTCCTGTGGTGGGGGCAGGGGTCCCGGGGCCTGGGCTGGGCTCGGGGTTGGGTTTGGGGAGCGTAGGGAGGAGGGGTGGATGACTGGTTTCAATAATAGATGGGATCGTGAAGGAGAGACGGCTGATGAAAGCAAGGAAGAGAGAAGAAAGGTGGATCCGCAGCCACCTACATACAAGGAGGAGAGACGCTCGGTACACGCAGAGTGAATCTGACAAGCCATGCAAGGGAGAAAAGAGGGAGAATGCAATAAAAAAAAAACAGGGGCGAGGGACATCTCAGTGTTGGCTTCTTCACCATCCGTTTCCCCCTGGGTCACAAAGCATGATCTCTCGGTGAAGTCTCCCAGATGTGACAGTATTTTGGCTGGCACTGGAGCCCAGTGACTGTTGGGATAAACCTCAACAGGGTTTGTATATACGCAGTATCACAACAATGCCTATCTCATGGGTTTCCTCAAGATGCAACACCATTATATTTTGATTTAATCTCGTCTGCAGCTCAGTGGGGAGAACATAATGCAGCACAGTGAGGGTGTGAGGCTCGAGTCCGCTGTTTCCTCTGAAGAACTCTGGATACAAACAGCTATAGATAGACATTTTCTTTTACAAAAATGAAACTACTAGGGCAAGGTTAACTAAATGCCACAGGGAAACTTTATTCTTTTTACGAAGAAACAAGTGGCTTGGTTGGTTCACGCATTATGTGTGTATCTATATAAATAATGGATCTTTCTCTATCTAACTATTTTTTTTGCTGCAGTGTAAATAGAAAAGTAATTCTTTTGGCTCTCATTCCTTCCCACAAACACACAATGTATTACATGGGCAGAAATCAAAATACAGCTTTGCAGAGAAACGAGCACTCAAAGATAAATACAAAAAAGCCCACCCAAAAAAAAAGAGAGAGAAGGGGGGGATTTAAGTGAGTCACAAGCAGCTACTCACAGGGTCAATAGCGGTCTTTTGCTGTATGAGAGAGCGATCAAATTACAGTGAAATTCATGGAGGGCAGAGACCATGACTGACTGGTGGGAGGACTGTAGCAGCAGCATTTACATATGGAGCCAATGAGACAATATCTGCTGCAGCATTAGAGGTCACGTCGCGGTCAGGCTCAGCGGAGGTGAAAAGGTTGCGAGCTGGAGTTGGCGCTTCATGAGAAAAAACTGGATTCCAACAGAGCAGAGGAGGGAGATGTTGTTTGGCACTGAGAAGTTTTTCTTCTGCGGTTAAATCGGCAAGTTATGATCAAAATTTACAGTCATGGGCAGGGATTGTGATTCTTAAAGTGGTTGACCCGTTCATTACAGGCAGAAATTAATGTTTTCAGGAACTCTCGACTCCTTGTTTGTTAAAAAAAAATGCTGCTATTAGCCCGCTTTTAGACACAAATACATTAGTGGCTACGTCCATGTGTGACATGGCTTTTTTTGTGATGAAGTGTCAGTTATGTAAAGGCTCATTATGTTTCCTCTGTCAAATTTTTGCATCAAAGCCTTAATTTATCTTTAATTTCCATTTACATTTTAAGAGATGGTCATCTCCTCTTCATCTTCTCTTCTTTTATAATGTACAGCTGACAAGCATAAAAAGATAAGATGTTAAAGGTCCGATGTGTAGGATTTAGGGGGATTTATTGGTACAAATGGAATATGAAGCTGCTTTATTCAGTGTTTTTACCAGTTAAAATCACCTGGTCTGTTTGTTTTAGAGAGGAAGAGACCTCTGTGGATAATTCGGCTCACTGTAAAAACCATCTGAACATCTGGATCTTAGTTATCAGAGGAAAAAGCTGAGCACACATTAGCAGGTGCTGGCGTAACGTCCAGCCTCAGACGAGCAGAACAGCATCGGAGAAACACTGATTTGTAACGAAAGGCTGCCTTTAAGAGTGTTTTTACTGGTTTAAATCACCCAGTTTGTTTGTTTTAGAGAGGAGGAGACCTCTGTGGATAATTCAGCTCCCGGTAAAAACCTCCTGAACAATGAACACTGAAAGAATCCTAACTGGTAGTTCACGCATGGCACACAGAGGCTTCAGCAGAGTGCAATCTGCAGTCCTCACCTCTACACACTACTAAAGCCTACACACTGTTCCTTTAACTTGGCAGCTGAAAATAATTTGTATTTGCTCCCATGCAATATGTAAAGTGTTTTCCTGGATATTCATGCATGGTCTGCACCACCGTGAACATTTTCATAGACCGATCCAAATGAAAAAGAACGTCTTACATGAGTTCATTTATGGCGTTTCCATGTAATTCTGTCTATGCAAATGAGGCAATAATTGAGAGATACAGTTCTAACAGTGCTCTTATACAGCAGAACAAGATGTGCATGTGCTGCGGCAGCCTTTACGTTAATCTGCAGCTCAGACCCGTGCTGTGTTGAAAGTGTTAGACATTACACCAACTTGTGAGATTGCATGTAGATTTACATGCTGAGGTGAATGTCTGAAAGGCGATTCTTCTATTAAATGTAACACTGAGTCTAAGTTAGTTTTTATCAGTTATTTTTTAACCCTAAATCTTTTTTAAAAGCTTGTGCTAACAGCTGACGAGTACTTTTATGTCAACAACAACAACAACAGCAACATGAGGCAATAATACTGAGTTCTCTTTTAATTTCTTAATTCCTTTATTGGTAATGTATTTTAAATGTACAATTTTTTTTAAATTCAGTGGTTGTATCTGCCTCATCTGCAGGAGCTGAGCTTGGCTCTGTTTTAAACGCACTGAATAACCGTGCTCTTGGCCATTTCTCTACCTCAGGTTAAGCTGTTTACATGTGCTTTGATACCCTGCGATTAAGTGTCCCCGTCAACACGAATAAACCAATTAACAGAATGTTCCCGTGCCAGCGGACGTCAGATCACCCACCTGCTAATTCCTTCCTTTCCTGCCCGAGCAATAGTAAAGTTACTCACAGGAGAGAGGGGGTGTTTTTGTTGACATCAGAATCTACCCATAATCCTCTGTGAGTCTGAGGTTGTGCAGAGGGAGAAGATCACGTGAAAGGAGTGTTTCTTATTTAACTCAACAAATAAATTATCATTTTCCTTGGACTCTTATTTAATCTGTTGCACCACAGTCTGACTCATAATAATGTTTTTGTTAAACTTAATTTAACTATGAACTCTTAAATACTTCTTAAATATAATACTATAATTTGTGTCCTCAACCTTGTAGCAAGATTTCTCTCTTTGAATTTCCTTTCCTTGGGTTTCTCCTTTTTTTTTTTTCAAATTTTCAACGTCCACATTTTTTCTCATTTTTTTGATATAAAAGTTGATGGTTATCACACATTGTACATTTGCTTTTCTACGATATTGAGCAAAACATAACCAGGCGTTAAACCTCCCCTTTATTTTAGATATTTTCAAAGTAAAGACTTTTTACAAATCCTTCCATTAACAAAATGGTTTCAATTGTAGTAATGAAACGCTTGTTTAACCAACAATTATCCTTCCGTTTTCATTCCTTTAAGGGTCATTCTGACTGATAAAAATATAAATTCTTCAGTAGTGTGATACAGTGAAACTACGATATTTTCTGAGATGGTTATTTTACTGTGAAAATCTTTTGAGTGAAGTTTGAAGTTTCTTTTAAAAAGAGACTGCAAACATTTAACAAACAGAAACTGAACATTTTCTGTGAAAATGGAAATACATTTTAAAAAGACACAATATATTTAATAAGCGTAACTGGCATACAGTCCCTGAGCGTCCAAAACTGACGCGGTAGATGTACCTAGAGCGTCGTGGTTTGATGTGTAGGACCACTGACAAAGCATTAGTATTTTTGACAAGTCGGGAGCGACCTGCATGAGTAGCCTTGTACCAAAATCCCAAACAGTAATACCATCACTTTGACATTTTTGGCTCATGAATTTCTTATAATGTTAAAACTTTTAATTACCCACTGCGGAGCCACCCACCACAGTCAAATCCTGCTTCAACATTACGCAACATTTATGACTCTCCCATGTTAATATGACACATGTGCTTCATTCAGACTCACCGGACGTGAAGAGCACGATGGACTTGAGGCAGGAATACTCGGCCGTGTCCACCTGCAGGGCCTTCAGCTTCTCCACCTGCTCCTGGAAGACTCGGATGTGGTCCATGAAGGCCACCACGCGCTCTGCCGACATGGGCGATGCGTGCAGGCCTGCCGCTGCCAACAGAGGGGCCACGTGGAGCGGCATGGAGCACTGGGCGGCGTTGAGGACGAAGAGCTCGCTCCATGACATGCGCAACAGCGCCACCTGGAATACAGGTAGTTACAGAGAGGTTAGCACAGGAAGGAAATTATTAAGAAGCTAATGGAGACAAAGACTTGATTCTGAATACTAAAGGTGGATCAAATAAACTGAAATGTGTCTAACAAGAATGATGTTCAAAAATGTAACAGCCTGTTTAGGAACTTTTCAAGGTTTGCGCACTTTAAGTGGCCCCTAGTTCAGCAGGCTTTAGACTCCACGTTCACCTAGCATCTACAAATACGCATTAATTCTGAGTACAAAGGGACACGAGATGCACTACACACAATAATCCAAACTGCCTTTGGGGATGGTCAGAATTTAGTCACATTTAGTCACACATTATCAAAGAGGAAATGCAAACTAGGAAGAGTACAGGAGCTCCATTCATGCACAAATTTTTCCCAACAAGTAATATATTCATTCATTGAGGGAAGAAGGACACACACGCAAACCAGGCATACTGCACAAAGCTCGCAGAGACGACTGTCAGAATGTGAGCGTAAAGACAAGTAAACATCATGAACCATTTACTGTCAGTTTCAAAGGTCATGGAGATGACAAGAGGTTTAAATATGTAGTATGGGCTGACAGAATAATGTCATCAAAACTGCTGGAGAAGGAGTTAAACTTTGATGTGATCACAGCTGAAAATGTCGCGGCTTCGAAGTGTAAATCGTGTGCAAATTACAAATCATAGATTAAAAAAAAAAGTTGAATTGTTCGTTGGTTTGAGAGGAACCATCGTTAAAAAACATGGCTTTTTATCCGCCTTAGATGATCTATTGATATCTAAAAATAAGTTATAAAGCACGTGTTGACACCAGATGTAAAAAGTCTTTTGACAGTAAGGTGAAAAGAATCACAGAGAGCAGGTTTATAGAAAGCAGAGACACAGTGGCACAGTACTGAAGCGCTCACTGAGAGCGACAGGACAGATCTATTCTACACTCTGACATGACGTTAATGATATATTAATGACATGGTGCGGTTATAGCATGACATATCTGTGATGACGACTGTGTCTGCCCAAGGTGCACGTGAATATTTATAGGTCAGGCGGTTTCTCTCTGTGCCAGGACTTAACAGCTGGTATAAATCTACATGTCCACATGTTTCTGCCTTCAATGAAGATCTGAACAGATTTATTTTTATATGCCACTGAGAGATGATCGCAAATAAGGAAAAGAAAAAGTTAAATTATTTATAGGCTCAATTTTTTTAAAGTGTAAGGAGAGGGTGAGCTCACATGACGAATCTGTATGTCGATCATACTTCATGAAACTGTGGTCTTTCATTGGATTACAGCTTTTTTTTGTTTGTTTTTATTTGATGGAACAGGAGAATTTAATTATGTTTGTGGCATCAAACCTTCTTACTGACCCTATATTTATGACCCTGATCCTATGTGCGACTGTGACTCAGAGGTAGAGCAGGTCACCCAGCAATCGATCCCCAGCTCCTCCAGTCCACATGTCAAAGTATCCTTGAGCAAGATACTGAACCCCAAATTGCTCTCAATGTTCCATCAGAGTGAGTGTGTTTAAAACACTGAGTGGTACCTTGTATGTTAGCCTCAGCCACCTGTGTGTGAATGGGTGAGCGTGACTCGTAGTGTAAAAAGCACTTTGAGTGGTCAGATGACTAGAGAGGCACTATACAAGTGCAGGTCCATCTAACATATTACTATATTTTCCGTAAAAACTGACATGACCTGAAGAAATGTGATGCAAAAATGTTGCAAATTGATTTTTAGTGTTGTCAAAAATATCATTTTTTAATACATATCGATTCTGAATATCTCAAACACTGTCAATACTAATTTTCCGCAGTATCAATACAGTGATATCAGCTGCATTGTTTTGCTCTCTATTACTGTTAATGCCTGTTCCAGTCATTCTACTGCTCTCTGCCAATAACCATAAAAACAAAAGTCATCGTTGTCATATTAGAGCCTTGTTAAACTCTCTGTCTTTTAATAACAATTTTAATCTGTATCCCCTCAATGTCATATTTCCTCCATGGTATCAAATATGGCATCAAATTAGCTATTTTTTAAGGTCCTGTACTGAAGTATTGCAACAACACTAGTTGATATTTAGTAGAGGCACCCAATATGTTATATACTGTAGGTTCTATCTTTGTTTTCTTGCAGAGACGTAGATGAGAAAATTGATACCACTCTAACATCTGCACACTAAATATGAAGCTGCAGGTAATTAGCTTAGCTTAGCTTAAAGACTGGAAACCTGTGGAAACACCTGGCTTGGAGGAGGAAAAGGTTCAGTGACATTATGGGCATTCATGTCGTTTTTACACTTTGATTTATTACCTATCAAAGAAATGAGGTATAACGTTACAGTTAGTGAGCTTTTGAAGTGTCAGTGGGCGGATTTGTTTTCTTTAGACAGAGCCAGGATACCTGCTTCCACCTGCTTCTCGTATTTATGCTAAGGTAAGGTAACCAGCTGCTGGCTGTAGCTTCATATCTACAGTATCGTAGGTGTAGATTTGAGGGGGAAAGCAGGGGATACATCCCCCTCGATATTTAGAACATGTGCAACTGTCATCTCCCCCACAAAATAAAAACATGAGAGCAGCAGAAGACTTTTATTTTGACATAACTGAAGACATTTACACCCTTAATTGATGTAGAAAAGGCTCAAATTGGTGCATAAAAAAAAAAAAGCTCAACATTTTCTAGCGGACAACCCCTAAACACTCATCTACTGATGATCTTCTCATCAGACTCTTGGCAAGAAAGTGTGGGATGTCAAACTTACTTTAACGCTGCTGGTTGGATAATTTAATGTAGATTCTCGTCAGTCATCAGAGTGTTCGACTCACCTGATCCATGAGCTGCAGATCAGGGAAGAAGGGGATGTTCTTGGCCCACTCGACAGCGCTGAAGAGCAGCCTCGCCGCCAGCTCGCAAATGTTCTCGATGCCCATCAGGTTGTTTCCCTGCATGCACTGGGCCCCGTAGCGGGATGTGGGGTAGGGCTCGGCGCGCAGCAGCAGAGAAATGAAGCCGGATAGGTAGGGCTGGCCGTTGTACGGGTCGGTGCCGTTGGTCAGGTACTGTCCCGGGCTGCTCTGGGAGTTCGATGTGCGTCCTCGTTGTACAGCTGATGGAAAACAGGACAGGAGAAGATGAGAATGCAGCTGCACGAATCTGGAATTTAAGCCCATAAATATTTGTTTTTGCGCATGTCGTCATCTCAGTCCAGCTTCTAACAGACAATAAATATCTGTCATCAGGTTGTTATTGTGCTTTTGTGATTTAGGAGGTCTGCTACACGCTGAAACCTGGTCTGTATCCTGTGTGCTGCCTGCATGTAAAGCAAAGGTAAACCTAAAAGCCTGCAAGAGAAACACGAGCGAGAGGAGACCAAGACAGAAAAGAAAGAGTGAAATTGGGCATGTCAAATGTGTCAGGTCGGGGGGGTTTGCAGAATGGGGTCAAAGGGGCAAAAAAGTGTGGAGACGGGAACATTTCTCTGACTCCTAAATATGTCAGCGCTCGTCTTTTCAGCCGAGCGGTGGAAAGTGGTCAGGGCCAAGGCTATTCTGCACTGCTGTTGTGCATCAATGAGTAATGACAAGCAGCAGCTGGTAAAGATATAACACTGCTTCACACCTACACATGTAATGCACCCACATGCTGCATGCAGACACACATGCACGCACCACACATGAATACATACGGTAACATGCCCCCTCCTCCTCCTCCTACTCCTCCTTCCTCTACTGGCAAATGGCTCAGCCTGAGGCGAAAAGGGCACGCAGAGGCCAAGCTCTCGTACACACACACTCACAAACACCCAACCCCCCCCTGTGGAGCGATGATGATGCGGCGAGTGCTCAAAGGCCCATTTGGAAAACACCTGTTCAGTCATCCCCACTGTCTGACTAATAACTCCATCTACTGTTACACAGAGGGAGATGGGGGCGGGTGGGGGGAGGCAGTGGGAATGCAAAGGGTGGGGGCCACGTGTGAGGGGAAAAATGAGGTAAAAGGGTGAAATGGCGAGATAAGGTGGAGAGGGAGAGTGTGAGGTGATAAGTTGAGGAAAGGGAGATTGAGGGCAGAGAGGGAGAAAAGGTGCGGAGTTCAATTTATTTGAATACAGCCTGAGATGAGGCTTCAGATAGAGAGCGGTGGTTTACATAAAGAGACAGGTGGAACCAGGAGGTGAAAAGGGAAAAAGGAGGGGTCTGGAAAATGCTTTTCAACTCTGCATCACCTGTCACCTCACACGCAGCAGCTGTGTCAATCCAACGCACCACGGCACGTCTGAAAAACGAGAGGTCAAATCGCTCAAGAGCGTTATAAAAATGCCTCTAATTCTTGCCGGCCTTCTGAGCAGGACAAAAAAATACCTCTGCACAAAAGGTGTTGACCTCAAACTACCAGTTTTCCCCGTGAACTTGTGTCAACCTGTGTGTTCCCGGAAAAGAATGCGGTCTCCTTTGGCAAACAGTGCAGTCTCGCTGTGGCTGAGCTGTGAAGAGGTGTTGCCTGTCACAAAGACGTTGCACAATGAGAGATTCCTTGTCACTCACACCGCGGTGGCTCTCGTCTTGCTTTAGAAAAGGACGGCTGTCGGATTAGCAACACGTGTCTGTCTTTGTGGGGTTTCACAAACTAAAAAAAATGACACATTGCTTTGGGCAGCAGGGGCTGAAAGGAAAGAGCAAAGTATAGCGTTACCTGGTCAAATATGTTTTCAGTCACTCTGAGGTAAAGACTGCTAAATCATACAGCGCTGTCAGTCAGTCATATTACTGTAATACAGGCTTGTGAAAGACTTAAGTCCTCCAAATTAAATGTAAAACTAGAACGACAGGACATCATTTGTTTGTGCTTTCCAGGACGTTAAAATCACTGCTGAAAAAGAAAGAAGTTTTATCATCTGGTAAAGCCATGGTTAAGCTTGGTTAGGGTTGGGGAAATGTTGTGGTTTGGGTCCAAGTAGGTACAAACTTAAAGGGAAACTTCAGTATTTTTGACCCTGGACCCTATTTTCCCATGTCTTTGTGTCTACGTGACTAATGGGAACAACAGCTTTTGAAACAGGTCCAGTGTTGAGAAACAGCTCCAGCTGCAGCATCAAAACAGGCTGCAACATAACAGGTAACTGACCCCTCGCTAAGCCCCGCCCCCAGACACAGACTGGCCTATCATAACGTAGCATCAGGCCGGCTCAGACCAGGGTCCGATAACACCACAGCTGTGCTCCATTGTTTCAGATTTCCTTCATTTTCAGGCTGGTTTTGAGGATTTGGAGCTAAATGTTGTGCCTGGGGCACGTCGTGTATTAATGATACTCGTTACCTGGAGAGGTTGGAAAAAGATATACATTTCTTCCCTGTTCCAAAACCAAAATCAAACCCTGAAAAGTGTAGGGTTAGCTAGCTAGCTACTGACGATATAGCCTACTGAATGTATACACAAAGACCGACCCTGCTGTACAGGAACCAGTGAAGGGAAGCAGGGAAACTTTGCTGATATTCAACCAGCTGTGTGTCATCGTAATGTGCGCAGATGAACGCTGTTTGACTTCTAGGTCCAGGTGCTGGCAGCATCACGGGGGTGAAGCCAAACAGCGTTCATCTGCACACACTGTGATGCCACACAGCTGGTTCAATATCAGCAAAGTTTCCCTTTATATTCATTGTCTTCTGTGTGGATCAGCAGTGATGTGGTGGTTCACTTTTACACTGTGATCTGTAGCCTATAGTTGGGCTTTAGCTTCTAACTATCTTTGTCTTTTTAACCTGTTGTTGCTGCTGAGTCAGTTTGACATCCTGGATATATCCTTCAAACACAGACTGTTGCGTGTAACCAAGTCTCACTCAAGGAGAAGTCTCATTCTGAAATCTCAGAGACTTTTCCACATTGTCGAAACCAGCAAAATATTCAGCCATGACACTGACATTTCCATAGATGTTATTCCTGCAACAGGTCACCTCCTACGAGATTACAAGACTTCTCCTTGAGCGAGACGTGGTCACACTAACAAACAGACCAGCAAATGGTAATAAAAACATTTTCTTTTCTCTGAAGAATCCTTTATGTTCATATGTCAGACACTTGTAATAAAAATCTGAGCCTGTCAGCGGCAAAAACAAGCACTCTGATAATGGTGCACAATTGCCCATAGGGATCACACTGCAGCCTGATTCACCTCTGTGGCTCCAGTGGTCTGTCACAATGCTGGACCAATCGTAACGCTTGCCATCTCTATTAGTCATCTACATATGAAAACGTGAAAATAGGGTGCAGGTTGAAAAATACTGAAGCGTCCCTTTAAGATTTAGGGACCTTTTTTGTCATGGTTAATATAATTAACTGTGGTCATGGTTAAAAGAAACTAATGCTGACCGTTGTTGGGAAACAGGAAACAAAATCCAGTGTTTTGTTTGCGCGGACTTTGTCATTCTATAATAACGTCCTCCGACTTCCTCATTCGCTCACAGCAGGCAGAACTTCTAAGGAAGCTGGAGAACTTGAGCATGTGTCATTTTGGAGCACTCGCTGAAAGGACCAATTCTGTCGCGTTCCCCGAGAGGCCAGTCTCGAAAGACTCTTCCCTGACTGTCCACATCTAAGTCAGAGCACTTCCATAACCTAAAACTGTCACTCTGCCCTGGCTTGTTAATGTCATCCAAAAAAAAAAAAAGATCTTCTACGGGGTCGACAACCTGGTTTCTTGTTCTTTTGGGCCTCTCACTGACCACGCTGTAAAAACACATTGCGTCTGACTTTCATGGCGAATACATCAAATTCTTCTAAATTCAATGACGTTCCACAAATTCCACGACCTGTCGGGACCCTGCTGCGTCTCATGTCTCTGAATTCACAGCTATTAATCTGCTCTCATATTGATTAGTGCTTAATCCTGCAGATGGTGGCGAATCTACTTGATCCACTTGACTTTTCAAAAGCCTCATTGTGGAGGTCACTCGTGGCTGAGAGGCAGAGCACTTGAGCACTTCTGACCGAGACACATCGCTCTCTGTTTTCGCTCGCCTACAGCTTGCTGGACGAGACTGAGGAACAGAAAGAAAGGAAAGGGAGAGAGGGGGGGGTGATTATGGAAAGGTCCGAAGGAATAGAGAGAGAGACGGAGACAGAGAGATGTAGTATCTTGACATAGAGGAGGGCAGCGAGAGAGCAGAGAGACAGAAATGACATTAGAGAGAAACAGATGCCCGAGGATAAGACAAAAAGGAAAGCAGGGTCAGAGAGATGGGGAAACAAAAGAGGGGGGATGGGAGTATAAAGTCAGATTTGGATGTCTGCCATGAACTGTTTCCTGTTTTTTAATTGTAACTCTGTGGCTTAGCTTAATGTAATCAACTGAGCTTGTCATCAGACGACAAAGAGGAGGGAAAACGCTTGAATTCTTAACGATATACAAAGTCGCTCCTCTCCGGCGAACAAAATTATTCTGATGCCAAATTCAGGGCGCTAAAAATAAGCACTAAAAAAGATCTACAAATCCCTAAAACCCAAAACAAAACAGCATCCCGTGCACGTAGGTAGGGCACGAAATGAGGGCAGGAGAACGAGGGAGAGGAGGAAAGTGCATGCAAACAGAGGTACCATGGGACATTTCAGCTGCGACTTTCAAAATGCCACTTCAGCAAATGGCAGCTGGCAGAGTGCACAGTTCGCTGCCTGGCTGCCCTGGATTAGCCTCTGGGTCAGACTGTTAGTGGAATTACAGCAGCTAAATACAATTAAGGCCTATCAACATTTGGACTAAAAGGTCACGGTGCCGGGGCAACACAGACGCATTATAGATTTGGCTCAGTCTGACAGTTGCGTTTAATAAGTAGATTTTTCCATTTCTAAAGCTTCCACTGGCGAGCGAAAAATAAACACTTTACCCTGCGTGAACCTGCGCCTGTCTCTCCGTGTCACATCTCGCCACTGCTCAGCCGAGTGTGCACTTATGTGTGTGTGTGTGTGTGTGTGTGTGTGTGTGTGTGTGCAGAGAGGTTAACAACATTAGAAAATCCTGCAATCAAATAAATATCAAAATGTGAGGTTGCAAAGCTAAAAAAACGTAATTTTTTCTGCCCATAAAAAACATTTGGAAGATAAAAGAAATACAGTTTTACACGCTTCAGTGCCTATATGTGTGTGTCACTGTACATGTGTGTGATCCAGCCGAGAGGGCAGCATGTGATGTGACACCGAGGTAATATCCCGCTGGCTCTCCCAGTTTTATTTTGGCTCTGATCTTTGACCTGCAGGTCACTGCTCTGCAGGGCAACGCTCCAAACGAGAGGCAGATAGGAGGCAGAGAGAAGCTAATGTGTAAACCAGGAGAGAGGTAAAGAGATAAAAAGAGAACGGACAAACAACGTGATGTTACTGAGCAGAAGAGGTTAGGGGGATTCTGTTGGAATACCTGGTCTCCACTCGCGGTGATGCTCTTTTATTCTTTGTGCCATTGTGGTTGGCTAACACTGCTGCAGGGTCACTGGACTGCCATTAAGATACACTTCAAATATTGTGACATCATACTCTACTTACTGACACTGCTGTTATGATTTTTGCTTTTGTTAAATAACAAGTAAATTGCCTTTAAAACCAAAAACCTTCATACATCTTGACAATTATATGTTCCTCAGTATTTATTTCTGGGTAAAGGACATGACGTGTACAGTTACTGTGGACTGTGGCCTCACGCGCTCTGGTTGAGTCCATGGTTCACAGCATTTGTCCACTTGTGCGCTATTGTGCAAGAATGAGTTCGTCTTCTATTTATTCTACAGAAACATTTCATTCTGCCAGAAAAAATACCTATTCACATTAAACATCCACTAAACTTTGTTTGTGTTCAGCATTTCCAACACATTTAAAAATGGTTCTCCATTCGTGGGCTGTTTTGGGGGATTGTTGCGGCCCTGTAATGCCTGATTTCAAAGCAGCTTTTCCAAAAGATGGTGACACACGTTGCCGTTTTTTTAGTTTTTTTCCTGCAGTTAAATTGCAAAAATAGTTGTGATGCTATCTCAGATTCGGAGCCTATTATAATGAGCATTCAGTTTCCCACAGATTTAGAAACTATTTCTGATGGTGGGGAAGGCGGGGGTTAATCACCGCTGATCAGCTGGTACTGCCCTTTAACGCAAAGCTGAAAGACTATCTCCATGAGCCGCTCTTTTCCTGCTCTCTCTGCCCAGTTAGCATGAGCTAACACAGCAGTAGCAGCGACCAACATCCAGCACTGAGCCATTAAACAGTCCCAACATTCTCACACCGACACCCAAACAGCTCAACTCTGTCATTAAACCCATTACAGTCGAGTAAAGTTAGCTTTGTGATGCAAACAGTTAGCCATGTCACTGTGTGTGTGTGTGACTCTCTCCCAGGCACAGACCTCACACCCTCGCAGCCGTAGTCTCATGATAACAGAGAGAGAAAAAGGGGCTGAGTGATTCAATATGCAACACACAGCTCTACAATGAAATGAGATTTTACACGTTTTGAATAAACAAATTTGCTGTTAATTTGATGTAATTTGACAAAATTGTCGAAGAGAATTCAGGGGGGACTGGCTGGCTTGCTTAATTGTTGTGATCGTAAAATCTGGGAGGGGCTGATTAAAGCTGCTATAATCAATATTTATACATAATCAATGGATCACATGACTCCTCTACAGTTTTTTTCCCAAGCCAGTAAACATAATTGTTTCTCACTGCTCTCAAAAAGCTCCAAAACGCGCTCAGTCTCACTCCGAGGTCGTCAAAAACCGGCACTTGGGCAGCGACTTGTGGCATCAGAAAACAACAAAAAAGGCATCTTTTAACGTCGGCATGATACACTGCTAGTTGCTGTTATAGACTAACGGTGCCGGGCGGTGTCAGGGGGAAACGCATCGGGGCAAGGACAAAAGTTAAAGCAGCGAAAGTCCAACTGGGACGGGTCCAACAAACATCTTCAACAAGCACCTTTTTCCTAAACCCAACGTGTGTTTGTTGTTGAAGAAAAAACATAGTGCATTTATTTTGAAAGAGACTGTATGTAAACGTTATATTTCCTGTGAAAAAGGAAGTGTATCTTGAAAGAAGAGAACTTGACACAGTGTCCCAGAACGTCAACAACCAACGCACCCGGGGTACCTTGCACATCATATGTGGACGTGGAAAGTCCATGACCAAACATATGTGACGAGGTCGGAGTGAGAATGTGTTGGAATAAGCTTCTGACTGTAGGAAACCTGCCCAGCACCAGACAGCAGACACAGTTTGCTAGCAAGTACTCTATATTCAGCTTTATAAGGAGGTAATATGTCAGTATTGTCAACAGCTTGTTTCTGCTGCCCCCAAGTGGTCAAAAATTATTGAAAAAAAATACAGAATTTTTAAAGATACTGTTACAGTGTGTCGATGACTTGTTATATAAAGCTAAGCTAATGCTGCTCTGTGTATTTTTAAGGAGAAAACATTAAACGTGTGGCATTTAATACATGTTTAGTGGTTCAAAAGACGCTCCATAGTGTAACAGAAACTGCTGAAAATTGCCGATTGTTGCACCCCACTGAGGGAAACACGTCATTAAAAAAAGAAAATAATCAGAGCATAGCAAAATGGATATTTGTCCATATAAATGACGTTACTACTCAGCTAACCCCTCCAACAAGCCATCTGCACACTGAGAGAGGACCGACTCTGTCCTCAGCTGTGTGTCGAACATGAATGAGCAGAGGTACGCAGCGAAACGCGAGAGACACAACAGAACGAGAGTGCAGAAAAACCGGAGGCAGTGCAGGAACGAGAGGGAAAACAGTGACACAGACGTAAAGAGACAGAGACATGGAGGGCAGAGGAGGGTTGCGTGAGAAAGTTTGGTAGCTTTTACTGCGTGTGGATGCGGTCGCCTCAGTCTGTCTCTCTCTCTCAGACTTTGATGAGGCGGTTCCTGAATTAATTAGTAAACCAAATTCATCTCGAACTCAGTGACTCTGATTCACCCTATCCTTATTTACACTTACACACACCGGCCCTCCCCTCCCGTCGTTCTTTAACACACACTGGGTCACAGCAGGGATACGTTCGTGTCTTTACTCTGAGTTTAGCCTTTGGAGGAGACATCTGTGCGCTCATGTGTCCTTAGCTGCCCCGCTTTATCCGCAGTGTGAGGGTTGTTTTCATGTCCTGTCTGCTTTAATTATTGACATGTAATAAAAGTGTATCTCTGTTTTGATATAAATAAAGATTATTATTATTAATTAATTAAAACAGAGACTATGACTTCAATTATTTAGATTTTGTAACTGTTTGTAAAGCAATTTTTGTGCTAGAGCTACAGTTACGTTACCAAATATTTTTTACAATAAAATGGTAAAAAAAAAAAACATTTATTTAAAGGGCCAGTTCACCCAAAACGTACATTCCCAATTTTTTGCCAAGTTTTTTGTTCTTAGATTATGATGTAAAGGATATATTGCACTTTTTTATTATTATTATTCTTTTGTCAATTGTTCCAATTTTATTTATTTTTCTCACATTATTTTCTTTTATTTTTTTTCTCTCTTTTATTGGTTATTACCAAAACACCACAGTGAATTCATTGCTTGGCAATAAAAAAAATATATATGTAAGTGAGATTTCTGCTGCCATGCCGATACGGTGGAAGTAATTTTTTGTTTCTGGTGTTAAAATCCAAAACCATCCACACTGAAAGAGAGCTGCAAACTAACCTACATGACTGTCAAAAAGTTTTAGCTTCACATCATGCTAATATTTATTTAGATTATTATATTCATATGCGATTATTCATATTATATATTTACTTACAGAAACTAATCATTTTATTTTATATTTTACTATTTCTTTTATTTTCATATATTTTGTCTATTTTATATTTTTATTTTTTGCAGCAAATTGTCCACACAAAAAACAACATATTTTCACTTAATCTTAGTATCATGTAGCCATACTTTCTCTGTTATTTTAGGGTGGCGGCACAAGTCTCAGTGCTGCATCTTAACACCTGAGCAAACGAAACCAAAACAGCTATATCTGCATGAATGGAAACAACGCAAAAGCCAGAAAAAATGTTGGCACTGAACATTTCTGCGAAGCACCATACATTTTATTTGTACATTATTATGTATCAAATATGTTGAAACCATACGTGACAAAGACGCTGTGCAGGTTTAGACACAAAAACACTAAGTTATGGTCACAAAGGCATCATGTTTTGGCTTGAAATACCAGTTATGTGGCACAATCCTGGCAAAAATGCTGCAATGTCTGGGTAAAAAACAACTGCCGGTGGAAACACAGCAACAGGTCACTGAAAAACACACAAGTTTGATGCCTAAAAAAGCCACCATTTTGTTCTTGTTCTTGTTTTTTTGGTCTCTAAAAATGGTCTGCAGCTTGGCAGGCGTCTTACCAAGGTGACACACCATCCACTATCCCCTCCTCCTCCAGATGACAAAGTCAGCTCTTATGCTACGTCACTTTATAAACATTAATATGACACATATGAAACGTACAAATGTGGAGAAGGCTATTCGTAGTTTGCAGAAACGTGCAATAGCAACATTTCCTTCTGGCGACAAGGCTGATGGAAACAACACGGGGTTAAGTGAAGATTTTTGGGGGGTCTAAAATGACTATGTGCTGATATAACTGAGGTCATGAGGTCAGAGAGGAACCGCCACGATCACATATTAATTTTAATGCCTGTATAAAGTCGTTGTTTCTAAATGGGAATCGTTTGTTGCAGCTGTTTTTGTTGCTTTGTGGCTTCTTCTTCATCAGTGCAACTGCTGCACTCCCACTCAGTGAGCATGTATAAGATCATCAACTAAATGCCTAAATTATAAATGCGCTCAGATTCCCCCACAGGGGCTATATTAGAGAACGGATGTGAGGCAGACTGAAGGAGAAGCCTCGTCGGAGTGTGTGTGTGTGTGTGTGTGTGTGTGTGTGTGTGTGTGTGTGTGGGGGGGGTTAAATGTTTGACAAATTCTGCGCCTCTTTCTCGAGCGCGTGTGTCATTACACGTGACCCGAGTGACACACAAAAACAGGTTGAGCTACTTAAGTCACAAGCAAAACAGTCCAGTCAGTAGAGTGACTGACTGCACCTGAGAGGGGTCATGTTACGGCGGTCACATTAGCGATACGGTGGGATGTGCAGAAACAGGCATAACCTTTAAAGGGAAGAGGTCGTTATGCTGCGACGTGAAGCCTCTTCACCTTGACGTGTCCAAAAGCATTAAAAAGCAGCGTCATTCATCTGTTCTGTAATATTAAAGTCAGCCTTGGAGAGAACGTCACAGGCTCCAGTGTATCACTTTAATGGAGGCTGAGCGTTGTGTGAATGGGAGCTATTTCCCTCTGAGAGGCCTCTGCGAGTGTGGTGACAGGGGTTAAGTATTTGAATTTGTCAATAGCTAAATTACTGGGATAAGTAAAGGTTTTCGGAGCCAAAAGGAGGCCACACACTGCAGTGTTTTGGTGTTAAATTGCCCACAGTGGAGTATGGATTAGTCCATACATGCTGTCTGTTGGACTTTAGCGCTCCAGTGGGGTATTTACTCGCTGGAGAGGCCCCCGGCCGGTTCACACATTTGGACTTTGACTTGAGCCTGTCTGTTATTAATGTTTTAGTTTTGGTTGACCTATATTTTCCGCTGCTGTTGGTATTTTGTCAGAGTGCAATATGGGTCAGAGGAGGCAGCAGACTTCCCACTGCGCACGTTCAATGTGGGTATTACAGATTCCTGTCACACAAATGGATGTTAGGACTATTTACTATTTATCAGGGCCGTGTCCTCGCAAGAATGTCATGATGCGTATCACGATACAGAGGTTACGATTCAATATATAGTGACATATTGTGATTTTTAAGGGAAAATTTTAGGAAAATTTTATGGTATTAAAAAACACCACCAAATGAATAAAATCTGAATTAAAAAATGTTTATTTTTTTATGTAACTGCAACAGTATGATCTGCATTTGTATTTATTATTATTATCATTATATTATTATTATTTTCTACTTTTGTGCACATCCAAGAACAGGTATCAACATCTGCATATAACAGTAAACAAATAAAAATAAAAGGATTCAAATTAAGAAAATAGAAAACTGCAAACAGTGTTACCCCTATATTAACTAAAAATTTAAAAACTGATAGTGTTTTTGATAATATTATCACGATACCAATATTTACTGAGTAAAAGTTCTGATTCAAAACCTTATTTAACTTAAAGTATGTATCATTAAAATGTACTTTAAGTATTAGAGTAAAATAGAGCAGTAAAATGTTTCCAGTCAGTCTCTTAAATTCATATGCTGATGTGTTTGGGTGAACATTAGTACTGCATTAATGTGTGTATTGCACTTTCCCTGCTGTAGATGTTTAAATTTGTGCTCATTTTAACTCCTTTAAATACTGTTGGGTAGCTTAATCTACAGCAGTGCATCACACTCTATAAGATCATCATACGTTTGTAGCATGGCTGTCCTGTGAGAACTACGAATCTCTCCAAAGTTTTCATGGTGTCAGAAAAACTGGCAGAAAATGTAGCACTGTCCCCAGTAGAAAAACAGCAACAGGTCACTAAAACCGCCCAAGTCTGGTGCCTAAAAAACTCCTTTATATACTGTTGGGTAGATTAATCTACAGCAATGCATCATATTCTATAAGATCATCATATGTTTGTAGCGTGGCTGTCCAGTGAGAACCACAAATCTCTAAAAAAGACGGTTCATCTTTTCAGAAAAACAGCCTGTTTTCAGCTTTGTGTCGATGCATTTTCCAGCTGATCCAAGAGGGTTTTTAAAGAGTTTATTAAGCTTGAGAAGAAGGAGAATTTCCTCAGCACATAAAGGAACATTTCATCCTTTAATTTTTCAAAAACATTCAAACTCAAAAACACAGAATTTGAAGATACATGGCTTTCACTGGACAGGAAGTGTATGAAAAATTCAACCTAATCGCCAGAAAAAAATGTTGGCACTGAACGTTTCTGCAAACCACGGATATATTACATATGTACATTATTATGTAGCTGAAATGTTGAAACATTGTGGCTCAGATTAGGCACAAAAACAATGTGGTTATGGTGAGAAAAAGACCATGTTTTGGTTTAAAATGCCTCATTTAGGGGGCCACAGTCCTGGCAGGAAAAGCAGCGATAATGAACAATCATTTTTTGGTCCTATAAAGCCACTGGAAAAACAGCAGGTTGCTACAAAACACCCACATTTAGTGCCTAAAAAGCAGCTGGAAACACAATACTGACTCATGAAGTCACAATCATTTTGTTGTCTGTTGGTCTCCAACAGTTGCCTTTGTCAGCTCATATACAACGTCACGTTAGAAACATTGATTTGATTCGTATGAAAAGTACAAATTTAAAACATTGTTGGTTTGCAGAGACGTAGGCCAACATTTTTCTCTGGAGGCTACGCTGGAAAAACTGTAATCTGAAAAGTAACTAAGGCTTTCAGACAGATGTAGTGGAGTACAAGTATAAAGCTGCATTAAATGGAAATACTCAAGTAAAGTAAAGTACAGCACTTGAGTAAATTTTTGTTACACTCCACCGCTGCACCACACTCTACTGTGTGTGTCTGCATGTATTTGGTGTGCTCATAGCTGCCCAGGTGTATGACACAAGACACACACACACACAACAACATGACATTATCGCTGTGTACGCCTGCATTAATCAGAGAAGTAAACTACCACACGTGTCTTTCTGTCCTCAGTGAAGTCAGTAGCTCGTCCTTGTGGGCTGCTTCAAAATTAAAACATTCACTCCAGTTCAAAGGAACTGTCAGGCTGATTCTCTCTGCCTCTCTGCTTCCTATTCAACCCAGAAACTGCGCTGACAGAGAAACAAGAGGAGGTTCTGTGTAGCTGCGTGGTGACACAATGCTGCCAAGGTTTTTTTTTTTTTTCCGAGGGTTTGATTCCCACTGAGGCCAGCACAGAAATGTTTGCTGCCATGGCGCTGAAAGGTGCTCCGGATAAAAGTCTCCAAACAAATGATATTATGTTCTACACAGCAGTCTGCAGAAAGAGGTCAAACGTTCCCCGTTGGGAAAAAAAAGAAACACTCGCTTGAAAGCAAAGAAGTTCTAAATCTGACGCCGGTCCACTCATGAAAGTTTTAGCGCGTCTTCTCGGGAAGCGAAATATGAATTCAGTCTAAACAGAGGAGTCGTGCAGCAGTGTTAGGGATATCACACACTGCTGACGTCTTTTAAAAGTGATGTCAACTTTCTCTTGCTTGTTTTCGGTGTGAGGAAATGTTTACCGAGCCAAAACCAGTCAACACACACAAATTATTATAACATTATAACCTGTTCTCTCCACCAGCACCTTCCCTCAGATTCTTTTTATACTTCGTTGAGATTTCAAGTACATTATGACCTATATGCTGAGAGTAAAAAGGCTTTTAAATCATTAATAACATGCCAAACTCATTCAGCTCCACACACTTTATTTTCACCTTTGATTTTCTGCTTCATCTTAACAGCGTCTTTTTAGGAACTTCCTCACACTGCTGGAAACAGACACGTCAAATTCATGTTTCACCTGGATCATATCTGAGAATAAACACTGTGTCCGTCCCCTTGACAACCTTACGTGAACCTCCTGAATAATGCAGATGAAACATAACTTATGTATGACCTCTGGGAGGATGAGGACACTGTCTGTGTGCTTTAACGGCCCTGAAACTTTTCAGTTGACACCCTCAATTTCTGGACTCTGGGATGCAGCGGTGTTTAATTTACTGTAGATGTTACGATAGTTTCAAATATTCCTGAATGTTCATGCGTGCACGCATACTCACATATGTCTGATTTCTACGTCATCAAGCAGATGGGAGTCATGATTAAATAACTAAAGACAACTGAACATCTGTGATTGACATAATTAAAGTGAAAATGCCTGTTATTTATAATTCATTATGATCACTACCTGTATCCGCCTCTCATGTAACACTAGATGAGTGTCTTTTAATTCCCTCCTTTTCCAAATTGCAGGAGTCAGAACAAAAAGTTGTCCTAAGTAGACAAATGAATGCTGATAAACAGCAGTCGGTCGACAAAGAGGATTTAAGGACACTGTTTAATCCAGCTGACCTCAAATGCACCAACAGATGAGCTCAGCCAATGTAAGTTGACCTGCTCCACATTTAAGCCTTTTGCACACAACTATAAGCCAGCACTGCAAAAAAAAGATAATGAGCAGATAATGAGTTTTAAAACCTCACTATTTCTAAAAACAGTATTTTTAATTGAAGGATCCCCTGCAGTCACGTGACGTCACCAGGCCTCATCTCAACACATCGTTTTGTCTTTTTTGGAGTAAAACTGAACTCAAATAAATAATTCCTGCCAACTGGAACCATTTTTCACTTATTTTAAGTCACTCTGTTATTTGTTAAGATGAATATTTTTTGCAGTGTGGACTGCTCTACAGTCTGTGCGCACAGCATCGTGTTATCTCATATAAACTGAGACGAGTTCCTCTGCATGCGATTCTTCAGGCGCATGAGCGATCTCATGAACATCAGGCTGCCTTCAGGGCTGGAACACTGTAAAAATGTCATTTCTAACAAAACATTACCGAACTGAACTGAATGCTGGTAAGTTTTTTCCTTTAAAAAAAGTCAAAGGAGGTGAAATAAACATTTTACTTTGCGCGCAAAATTATATTAAGTGTTAATTTATCCACAAGATAATTACATAAGTTGATCTGCATAGAAACTACAGATATAAAATTGATTATCTGGTGATACTTCCGGACTGTTTGAATGATTTAACTTGTATTTAAAGTCATTTTTGTAGCAAACACGGGCTCATTCAGTCGGGAACGAGCCGGTGTGGCTGGCAGGTATTTTACATGAGGTAAGACTATGTGTACAGTGTACACACACACACACACACGCACACACACAGACAGTCAGAGAGAGTCACTGCACTTGCGGGAACCCTTGAGGGATCATCTCATCTGAGGCTCTAAGGAGGACGGGTATTTCCACCGTCTGTGTATTTACATTTAGGCTCAGGCTGAGAACAAAGGGCGGCGGGGTCGCTGTGGAGAGACTATCTGTCCTTAGACATCCCCTGCCGAAGTGTCCTTGGGCAAGATGGCTCACTGGGATGCAGCTGCTGACCCTATTCTGTCCTGTGAGAGGGAGAGTAACCAGGGCGAAGTGTGACAGCTTCAGCTAAGACGCAGACTTTTGAGGAGAAGCGGGTGAAACGCACTTTCTGTATCTACACAGTTAAAGCCTTGTTTCATGGCTCACCTGTGTCAAAGTGTGTGACGTGCACCTTCATTTAAAGACATTACACAGCAAATCTAACATGTTTACAGGCGTTCACTACCTTTTGATGATAAAAACTGTCGCCTCTAATCAGAACTCTCTCTGACAGTGATACAAAGCGCGTAAACAAACACAAAAATGAACCCAACAAGCAGCAACACATGTTTACAGAAATAAATTTAAGGCCCAAATATATGCGCCATCCCATCTCTTGTGAATGGGATGCTGAATGATAATTAATAAGGGGAGCGCTCCTCAGCACCAACACGTCTCCGCTGCTCCTCTTTGGCACCAACTGACCCGTTGTTAATCCAACACAATACACCAAATGTAGCGGCATCCTCTTATAGCGGCTCCGGGTGTCGGTGAGCAAACAGCATAATTAAAACAGAGGGACAAAGGAGGGATTTCACACAGAGCAGAGCAGGGCGCACCAGGGTGGATGGTTTAGCTTTGGTGAATGAATGTGAAATACGCAGGTGGTGGCTGATTATTTACCCCAAATAACTGCGGAGCGCGTAACCACTGGATCAACAGGCATCACGGAACATGACGCGTATTTTACGCACAAAATCTCGCTATTTTTTTTTAGTTTGACATGTGTGAAGAGAAATTAGAGTGTAATCTTAAATTCTTTTCTCAGTGCAAGATGTGGGGAAATTATTGTTTACAGAATTTTTTTCAATGTTTCCTCGCAACAACTCAGATAATGTGCGCTTTTATACTTTGTTCCAAAGATAGTTTGGTGAAATCGCACCGGAAACAGGAGCTGCAGGCAGAGTTTGGAGTCACACACTTGTTTTTAAAAACAGTAAAATCTTTTACGGCTCAGCTCCAGACTTAACAGCCTGTTAGCACTGATATTTCACAACATTACGCACAACTTTACACACAGAATTCGTAAACAAATGTCACATCCAACACACACCTATCCCCTTACCCTCTCTCCTCATGCCGACTTTGAGGCACTTCTTCAGCCGGCAGTACTGACACTGGTTCCGGTGGTGCTGGTCGATGGGGCAGTCTCGGTTCCCCCGGCAGGTGTACGACAGGTTCCGCCTCACCGAGCGCTTAAAGAAGCTTTTGCATCCCTCGCAGGTGAACTGACCGTAATGCTTCCCACTGGACTTGTCCCCGCACACCATGCAGTCCACGTTGGGGATCTTGTCCCCGGAAAGTGCGTCGTTCCCCGGGGTGGAACCGTTGGGGGTTCCCGGTGCCCCGCCGGGCTCCTGGCCGCATATCTGGAGCTGCGACCCGGGATCTGCAGAAATGCTCTCTGGCCACTGGTTTACTACCATTGCCATGCTATCCCCAAACACTTTGGTCTTTGTTTAAATCACAGAAGGAGAGTGATAGAGATCCGTCCTGACGTCTTGGGAGAGAAAAAACACGCACGAGGGAGGGCGAAGAGGCGCTTCCCACTTCCTCCAGAGGTCAACCACAGTTTATCTGAGCGTATTTATTGAAATGGTTTATCTATATTACTCTCTGTAAACATCTATCAAAGTTCACAGCAACAGCGAGGTATCAACATGATCGATGCACCAGAGCGCAGCCTACAACTCCCGGTGTTCCTCGCTGCGCAGCAATCCATAAACACGTTGTTCCTCAGAGTGGAGCCTTTTTGGAAAAGTCAGTCCGATAAGTGAGCGCGTCGGCCGTCAAAATTAAATGTTGCCTAACTTTGTCTTCGCTTCTGGAATTTGAAAAACGGCGGAGCGTGAAGAGACAACAGTGTTTCTCCTCTCAGCCGGTCGCGCCAGTTCCTCCACCGCACCAACGCTGCTGTTTGGCTTCACGCAGGATAAATTCTGCCTCCTGAAAGACACGCTGGAGTCAACACTGACCGCATTTCACGCCGCTCAGTGTCAGTGACGCGTTTATTTAGTCCCCGCGAGCTCGCCGTGGAAACCTTTAACGCGCAGTCCCGACACGATCCTTGTTCCTCTTGTTGTTGCGCGCCGCAGAGAGGTTTTGGAGCGCGACGTCTGGTCTGTATTCACCCAAAAAACACACACACACCAGCCGAAATATCCTCCGCGTGACCGTCCAGCTTCAGCAGAGACACTTCACGCGCACAACAGTCTTTGCCGCTCGAGCGTAGCGACTGTCTGTCCTGTCTCCGAGAGTCAAAGCTACAATTTGGGGGAAAGTGTCACCAGCAGGCTGCCTCGTCCGGCTGCCCCCCCTGGCGGCGCTCCATATAAGGGCATAACTGCCAAATAAGGTCATGTTCCCTCCCCTCAGCGGGAGAGGTAAGACATAAAGGGCCGGTCGTGATTGGTCGGGAAAGTCTGTTAAAAAAGTAAGGAGCGTTCTGATTGGACGGCGGCCGATTAGGCTGGGTTTGACTGACAGGAGCGGTTGTTGTGATACAAGTACTTTAAAGTGGGCAGAGTCCCATTCAGAGTAACATGCATCCTGTGCGCCCAGATTATAATTAAAATGCTGTATTTTATTAAAAATATAAATATTAAAAAGATTAAATAAGCTCCAGAAACCATTACAGCTACATCTATATTCTGTTTTTATATTTTAAATTAACTTTACATTACTTAAAGTATCATGTAAATCTTTAAGATGAGGAGGGAGATGATTGAAAGTTGCCCTTCACACAAAAATATGTTTTGCTTGTTACTTAATTTGGATCTTTGACCTTCACTCTGCAAAATGAGGAAGGCTAAAAGGTTGTTTTCACATCCATCTGCAGGAGGAGGGAAGTTTTCCTTTCTCACCTTTTTAAAAAATCACTTTAACATGTAAAACTATGAGCAGGATTTCAGCTCGGAGGCTAATTTTGGTCCAATATGCAGCTTACACAAGTGTGACGTGGAAACCAGTGCACATACACAGAAAACTGACACCTCAGTGAAGTTTAAATCATGGAAGGGTAGACATATTTTTAAGAGTATTTTGTGGTGTAATTTTTTTTTTTTGTAGGAAAGATTATAAATTATTAGTGAAAGCAGATTAATTAAATATGCTATGTCTTTAATAAATGTTTGTAGGCACAGACAGTCTGATTCTGAGGTATTTAAAGAGCATTTGCTGTCCTGAAAATCAGTGTTTTTTCTGAAAATATAACATCATGCTGTTTATTGTTTTGCCCTCTGATCAGCGACTGAAGGTCACAGTTTACCAACCGTTTTATTTACAGTGCAGCACCGCCTGCTCATCAATCTTGGGTCAGCTGTCCAGTACATGTAATCCCACTCATGTTCTCTAACTGGTAAGATGAAGTCAGGTAATGTGGGGCACATAAGGTTTTAAATCTTGGGTAAATATTAGCAGCCGCTCACCGAACATGTAACTACAAATGTCCTTTACATGACACAATCATTGTGTTTGGTCTGATATTAGTAGGATACAACATGAAGCATCCAGACTCCTCAGGTCACTGATGGGTTTACTCAGCGTTCCCATGATCAAAACAAAGCAAGGTGAAGCAGCTTTTAGTTTCCATGCTCCACACCTGTAGGATTAACTCCCCAAATACCAGCAGTCTGCTTAAACTGCTAGCTCATTTAAAATCAGAGCTTAAAACATAATTGTTCACAGAGGCTTTACCATTACACAACATTTTCTTTAATTACAGCTATTTATTTTCTTGCTTTTGCCTGTTTAATTGTCCTATAATGTTTTTCCCTTTCAGTTTTTTCTCCAATTTTATTCATTGTCTTTTGAAAGCTATTTTAATGTTTTATATTTTATGCCCCTATAAAGCACTTTGAATTGTGTCTGAAGTGGTGCTATATGTAAATAAAGAATACTGCAGCCTAAATAATAAGGGTACAATGTCCAAAATGTTTGCAGGATGTTGCATTTTAAATAAATGTTTGATTCATAATCAAAATATTTTCTCATCACACTTTACTTTTTATGGGAAAAGGTTTTAAGTGTGTACTTGATGCATTTAGGTAAAACAGGACATTTTTCTGAAGTGAAACCAGCACGTTTTTAAAACTACCAGGTGAAATAAAATCATGAGCTATGCTACTGTGTGCCACCCTGTCATATTACAGACATTTTTGGTGTTTTTGTCACTTAAAAAGATTAAAGATAAAGATTATAATATAGATAATAAGATAATAAAGATGATGCAGTGAGTATATGTCAGGCTACAATAGTCCAGAATTAGCCAACACACTTACACATGACACATGTCGACTGTAGACAACATGGCACCAGGAAACAGGCGGCAGAAGAACAGGGAGAGCATGGCAGAGAGATTTGACTGATCTTATTTAATGAATAACCAACAGGTTACATCAGTAATTTAACAAATTAATGACTGATTTAACCATTTAAGAAATAAACAAACATGACTGCAGTGGTGCACAGTAGTTTCAATGGGCCCCAGTGCACGCTACTATGAAGGGCCCTGCACCCTGGTTACTAGTTATGAAACATTACATACTGCCACTTTTATGTTATGTCCGCTTTCAGATGGTTTGAGACTTGACTTTGCCCTGAAACTAGCAACTGTAAATTATATTGTTTAATTACACGATTAAACAGAGACATGATACTGGACAACATCAACATCCAGCAGTCATCCTTACATATCTGTATATGACAAAAACTACAAAAAGAAAATAGGAAATTATTGATTTACCAAAATATTTATTTATAATTAACTTATATTTTATAGTTTGAGAAAAATGAGCGGAAAATTTTGTTATATACTGACACTATTTTACAAAAACAGAAAACCATGATGGAGATAAGTTTGTCTTTTTGAGGTTATATATATATGTATAAAATCGCACCATTTTTAATTTAACGTGAGTTCTTCTTTGAACACGGGCATATATCCAGGTGGCGATCGGGGCCCCAGGTGCAACTGCACCATCTATATTTACGCCCCTGCATGACTGTCCAATTTTACCTCACCAGCTGTCCCAGTTTACCTGAACATGTCACTGGAGTGAGTTGGGGGTTGTTGATGTGTTTGAAGGTCCAAAGCTTCTAAAATATTTTACTTGGAAACATATTTTCTTTTTAGAAATATAGCAGGAAACCATAATAAGTTCTTGAGGTAACATTTAAGGTAGTTCTCAGATTGTTTTTAGTTGTGTTTTACCAAAAAGTGTCCCACATTAGGCAACCTGACTTCAGCCTATATAAGAAAATATTTAACCCTAACTATACATTTCAATGTGGCAAAAACCTAGCAATAATAAATATTTTAAATATTCCACAAACCGCCCTCTCAGCTGCACAACAATAACAAAAGGTGCCAAACTTCTCACCAAGCCATAAAAACCTCCCTAAATGGTTTACCAGTGGAGAAAGTGTTGATTTTGCCGGGTTGTTGTGTTATATTGTCTCTGCCGGCGCACAAAAGGCCATTGCGGTAATTAACAGTGACAGTGTTGTTCTCTAATGGGTTTTTCTCCGCGCCGGGAGCAGCGGGGACCTGATTATTTTCCCAGATCGGGTCTTGATTTGTCATGTGAAGGTAATTCCAACAACACCGCAGCCGGGGGGTCGAGTGTCCCGCCGCCTCCGTGCTGCATGGGACCGAGCTCTGAAAAGTGATAATGTGTTTAGACACGCTCTCACACTTCCTCTCTGTCAATGACATGAATGTATTATCCATGTGACAAAACAATCAGGACTTTTCAGCCCCTACTCCAAAAGATGAAACTCCATAATACATAATAAACTTATTTTTTAATGTGACACGTGCGCGCGCATATGAACAAACTCCATGGCGCAGCATGTTGATGTATGTTTTGCTATTAAAGCACATTTAATCATGATTTAAAAGACAATGCAAGTAAATAAACTGTGGGAAAAGTAAAGTAAGCAGTTGATAAATAAGTCACATTTCCGCTATGTTTATATAACCAGTGCGCAACACCAGCACTCAGTGCAAACAACAGGAACTGACATCCCACTTACATAATCCTATCTATCTATAGGCGACAAAAGAGGAACTGTAATACCCCACTTTGCTTCCCCACCAAAAGGAAAGAAAGCGCTGAAAACACACAGCGTCACTCCGGGCTCCGGAGCGCAGCGCCCGGCTCGCCCGAGGCCATGAGGTTGGCCCTGCGCGCGGCTTAATTGCTGTCACATGTAACCTTACCTGTCTGCCAATTAGCCCTGTGACTCGCTATTAGGAGATTCCATGAGCTGTGGGCCAGTTGACCAGGGGGCACCTCAGGGTTTGGGGGCCTAATAATTAGAGTGTAATTCTATACAGCTGAGGCTTATGATGAATCTGA
Organism: Cephalopholis sonnerati; assembly: GCA_019142605.1. Lineage (NCBI taxonomy): Eukaryota > Metazoa > Chordata > Actinopteri > Perciformes > Serranidae > Cephalopholis > Cephalopholis sonnerati. Next base: position 36,070,360 of record JAGQAX010000008.1, read on the forward strand.
CCACAGAGGGGTTAATTAAATGAGGATCAACCTCAGGTTCAGTAATGTGTGTGATGTCCACCCATTAATCCCTCAGTAAAGACAATAATACCCGGGCTGACATGTATGTGGTCACTCCTTTTCTTTAGGACATCTAGTTTTTTTTTCCTTTACAGCTTAAAAAGTGACGGAAAAAATAAATTACATTTGAATATATCTTTGGAGCCACATCTAAATTTGTTGGGGGGGCTGTAAGATTTTTGGCAAAGTGTAATTTGACTATTGTCTGGTATATTTCATGTAATTTTGTCCTCTGTGACATTGTGGAGGCCTTGTTGCATTTATTATCAGATTTCCAATTTCTGTATTGATGTTTATTCTTGATGTAAACATACCCCTACAGGTTCATTTTTTTATGTACCTTCAAGATTTGGATGTGTATGTTTTCAGAGAATAAAAGTTAACAATAAGGATTTAAGCATTTATTCTCAATAACGTACATCTAATGTAAACTTTTTGGGGTTTGTTTAAGATTGTCACTGTGCAGTTTTTAATTTAACTTCTATATTCTTCTGTTTCTATGTATAATGTTGATTGTTACTCTAACTGATGTTTGGTATTTAGCCTTTCCACTACTTGCAAACTCACAGCCACTCCTACTTAAGATGGCTTCTCTTTGTCACGAAACTAATTGCGTGTGGGAAGTTTCATTCTTCTGGTCCCTCTCTGTTTGGAAATAGATGTGCGAAGTTTTCCTTTTTGTTGAGCCACACTTAATGACGGTAAACAGGAGATCTTTAATGTTTATTGTTGTTGGTTATTTCCATTGGTGGAAGAAATATTCAGATCCTTTACTTAGTTATGTAAAAGCAAGTATAATCAGAAGTGTACTTAAAGCAGGGCCGTAGTCTCCTATTTATCATTTGGGGGGACCATTTTCAATCTACACCCAACTCTCCAGGGGGCTGTGGAAGGTGGATACATTTTTAGAAACTTACCCACTAAAGTGACCATTTTAGAGCATTTTAAAATAAAAATCTTAGCTCAAAGGGTTCTCAAAGTTCTGATAACTGAATGCCATTTTAAGGAGCCAGCATATGACTGAGGGCCACACAGGAAAAGTTCACACATTTACTTTTTTTTATGACATTATATGACATTTTTAATGACTTTTTCTGTGACATGCTAGTTACTACTTATGACCTTTTGGTGACCTGAAATTTGTAACATGTAATGAAAACCAATAACCTATTTTAACTTTTCAGTACACTATGATTGTACCTCCCCACACCACTTGGACTAACCACACGCAGCGTTACAGTACACATACTACTAGAATTTGTAGTAATAATCCTGGCCATTTATTCATTTTTATTTATGATAATGATTATTATTTGGATGGCAGTGTGTAATCTGAACATTTTTGATGCCTGCCCCTCATGATTTATTATAATTACTGCCTGGACTGAGTTTAAAACTAAAAGTACTCATTGTGCAGCATACTGTTGTACCGATGGGCCCCAGTGCACGTTTTTGTGCACATTTCATCTTGTCACGTGATCAAATAGAAGCACGACATTGGACAACATCAATACATATTTTAGAGCAATCATCATTTCATATCTTTATATGTGAAAATATACCACAGAAAATAAGAAATGTTTCAGCTCAGACTGAGCTGTATGTCCACCTTAAGCTGAAAACACACCAGCGCAAAGATGACACGGTGCGTCATGTGAGGCGTGTCAAGTGCCATCCCTAGCACACACTGGAGGCGTCACACTGCAGCTTGTCAACAGATGACCATGCAAAGTTGTTACTGCTTTTACTGAAAGATCTGTACCTCTTCCACCTCTGCGTGAGTTTAAAATGATGTGTTGTTGGCCCCTAATTAAACTTGATTCCTCACCTGAAGAGCCGATCTCCGGAGCTAACAGAGTTCTCTTTATACATTAATGGTGAGAAGAGGAGTCGAGCTGCCACAGGAGCAGAGAAAAGAGCTGCTACGGGAGCTGGTATGTACAAGCAGAAAGTGAGTGAAGAGAAATGCACTTAATTCTGGGGGTGGTGAGACTGGAAATGGGACAGTGGCCTATCTTGCCATCGCTGGTGTGGGGTTGTATATTGAAAATAATAGGGGCCTATTTTTGGACGTGTGTTTTGGCCTTCACACTAAACAATCAAGATCACAGGAGCACCTTGAATTATTTAATCATAGCAACCTTTCCCTCTCACAATTAAAAGTATCTTAAACAAATGCACAGAGTAGTGACCAGTTAGTATTTGGTGCTCAGTGATGGATGGCCGGACCAACTGGTGCAGTGAGGCTCTGACACACGAGGGTGTCAGGGTGGGGGGCAAGGGGTGGTAAACATGACCGCACCGGATGGCCTAGGAAATGCAGAGGCCACCGGTTTGCTTGTTAATTTATGGACGGCCTGACAACACCAGAGCCCACAAAGCAGCGCTCCGCTTGCTAAATATGATCCCATTGAGGAAAGGAGCCATCAAGCCACCAGGTATGTAACCTGAGCGTGCCACCGAAATAGAAATTCAAAGCTAAGAATGACATGTTTGTTAGGAGGTCTTGCGTCTGCAGCCCGTGTCATGCATGACCCTTGAACAGATACTATCTGGAAGCTCTTGTGCTCACAGGAGGTTAATCGCTGGTGCTCTGCTCTGGAGAGGCTCGCTGACGGACAGACAAGGAAGAAGTAAATTGTAGTTTACAAAGAAGGAGAAAGGAGAACGTGTGAACGGCGGCAATCTAAACGTTAGCATCTGAACCTCCTTCAAACACACTAATAATGAACCTCAGTGGACTTCTTTTTAGTGAGCGTGTTGTAATTAAATTCTCATCATGTAGGAGTGCCTGACCCCACATTTCTACACACACGCAGCTCCGGTTTACACTGTGCAAATGTCCGAGGGTGTTTACTCACTGCAGAGACACAGAGCTGAGAGTTTTTGAAAGTCAGCGCTGTTTCCTTTGGCCGATTGGGGTTGATTAAGAGGTTAACTGTGGAGAGGCATGGCGTCTTTAAGGGAGATTTATCTGTTCCTGCTCTGACCCCTCGGGGGTAGCTTCCCTCACCCCCAGTGTCCCCAGGATTTATTTAGTTATTTGTTTATCTGCTGGAAAGGGGTCACCCTCTTCTCTGCACTACATCTCAGCCCTGTTTGTGCATCTCAAACCCATTTTTCATGCCGTTTCTTGTGGGACTGTGACGCTGGTTCCATTTCGCTGACTAAGCGAAGAGGACACGAGCTCAAGGCCCCGCCGAGTCTAGCGACCTTTAACATTTGGCAGCGATACGCTCCCAAAATTGGTTATTTTCATTTAACACGTATTTTGCTATCTGTTCAACTTTGGCCCCCATTTGGAGGAGTTATGGTGTTTTCCTAATTACTTCCTGACAGTTTTAATTCAGCCGCACGTTAATTTATGGTCTTTTATTTCCTATTTTTGCATTATTTCACCGCAGTGAAGTATGTTTCACAAAGGCAGCGAGCCATAGCTTACAGTCCTGACAGATGAAACTTGAGTTCATCATTGCACACAGGAAAATGTATAACCCCTCCAGATTTCTTTTAAAAAACATCATCAATACACATCACTGATTTATTATTGCAACCCAGCATCTCATGTTTACTTACTTATGCCATTTAGATTAATCAAAGTGAGCAACACTGAAAACAGTTTCTGAGAAATGAAGTTATTTATTTATCTATCAGGAAATCCATCAGCAGCTGTTATATTAGCAAACCGCCTTTTACATAAATATCAGTCGCCTTCTTCAGCTTCATTAGCATGTTTTACTTTCAAGCCGCCAGTTTAGACCTCATTTTGTGTTTAAATCTTGCTTATATTTAAAGGTCCAGTGTGTAAGATTTAGGGGGTTTTAGTGGCATCCAGCAGTGACGACTGCAGACTGCAACCAGCTGAAATTTCTCCAGGCAAGAATTTCTTCTTCTTAGGAGGTTTTCATCATGAGCAGAATTATCCGCAGAGGTCTCTTCCTCTCCAAAACAAACAGAGCAGGTGATACAACTGGTAAAAATACTGAATAAAGCAGTTGTATGTTAAAAATCAGTGTTTCTCCAATGCTGTTTGGCATGTCACAGAACCTGCTGTGTGCTCACTGATTTTTTTTTTTTTTACCTTAATGTGCACCCACCTTATTTCTGATCCAGACGTTCAGGAGGATTTTACCATGAGCCGTATTATCTGTAGAGGTCTCTTCCTCTTCAAAACAAAATGTCCCTGTGATTTAAACAGGTAAAAACACTGAATAAAGCAGTCTTGTGGTACAAATCAGTGTTTCTCAAATGCTGTTTGACATGTCATAACAGGTGCTGGGCCACTAGCTCAAAACCTAAGGTGTGCTCACGCTTTTTTCTGATAACTTACGGTCCAGACAATTAGGAGGTTTTTACCAGGAGCTGAATCATCCGCAGAGGTTTCTTCCTCTTGAATACAAATGGACCTGGTGATTTAAGCCGCTAAAAACACTGAATAAAGCAGTTTCAAGTTAAAATATTAATGTTTTTATGACACTTTCATCACAGAGGGGCTGATGACTATGGTGGCAGATGTGAAAAATGTGAATGGCCCTATCTAGGATCAGTGTTTGATTTGTTCCTTATGGGCTACTGTAGAAACATGGCGGTGCAACATGGTGACCTCCATGGACGAGGACCTGCTCCCCAAGTAGAAATAAATGGCTCATTCTAAGGTTATGAAAACACAACAATTCTTATTTTCAGGTGATTATACACTAAAGAAGACATACTTATTTTATTATATTCCATTTCCCCCCTTAAGTCCTACACACTGGACCTTTAGAGTTAAATCTTTATCGTTGGTCGTTAGACGACGTCTCCAAAACCACCCTCAACAACGTAAAATCCTCAAGTGATTGCTAGTACTCACTATCTCTCAAAATGTCACACACACGCTTACTCAGCCGCACAGTCTCTCACACCTCTTGTGTAAGGGAGGTTTGTCACTGTTAAGAGGCAGCGGGCCTTTTGCTGGGGTGAAGGGGAGGCAGGGTGGTGTGGTGGTGGTGGTGGTGGTGGCGGGGGCTATACAGGGAATGCTATGTGGCTTGCATGACCTGACATGTCTCTGAAGCTGGAGGGGGTCTCGACCTTTGACCCCAGGGCTCCAAAACTAGGAAGATGAAAAAAGGGGATAGGGTGGGAGGGTTTCGCCTCTAAACAAGGGCTTCTGTTTCGACCGCTCCAGGAATGTCAGTTCCATAAAAAGATGCCTACAGAGAGAAAAAGAGACAGAGAAAGAAGGGTGAAAGAAGACAGAGAAGAGAGAAGGATCTATCTATCTATCTATCTATCTATCTATCTATCTATCTATCTGTTCGGTCTGTCTATCTGGTCAGTAGTGGTCAAGCGGCCCTGATTATAAACAGTCAGGCGTTCAGGTTGTGACTGATGCACTTAACCAAGCGTCATACTCTGTAAGCAGACTCTGATTCTCCACCCTTCCTCCACCGTCATAATGCAACGTTTACTGCCATTTTTACTCCAAACTGCGGTCATGCGATCAGGCAATAAATTAACCTCTGGACCCTGGCTGAAGGCTGAGCCCTTGTGACTCGCCGGTCGAGGCGAGCTGCCGCAGAAACAGTGTTGACTCTGCACTGCAGGGGTTGAGTCAGGAGATAACCTTGTTTTTCACAGTCGTCTTCCTGGTCGTGGAGTGAAGTCTGGATGAATGCCCAACACGACCCAGAGAAAGCCTGTAATCTGTTCCCCTGCAGAGAGAGAAGCTCGACATGGCGACCGCCGTGTATGTCAGTGAAATTGTGTCTTCGGGCAGATGTCATCTTTGTGTGCGCTCAGGTTGGTTGATAAGGAGGCCAGTTAAAAAAATTAGGTGACAAGGGAGTTCAAGGCAGGGAGACTGGAGATAGTGAGGGCAGTTTTGATTCATCTCAAAGTCAAACCTGAGTGAGCTGAACGAGCTGCAGATCTGTCTGGAGTACGTAACATCAACTGGGTTCGGAAACTAGTGTTTTGATCACAAAATACAAATAATTTGACCAAAACAAAATCAATTAGTCACTTGTAGATAAAATATAGGCCTATATTAATGAAGGTTCATTAGTACGGTTTTGTATTTCTCTGTAATGTAGCACAGTGTGAACAATGTTACTGAGACTATTCTTTCTCACACCTTCAACTCAAACCATTGTGTTGCCCCGCCCAAAATATATCATTTAATAATTAAATTAATATTGTAAACATGCGGGGGACTAGTCGACTAATGACCCTAAATGATGACTACTGGTCGACTAGGGAAAATTCTTAGTCGAGGGCAGCCCTAATGAAAGAACTAGAGGTGTTGCTCCAGGGATGGCAACATCTGTCTGTTGGACGGTCCACCACTTTGGTCCTGACTGAACTATCTCAGCAATTTCTGACTGAGGTATCGTCCCAGTCTAATAAATAAAAGCCCTGACTTATGGTCTGGAGCTGTTTATTTGCTTTTCATGCACGTCATTAAAGTTGTTAAAATGAAAAATGCCAGATTTAGCTCACATCTCAGGCACCTGTTTAACAATATGTGCCAAAAAAATCCTCACTTTCTTAGTATTACATCAAAATCAAATCATGTTTTTCAACATTGGCGTAGAAATAAACTGGTGTTTTTTGTGATTTATTTAAAGACAATACATTTACCTTCCTTGAAGCACTCACTACAGACCATAACATACCCAGATCCCATTTTTTTTCCCATAGCTTTACATACACCACCCAGAAATCAACTAGATGTCATTTCAGAACTGGATCCTTTTGAGAAGAAACATGTCTCTACGATTGACACATTGATGCAGGAACTAAAACAGATGCCACACCCAAAATATATAATTTAATAGTTAAATTAAAATTGTAAACATGTGGGCAACTAGTCGATGATGACTATTTGTGGACTAGGAAAATTCTTAGTCTGGGGCAGCCCTAGAAATTACTCGTACATCCAAGTACTTAAAATCAGATTTAAGGGGAGTACAGAGAAACTTCCCCCTTTTGATGGAAAGGACAGCCTTCTTGTGTCAAACTCTGCGCTGTGAAGGTCAAACATCCAAATTAGGTAACACAAAAAAGTATTTTTGAGCAAAGGGAGCCTTTAATGTCTTTGTGTCTTGGACTGTTTGTCAAACAGAAGTAACCTAATCAGCTTGCTCAACTGTCTACTGTTTTCATTAATTTTCTATACCACTCAATTAATCTGAGATATATTTATAATGTAGTATCTATGTCTCAGCCCCACTCTCCATCTTCAACTGTTAAAGTGCATCAGTTGTCTGAAGTACAGGTGAGATTGACAACTGGTCAGCAAGCATCTTAATGGTGATTTTGATGAAAGGTCAGAGGAGCTAACTTGTTCCTACAGGTTCTATTTGTGGATCATGAATCCCTGTTGACTGTGCCAGCAACTAATCAGAGGCTCATATAGGGTTTTCAGAGTTGCCTCGGACCGATTGTAACCTCTGATTGGATCAGCACTAATCCTCCAGTATGACGTCCCTCTGATGGAATTTCCACAGGCCTACCATCCGACGGTAATTACATGACCCGAGAGATCTTCAATACCCTGAATAAGCAACGCGTGTGACGTGAGGAGATTCTCTCAACTTTGCTGCCTGGTTGCCGTGCAGCGCCGGTCAACACGCAGTATACAGTGACCAAAGTCGTTCACTGACGCTGCTGATGTTGAAATGACCCTGCGGCACCCAGGGGCGCCACTTTGCCTGTATTCTCTGTACTTCAGCCGCGAGCACACAGGTCCACTCAGAGCCTGTCCTCTAACTGCTAAACGTGTGTAGGGGTGGAAAAAGGCCAAATTCCCCTCCCTGCAGTTAAAATCTCAGACGGTGGTCTTTAACGCATACTCCCACTCCCGCTCCCTCCCTCCTGCAATCCCAATAAAAACCTCTGACCAACAGTTGACCTTTTGCATGGCCCCCTTCTCGCTGCTCCCCCGTCCTGCTCCCTTCTTTCCTTCGCTCTCCTTCCCTCTGTCCATTCCTTCTTTCTCTCCACCACAGCGGCCCACGGCAGGCCAATGGGAACCAGCAGCTGCAGCTAGAGAGGGATGGGGTTTTGGGTTGGGCAGAGGGGGGTGTCAGGGTCAAGGGGGGTCACAGTACTGGTAAAGTCATCGCAGGGGCTCCGATGTGGGGGCATCGCTTCCCCCTTCAAAGGCTGTGCGGTGACGTCCATACACCCCTTGCACCCCTTCTCCTCTTCCACCCCCCACCTCTCACTCCCTTGCGGCCCCCTTTGGCCCTGCTGTTCCTTGGCTCTCAGGGGTCAAGACAGCCGAGGGTTAATAAAGTGATACCAGGTGTTGGCCAGAGAGAAGCGTTTTTCTTCCCCCGCTTCTTCTCTCCTAACTCCCACCAGCAGCAAGCTGTGGGCCCCCCATTTCACACCACTGAATCCTGCTGGGACGTCGAGTCTGAGAGCGAGCCCGTTGGAAGGGGTGGCCGTGCATGTCAAAGTAAAAACAACCCTCAGGTAGCGTGCAGGACATGCCCTCTCTGTGTTTGTGTGCATGTGTAAGTGTCACCCGTTTCCTGACTGTGTGTTTGCACATGTACAAGCTGCACAAAGCTGCCACCGCAGGCAGAGGGGGGAGAGATACTAGCAAGCTGAATGGCATCGCAGCTCTAAGGGGCCTCCGGGACAATACGGGGTTAACCGACCCAACAAAGTGGCCGATTATGTCTCAGCGGAGGAACCTTAGAAGCAAAAAGATCCCAAATCCTACCACTGTCATTCCCCTGGATCAGTGGACACACAACACACACATGTGGAGGGGGAAGGGTTTGCTTTAGGGCTGTGCAAAGAGTCGAGGTGGAATGGTGGCTTCTTCTCTTGACCACTAGAAAAGAGGCTGAATAGCTGCAAAGATCAAACCCAGTGAAAGGGAGTCATTGTGGCGAGAGCAAATGGCCTCTGACAACGAGCAAAGAACAAACAGGGGGAAGCCGTCAGCGTACGAGCGCTAGCACCAATGAGATGTTGAAATTAACAAGAAGGTGCTCTGGCTTCTGTGTGCGCAAGTGTGAAAAAGTGTGCATGAGAGTTTGACCATGTGTGCACAAACATGAGGCAGAACATTTGCAAAAACACCAGCAACACGGCCTCTGCCTCTCAATCCAACCTGCTAAATGAAGGGGGTCCTAATTAACGCTAATTAACATCAACGACAAGTTGGGGCCATTAGTCCGGCTAATCCCCCGTTTACATTTTCCCCTCTCGCAGGAACCCTGCTGGCCAATTCTTACCCAGCCACAGAAAGGACGCATTGTTAACGGGCTCGGCATCAAAGATACGAGCCCCCTCGAAATGAGCTGCCTCCATTAGGGCCTGAGAGCCGGTGCTGATCCGAACACTCACACAGCCCGCGGAGTGGAAAAGAGGAGGGGGCAGGGAGGTCAAGCCCCATGTTTAGACTGCTCCATCCGATCCATCAATGACTCGTTTGCACCCTTTCATGATCCCTCGCCATGTCAAAAAAAAAAAAAAAAAAAGCTACAGTGAAGCATGAGAGGGGCAGTAAAAGATCTGATACTGATAAAAGACTTGAGTGTACAAGCTTTCATAAAGTGACAACAGAAGTTTGTTTGTGAGCATGTGAGTGGATTCCTGCTTTTGAACATGAGCACAGGTGCTGGTGTGAGCACACATGTGCAACAGTAGTAACTGTGAAACAAAAGCCCTGCTGGTTTTAGAAGTGTAAAACTGATGGACACTCTAACTGTGGAAGTCCTAAATATATTTTTTCCCACACATACAGATTATGCACATAGGATTAACCAGACTGTGATGTCATTATGTTGTCTAGTTTCTTTGTGTATTAATATCTCATGCTACAGGAGGCAAAACCTTCTGACAGATCTGTCATGCAAAAAATTTAATATCTGTTGAGTAAAGATGTTAACATACGGTTTTTCCTTTTTGTTCACTCCACCACTGTTACACAAAAATGTCAGAGTACTTGTCATGGTTAGCTCAACTCAACTTGTGAAAACTACGGTGGCCCTGAGGGTCAAAACATGACATTTTAGGGCCACTGTAAAAAAACACTTGTTTAATATCTTCTGTGGCTCTGGAGGAGCTTTGAGAAAATCCCCCTGTTGATGTCATCAGGAGGTATCTTGATGGGATTTATACTTGTGCATCAGCTCTATGCAGAGCCTACGCCGTAGCCTACACACGTGGCCTACGCTGTTGTAAACATTATACTTGTGCGGTGGTGTGTCTGTGTCACTCTGCAGTTACACTTCTAAAACACTAGTCAGCCTTGGGGTTTCTGTAAAGTGATGTAAATTTTAGCTGATTCAAAACACACATTAAACATGGTTTAATAGCAAAAATTTCAAACACAAGTACACAAATCAGCTTCACTATAACTCGCAGCATTCACAAACAAACACTTTGTCTGGACACATTTTACCCACAAATACATCATGCTAATGTTATTAGCACAAGCCTATGGCATTTTACATTGTATAAATTAGCCTAGCAGCTAACTAACTTTTCCTCTACTCATACAGTATGAAGCCAGGGACAACAGCAACATTTAACAAAGGTAATGTTACAAAATTCAGCTCCATAACAACTCACAAGGTTCACTGACAAAACAACTGTCTTATACTAAACATGTTTTCCAAACAAATATAACATGCTAACGTTATTAGCACAAGCATATGGTATGTTACATAAGTATAAATGAGCCGAGTGAGATTTCCTCTGCTCATATGAAGCCAGGATAAATCACACACAAGACTTAAAATGCTATTTTTGTGGAGGCTTTATTGTCTTCACAATTTATTGTTTCTTATCTGTGAAATTAAAGTAAATAAAAGCTTTGTTTCCACTGAGGGAAATGGTTTCAGCTTACAGAAACAGACAGGAGGTCTGCGTTAGGCTTTATGTCAACGCAGAGTGACTAAGTGGCCACTGGAAACAACATTTTTTTAAATTGATCCAGTTTTGAGCGAGACTGCTGCAGACAGCAGCTGCTAAACAGGCTGCAATGTAACCAAACTCACTTTGCCAAACTCACCAGACTCTATTTAAATAAACAGTCATTTTAGCGTGTATAGATCCAGCATATTTTCACATCTAACTGGTTTAATTAAGGGTTTATTTCAACCAAACCAGAGTTGGTGATTGTTGGAACAGTGGAAAGACAAACCAAGACAGCTTTTGTGAGTTTTATTTTGTTTCCATCAACTTCAAATCAAGCGTGTTTTATGATAATAAAATCACTATTTGTTTACATGGAGTCTGATAGGTTTGGCAATAGTCATTTTGCAGCTGTTTCTAGTTAAACAAAAAGGATCTTATCCTTTAACACAAAGGTCCATCTCTGAAGGGATCATTTCCATAATGTTGTCAGACACTGAAAATAACAATCTGAGCCTGTCGGTCGCAAAAGCAAGCACTTTTATTGGATGTAAATTGACAGTACACAAATGCCCCGAGTGCTTACATTGCAGCCTTTTTTGCCGCTGCTGGCTACAACGCTCTCACTCAACACTGGACTAATTTAAAAAATAATCATCTCCATTAGTCACTTAGACACAAAAACACGGGAAAAAGAGTTCAGGTTGAAAAATACCTATGTTACCCTTTAAGTAGAGTTAAGGTTGAACTCATTTGACTCCATACTGTCAGACTGTGTCATATATATTCTGTATTAGTCTCCAACGCTTCATTGAGGTTTTATGATGTTTACATTGAGTGAAATATTCAAACTAAAGACTCGAGTCGTGTTTTTAATGGCCGCACCATTCCATCAAAAGGAAATATGCATAATGTTTTACATGCGTTCTCAAATCCAGTTGGACATCTTTGGAAACTTTGAGATTGCCAGTACAGTGTTATTTAAAGTTGTGTGGGTTTGAACAATGTTTTACTGCACAGTTAAAGATTGTAATGACCAGTGCCCATTGGCTGGCTTTCTAAGGGGTTAAATGCACTTGCATACACTACTTGCATACAATAATTGTTCTGTGATATTTAACCGATTCTCTGACCCCAATTTCTCCCCTGAAAACAGTGAACGGGACACAGAGAGGACTACTTGTTCTGGATGCTGCTGTCATTGCACAGTCAAAGTACGGCACTTCCTCTGCCCACCACAAAAACCACGAAAACCGCAGAGCGCCAAAGGCATAAATCCACAATTCACATATTGTGTGGCAGAATATAAGGGAAAGCAAGTGTCATGATGGAGCTGGGCAGTTTTCTTTGTCACATTGAAACAGCTGACAAAGGGCTTTTATTGTAATGTATAGCATCTAACGTTTCTTTCAGCAAGTTTTAGTCCATTCATCTGCTGCAAAGAGCTACAGTACCAAAAATCAAAAGTGTAAGAGTGTCTTTTATGAATTTATCTGAGATCTAAAGGTTATGATTTAATGTGTCAGAAGGAAAAACGAGGCTTTCATTGAATATCTGTCTCTTGTATTTAAGCATCTCAACAGTGAAACACTCTGCAAAGCTGTTCCCCGCAGAGTTCACACTGCCCATTTACACCCTCAAGTTTTCATGTAACATTATCATCCCTAAAGAAACTTCTACATCACACCAACATAAATCACTGTCTGTTTCTCAGTTTCATAAAAGCGCTCTCGTTATCCTCCCTAATGTTTCCTACGTGCTGGACCGCTGCAGCTTTTCTTTTTTTTTTCCAACCTTTGCTTCTTTACGCTTTGGAAAGTAAATACAATAAATTCCAGCACATAGCCGGAGCTGGGGTGTTGTGTTATTTTTCGGCACCGCGGGTAAGCACAATAGAAACACAGCTGTGGTGATCAGTCCAGGCTCCCCGGGAGCCACCGGAGGCCCCGGAGCACATGTTCGTTAATGATCAGTTACAAAGGCCACAATGGGAGCAGCTAGTCGCCGAGGTCTGTACTCCTTTGCATCTGAAACCATTTGAATGACTGCACCTTCTGCTAAATGTTTAAACCCAGGATGTGTCTCCGTGGATTGATTGCGGTTGAGTCGACAGTTTAAACTCTTACTGAGCGAGGTGTTAAAGGTTTTTGTTTGTTGTAAAGAGACTTTTTCGCTCAGTGATCTCTCTAAAAGCTCTTCTGGGAATGCAGCTTTTGGATAAATTTAATATAAAAATGATTTTAAGCAATGTTAATGCATCCTCTGTGACAATGTTTAGCCATTTTGAGTCCTAAAACAACTCAAGGAACATAATCTGCAGCATTAAGATGAGTCTATCTTTTCTTCTCCTGCTCAGTTAAGGAGCTTCGATTTGAAAGCGGAAAGCAGGATTAGCTGAGCTTCATACATGCAAGAATTACCCAATATTATAAACTAATACTAACACTAATGACTGAGCACACAGAGGTCCACTCTGACTATTATTTTCCAAGAAAAATGATTTTGTTTTTAACAAATCACGACAAGTTTCAGAGCTCCTGGCTGCCAAACAGCCCAAAATGGATCTAAAGCATTTTTGGAATAGATGTCTTTCAACTGCGGACGATGTGACATTGAGGTCAGGGGAGTTTAGGTGTTGCCGTATGATGGGTGAGTCTCCTCCAAATGACTCCCCCAAAGCAGTAAACATCAAGAGAAAGTTCCAAACGCTCTGAGCACTAAAGCTGCAAAAAGATGTTTTAAAAAAAGAGGGCTGCCCGAACAAGCTCGCACATAAACACGGATTTGTGCGCACGCAGGCCGAGCACGCGCACATGTTTGTGCTCACTGCACCTACATGTATATATGTACTCATGCACGCACACACATATACACAAGCACCTATCCCTCTAGGGCGATCCACGACCCTCCCCCACCCTTGAAACCCGATCTGTCGGCATGCAGCGCGGAATTCTCCAATCGCCCTGACTTTTGACCTCTGCCCTTTTTGGCAGTGCACACAAGAGAAGATGAAGTGCCCAAGCCTCTCTCTTCCCCGACACAAAAAATCCCCTGTTCTAGCAGCCCTCCCACACATGAGCGGGCACGCACACACACAAACATGCGGGACGCACACACACGCTGATTCCCATTTGGGACGAATTTGAGTCCAAACACTCTCTCTGGTTCCTGTGAGGCACATGATCACAATGATTCTTAATATGTAGGTAGCAGATATGTGTGTGAGCGTGAGTGTGTGTGTGTGTGTGAGTGTGTGTGTAGAGAGGAACTTTGACTTTTAAAATCCCTTCATCCCATCGTTCACATAGCGAAGACACAACAGAGCTGTTAAAGCTTAGAGGGTTTTAGTGAAGGGACAACAGAACAGCCAGTACTTGTTATCATTATCATCATCATCATCGCCACAATCATCATCATTGTCCTCATCAACAGAGACCGAAGACAGAGTCACAGAGAGTGTCACAGCCATGTGTTTCTGTCATTTGCCCCCTGACTCTGTGTTTATGTGGTGTCAGTGTGTGTTTTGCGTCCCTGTAAATAACATTTTCTTGTGTGTCTGGAGTCTCACCTGCTTCAAAATCTCCATCTAAACTACCTCCCCAAATGGCCGAGATGTGGCCATACGACAATATATTTTCATAGTCTAATTTAACGTCCTCATTAGTGGCAGTGAATGTTGTCTAATCTGTACATCTGGCCTTTTCACTGCCTCCAGATTCCAGATAAAACTGGTGACTGATTCAGTTAGTCTCATGGTATTTGGTCATGTATTTCAGTTTTATTTGCCGGGGCTTTGAGATCTTTCAGATTTCTGCTACAGATTTAAATAAATAACTCTAAAATATTCAAAATTAAATGTACTATGCAGGGAAAAAAACAAACAATGTAAATAATGCAACTATAGACCCTTTTAGGGCCGACGTCACAATGATGTCATTTCATTAGCTGAAGGCAAAACACGACTCTCCCCCACAGGGCCGTAGGCTACATAGGAGCCTTAAAATGTCGTCTTGTTGTGTTATTGGGAGCCAGAATAGAAGGAGTCATGGCTCAAAACCTAAATTTTATAGCATACTACCCGCCACTGCCCGTCAACAAAAACAAAGACAACTGTTGTTAAATACGCTTAGACCAAAGGACTGGACAGAGGCCATCATCAAAAATGCTCACATGTGCAGCGCACACTTCATATCAGGTTAGGGACAAAGTATTTCCTGTTGTAGGGATGAATAACGTTATGTGTATTAAGGGTTATCATGTCCACCTTATCAGACACTGCGGAGCTATTAAGAGGAAGATTGGATTTCTTTGTAACACTAACTTTTTAGCACATTAGCTCACATTAGCTTCGATAGCAAAACAAAATGGAGGAAACCGTTCAAGTGTAGTCCTCCTTTGTAAGATTGGCTCCCTGTGACATCATCCATCCACTGAGTGAGAGCATACGGGTCGGCCAGTCTGGTCCCGTTGGTCAGTGTTTACTTTTTCAAGTAACACTCGCGGTCCCGGAGAGTGAGTGACCTGACATGGCGCTTTGGTAAATTCAGTCTGACGCTCTACACTAAAATAAGAGCCTTGTTGGTCAGAGAAACGGAGCGTTATATTTCTACATTAATTAATGAATGGTTAAGTTAATCACTGGATCTCTGGATAACCAAACGGTACATTCAGACAGTGCTCCAAATTTACAAACGGTACAGTTTGTGCGCTCTGACACTTGGAACAAGTATTTCTGAATGCACCACTCACATTATCTTTCTACATTGTCTAAAACAAGCCAACAGAACTCACTAACTAGGGCTAGCTAATGTCTGTGGAGAATTGTTTTGCCACCAGCTAAGCCCCGCCCACCAAAAACACCACACTGTTTACTAACGGTAAAAGAGTCTATTGCGAGGTTAAATGGCAAGCAGACGAAGCTGGGGTTGGCTTTCACTTTCGCTGATGATACTGTATACAAACACAAGGTGAAAATTCCTGTGTAGTGTACCTTTTATAACTTTTGCATCTTCAGTTGAAAGTAGTTCCAACTGTACATATTGAGGTCTGTAGGTTTTCAAGACATTTGTAACTTAAAGGACGCACATCAGTTGAATGTTCTGAAGGTCATCGTTCAACGCCATGAGCACCACAAATTCCTAAATTTCACTCATCTCCATTTTATTTGCGTTGGCAGAGTTCTCTGAGATGTTAAAGGGACAGCTCAAAAATCAAAACTATATATTTTTCCTCTTACCTGTAGCGCTGTTTATCAGTCTAGATTGTTTTAATGTGAGTTGCAGAGTGTTGGAGATATCCAACACAGAGACGTCTGGCCTCTCTCCAGTATAATGGAACTAGATGGCAACTAGTTTTTGGTGCTCAATGCGCCAAAAAAATATGTTTGAAAAACTAAACAGGGATGTCTCTTTACAGAAATCATGATCCAGTTACTCAAGATAATCCTCAGACTTTGTTGTGAGCAGTTTTATTTAGGAACTATTTTCTTTCTACCAAACTACACCCACAGAAGGAAGCATGCATCTACCGTTAGCTCGCCTACCACTACTAAACTAGCTAACGTTACAGCTCAGCCGATAGGATGCCAATAACGTTTACAGCCCACGCTGTCAGGATCATGAGCCTCTCATCCGTGAGTAGATGCACACTTCCTTCTGTGCGGTGATGCGGTTGGTGGGTGTAGTTCAGTTGAAAGAAAATAGTTCCTACATGAAACTGCTCACAACAAGGTCTGTGGATTATCTTGAGTAATGGAGGGATTTTTTTTGTGTGTGTGTGTGTGTGGGTGAACTGACCTTTCAGAAGTCTTAATTTTGGAGGGAATTTATAGTCATAACAGCAGAAGTTGGCAGAAATCAGTTTTCAGGTGGCTCTTATGGAGAATACAATGAGAACATTTCCAGTCCTTCTTTTCTTAATTATTGCAAAATTTGGACGCTCAGCTTGCAAAGTTTTAATCACATATAATCTGTTTTTTTGGAACAATTCATATATTGCTGTATATTTGTGTAAAAGGTAAGATCTAACATATGAACCTCAGTTCTATAGATTTAACATGAAATTAGACCAATTATTTTTATTTCCAGAGCTAAACCTGTGAGCATTTAGCCAAAATAAAGAGTAATATCTTATCTCACGTATGGAATCAAACTCACTCAGACATCATAAAGTTGTTTACGTGCCTCTTTGTGATATACTGTATGTTGTGTGTGAGAGTGTCTCCAATACGTCTGACCCTGTATCCCAAAATGCGTCTTTAAAATTTCTCTCCTCCAACCATCTGACCGCTGCCACTTGTGCATTGTGTGTGTCCGGCATGACTGCTCTCGTCATTTTCCCCTTTGATTGGCCTTCACACAATGTGATCAGTGTTGCAGCTGTCTGAAAAGGCCTCTTGTGCAGTATCTGAGCAATGCTGATCACCCCGATGCGTCCACAACTTTGCTTTTAGTTCCATTCAGGCGCTGTGACAAACGGCAAACTGTCTGGTGAGCATGTGTCAAGCCACTTGATTTAGTGCTTTGTTTGACTGCACTGGCCCTTTTCTGAATGTCGCCTCCGTCTTGTATGGCCTTACTGTATTGGTAAAAATTGCCATGGCCGTAAGCTTGAAATTCTAATGTACAGACAGACTGAAAGAATTGTCCCACTGTGTGTGTGAGTCATTTGATGTACTTCCAATACACAAAAGCGGACTTATTCCTTAATTTACTGTTTTTTGAGCACGGATGAAATGATTGACTTGAAGAATCAATCAAGATCATCTTTGGGTTGAACTGCACAAATTCTCAAATGCTCTCAAACACCGAAACACAATGTAGAAATAATATAAAACCAACATATTTTCTCTGTCTAAATGTGGAATGAAGATCCAAGCGAGAACATTCAGGGAAGTGCCATGTGGTTTGAGTTATATTGTTAGCGAGTGATGTGCTTTTAACTAGGTATAACTCAGTGTGCTGGACCCCTAAACTGTAGCCAATCCATTAAGACAAAGCTCTCTTGATCCCTTTCTTTAAATCCTCCACCGTGGCTGATTAAATGTAGCCGATTTTCACGCCTGTGCTGTGGAGACCGTGAGGCCTGAATGGCTCCTCACAGCACGACCACAGTGTGCTGTCACTCCAACAGCTGAGGAGGAAGAAGAGGATAACCAGCAGGCTGCTTAGAGCCGAGCAGTGAGAGGTACATGTTTCAAGATCCTGGTTAGACCTCGATACTGCCGTCCAGTTACACACAAGCTGTGTGTGATGCGGACAATATGTCACCTGTGATCACCACATTTTTCTTTTTTGCTCAGCATGCAAACACACACACAAGATTATCTTGCAAGAAACAATCAAAAGACATCCTGGGCAAACTTTAAAGCCCTGCAAGCTAAGGCTGCCCCCTAAAAGTCGACCGAACATTAGCTGACCAGAAAGGTCATCAGTCGCCAAGATTTCATTGGTCGCTTAGTCGCAGAAAAAAACCCCAAAGAAAAACAAATGTAAAACTCTATTAGGAGCTGCGCCTTGTCACAAATAAATCAGAACCTATATGACTGGACCATGTGGGAATTTAATTTGAAAGGACAGACACAGGAAGAGGCCACGCTCAGCAGTCAGACAGGAGTCAGGTTACAAACCAATCACAGCCGACAGATATCTTTCCCTTCTTCTGTAAATATTCAGTCTGATAAACACAGAAAAGTTGATCATGTTAGTGCAGGGCTACCCAGAGCTTTACATCTATCCCACAGACGATAGGCCTACACACTTATAAACAGCTCCTGGAAGAAGATCAGCTCTGCACTCAGGATTGAAGGTAAATAGGTTATACGCTCTTGAAAGCTGGCACAAAAAAGGCACAAGAGTAGCGCCCAGCGCCGGACCTCGCGTTTTCCAGCCGGTTTAAGACGCAGCATGTGTACGACCTCTAATTTCCAGGGCTGGTACCTGTGGTTATTGTACAGGCTAGTTAATAACATGTCGGGCAGGAAATCCAAAGTGTGGGATCATTTTGAGAAGGTGAAGGACCAACCCAAGGTGATATGTAAACTCATCTTCATTGGTCCACTACAAACATGACGTATCATGTGAAACATGGAAGTAGCTACATGCCCATTAGCCCACAGCGTCATTAACAGGCGGCTCGCTCAGTGTGTGACGTGCACTTGTAGATAAAATATAGGCCTATATTAATGAAGGTTCATTAGTACGGTTTGTATTTCTCTGTAATGTAGCACAGTGTTAACAATGTTACTGAGACTATTCTTTCTCACACCTTCAACTCAAACCATTGTGTTGCCCCGCCCAAAATATATCATCTAATAATTAAATTAATATTGTTAACATGCGACTAATGGCCCTAAATGATGACTATTGGTCGACTAGGGAAAATTCGCAGTTGGGGGCAGCCCTAACCAACATGCTCAAGGAATCGCAAAGGAGTTTTTGTCTTCAAAGTGCTCACATCTTCATATTTTTACTTGTGTGTTTGTGATCAGATGATTAGAGACAGAAGGAATGTTTTTGCACAATAACCCATGATCGGAGGATTCTGATGTTTTTTTGCATCATTTTATAGCACTGCACTGATCAAAGCGTCGTCGTGAAATCTGATGTTTCTAACAATTTCACTGACTGCTATAACAGTTCTCATGATGTACTGACCTTTTTCACCCCCCCAATCTTTGTTTCATGAGCCGTTCCAAAGGAAAATAACCCAATTACACACAAATCCAGTAAATTCCTTCCCCCAGATCAGTCCAAACAAAGCATTACTTATGCATCACTTGACTCCCAATACGTGACCCTTCGGACAACAAACTGCCCTCCCCTCTCCCTCGCCCCCCCCTCCCTCCTCCAAAAGGGTGTTAAGACCTGTCCCTGCTCTCCCAAGGGAATGCTGGGAAAGGAAGGCCTCCACATCTGTCCCAACCCTCGGGCGGAAAAGGACGGAGAGGAAAACATTCCTTCATCCACGAGAAAGACCGAAAGAAAGAAAGACAGAAACAAATCAGAAAGAAAGAAAGAAAGACAGAAAGAGAGAAAGAAAGAAAGAAAGAAGCAGGTGACCAACAGAAAGTAGACGGGAAATAAAAGAGAAAAAGAGTGAGGACTGTTATCACTGACAGAGAGGAACTGAAAGGAGACGAAGAGAGACGGACAGAAAATGAAACAGTCATTTAAAGAGGGAAAGATTTTGTGAATGAGAGATGGATCTTGTCTCCTTATGAAGCCATCCATCACTCCTTCAATAGCCCAGTGGGCAGAGGGAGGGAAGCAGGCACCCCAGGCCCTCCTTCAAAAGGCCGGGAGGAGAGGAGGGAGGAGAGGAGGGAGGAGAGGAGGACGGCTGCAATGTGCTGGTGGAGCTGTGATCTTTACCTCCCTCCCTCCTGTGAAGTCAGCAGGGAAAGTGATTAGGCCTGCCTCTCTCCTCCTCCTTCTCCTCCTCCTCCTCCTTCCCTCCATTTTTACCTCTACACAGGTTGTAACAGTTTAGAGTCTCTCATTGAGGCCTGCTGCTAATTTTTTCACCTCACTAATGAACCACTGATGCAAACTACACAACTAATACACCTGCAATACACAATTTAATCAACTGCTCCCCCTCTCCCTTTTTTCGTTCTTGTGCTTTTCCTGTCATGTTACAACTAAAGTGAAATGTTTAAATGTTTTACATTCGTTGTTCCTGTGGGCTACGGCAACACTAAACCCCTGAGCTTGCCTGAGAAGGACTAAATGCACAAAGCTGCTATTTTTAAATATCCCATGGAGAGAGACTCTCACTGCAGCCTGTTGTATTTTGTTCTGAAAATGTCGGCGTGCAGCCTCGGTCTGTGGACGATAAACGAGGTGCAGACTTCCATCTGTGAGGAAATACAGTGAGTGCTGGACGGAGGTGTGAGTGACAACAACCCCGCCCATATTTAAGAGTCCATTTGCAATGGAAACCCTAGGGTTTAGATACCATGTCTGAAGGGTTACTGTTGGTTCCAAAGGTACCATACTGAAAGTATTTGGTGGAAACAGGGCTATACATTGTTTTTAGGAAAATCCTGCATAGTACACCTTTAAGTTTTTGGTGATATTCTCAGAAATGTGTAAATCATAAAATGTGTACATCATAAAAGAAGATTTTATGGCAGAATAGCTGAAGGAGAAGTGGCCACTGAGTGAATTTATCACCCAAAAACCACACTTTCTGAGGACTAAAAAGTAGAAATGGGCCTAATAATAATAAGTGGATACTACTTATTACATCCACTACTACTATTAATAATAATAATAATAATGGAGTGAATATTAATCTGAATGGTCACATTATCCCTAAAAGCTTGAAAATTAGAGCTAAATCAAATGGATGTATCATCATCACATTAATCACTGAGTCCCCTGGGTGATAGCATGTTTAAAGGAAAGGCTTGTGTCCTGTGGAGCAGCCCAATGAATCAAAATCTCCACATAAGAATTCAACATACTTCCCTGTGTCCATGTCAAATGTACAAACACTGAGTCTTTAAAATCCCCCAAAATGACAAAAACTGAATGAATCCAAAATCAAAGAGATAAAAGACACCTAAAAGATAAATATTTTTTTAAATCTCTTTTTACTAAACTATGTTTAAGTTCCCTTTTTAAAACTCTAACAATTCAATTTGCTTTAACTGCACCAGCGTTGATACAGAAATGAGATGTAAACACACTTTCACACCGGGGTGTGACAAGTGTGAGATGTTGTTGACCCCTGTCTGTCCCCTCTCGTTCTGTTAAGGTCCCTTAACGTTAAGGTCACAACCTAGCAGTTTTATTGGCCCCCTAAAGTCATCAGTGCATTGGGATTGGATGAAAGCCCTCTAATGGAGTCAGTAATTGGTCCAGTTTATCAGTTTATTAGGTGCTCTGGCTGTGGGAACAGCTTTGAGGTATAAAGTAAAGTATACATCATTAGCAAAGAACCAGCTCCTCTGGTCAAAAACAAATTGAATATTTTCAGGTTTGTTTTACGGAAGAGTGAGAAAATGGGAAACAGGAAGCAGGATTTTAAAAAATAACACTTTGAGATAATCAGATGGGACCCTGTCTTTAAAAACTAACCACCATTTGGATGTTTTCTCTTTATTTAACATAATAAGTTTTCTTCTTATTTTAAATCTGTAAAGATCCAGAGACCAATGAAACCCGTAAGAAATCAACTATTTAATTTCACAAAAACAGAAGTCAAAACTATGGATCTCTCTATTCTCTGCAACCCGAGCTGTCATTTAGATATATTGTGTCCTCTCTGTTGTCAGGTGCTCAGAGGAGCGACAGGCCGTCAAAGGCTCCGTCCGCGACCTCCAGTAAAGAGGAAAGCTTTGGTCTTTTCTCTCGGGTTCCCCATTATCTGTGTGACCCGTCCCCTTAAAACACTTCGGACGAGTGAAAGGTCCTGACTCTGCACTGGGCTCTGTCATAGATGTCAACCTTTGCTATTCAACCTGCACGCTCACACACCCCCTGACTGCAGGACGAGGAAGCACGAACACACAGAAAGCTGAAAATGTGCATGTACACAAAGGCAAAAGAGACGGACACACACATGATGTGTCTGAAATGTATGCCTGAGGTTTGACTCTGTAGCGCACACACACATCCACACAAACACCTGATGAATGCATTAAGGTTTCATGAGACTACAGGATCCTGGTTCTGGATGAGCTGTCGACAAAGAAGAGGAAAACAACTGTATAAAAGCCCCCCCTCACTCACTCACCATCCCTCTCCCCTCCTCACCCACCGACTCCTTTCTCCCACTGACCACTGCTCAGAATTGCCCCCTCACCCCTGTGACCCCCCCATTGGGCCCTTTCACTCTGCGACAATGGCTGCCGGGGGCCGTGTTATTTGAGGCACTAAAGAGCCATCCCACCCTCCCGCCCCCAGGACAATGCCCACCCCCGCTGAGAGCTTTCTTCCCCTCACCTCCCTAATGACAGGTTTCATCCTCTCTGCCCTGACCCCCAGGAGGGGCTGCGGCTCCCGGTTCGGCCCACTGCCTTTCTGCCCGCTGACCCGCTCCGCCAACAGATACGCCTACCACTCCCTAATACACATACACACACTTTCACTCTCTTACATGAACTGTATGCAACTGGGAGCAGCGGTGCAAAGTAGCTAAGAACATTTACTTCACTATATTTCAAAGGGAAATATTGTAGTTTTTACCCCACTGCAGGTAGTTACTAGTTACTTTTACATAAATAAACTATAACCTGCCTTTGATTCAAAACACAACTAAAACACATTAAACATGGCTTCATAGCGACAATTTCAAACACAAGTACACAAATCAGCTTCATTATAACTCGCAGGATTCACAGATAAAACATTTGTCTTTTGCTGGACACAATTTCCCCACAAATACAACATGTTAATGTTATTAGCACAAGCCTATGGCATTTCACATTGTATAAATTAGCCTAGTAGCGAGCATACTTTTCCTCTTTTTAACAAAGGTAAAGTTACAAAATTTGGCTCCATTACAGCTCACAAGGTTCACCGACAAAACAACTGCCTTATACTAAACACATTTTCCAAACAAATTCAACAAGCTAACGTTATTAGCACAAGCCTATGGCAGTTTACATTGTATAAATTAGCCTAGCAACTAGCAGAGATTTTCTTTGCTGAGGTTATAAAATTCAGCACATTTTTATACCAGTGTTTTCCAATTTTTTTGCCTGTTGATCTCTTACTAAAAAGTGGTGTCTAATCTGCACCCCTTGTAATGATTCAGATGTCTATGAGTTCTAAGCAGTTCTTGAACCTCTCAAATGGTTTCATTTAAATAATCAAGAGGAAAAATTATTCAACAGTTCTCCAAAAAGTCTAAGATTAGACAAGAGTCTGAACAATAAATCAAAATTTATGTAGAACTTTGTGATACCACAAAGGTGTTTCATTTTAAAATGGCGTTTAAAAAATGACAACAAACTCCGTACACACGAGCATCTTAGCTCTGTTTCAGAAATAATCTCTGCACATACTTACACACCTGAAAATGCACATCACATGACTGTTCATTTACACTGGGCATGCGCATGGTGGTGAAAACAGTAAGCAGATTGTCAAATCCGATGTCACTGTGACAACTTCGACCATTAATTTGGTTTTTATATGACATTCACTTTTAGTAATGAGTGGATCTTCAAGCATTTTATATTGTAATTTCAGCCAGGTTATGTGAACTGCATATATTCTAATTCTCACTCAGAGAAAAAAAAAGGGTCGTGGAGCGTTGTTCCTGTGGACTGCAGCAACACTAAACCCCTGAGCTTGCCTGAGAAGGACTAAATGCACAAACCCGCTATTTTTAAATATCCCATGGAGAGAGACTCTCACTGCAGCCTGTTCTATTTTGCTCTGATAATGTCGGTGTGCAGCCTCGTTCTGTGGACGATAAACAAGGTGCAGACTTCCATCTGTGTCACAGCTGATGAGGAAATACAGAGAGTACTGGACGGAGCAGTTAAAAAGTACTGTTTGCGGTAAATATTTAAAAAAAATTCCACCCTCCTAATGACGGTCACCTTCACGCGGTCATTTGGAACAGCTACAAAGACTTCTATTGGACGTGTTCGGACGACACATCGCACAAACTAGCCTTAAGACGTAACCAATACGTCCCCCTGTTAAAATCTGGCTGGTGACTTTTGTTACATGTTATCCCCCTCTCTTTCTCCACATTGTTTGCTTGCACAAAGAAAACAATTTCATTAATTAACACCTTATGGCCACAGCCAAATACTTGGTTGGCAGGTGTCAGTTAAAATCCCATTAATAGGATTCCTCAACACAGCGTGACAGTTTGTTTGTTACATTATGTCAAAGAAATGTCTCAACAAGTAATCACATGACAATAGTTGAAGAAAACAGGGATTTGGCTTAAAGTTGAAAACCTGATGTTTAACCTTTACTTTCCGTCACCCTGCTAAACATGCACACAGAAACACACCTGTTCACCTCATTTAACCTCACCTCACACACGCCTTATGGCTGTTGACAGATAAAAACTACCTTCTTTATTTTACCTGTTTTGGAAATGACTCAGTGCCCTCCAAACACCTATGGGGTCATGAAACATACTCAACACATTAACAGCCCCGCAAACTTAAATTCACGTAAGGAAAAACACCAAAATTGAGTCGGACATTCTTCAATGACAGCTGCATTATTCTCTTTGGACGGCGCGTTAAAGTAAACCTCTAAGTCATCACTTACAAAGTTGTCACTCACAGGCTGAAATAGGTTACTGGTGGTTCATTATCTGAGCCTGGAGCACTGCAACACCTTCCCTCACAGGGGAAATCAATCTCCCTGCTCTTATGTAACATCTGTCGCTGTGATGATGATGTATCGCTGTCACAGAGAGCAGCATGTATTGGCTAGTTTAGCAATTAAGTGTGAGGAAGCTCAATTACCTTGAGCCAGCAAAGAGGACTTACATTTTCTATAGTTAATTAGTGACAGTGATTAATTAAAGCTGGTCCGTTACACTCAGTTGCATCCTAAATGAGGGAAACATTCTTTCCTGTCCTGCTCAGTCGCGATGTATACGTGCTAATTCTGCCTTCATCATCCCATTTTAATTCTGAGTAATTATTTCCTTTGTTGGGTTTTACAGAGCCCCTTCCCCGAGAACATAGCTAGATCTAAATAAAACATGCAAAGCTTTGTATTGAACAAATGACCATACATCATTCACACGGACATGGCTGCTGTTAAACTGTCATATGATAATATAGACACAGTAACATATAACTGTTCATTCAAAAAGAATGTACACAGTGGCCAAATTGCGAGGACTGTCGTGTGAATATATTTACAGGAAACATCAGGAGAGGTTGAGAAATTGTCTGTAGCTTTGAGAAAGGACAGGAGAAATTGTCTACTGGTGAAAAAAGATGAAGTTGTGCCCCGTCCTTAAAAGCAGGAGTGTCCTGAGTGCATTCTGTCAGTGGAGAAATTGTTCTCTCTGTCTCCTCTTTAGTGGACTCCTCACTGGATTTTGAATTCCTGTGCAAGATGCTCAAAAAGAAGCTTTTACCTTTTGATTCTGAGACTGCATCCACCGCTATATCTTAGATAGCTGAACTTACTATCTGTGCTAAGGTCCCCAATTACAATGCTTTGTCACCCCCCTCTGCGTCTCATAATGACGCACAGGGTGATGTTCAGCAAATCTATGTGACGCACAGCTGAAACACATTACAACATGTGGTAAATGTTATGAAACGATTGAGGTTAGATTTAGGCAACAAAACTACTTGACTAG
This sequence comes from Cephalopholis sonnerati, assembly GCA_019142605.1. NCBI lineage: Eukaryota > Metazoa > Chordata > Actinopteri > Perciformes > Serranidae > Cephalopholis > Cephalopholis sonnerati. Next base: position 36,096,589 of record JAGQAX010000008.1, read on the forward strand.
GTTTAGAAAAAGATTATATTTTGGTCTGTTACGTAACTAATTTAATTTTAAACCAACATTGACTTTTGGATTCAGACAAGATGTAGGAATGTAACTGTAGTAATGGCTTTTTGTTTTTTGTTTTTGGATGGGACACAAACTTTGGTCTCGAGATGAAAGTCTTGTTTTGTTTGACCCATCCACCCCTCCTCCCTGCTTCCCACACTCTTAATATGACATAATTTCCTCTCGCCATCAAATATTGCTGCAGATGGGTTTATATTAGTAGATACTTAGAAGCCTGGTGCATCTAATAAATAAATAAATAGGCTTTTTGCATCAATATCACATGCTGCGGAGCATCACAAAGCAGCAGTATTTGACGCCCTTGGGGGCTGACACAGGCACTTTCGGTTACATTTTCAGTGTGCTTCCTTGCCAGATTCGCTCACGGCTCGCAGAGACAAAAGTACAAATGCCAAAACTAATGCTGCAGATCGCAAGCTGACCTGGGTGCTCAGTGGTGCACTGCACCCAGTGTGAACAGCCCAATCTCTTAACATGGGTGCTAATAGCAAGCAGGTAGCACTCCACGAAAAATTGTGGAGTGCCTACGTGTCTCACGGTGCTTCTGCGTCCAGTGTGAACCCGGTATAAATCCAAGCCAGCAAGAACATGCTGGCGCTAATCAGTCACAATAATTCCCCAAGCTTCTCTTTATTTTTCCTGCACTGTCATTTACTCCCCCTGGTATTTTGTTCTCAGGATTATACATCATTTCATTTATAAAAGAGGGAACAACAGCTCTCTAGTTGGTCGTTACTGGGACAGTAAATTCACACAGCTTATTTCAGAGTACACTGACTCTTGTCTAATGACAAGAACGTGCATCTTTAGAGGAGCAGTTAAATAAAAGTGGATGATGCAATACAGCTAAGCTATTAGTTTCCTCCATCTTGGATTATCCGACTCTCTATTGCCTAAAAGGTCATGCAGACTTGTCTAGACAGCTAGTAATTGGTTGCTGGTGCAAAATTACAGGTTAAAGTTCACCAAGGTTGAAATTGTTTTACAAGGACTAACTTTGGCCCTGAGAGCAAATGATCTAATCATGCACATTTTATAAGAAAAATTTCAGTGTTTAAGTTTTGGTGTGACCAGGCCTTTAAAAAGAAATACATACTAAGGCAACGTCAGAGAAATTGTACAGTATTTTACTACTATGTTCCAGTTGTTTATGGCCAACTTTTTCTTGGTGTTTGTTTAAGAATGCAACGCAACTTGACGCTGAAATGTGTCATGTGTAACCCAAACTCGTTTTACTAAAAATACTTTTAAAGAGGCCTGAAACCAAACAACTGTGTTCAACCAGTTAATCAAGAATGTGCATTATTGGCACTAGAGCTTAAATGAACCCGACACTTTAAGTGTTTGGAGACAGAGAAACAGTTGCCACCATTTAACAGAAGTGCAGGGTGAGTGGCGGTGGGAGTGTCGCTGCTGCCGGGCGCTGAGGTGGAGAGAGGGCGAGAAAAGCGGCCGCTGTGCAGCAGTGACATGAAGGCGACAGGGTGTGACAGGATGAGCCGTCAGACTGCAGGGCGCACAAGTAGGAATCTTTCACTTTCTCACACTAAGACACACACACACACACACACACACACACACACACACACACACACACACACACACTCACATGCAGACACATGTACTAATGAGATAGAAGATAAAATGTTGGTACCATTATCTCATAAGGCACCTTTTACAAAATGCGTGTAAGTTGTAACTCATAGTTTTATTAATGGTCAATAGATCAGTTATTGGCCATCAAATAAATCCCCACTGCTGGTGTTTATACTTTCTATTTTTAAATAACGTACTTATAGATGTTGCTAACCCATTACTAAATACTTAATAGGTTTTCAATAAATGGATTTTGGTCCAGAATGTCTGACTGGTCCTATGTTTCAATCAGTTAAGGGCAGTTTTCACAACCTGGAAACCCAAAAAATGTACGTAAAACTCGTATTTAAAGCATCAGAAAACTATTTACCAACCATTAATAAAGGCATATATAAAGCATTAATAAAGGATAACTTATTGGAGAGTGGTGCCCAAAGACATTAAGAGAGGAAATACAAAAAGTGTTTTGTAACTAATTGCTCTATTAATATTAATAAGGCGTTAATAAGTTGTAGATGCATAAAAGTGCGTGGTAAAAAGGAAAAGCAAGTTAGGATAAAGACAATTTGATACAGTGTTCCAGTGGAACATAAAACCAAAAACGTTCAGCAACCGGGTGTAGAATTACCAAGAATTTTTCCATCCTGGTGCCATCCACCGAGTCAACTACTTCCTCCACTAACTTGAATGGGGAGAAATGATTTAACCGTGCAGCTCTCCTCGACTTTCAAAATGTTATCAGATCAAATGGATAAAATCCTGATACAGAAACGAATCATTTAACAGGGGTTGTGAGGCTCAAAAATATGTATCCACTGATTTACAGATGTCTCTTTCACAATGTTATTTTGAGCCCAGCAGCATCAAGCGACCGACCCAGAAGTTGTAGTTACACAGTTTGGCCACTATATCAAATTGGCTTCAATGCCCTGCACATTTCTTGGGGGCCTAAGCTAGACAAGATTGCAATACGAATGCAATATGAATCAACACACCACATTGAATAACTGAGAAATGATTGAAGAACAAAACAAAACAAGTCAAAAGAAAAAAAAAGTAAGTCTACAGATAAGGAGATCTATCCATCCATCCATTTTTGTAACCGCTTATCGCGGGGAGGCTGGAGCCTATCCCTGCTGACACTGGGCGAGAGGCAGGGTACACCCTGGACAGGTCGCCAGACTGTCGTAGAGACAGACAACCATTCACACTCACATTCACACCTACGGACAATTTAGAGTCACCAATTAACCTGCATGTCTTTGGACTGTGGGAGGAAGCTGGAGTACCCTGAGAGAACCCACGCTGACACAGAGAGAACATGCAAACTCCACACAGAGGGGCTCCCGCACCCTGGCTTGAACCAGGATCCCTGAGGCGACAGTGCTAACCACCACACCACTGTGCCGCCCCTAAGGAGATACAACGTATAAATAAACTACAACATGTCCTAGGTATAGGATAAACAATTGGGTACATTTTTCTCTTCAGATTTCCTCATTCCTTTATGTTTCTTTTTTTATGTACTTCAAAAAAGCAGACCAGACTTCATAAAATTTCCCTTGGTAGTTCTTATTAACGATTCAAAAGAGCCAATGTCCGTCAAAAACAGGCTTTCTCAAGCTCTTCCAATGACGAAGAATTAGTCTTGATGTCCCGTCACAGCCTGCCGGTGCAAGTCCAAATTGTTGCTTGGATACACCTGACCAAAAGTTGTCCTTATTCATTGTTTATCACTGATCTTTGAAGAGTTAATCAATGCTAAATTAAAACCAATAAAGCCAATAGTTTTGCAAAAACCTTAATAAAGAGTGTCTTAAAACAAAGAGATACCAAACTACCAAGCGATACAGTACTGAGGCAAGCAGACGTGTATTCTAACAGAAATTGTTAAAAAAGTGACAATTACAAACTGTGCAGAGATTTCTGACACTGTAAACACTATACCTGCAAGTATTTGTACACATTCTCTTGTACACACAGTGGAAATATGTGAGTGGACAGGCATACTCACACACAGGCAATCAAACACTCACACATGCCTGCACACACCTGTATAAAGCTGGATTTCTGCCTTCATCCTGAGAGCACTTACCAGCCCTGCCTACCTGGAGCATCTGTGCTCCATTAGATGTACCTGCTGCACATAAATGCATTTCTGCCTCAACATGTGGTCAGTTTGATAGTTTTCTCCGCAGAAACATCTGAAGTCTGGAACCACCTGCCGACAAGACGGCGACACGGAGAGCACTTAAAACTGCGAGCACTCAAACGGCCTCAGCCTTGGACATATGAAACTTTCCTCAGGGTGTCGGCGAGTTCACTGAACTGTTCACGATTGTATTTGACAAATTTGTCACTGAGCCCGAGGTGAGGCTGTTTATGATGGCTGGCATGCTCAGACAAATGTTATTTTGGTAGAAACAACCTCCAAATAGCCAATACAATATATTTTAAATGTAGTAATACATAAACATACAAATCTATTGTATTTAAATGAAACTTCAGAGCTCAGTGAATTCACCTGTGCTGCAAGTATTCTTGGTGTAAGTATACAGGTGTGTGTTTGATCAAACAGGTACGATTTTTACCAACACACAGGCTTAAGACACCAATTAGGGATGTAAATGGTCAACTGTTAATCAGTTCACTGCCAAGATTATTTTTGACTGGTTACACAGGTCGGTCTATAGGTTAATTTGCCATTCTTCACCTTATTACACTTTGCACCACCTATGCCTAGAGGTAGCTAGCTGCAACACCGCTCATTCAGCACCATCCTGACCCAACAGTTGCTGTGGAAACACTGTGCCTGCCCTCCAGGTCTCCTCCCAGGTTGGCCCGTGAGCAAGCAGCTCATTTCTGAGTTGCAAACTCCCTTTAGAATTGTTAACTAGGCTTATGTTAGCACTGCCTAGTTCTGTTAGCACCGTTAGCAGTTTCAGCATGGCTAGTGAGGCTATAACACACATTAGTTAACAATGCTAAAGCGGTTTTGCGGCAAAAATGAAGCCACATACTAACCAGAGAAACCTGGGAGGAGACCGAATCAGTAAGTAATCGCAAATGAGTGGCGCTACTAGCTAGCTCCCACCCAACCCAGGTGGTGTGCAGTGCAGAGCAGCCAAGGCTAACGTTAGCTAACCCGTGAAGACTATGGATGTATTAAGAGACCTGGATACAGAAGGTAGGAACTCGTTCATTCCTTTGAAAGCTGCTCAGTGGCGTATGACGCCAAAGAAGCTCTATTTCCGCAGTATGAAGTTACCCGAATGATCAGCACTGCTTCCACGTCATTCGGCCCATTGAGCAAGCGCACTAGAGACTTCTGCCAGCCGAGCTGGCTACTTCCGGTTTAGCACCCCGCTAACTTGAATGGGGATAAAATGATTTAATCTTGCCGCTCTTTTATACATTTGAAATGTTATCAGACCGAAATGGATTAAATCTTGATATTAAAACAAGTAATTTTGCAGGGGCTGTGACGCTCAAAAAAATGTATCCACAGATTTACAGGCGTCTCTTTCCCAATGTACGTCTGTGGGGAAAAAACATATTAGGCCCAGTGGCATCACATGACATACTCGGGAGTTGTAGTTCCACTGTTTGGCCACTACAAAAATTGGCCTCGACGCCTGGTGCACTTCCTGGGGGCACTTAGAAATGCAGCGCTAATGCTAACTGACTCAACGGCAGAATCGACTTAAAGTAGAGCCCTCTAGAGCCCTCTTGTTTTTCACTTCATTTTGCATTTTCTTCGTAAAATTAACCTGTTAGTTCCTGGTTAATGGGTGTTGGGCTATTGAAAGCAAAATTAACTGACATCCCTGATACCAATACTTGTTAGTCATGTAGCTTTATATGCTGTAGTTGGATGCCACCAATGCCACATAATATGCCCACGTCTTCTCTCCCCTCTGCTCCAACACACACGCCTCACTGCTTGTCCACAGCTCCTCCCTGGGGGGTCACCGTGGCAAGGAGGGAGGGATTTCACGCTTGACCTTCCCCTCACAGCTTTGTGAGCCCCTTCACTCCCGCCTTGATTCTCTTGACCTACTTGGTCATCTCGCAGCAAGCCACTTATAATACCTACATCTTACCCAGCAGCACGCTCTGTCTGTCCTCTCTGTCTCTCTCACACACATCTGTCTCACACATCTGTCTGCTGCTCTCTCCCTCTGCAGAGATCTGTAGCAGCGGCCTCTGACTGTGACTGATGCAAAAGTTTAGAGATAAAGGTTTAATCCCTTTGTGCCAAATATTGTTTTCGACCGCTCAGTGAATTCTGGGAAATGCACTGCCCTGGCTCACCAATCCTTTTGTTTGTTTAATCCAAATCTCTTGGGATCTCTCGTGTGTTTTCACATGTGTGGAGGGCTACGACGTTCACATCAAGCTATATGGAGCCGACTTCCTACGTAAACACACGCAGTTCCGGCAAAAAGTAATCATAATTATAGAGATGTACATTATATCTAATGATTTAAGGCTTTATTTTAAAATTATCCGGACAGACGGAGGGTGTCATCATGAAAAAATATATATATTTGTTATGAAAATTTACAGTGCAATCATGTGCTGCTAGGACTCCACCATTCACAGTCTGTCTTTGTGCCAAGCTCTGGGGATTCCCCTCCTCTTCCTCATCCTTTCTCACCCTCCCATACCCCTCCACACCCCCAGAGGAGGTGGAAGGAGCGTCTGCAGCACTCAGCGACATCCAGAGTCCCCAGTCTCTCCCCTATGGCGAGCACCACTTAAGGCCTCCTGTCTCACACTGCAGCCCCGCCGGTAGTTGAGAACCATTTTCTACTCAGATGAGCGCAAACAAAGACATGCATGTGCAGGAGCGAGGGAAGAGGGAGGAGGTAGAGGAGGAGGAGGAGGAGGAGGAGGCCGTTGGTGTGTTTGGTAAACAGCGAGAAAGCCGAAGGGAGCGGCTACACTGGAGGAGAGGAAGAGGGGAAGGGGAAGTGGCGGAGAGGGAACACGAGAAGGAGGACAGAAGGGATTCGCACACTGAGGTATGAACTGAGTCGGAAGCCGGTAAAGAGTTGAATAAAGGAAATTGCAGGGGGCTTCCACGTCACAATCCGCAGTTGGGCTGATCACAAAGGAAGAGGACGGCACACCTGGCACTAAACAAACACATATGTATACACAGACACACAGCTGGAGCTGTGCGTAGTGCTCTATGTGGCACGCATGCATCCTCCTGCACACACAATGTAAACCACCAGATAGTAGAAAGTGCAGTCATATGTAAACAACAACCAGAACTCATTCACACACGCTCAGCACTCATTAAGCCATCGCTCCTGCTACTACAAACACAGAAAGTTAGCACATCCCTTAATGACACTCTTGACGCTCTGCAGTGTTACCCTGAGCCTTGTCCTATTCTGAGGACATGAGGGTCGAACCCAAAGATGACCTCATATCAAAGCCCACACACTCCCAATTGACCCAGCGCTTCCCTCTGACCCTGTTGTTTTATTTGAGCCCTAATAACTCTCCTAATTAAAGCCCCTTCCTATTATTTTTCCCTCCACTCCCCTGTAAAAGGCCTGGGTTTCAAAGTGCTAATAAAATAAACTGAAGGGGGCCCATTTCTTTATTTGTATGTGTGTGTGAAGAGTGTGTGGGAGAAGGAGGCAGGGAAAGGAGGGGGAGAGTTGGAAGGACAGAGGTTTTAGGTTCAGAGGGGGGTAAAAGAAACAGAGGTCAGTGGAAACAAAGAAGTGCGAGACCCCGGGGTCAAGCTGCCTGGTGTCCACAGTCACCGGGCTGGCGTTGTTGCGGAGCGAATGGCCCCGCTTGTATAATCGCCGGGGTATGTTTTGTCCACGAGTGTAGGATAGAATATATCACGGCGCTGCTGACAGATGAACAATAGATCACGTTCTGTGGAAGTCCGAGTGGAGCCTTCGCAGCTCCTTTGAGTTGGCTGGTACATCTGGAAGAGCCGAGATTAACCCTGCGTTTACTGGCCTCACGTATGGCTGACCTTTTTGACCCAAAGTGCAGCTTCAACAATATCGCTTATGGGTTAATATAGGACTCAAAGACGCCCTATAGAGGTGACATCAGTGAATCATCCTCTTAGAAGCAGAGGGGATACAATCAATACAACAGTGTTGCGTGTTGTTGGGAGATTACCAGCAACCAACTGGAGAGAGGGTGAAAAAGACTCTATAATGAAAGTGTACAGCTGCACTAACAGCTCTGTGAGGCTTTACTTTGCACTAACATTTCTAACATGCTGATGTTTAGCGAGTATAATTTTTACCATGTAGCATGCTAACATTTACTAATTAGAACTGAACACAAGTACAGCTGAAGCTGATGGGTTGTCGTGTTCTTTGCAGGTATTTGTTCTTAAACCAAAGTTATTACAATTCATCCTGAGGGGAACGTGAATGCTTGTACCACATTTCCAACCTGTTTTCATACCCAGATCGTCAAATACTGAAGCTTTGGCACACCCCTCGGCATGTAATACTGACACACAATGGTAAATGATAAACAGAGTTGCACTTGTACAGCTCCTTTCTAGTCTTCCAACCACTCAAGTGTGCCTACATGCCACATTCACACACACATTCATACACTGGTGGCCGAGGATACCATACAAGGTCTCACATGGTACTCAGTTAAACAGTCATACACGCTCACACATCGATGGCATGGGAGCAATTTGGGGTTCAGCATCTATATCAGTATCTATATTTAGCAGTCCCTCCAGGATTTCGCAGGCTGTTGAAAATGAAATATCTGATTTCACGGCAGCTTATCTAAAAATTTCAAAGTTGCGATACTGTTGTGGATTTTGAGCCTTCAGTGTTTCCCACAGAATTCGAATTCAGTTAGCACTCAAGAACCATCTCCATGAGCCTCCCTCTTCCTATTCTCTCTGCTCGGTTAGCACGAGTTAACACAGCAGCGGCTAACATCCAACACCAAGCCATTAAATGGTCTCAACTCACACTGACACGCAAACCGCCCAACTCTGTCATTAGACTTGTTAATAAGCGCTGGTCACATCAGCCGTGTGATGCTAGCAGTTAGCCCTGTGACTGTGTATGTGACTCTATCCCAAGCACAGAGCTCACACTCCTGCAGCAGTAGTCTCATGATAAACACAGATAGAGAGAGTGAGGTCCTGTTTATACGACAACACTTCTCCAGCAAAGTGTAGATTTACTGTAGCGACTCCACCTTGTCGTCATTCCAGAAAAACGTTTGTGCGGTTGCCATTTTGTTTGTTTATACATCACCGCTCTGTAGAGGGAAGCGCATGTGTGCAGGTGCGTGTTGTTTCATTACAAAGTCACACTGCCAGCTACTGGCCTGGCATGTATACTACAGCGTTTTTGATCATTTTTGCTGATCTGTGTGCACGGCGATTGTTATTAAAATGTCGTCATCTAAACGCAGAACTTTTTTCAAAACGAAAATGAGAAATGATTCTATTTAGCGGATTGTTTTCGTGTCAACATGGCCTAAGAGAGAGAGGCAAGGATGGGCTGAGTGCATCAGTCCGCTGCGCACAGCCTTACAATGAAATGAGATTTTACCGGTTTCAAAAGTCAAATTTGTGGTAAAGTTGGGGTGATGGGACAAAATTGCAAGGTTGCCAGAGTTTACAGGGGACTGGCTCAATTTGCATTATTTGTTGTGATCACAACATTGCAACAACCTGGAGGGACTGATATACTGTATCTATATACACTTCCACATGCGGACTGGAGGAACCAGCTCCACTTCCTGAGAAGTCGCCCTTTAGCGTCTGTATTAGACACACCTGGCTTTTGAGTAACTCCAGTGTCAACCCATTTACTGCAATGTTAGATGCCCAGAGCAACTGATGTAGTATAAAGAGCAAGACAGTCTGTGATGGGAGGAGGTCGAGGTGGACGGACTGGTCAGACAAACACAGGACTTTTACTCAGTAAACTGCTGTTACTGTCCCGTTAGAAACTACGAGTCAACTTCATTGTACCCCAAACCACAAATTTTTTTTCTAAACCTGAGTAGTTTTAGTGCTGAAATCTTAATTTCCGATAAAGACGGTGTATGCATGTAACAAATGGAAATGGTCATGAAAACGGACTTTCCAAAACTGACACTAGTGAAGTACCTAGAGCGTCACAGTTTGAAGCGTAGGGCCACTGACCAAGCTGCCATGTTTGAGAGTTGGGAGTGAGAACACGTTGCAAATTTCATGACAAAACATCCAACAGTTGTGGATACATTTCACTTAAAACCACAAATGTCAGCTTCATGGTGGAGCCTGAGAAAAAGTCAGGGGATCACCAAAGTCACCAGGGTTAATTCTCCAAGACCCATGAATGTCTGAATCAAATTTCACAGCAATCCATCCAATAGTTGTTTAAATATTTCAGTCTGGACCAACGTGGTGGATGAACCCACCAACAGACATTGCCACGCTCAGATCCGAGCCGCTATCATCTCTGTAAACGGAGAAATAATAACTAACACAAACATTTATGTATGTCATCTAAGACTGGGGGTCAGCAGGTGCAAAGCATGAGAAAACCTGGTGCTAATCAATTCTTTTTTTTATGATATTTGAAGCCGAGCCATAAATGTGTTCAATCTCTGTTAACTCTCCCTTTGGTTTTATGATGACAAACATGTCAGAGTGGAGGTTTATGAGCATGGCTGGGTCTTTCTGCAGCGACTATAAAAGCAGCTATGTGAATATCATATGCTCCGTGGCCCTGCTGCATGTTCCTGTGTGCTGCCTGTCACTCAAATACCACAAAATATTCTAAACGCTCATGTTTGAATAACTTACAACCTTTTGACTAAAAACATCAGCACTGAGTAATACCCAGGGGAGAAGCAATAACATAATAAGGTGATATGATAATAGCTTCAGGCTTTGTGTGGGATAAACATGATCATATAGGGTGCTGAGTACTCCAGGGGGGTTAAGTGAATGTAACGCTCCACAGTGCTAAAAGAGGGAAAAGGGAGGTAGAAAGTCATGTGTCAGGGTTCAGCCATGAGCAACTGGGAGCCCTGGAGAGGCTGAGGGGAGATTTGGGGCAATCATGATACCAAGAGCGGGAACATAAAGCACGTTCAGCTGAGCCTCACATAAGAGGGGCTGTTTTAAAATGCTGAGTGAAAGTTGATAAGAGGTCAGGAGAAGTTTACGAGGAGAAAGCTGCTTAAGGCAAAAGAGTAACTAGCCAATGTGTGCAAACCGGGTCATAGCTTGCACAGAAAATGATGTGATTGACAGCGAGTGGAGACGGAGGGGGGTGAAACAGGAATGAGGCACAGGTTCAAAGCTAGCGAGCCAGAGTGGGAAGATCACAGAGGTTGAGCGAAAAGGTTGAGAGGGGGTACAGAGGGAGCCAAGAGAGAAGGCCTTGAAAGAGCCTTATCTGTGACCCATCTGTCTTGACATGCACACTCTTCTGGTTAGTGCCCTGGAGGGAAGGGGAGGGGAGCAGCATGCATGTCAGTAACTGAGTGTACAGGGCTCAGGCCTGAGGCCTTGGCCTGTGCACTCTGGCCCGAAAACCAGCCTAACCAGCCCTATGCTTTAACACCCTCCGGCAAAAACTCTCATGACTTACTGCTGTGATCATGCGATTGACTGAGCTATACGTAGGGGGAAGAGAAAAAAAAAGCATTAACAAAAGGGCGGTCACACGTCAGTGAAAATACAGATGTTACTTTCTTTGACAATTCACTTCTTATCTTTGGTGTCAGCTGATTGGTCACAAATTATTTTAGAAGCGTCTCTTTTCTTTTTGGTTATTGGGGAACGACAAAGATCTGCAGATCTGATGACCACATGTTTATTCAGGGAATTTTTTGAGTTGTAAATGGTGAAAAACAAAATGTTAATGTTTAACATGTCCTCAGTTCCCAGAGTAATTTGTTATTAGTCTAAAAACAAGCACAAAATTTCTCCTACATCACCAACTTTTATTCTTTGCAGTGAAATAAACCACAAAAAGGTGACACTCCAACACATAACTGATTGTTTTCCTATTTTTCTCCATAACCTACCCAATAGTTTTACTTCACTAGATACAAGACACATTAAGTGAGGAATTACAACTAGCTGTCCAGTTCCTGAGACATTTTGGAAACACTTAAACCTCCTGAGGTAATTCTCAGATCACTGATTTCAGCAGTTGTCAGAATTCATACATCACAACACTGCAAGACCATTGTTCCTAGTTAGGTAAAAAAAATTAGAGACTGTTCAGTTGAATTACTATGTCACTTAATAATATCTTATTTCTCCAGAGTGAAACTAACCTCTTGACTCTGGTCAATATTTCTAAATATGTGTATGTAAATTAGGGTGTGTTGATTAAATAGCTGTTTAATCTGACATGCTTTAAAGGAAGTTAAAAAAAAAAAGTTTAACAGGAAACACTGGTAAGATTTTAGGCATATTTAGTGGCATCTAGTGGTGAAGACTGCAGATAGCAATCAGCTGAAACTTCTGCTGGTTTTATTGTTCAGGATGTTTTACCGGGAGCTGAATTATCTGTAGAGGTCTCTTCCTCTCCAAAACAGCACCTGCTAATGTGTGCTCACCATGGAACTTAAGTTTCAGACATTCAGGGTTTTTTTTAGCGAATTATCCTCTCCAAAACAGACGGACCCTGTGATTTAAACTGGTAAAAACACTGAATAAAGCAGTTTCACTTCAAGAAAAATCTGTGTTTTTCTCAAAGTACTCGAGGCTGATAACTACAGGGGCTGGCGTGAAAACTCGAAAACGTAAATGGTCCTATCTAGAGTCATCATTTGGTTTGTCTGCTCTGGGCTACTGTAGAAACACAGCGGTGCAACACGACGATCACTGTAGACAAGGACTCGCTCCCTGAGTAGCTATAAACAGCTCATTCTAAGCTAACAAAAACACACAGTTCCTATTTCCATGCGATTATACACTTAAGGAAACATACTTATTATATTATATTCCATTAGTTCCAATATATCCCTCTAAATCCTACACACTGGACCTTTAAATAAACTTCGTATTTTTTAATTTAGACCTAATTTAAATACATAATTTTGAAATTTTTTTGTAATTCATGCTGAAAAATCTGCTTTTAATGCCTCGACAATCTCAGAAAACAAGGTGCAGAGTCTACCTGTGATTCTGTATGTTGTTTTCTGATTCTGCACAGACAGTAATTTCTTTTTCTGCTACAAAAAGTTGCAAATAAAACAAAACAAACTTCAAACTCCATCATTAAGAATCACACTTGAGTGATTTATAATCCATTTGTGAGGTCCCACCCTTACCTTCCCCTGCAAATATCTATCAGTCAGAGTTGTTTTGCATCAAATCCAACCTCCTAAGATGTTTGACTTCACATGCATGTACAGCACACCTGGGAGATTTACCATAATGAATACCTGATGTGGTGAAGCAGTTAATTCCGCCTATAAAATAACTCCCTTCCTCTTTCCTGTGGGCCCCGGCTGTTGTTTATCAAACGAGGTAACGTCCTGTCATGTGACCCCTCCTCCCTCCCAGAAACCCACCTGTGTGGACTTTTCTCTTAATCCCTCTCTAGCCCCTGCTTTTTTTTTGTCAAGCGCTTTGAATACTTAGACTACTGAGTGTAACTAATTCTCCCACACAAGGATATTGTCTTCTCCCTATCTCTGCTTTTGTCCTTCCCTTTCAAGCTGGCTATTCACTGATTTCATTAGTTGGCGGTGTGGTGAGGAGAGAGTCGGGTAAGGGTGAGGTGGGGGGGCTTCCCAATTAAAAGGCCTTAATAGCCTATTACCATCACCTTAAGTTTAACTCAGTTTTTACAACATAAAACCAGCTAGGGATTAATCAGCAGAGCAGCAGGGGAGCTGTTAAAAGTCATTCTTTGATTAATAAACTGTGATTAGGACGGATAATTTTTAAGCTGCCTTTGATATAATTTTGCTACAACATATACTGGAGTACTTTTCAAGTATTACAGGACAAAATGGTGCCACTTTCCAAATGACAAACCATTTCTATTGTACAGAGACATGAGGGTCAACATTAAAGACATTAAAGGTAACGACTGTTGTTTCTACTGGGGGTTTAAATTAAATGTGTTTAACAGGCTCTCCCGACACACATGCTGCACAGATCCTGCAGCTGACCAGGGGGGCCGCAGGATGAAGTTGGTCCCCTGGGATGACCAAACCAGCCTTTCTCAGACACCCATTTGTCGTACCCACCCCACCCCTACCTCCTCCTCCCTCCTCCAGATAGATGACCCCGCAACCAGCAGGGGTCAGCTGCGCAGAAGGAGCCCCCCGCACCCCTGCCCTCGGTCCGGAGCCGCAGCGTAAATCAGCGGCTGTTCATCCGCGGGAACCCTGCCCTGCCCGAGGTCTCAGCCCAGCCTGGCACCATCTGTCCCAGGGCTCTGACGCAGGAGCGGCGCTGCCAAGGTGGGTTCCCACTGACCTGCTGCACCCTCCAGGCCAGACCTGGAGCCGGAGACAGATCCATCACCACTGCAGTCAGGACGCAGTAGAAGTACATGGTACATCTACTGCAAATTAACTCTGAATGAGCAGCGCACAAAGTAAAGGTGAATAAATTAAAGGAATAAAATACAGTCCATTACTACAGAGCACAAATAAACAGTGTCTACATAAACGGGTGAATGTAAGTTAACAGCTTATTTATGATATTTGTTGTAGAGCTATTTTATCACATTACATTATTGTGTTCATTGTCATGTGGTGATGTTTGGCCCTTCAGTAGGGTTGTCCTCAGTGGTGGAAAGTTATAATATATGATTAATCAAATACTGTACTTAACTTGTGTATTTCTACATTTCAAAAGGAATTATTATCATTTTTATATTTGCCTGACAGATATAGTTACTTTTCATTTAATATTTTACATTAAACAAATGTTAAGCTTTAAAAAATGTTTTTGGCTCCTGATCCAAAATATCAGTGTCTAGTTGGGGCACCTGGTCTTAAACTTCTCAGCTGGTTTTATTTATCTATAAATAAATATTTCCAATATATCATAAAGACGCAAACCTTTGAGATAAGTCCAAAAAAATTAAATTAATGCATCGGAATTTTGTTTATTCAGTCTTTCCTCTCCTAATAATAATAATCTCGCAACCTCTTAGATCCATCTTGTGACCTTTAAGAGGGGGCTGACACCAGGTCGGGAACTCCTGGAGTAAAACAACCTTAACTGCGTACAAACAACCGTGAAATGCTGATTATACATTAAAGCATCAGAATTAAAAATCTAATATTATCTTATATAATAATCATTGACTGGAGCCATTTTTCTGCAGGGCAAGTGGTCTTAGGTAGGATTGTGAAAGCAGGACTTTTGTTTGTAATGGAGTATTTCTACACTGTTGTACCGGTAATTTAACTTAAGTAAAGAATCTGCCACTTCATCCACACCTGGTTAGCTTAAAATACTCGACAGTGACATCACACACACTCACAGGAATATGTATCCCTTAAAACCTCTCAGATCAGTACAGAGCTTTGTAAATTAGCTTTTAGTTTTCTTCGCAGCAAATAAATGGAACAAGTCACAAAAGGTTTTGAAATTAGACAGGAATGTGTCAGTGGATCATTTTAAATATATGTTGTATGATACAGTTGTTGTGTGGTGTTCCTGCGTTGGTTAATTCCCAGACATGGCTGTTTTATATATTGCTATACATTTTATTGTTTTTATTTCTGTTGCTGTTGTTATATATCTTTCCTACCTGTCAGATTTGTTTGTAATTTATTTGTTTTTATTTGTCTTTTTCCTAATTTCACTGTTTTTATTGCTGTTAATTATTTTCCCAGACATTGCTGCTAGTTTTGTTTTTGTGGTTGTTATCATATATTATTTATCCTTCTAGCCTGTATTGCTGTAAAAGAGCTTAGTGCTACATGAGTTTTCCCTGAATAAATAATGGTTGATGATGATAATTTCAAACCAACCCCATTTAGAGACATATCAACCCTTTATGGAAAACAATTCTATACTTATATCAGCTTGTAAATAACTTTAATCTGGCTTTTTAATTGGATTGATATAATTCAAAATACATTAATCAGCGGCCACTATGCTACTAAAACTTCTCACCTGAGCAATTACATCTTAATAGACACTGATGCAGCACAACTTCAGCTGCATATCAATAGCAAAGGATGGAAAGAGAAGTATCTAGTTATGTACAAGTGTTACTTGATGAACTGCGGTGGAAGATTAGTTGTGTAAAACACTACTCATGTAGGAGGAGTATGCCAAGTGAGAAAGGGCTAATGTGCAAGCCTTAGTGAGGATATCAAAAACAGAGATGATATTTTGCTTTTAAGAAAGTTTACTCAGAGACTTCTCTCCAAAATAATAAACAAACGTAAGTGGACTCTCCTCCTGATTAGCCCTTAATTGCACAGCTTTAGGCTACTCTCAAATGGCTGCTCAAAAGTAGTTTGCTTTATCAGTGACATCAACTTATCTCTGAATACACAAGAAACCGTAAAAGTGCATGAAAAAGAAAGTCAATTAGAGCCCTTGCTATTTCACCTCTGGCCCAAACAAGCCACAGTCTGTGAAGGTGATGTGACCGATCCTGTTGTTGTGCTGTTTAACTGCCACAGACTAAATAGGTGATGTACTACTCACACACGTAAAACAGCCCAACCTTTTAAGTGCAGGACAAGTCTCTGCACTCCACCTCATCACCCTTGACAACTTGACGTCTCTCCCTCTCTATCATAACAGCACCTGGAACTGTGACACGTAAATCTTATCGGCAGAGACAGTCTGCGGGTCCCCGGGCAGCACAGCCCAGCTTATTGCTTTCTCCCACAGCTCCGACCTTGCTTCTTGCCCCCTTAGGCCCGGCTCTAATGGGCGAGCAGGGGTCATAAAGTGGTTGTGTTACTGTTTTCCTTTTTCCAAACCAGTGACACCAGTTGTTCACCCTCTTCACCGGGGCCTTTTGTGAAGCCTGACAGGCTGTCAATTCCAGGCGGAGGATGATTGTAGAAGACGACAAGCATTACCTTGAGGTGACACCGCATTCCACCGAAGGCCTGTCTTTATGAGCTAACAATAACTTTGAATAGCTTTTGCAGCAAAGCATTAAAAGTTTGCTTTGGCTCTGTGGAGCGTGTTTTGTCCTAACTCTTTCTCGTCAAATCTGGACACAGCTCTATAAAAAATTATCTTGAGTAAATTCATCTGGCAGATGAATGATAATTGGGGGTAAAGGATCGTGTTTGTTAAGACTCCCACTAACAATTTTTGACATAGATGTGTTGTCTTATCACTCTCGCGGGCTTGAGGAGTGATTTTTGGCCGTCATCAGGGTTGAGGGTAGGACAAGAAGACCTTCACAGTGACACATACAACCCCAAGACAAAAATAGATGCCCACCCACACACATGCATGCACACACACTGTAAAGAGTGTCATTCTGAGAACACGCGCAAACTACCGAACATTTTGTACTTCTGTCGTCAGCCAATCACTAAAAAGGCTAAAATAACCATCAAGTAAGAAAATGTGAGCGATTATTTATTGAAGCATAGGTTAATTGAGTCTCAAATCTTTGTCAATATAGATTACAAGGACTAATTTTCTGTGTTTCATGTCCTACACATTGTGATCTTTAACATTTAATACTGGATTTAGATTCCTTTTTTTTAAGATTATAAAATATATTGGTTGATTTAGTTTCTCACACATTAGTCCTGGGATTACTCATGTGTTTATTTATTACCAGACTGTGTGTTTAGTATGACTACATGTAAAATCATGTGGAGAAAATGAACACTGCCTGGAAAATTTGACTTCAACAAGAATAATATAGACATCATGTATTCATCAGCCCACTCACCACTTATATAATTGTGCAATAGTGCCATCGTGTGTTGAGTCAGTGGTACTGACATTGAACTCCCAAGCACAGGCATTTCATGTCAGTATGAGGTATTAAAGGCTGTCAAACATCACTAAAATGATTTTGCACATCTAACAGCAATACCAAATCTGATATGGTTCTTTACATTAGTGGTGTAATATAATATGGGAATCATGTGGGGGTAGGTGGGTAAATGAGAGCCATGTATGTGTGTTTTATGTTGCTATTGTGTCCTGAGTGAATTGTATGATTTGTGTTGGATGCCCCTCGAAAAGAAGATGATTCATCTCAAGTGGCTGTCCACTGATAAACTTTCAAAGATATCAGTATAATGACTTTAACTGATACCTGAAGATTTATTTGAGTTACAGACACTATTAATTATGTTCAGGGCAAAAAGCAGAGTATTACCAGAAAATGTACATAAAGTTGTTTGTTTTTATTTCTGAGGATGAGGATCATAGAGGAATATTTACGCACCAGTGTGCACAGACAAGCAGATGTGTACTTTCATGGTTGGCGTCAAACTGTGAAGTTCTTTACAGAATGATTTACACTAGTGGTTCCCAACTGGTCCAGCCACAGGTCCAGATTTCTCCTTAGTCACCAGTTCAAGGTCAACACAGTTTAATCTGTTCAGCGTTATACTCATTGAGCTAGTTTGCTGTCTCTGTAAAGAACCTGTCTGTTAGTCAATCACTCTTCAGCAGGACACGGCATTTAAAACGAAAGCTCTGTGCCGTAAATACTTCAAAATAGAGTTTATTTTTTACAAACTTGACATATTCATAGGTCACTTGCATGACCAACTTTTGGACCACGACCCACCAGTTGGGAACCACTGATTTAAAGGGTTGTATGAATAAAATTCAATAAGAAAAATGCATAAAGAAAGAATAATTAGACTACATGAGGTTGTCAGGTAAAATCTGCCCCCTAGTTGTAGGTGAATTATTGTATATGGCTCGATTCTTCTTTTTTTCCTGAAGTTAGTGTCAGTAATGGTTGTTAAGTTACTGTAATCATCCCATTATCTTTTCCTTTTGTTTATGTTTTGAGAAAGGGGGAGGCAAAATAAGATCTTCTTCTTCTCTCTGCTCTTTTTCAGTCATGAAATGTGTATTAGAGCTGTTCTGACTGTGAATCTGATTGTTGTGTATTAACATGATTGAAACAAATACAGATTAAATTAAATTAGATGATTATTTGGACCTTACAGGAGGATGACAATTACACTTAAAGGTTAACTATGCACCTCTGGAGAAAGATAGTTGCTTGGTGAGTCTCCTCCGACCCACCGACCCAAAGTATTGGCATTTGGTGACCTGAGAATGATACTCCACAATCAACTATCTTTCTACAGACTAACATGCAGCACCTTTAACACATTTGACTGACAGGGTGGCAGGCCTGTAGGAGGCATACCAGGTTTACTGACTTGGTAATGGTTACCCAAAGACACAGATACAGGAATGTAACAGCAAATGTCCCTGTTTTCATTCACTTACAGAAATACAGCCATCACCGTCCACTCTTGACCTCTTGTCCTTCGTTACTGTTCAGGCAATGGGGGCTTTTCTGACAATAAAATTAGTATTTACTCACTGAGACTAAGAACTATGAACAGAGGACTTGCTATGGAAATACATCCTCACATTAGTCTGTGAAATCAACACCAGAGCAAAATACCTGCAACCACCTGTGGTACAAAAAATTGCTCAAATGTACCTGAAACACACTGTTGATCCACTCATGTTTTATTATGATAGAATAACCATAGAAACCCATTTTTGTAGTGAAATCTTCAACAGAATCCTGACTGCCATTACACTGATAACACTGATCTTAATACCTCTCCTGCAGCATTCACCTGCCTTCTTCACAGCTCAGTCCAACAGGCTTCATAGTCCAACCCTTCACTCCCGCCCGGCCTTCAGTTTCTCCTCCATTGTGTGATCTCCCCTCGAGCCTCCCATGCAGGGTGGACTCTTCGCCAGTGAGGGGTTACTTCCCCACTGCTCAGGAGTCTTTGCCTGAATAGCCAGTGCATGAACACAGGTGCTCAACTCCTCCTTCAAAGCCTCATTAACCAGACGGTGGCGCTTTATCAACGGCAGTCCCTCAAACTCGGAGCTGACAACCAGGACACGGAAATGGGATTCAGAGCCAGGGGGCACAGCGTGCATGTGGCTTTCATTGTGGACCTCCAAGTAGTCCGGCTTGAGTTTGTCGGTCAGTTTGGTTCTGATAGACCTCTCAACGGGCCGGCTCGGGTCTGGGTCCATGTGTGGTCTGAAGTGGGCCAGAGGCCGGCTTAAGGCAAGACTGGTGGAGATGGGTCGAACACAGCGGAAGACAGTAGGCAGCATCGGAGTGTGTGGCAGGAGACCACCTATGAAAGCCAGATGGGTGTAAATATAGCATGTCTATTTAACAACCGAGAAACATTCATGTTCTGGTAGGAATTTTGATTTATTAACAAGCTTTGAGGTGTATAAACACACCACTCTGGCATCAGCAGATAACCTGAGGTTAAGAGTTGGAAACAGATTCAGGAGAGGAAGAAGCTGGATCAGTACCTCCCTAATCGTGAGTTACCCACTGTACAAATGCCCTTTATTACAAATAGGCTGACACTACAGTGGTTCTCAACAAGGTCTGGCACCTTCAGGGGTCCTTGAGAGACTTTGAGGAGGTCCCCAGAAAAATGGGGAAAAGGTTATTTTCACTACTTAATTCACTGTAGTAGTAAGCACAATTTTATTTAGAGTCAACAGAGTGACTATTCTGATTGTAGGTTTCACTTCCTCCACAGTTACCTCTTAAACTGTACAATTATACAGTTCACAACTATAGACAACTCCCAAAATCTTGTCAGATCAAGGTCGCTGAAGCAAAATGTTATCAAATGGGAGTTTGTGACCTCATGTGTATCAATTTGGGGGTCCTTTAAATGAAAAACAGCTCTGTATACAAACATATTTTGCATGTAAAGCCCCATCTGAGTGCTGCTGAGTGCTGGAACTAATGCTACACATAAAACGGTCTGAGTAAAAGAGGCCTACAATTGGAAACACACACTGTCAGTTTAATTAAAACTCCACCAATCTAATCTGTACAGCACCACCTTTAACTAAAGCCTCAATAATAAACATATAGTTGAGACAATGCCATGTCACAGTTTGACCATTATAAACTAAAGCTAGAATGTATGGCAGACCTGTTGTTAAATTACAACAGACTGTACAGGTGTCCCTAATAAAGTGGCCCCTGTCAGTGTAGTTTACAGCTGGACCCCTGTGATGGGGACAGATGCCACTGCAAAGCCTCTGAAGTTATGCATACTCATGATAGTTTCATAACCTGTCGTACACGAAGCAACTACTTGCTAACGTTAGGTAACAGTTTCTTAGCCTAGCATTAGGTAATGTAAGAGCCGTTGTTGTCCACTAAGACGAATAATTGAATGAATCTCGTTACATAAAACCGTTATAGTGACTTATACATTGGTGACACAGTTTTAATAATAGCAATGCCTTTACAGTGCCACTTTTGCTGATAGCTAAGTTTGGTCACTAACGCGCTAAACATCCAAGATAAACCTAAGCTAGCATAATTGACAGTTTGTTTGCTAGCATTAGCTGCTAGCTTACGTGACAAACATAACCCAGTGTGTACGAAAACTGCTGCAATGTAAGCAAGTCTCTGCGCTCAACAGCTCCACACACGATATTATATCAGTTAGTGTTTATTAATACACGTATGCTGCTCATAAAGCTAATATATGGAGTGATTTTTTGCGAACTACTCACCTTGCAAGTAAAGTCAGTTGCGTCCTTGGTGTCGTAACGCAACACTCACCGGAAGTGAACACAGTCTGGGTTGTGTAGTTCTTTTAACACTTTGTAGTCCTGTAGCAGTACCGTTGCACCTGCAGGACTGTAATCATTTGCAGGAAGGCCCTAATCATCTATTCAACACGGAATAGGGAAGGGATTTCCCCCAGGATTGAGTTTTGGAAATATAACAGGTAAACTGACAATTTTAGAACATTTTGAATCAAAAATCTTGGATCAGGGGATCTCAAAGTTTTGGTGACAGAGAGCATGTTCACTCACTATGACGTTTTTAGGCAGTTGGTTTTTGGCAGTTTAATAACATTTTTTATATTATACTAAGACATTTTTATGACTTTTTATGACGTAACTTTTATGACATACTATAGACATAGACAGTGATATAGCTCATGTAACACAAGTATTACATTATAGTTTTTCATTTTTAGGCTCATACATTCAAGTGTAATAAAACAGCTCAGCATTTGATATTGATTATACCCACCTACAGCAGTCAAGCAGCTGGGGCACAGCAATATCATCTGCACAAACCATATGCAGAACTATTGTAAAACTAGAACCCATAGCAGTAATAATAATTTGTTATGTATATTCATGAAAATGTCAAAATTTTTAGGATTTTGTTTAATTTTAAATCTTAAAAAAGTCTTGGATTTAAAAATATGAAACTTTTATCACCAAATTCTGATGATGAATGCAATTTTGAAGCTTGTAAAGGCATGACAACAAGCTGCAAACACTACAAGGCAGGATCCAGGACAGTGGCTTTTCATCTTATTTCAAATGAAGTCCTAGCTTTCATAATATGAAAACATGGGCAAGCCTAGTTGAAAGTGGTTAGCATCATGCATCAAAATATTAATGTGTAATGTAAAAATTTTTGTCAATATAGATATGCTACACATCTGTAGCTTGGTTAGATTCTTCACATTTCAATTGCTCAGTTCAATTTACGGAAACCATGTGAAGTAATTTGCTTAATATTTGGAGTACAAAATCAATACTGATATTATTAGAAGGCTAACAATCTTATCTTTCCAATGATGTATAAAGCTTTTTCCTAAATATTTGTATTTAAAAAATCTTTATATTTTTTAAAACAATATATTGGAAGGGGCATTTTTAGGAAATGTGAATCATAGACCATCGAAATAACGGACGTAGACATCGCAATGTCACCCACTGGTTTGTGAAAAGCTGCTTTGAACCCTCAAATTCGGCATTTTGGCCGTCGCCATCTTGGATTTCTGGAGCCAGAAGTGACCATATTTGGAGGAGAGGGTGGACTTGTTGAGGAGCGAGGAATGATTACTTGGGGGGGCTAGATTTTTTGTGTCTGTTATAAAAACAGTATTTATGGACAACAAGAAATGACAAGCATTGACTTTTCATCACTTTTGTTTATTCTTCATGGTTCTTTGTTATCCATTGTGATTCCAAAGGGTCAGCTGCACGTCACTGTGCAAACCCAATCAAAAATCAACAATGAGAAAATATAAGAAAAAAAAATCTCACACACCTTTTAACAGAACTGATGTTGTCACATTTAGGCTAACTATGATTCATAACCGGTATTTAACATTGATGTATTTACTTATATTTCATTCTCATTTACAAAATACACAAAATCAAAGACAACATACAGCATTGTTCATTTACACTTCTTTTTTTTTATAACTTTTTTTATATTCATGGTTCCACAAACAGTTTCTATACTTACAATCAACTACAGTTCCTACAGCACAGTACAATGACAAAGGTGATAAATTCTTTGTTACATTTAATTAATGGCAATGCAATCTTATTGACAAAAGCCTCAAGACTTAGGGTTGTTTCAGAGAGTACACACGAATGTCAGCTGTGTCATTATTACGCCAACACTCAGCATTTTAGTGGACAAGGCCAGCATATAGTAATGTGCTCCGATTCCCAATAGCTTCAGAGAAGAGAATAAGAGACAAATACCCAAACACTTATTGCTTTGTTAACTTTTTGCACTCACGATTGACTGTTGCTCAGGCAACGAGTTCATTATACAAAAAAACCCTGTAACGTAAGCTAAGATATGTATCTACGAGAGACGATTTTAACTTTGACGGAGCCTGAACTGAGTCACTGAGACAGGTTAGCGCTTTAACAGCATTCCATGTTGAACAAATACAACTGTTATCTTGACATCGTTGTTCTTAAATTTCATGGGTGATACAGGACGACATATAGAGAATAGGACTGCTGACGCTTAGCTTTTATATTTGTACAGTTAATGTGCATTTACATACTATCAATGTGCTTTTAAGAGGGCGAATTTTGTTGTCTGACTTGGCGGCCATTTTGGCTCCTGAAGCCATCATCTACAATTATTTCAAAACAAGAGCACCTGGACTCTTCCAGACAGGTTATCAGATGAGTTGTGAAAGGTCTTCATTACCATAATGAGCCCAGGTGTTCTTGTTTCACATGATCAGTGTCTGCAACATATATTTCCCGGGGTCAAAAGGTTTGAAGAGCTTTCTTAATAGTTACATTATAAGTACTTTTATTTACATATATTCATATAACAGAGAATCGATGGTGTAATGTGTAAACTCAGGCCATACAAAATATTTGGCAATAATTAATGAGAGGCAGAACTCATGGCACACTCATAGATGATGGGTCAGATGTCAAATTTGGAGTTAGATCAGGACGGAGGGAGTGACATGTAAGGGGCAGGTCATCAAAGCTCGAAGCACCTATGTTCACAACTGCACTTCACAATCTTGTCATTTGGTAGGTTTTGGTCTTTGTGCTCTTGCTAAACGCCCACCGTGTTCTTCGTTAAATCTCTAGCAAGGCTGCATCGGATTGTGTCTTGAAGAACTCAAGGCATTCACAATTGTGCATGTACGACAGTGTACATTTAGTGCAATGGGTTGTCTATTTATTCAACTGTCTTGAGTCTACGTATGGCTGCTATCCTACAAAATGGCAGTTTGGACGAAAACTTTTTTTTCTTTAATCTTACATGTTAATGATTGTTTTTCTTTTTATCGCGCAATTGTGAACATATCACCGATGCTTTTTGAATCAGGGGAATGTGGTAATAATTTTTTGTCAAGACTCTGTGCTGTCACCAGTGTGGGGGGAAATATGACAATCAGCCCTTGGCAGTGAGTTCTCTACAGTGAATCTCATGTTATATCTAGCTACATTTGTATAATAAAGCACAAGTAAACACACGGGCCCAGCGCACTCCAAATCCACGTCCTCATTAGCAGAATGATTCATTTCAGCTGTAATTAATCCTCACCGTTCAACATGCTCCTGTAGGCGCCCAAAGGACATCCCAAATTAGGAACATTTAAAATAGAACAACTCTGCTGTCCAACGCTTTTTTGTTTGTTTTACTTTGAGTGCAGAATTTTCCCAGCAATTTTAATATTTACTCTAGAGATGCTCAAAGGGTTAGAACGGATTTTTTGAAGTGGGTTGGGTCCTTATGCGTAGACAGTGTATGATATACAGCAGATGTCAGTCGGCACTCCCCCAGTTTGAAGACGCAGGCTGGACGGGTTAGCAACACAAGTTATTTTAGCCACCTAAAAAAAGTCCTATCCATACATTCTCATCTGCTTACCCAGGGCCAGGTCGCGAAGGCAGCAGGCCAAGCAAAGCGCCCAAGACATCCCTCTCCCCAGCTCCTCCTGGGGGACCCCAAGGCGTTCCCAGGCCAGATGAGATATGTAATCCTTCCAGCGTGTTCTGGGTCTGCCCCGGGGCCTCCTACCAGTGGGACATGCATGGAACACCTCTAACAGGAGGCGCCCAGGAGGATCCTGATCAGATGCCCGAACCACCTCTACTGACCCCTTTCAACGCGAAGGAGCAGCGGCTCTACTCCGAGCTCCCCCCGGATGTCTGAGCTCCTCACCCTATCTCTAAGGCTGAGCCCAGACACCCCACAGAGGAAACTCATTTCAGCTGCTTGTACCCGCGATCTCATTCTTTCGGTCACTAACCAGAGCTCATGACCATAGGTGAGTGTTGGGACGTAGATGGACCAGTAAATCGAAAGCTTCGCCTTCTGGCTCAGCTCCCTCTTCACCATGACGGATCGGCGCAGCACCTGCATCACTGCAGAAGCCGCACCAAACTGTCGATCCATCTCACACTCCATTCTTAACTCACTCATGAACAAGACCCTGAGATATAAAAAAAAAGTCCCACCAAATAAAAATAAATATCAGTTTAAGTGTACAGTATATTGAGAGTAACCTTTCTGTCAGACAGCCCATATCGACAGGGAAGCCATTAATGGCTGCAGTTTCCCATCTACTCTCTTGTCAAAGCCA
The DNA here is from genome assembly GCA_019142605.1 of Cephalopholis sonnerati. NCBI lineage: Eukaryota > Metazoa > Chordata > Actinopteri > Perciformes > Serranidae > Cephalopholis > Cephalopholis sonnerati. The sequence continues at coordinate 36,122,353 of JAGQAX010000008.1, forward strand.
GACTCCATTGACAAAAACAGTCACTTTAGCTCGCTGAATACAGGAGCTGCTGGTCTACTGCTGTTTTGATCAGTTAGTTAGTTTGTGTTATTGTGACCGACTTCGGTGAATCCGAGCTAACCCTTTTAACCGCCAAAGCTACACAATAACACAAACAAACTGTTTGAGGCAGCAATCGACCAGCAGCTCCTGTGTTCAGCAATGTTAAATCACTGTTTTTCTCAATGGAGTCTGGCTTTGAAGAGAGCCACGTTAACACCTTCATTTTCCAGTTGCTAATCACTGTATTTCATTAAGTTAAAGCATTGGAAATATTCTAAATATAGCATACACTTAAACTCTTTTTAAGATTGTTGTAGCTGGGACCCTTCATAGCGCTATATTGCTGGGCGTCCATGTTGGATTCCAGCCCGCTTCTCCAAAATGGGGGTGTCCCGACTGACATCTACTGTATGTTATCTACTGTCTGTGGATAAATACTCCATATAACCCCACTTAAAAAAACACAACTATCCCGATCTTCAAGCCAGTCTTGATCCAAGAGCAAAAAACAGGCTAAGTATGTCCAGTACGTCATCACACCATGTTCGGTTACCAATATAGGACAGCTACCCCACAACCTTTCACAAATTAAAATAATGTTTGCCAAATATGAAATGGTAAAAGACATAAAAAATAAATAAAAATCTCAATATTGCACGGAGGTTCAATATTGCACTAAGAAGCACACTCACATTAATATAAACATTCAGTTCACACAAACAATTAGATTATAGTCTGTCAGCTCTTACACACCCCTGAACTAAAACCATCAAAACTAAGACTTTAAGTGTTTTTTTTTCTCCTCTTTTGTGATTACCTGCTTTTCTTCCACCTGTGTATGATTTAAGGAATATTTTCATTTTAAGAACATCCTGTAAAGTGTACTAACGTTCACCATCTTACACGGTATCACTGCTACCAACGGCAGAGTAAAAGCACTGTGCTGTTTTTTTTGTGGGTAGGAAATGTCAAAAATATTACGGTGACTTAAGCCAGACTAACTGATGAGCAAATGCAACTTGTCCAGAGCGCTGTTTTACATGTTGTACTCTCATAAATTTACATACATACTTTGTGACATGCATAACACCCTCCAAAACATATAATATAAGAGACAAACATACTGTAAGCCTGGGAGGGGAGGTACTAAAAAGGCATTTCTTACAAAGGGATATACAGTATGATTGAAAAAACGGTGACTGAGTGTGAGATTCTGAACATTTTCATCGAGTCAAGAAAATGTTAGGGACATTCACACTGGCAAATGGTTGTGCTTTAAATGTACACTTTAACTTTAAGATGAAATGGTGACCATGACAACACAAAAAATCTTCACTTGGCATGGGAGACGCGTCCGTTAACTGATCTGAACCGTCTCATGGCTGTTCGGAGGTGATCGGAAACAATGTTTTAAAGGGAGAAGGGGCTCGATTGATCTCCTTGTCGCGTACTAACAATAACAAAAGCAAACCTGGAATGTTCTATCTATAAAAATGGCAGTTAGTCTGTACATCAACACAAGACCTCAGGAGATAAAGAATGAGGACAGGTCTTTGTTTAAGAGAAAGCCAAGAGAGGTGCGTCTTGGTTTTACCCCGCAAAGTCAAAAATGCTTCAAATCAAGGCAGAAGATGTTGCATTTTTGATTCTATGTCCGACAATGGCAAAGTACTCAAGACTTGACAGGTGAGTTTGCTCAGAAGAATGGAGGTGACTACAGAGAACTCTGCAACAATGGCTAGTGGTCATTTCTATGAGTCTATTTGCATGGCTCATTATCAAGAACCCCCGTCTCCTGACCTCCAACCCCAGCTGTATGTACTTATATTAAGGGGGCCGAATCTACATCTACGATTATATGAAATATCATGCTCTCTCTGAACATGTTAATGTTACTTTTACTTCATCAGAAATTTGCGTTTCTTCAGGTATTCTAATGGTTTGTCACAGCTTCACTATCACCCATCAAATAATCATCAACCCTAAATATTTACAGCAGATCTGCATCTGTGCACAAACTTTATAATTATGAGAGAGGGGTTAGAGGTAAGGATTCGGGGAGCTCTTGAGCTGCTCATTCACAGTGTGGTGAAAACTCTTCTGCCCCACCCCCTGGGAAAGTTGTTGGCGCCACACTATTGCAGCACCTGACCCCGCGTTTCTGGTAGTTTGAGGGCCAGAAAACTGCCCGCCGCCAGCGCCCCCGAGGCGAAACAGGATGGGCACAGCCTTGGTGATACCAACGAACGAGGTAAAGATGCTTATGCCTAAAACAGCCGCTAATTTACAGAGGGCGTTGAGGAAGCCAAAAGCCTGTGGTTCTGAGGAAAGAGAGGGGACAGAGAAAGAGAACAGTGACAGGTTATTGTCTGTTGTTCGGTGATATGTCAAAGCTGCAGTTTATATAAATAACTTATTGTTATATTTGCTGAAACTGTCACTAAATACAGAAAGTATGAGCATGTTTGGGTGCTCATTCTTCAGGAGAATATCCACAAAATATTCTTCACTTGAGACTGATTTATTTTTAACTGATAATTTTTAAGAAAAGAGGGGAAATAACTCCTCTACCTTTGCTTTGTAAGATCAGAGGCTCAACAGTGTTCCATACAGAGCGCATATAAGTCACAAAACACATAAAAATATGATCTGTTTTTCACTTCATATCCCAGATACAGCCATTTTCTTCCTGAGATTAACAGCTAAAAATGAGTCTCAGAATTCGATCTGCAGTTACACTTCATCTAAAGGCTGTAGGGACTCTGTGTAACCACAAGGTGGAGCTGCATCTCCTAAAATGGAAAGCTGCTCTCACTTAATACACAGGGACGACACAAAAGAAACGCTCCTGCTTTGGTAACATTATTATTTATGTCACAAACAATATTTTCTATTAGGTTGCATTTAAATTAATAAATCTCAGTTGAATTTACGTACCCAGCTTTTCTAAAAAAAGAAAAGCACATCCTACTAAAGCCATTAGGTGGCAACAAGACAGCCGAGTGCTTTGCATCACATTGAGCACCAATGATTTCACCCCACAATGTCATCCATCCCTGTGAGCCAACCAATCATCGTAGGGCAACTCTTATGACATCATTTGGCACGTCATTCAGCACCGCTGACCGTGTCGTCACGGTGTCAAGGAGATTTCGGGGCATGCCTAAATTGCCTACCTCTTGTCAGAGGGGTAGAGCTCGACGGTCAGCACATCCAGGGCGTTCCAGGAGGCGATGCTGATTCCCCCGAACAGGCAGAGCAGAGCAATCATGGCTGACTCGCTGTTGCCGAAGGACAGGAAGAAACAGCTGATGCAAGAGATCACACTGGAGCCCGCTGCAGGTGGACAAAGGGAGGAGAAGAAAGGTTGAGGGACAGAGTGATGAATGAGGAAAGGAAGGAAATCATGCATACACACATACACTGGAAATTAGTACCTGCCTGTACTTTTGAACTGTAATGTAATGAGGCCAGACAGAGAATGCTAGAAAGGTCTGATAAACATGGTCAGACCTTGAATCCTGAATCAATGACAAACCTTGTGGGTAAATGTCAGAGATATTGATAAACTCGGGGCAGAGTTGAGGCTGTTAAATAACAATCAGGCCTGTTTGCAGATCCTGAACACTCTAAGACGTGGAAGCAAATTCTGTCTCTGTCCTAGAGTGAGGAAATATCATCTACAGCATGGGAGCATCAGCCTCCCTTCTGGTGTCATTTATCACTCTGCCATTACATGTGTTAGAGCACTTCTCATGCTTATAATGATGAGTTTATGGTTTATTAAATATAGACTTCATATTAATAGTCAAAAAACACATTTTAGAAAGCAAGGTGAGCAACAGAGAAACCACACATTTCAGTCTAGGTCAGTGAATCTAAAGTAAACCAGCTCTTATGGACCATTCGTTTGTATTTCCTGTTGCAATGCTTGTTCATGCAGTACGTGACAGGAAGTAAACAGGGACCAAAGCCGTTGCCCTAGCAACAAAAAAGCAATATATTGGTGTTGTATCAAATGAAAATGTGTTTCTCAGAGGGAAGAAAAGCATCAGTGGAGTCATCAGTGAGAGTGTTAGGGTCGGTGATAAATAGAGTTTCTCAGGAATGAGTCCTAAAACATGAATATAAGTTAGAATTTTAGCACTCCTGGTGTCTTGGTCTCGAAGTCTATGTTTTTTTCTTTTTGTTAAATGCCTGAAATAAAACCTGGGGTTTACACAAGCTTAGAAGACTTTCAGTGTTGTTCTAAAACCTAAAATACATCAGTAAATACCCTGTGGTGTTACATAGAAATATAATCAGGAAGAGTGACTGTCTTCTGTCAACTTTATTAGCACAACTCGTAATACGAAACACTGAACCACTCAACTCAGCTGCACATGTACTAAACCTGAAGCGTATACAACAACAAGAGCCCGGCCGCGCACCCATCACTTCCTGTGTTGACGTCACTGACGTATCTTTACGCCTTAGACTGCATGAAATTACATTTCATATCCCACTCCAGCATTCTGAAGCTTTAATGTGTCTTAAATAAGACGGTTGCTAACAAGTGGCTCAATGGGACTACAGAGCATCATCTTGCTGATTTGTTTATAGCCTACTGTTAGCTTTTTACTTCTGGTGATTTCATTTGGGCTTCAAAAATCATGACAGTGGTGTTAATTCATGAAGATTATCTTGCTGAACAAAACGTCTAAGTCTCATAAACTTATTTGCCACAGAGCTTATTTTCAGCAATATTCTAAAATCAAATGGAAAAATCCCATCGGCTTTCACATGAGGGAACCAGGACAACACTAACTTCCACATTGGCCTACAAATAAACTTTATCAGTGCAGCGCTAAATCATATGAAACTGTGTCCTGTCTTCTGTCTTTCAAAATTCCCAAAACTTTATGATTAATCGGGCCTCATGCAAGAGGCAATATACGAACACATTTTTTGTTTCTTATTTTTGTTCATATCCACGATTCGTTCTTATTTTTGTCGCCACTGATTTTTAAGATTCACTAATGTTTTCTTATCTTTGCTTTTCTATTAAGTAAGAGAAAATTTTTCCTAGTGGTCGAGAGCACTCTCGCCAAGATAAGAGAAAAATATTTTTCACAGTCCACACATTGTTTGTCCAACACAAGGAAACATAAGTGAGAAATTTGAGGAACATAAAAAAATGCATCAATATCATATAATCAAATTAAGATTATTATGTTTTAGAGTAATTATAATGATTGGATGACCAAATTTGTGGGCTACAGAAATGCTACTATACTTGCTCCATGGATCCTGATAGACCCTTTTCACAGCAGACATTTCGTCCTATCATTACAGGAGAAGCACAGGTGTTACTAATGACACTAACGATGACTCTGTTCTGTTCAGAGGTCCTAGTATGAATGACAGTGAGCCATCATGCACGATATGAGGAGCCTGAAATCAAAGCAGCTAAATGGAATTCAGCCATTGTTAATGTCATTATTTACACCTGTGTGCTTCTCCTACTGTGACCAGTCAAAATGTCCTCTGTCAAAAAGGCCTATCATTGTAATTTCAGTTACCGTGCGTCTCTCTGCTGACCAGTGCTGGACTGTATGTACATTTACTCAAATCCTGAGCTTAAGAACAAATGTATTGCTTTTACTTACTTGACTTGTCTACTGAGCTAACTGTATTTATCAGATCGATTAGTCAGCCTGGTCTTTTTCAGCAACTTCTCTGCAATTCAACAAAGTTGGACTGAACAAGTGTTCTACCAGCAGCAAATGAGAGCCGTGCCTTGAACGCAGAGCCCAGCGTTTGTGAGGAAGAGGAGGATGTTTCTGTCTCTGTACAAACTTAGCTCCCCTTCTACTTTTCTTCCCATTCACGTGCCGCTGAGTACTTTGGCCCTGCACTCTTATTACCTAGCATCCTCAGCCGTCCGATCTTATCCATGAGCAGCGCGGAGACGATGTTGCCTGGCAACACAGCCAAGGTGCCCAGGAAGCTGACGAAGTAGACCATGTAGGCATTGTTCTCATCACTGACGTCACTCAGCAGGCAGCCTTCTTTGTTGTGCAAGAAAGTGCTGTTGATTAGCTTGCAGTTGACCAACCTGTACTTGAATAGATCTGGGGAGAAAGGAGGGAGAGGGAGCAGACAGAGGGGGGGCAGAGTTGTAGGGGATGATTAGTGAACTCATTTTTCAATTTGTGCTCCCTTCCGGTGAAGGCTTTAAATGTTTAACATCTGCAGGAAGTTAAGTTAGACTGACAACATTTTAACATCATGACAGCAGCACAGTAGAGTGGATCAGAATAATTGTGAGAGGACAAGTCGGGAGACTCTTTTGTCAACATAAAATTCACAGTTCAGTTTGATACCATATAGTGGTGTCACGTTATGGTTTGTTTTTTCATTTATTTACTAAAACTAACATCATAAAGTATGATGTTTCTGTTTTCTTTGAACAATGATGGAGCTACACCTGAGTGACCCTTCTTCTAGGCTGTCTTCTTAGCAGCATATAGAACAAAAACAACTACTTATAAAATGTAAAATGTAGTACTGTAGTTATAAATAAATAAACAAAATAAACAGTTCTGTTTCTGAAATTTTCTTGTTTTTGTACATTTTTAAAAATGTATTAAACTACCTTTATGTGCAAAACAGGAATTATGGTCGGGCTAAAAATGAGCTTGAGAAGGGCTGAATCCAAATGTCCACCCCCTGAACTTGCCGACTGAGCCCTTGCTGACTTAAGGCCGCACCTTGACGAGTTCACTGTCATCACGTAAAGTCGTGATGAGGTCAGAGACTGCAAGCCGCAGATAGACAGCCCTCGAAATCGTTTTACTCCTTGCCATGGGAATGTCAATGGCAGTTGTAACTGCTGTCATATTTTGTCTGCTCATCTGTCCCTGCAGATACTAAGATATAAATCCCACGTATACGGTTGTTCTGAGTGACAAAATAAATGTCTGCATAACATACAGACTGCAGACATTTAAATACAGACATGTTTGTAAATAAGGACCAGGCTACGACTAAAAAAACAGGTACATCAGAACTTCTTTAGTTGTTATTCTGCCAATTTTCTAGTCTTTATATTTGGCATTACACTGCCCAACCTACAGGGTAGGCTGCAGTAATACCATGCATTTTGACTCCACTCTACAACCTGTATTTTAACACATTTCCGTATAATGATGTTGTTGAATATTATTTCTGGCCTACACGATTCAAGTAGAGTTTTAATAGGCTGCAGTATCTGTTTTACATACACATAAGTTTGTTTTTTAAGTCAGCTATTGAAAAAAAACTACAATGTCACATCCGTATTGCAATGAATTGTGGGCAATTAAATCGGTTAAGTCTGCTCTCTGGAAATCTGCAGAAAGTCTGCTTGAGGCCCTTTGTGGACTGGATGAATTGGACAGCCCTAAACACTCCCAGACTTCCCAGGAAGGCGCCCGCAAAGTCCGCAGGTCTGCAAGTGCGGTAAAGTTGGGACATTTGGACTGAGCCACAGAACATTGTTACAGGACTCAACTTCTTTAAGTCTGTTTGTAAAGCCTGTGTTTGCCACAACAAAATAGGTTCCCATATCTGCGTGGCACTGAGAACATTATACTAAACATAATTTATACTGTATTAGCTTAACATTTGTAGCGTTTTTTTTTAATTTTTAATAGTGCTTTTTTTCTTTTAACTGTTTTACAAATATACAAATTACAAATATAAAAGTAATAGTTAAATAAATCAACTGGGTTGTAATGCCTATGAAACCAAAAGCCTTGTACTGAAAGGTTCAATACAATTACGTGTATTGTTACACCCCTACAAGAAACAATCATTTTCAACACCCTTCAGCATATTCTCCCTTCTTTTAAACACACAGTCAGTGTCAGAAATGCTGTGCTGTTGTTACATGACAATTATTTTCCTTATAAATATGTAACATTATTAACATTAACATTAATAAACTCTGAAAAAGGAAACAAAGCAAACAACAAAAGTAAAGGTATTATCTGAAGTGAATGCTTTGCCCTTTTTTCACTGAGTCATCAAAAAATGACACACACAACATGACTTGATTTGTTGCTAGGTTGCTTGTACTGCAGCTGCAGTAGCACATGAGTGTGTACATCTGCAGAGGCTGCACAGTGTATGACAGCAGACCGTATACTGTAGTGTGGGGTTACATCAGCACCATGGACAGAGCCCATCAGCAGCTTGAATTGAGTTTCCCCAGTTTCACAGCTAAACTGCACGGCTTTATATTCTCAGTACATAATTTTATAACACACTAACATGTCAGGCAAGGAGCCTACATGATATTCAGGGCCTACATTTGAAACTTGCAGACTTGTGTTGGTCTCTCCTCACACTTTGCAGGATGAAGGACGCACAGAGCACATTCTCAGGGAAACACTGACAAGCTGTAAGCAGCCTCGTTCTGTTTGCATCACCCAGGTAGTCTCACTTTGTCTCCCACTGAGAGAGAGACCATTATGAGAGGTGAACCAAATCTCAATATGATCTGCCAAGGTTCACTATGGCAACTATCAGACAGTCTTAAGAGCCCAAAAAGTGACTAAGCATTAATAAGCAAACAAGTTTCTAATTCCCATTCTACTGCGTGACTCCTGGTTGCCGCTGATAGCAGCTGTGAGTGACAGCTCCGCCTGATAGATCTATTTAATTTAAGTGTTTGTACATTTTAGAAAAAGGACACCGCCCACTGCAGCTTCAGCAGCTGTGTCTACACAAACAAAGATACAGTTCTCTTTGGCTTCTGTTGTCATTTCGGCGCAGAAAAATCAATCGTATAGTTTGAGAAGAGAGACAGCGCCTCAGTTTTAAAGCTGAAATACTGGAGGATTTGGTCTGGGTTGCTAGGAGACATCGCAGCTCTGCAATGCTGCATTTGGTGTGGTGCCAGTCAGCCAGTTGAGAGGGAAAAGGGAAAGTAATTGAGCCATTTTGACAAACAGTTGGAGCTTATTTTGCTGCTCTTTTCAACGTCAGGAAAAGGAGAAATACTGCGTCCACCAAAAGGGAATTTTATAACATGCAAAGAGATGCTCAGGGCTTTTGTTTTGATGACAGATTGTACAGGTTAACTATGTGCTTACCAGACAGGTGCCTTTATGGCATCTTCCATCATCATGATACTAGAGCGCAGCAATAAACTGACACAATCCCTTAATAAGGCTGCATTTGACAGCAAACATAGAGGAGTGAAACTGTGCCAACAGCTCTACTTATCAGCTCTATAAATAGCAGAGAGAGAATAAGGACAGAGGAAGCGGAAAGACAAGATCACATTAACAGTTTACACTTGTTTTTACCATTGGTCTAGTGGAGGTTCACTGCACAGCTTACACCACATATAATAATAATAATAATAATAATACATTTTATTTATAGGCACCTTTCAAGACACTCAAGGTCACCTTGCAGGCAAAGATAGAGAACATAACAGCAGATTAAAAAAGTCAAAGAAATGAGGAAATAAGCAAATATCAAGCAAAACATGTTTCCAATGATTAAAATTCTGTGTAAATAGTGGATGTGTGTGGCTGGACGGACATGAGTCAAACAGAATAGGCTAACTGAAAGAGGTGAGATTTGAAAGTGGAGACAGAGCTGATGCTACGAATGTTTTGTGGGAGCGAGCGTCTAGAGCGGCTGAAGGCTCTCGCCCCCATGGTGGTCAGGTGGGCTGGCGGGAGAGTGAGGTGGATGGAAGAGGAAGACCTGAGAGTGTGAGTGGGGGTGTGGATGTGGATGTGCAAGACTTGGGAGAGGTACAGAGGAGCTAGGTTGTGGATGGCCTTAAAGTCAATGCTGTATTTAACTAGGAGCCAGTAAAGCCGCTGAAGGACAGGAGTGATGTGACTGATGGCGGGGGTTTCGTGTTGATGCTGAGTGTAAAATAATGGACATAGCTTCCGTGTTTTCACCCATCCATTTGTGGGCTCCTGTTTTAAAGCCACAAGGCTGACATTTTGGCCCTCACCATCTTGTTTTTTGGTGCTAGAAGCAACCATATTTGGGTGAGAGGCTGGAGCTGTGGAGGAGCGAGGCGGGGATGTAACTTAGAACCTGGGGACACTGTCAGCAGACAACCTGTCACTTAAAGTGGCCCACGCTATTTGTGCGTCACTTTAGGTCTTAATAAAATGTAAACAGGTGAGTTATATAAAAATAAATCCCTGTAAAGTTGCCACGAATGGGCATTTTAACATGGGGGTCTATGGGGATTGACTGGCGTCTGGAGGCAGCCTCAAGTGGCCATTCGATGAACTGCAGGCTTTTAGCACCTTCATGTTGGCTTCCTTTTTTTCCAGAGGGTGCTGCCTGGTGCAGATGACAATGTTTGGCTTCCCCCCGTGCCACCAGTGCCTGGACCTCCACCAGCGGATGGGCGCGGAGCTCCAGGGGGAAGCCAACCTCATTCATCTGCATATGCTGCAATGACACAGAGCTGGTTGAAACTGGCAAAGTTTCCCTATTTCCCTCCACTGTTTCTGTAAAGCAGGGTGGGTCTTTATTCACTCTCATAATCATTAAAAAGCAAAAGCAGCATGTGTATACATTCAGCGGCTAACTAGCTAGCTAGCTAACCCTACATTTCCCAGGGTTTAATTTGGGTTTTGGAACAGGTAAGAAAGGTATATCTCCTTCCGACCTCTTAAGGTGATGAGTATCACTATTAACATTTAGCTAAAACTACACAAAACCAGCCTGAGAATGGAGAAAGTCTGAGACAATTGTGTGAGAGTCTATGGAGCACAGCTGTATAACTGTAGGATGCTTGTCGGAGCTGGCCGATGCTATGCTATGCGTTCAAGGGACGGGACCGGGCGGGACTTTGTGAAGGGCCACTTAAGTTTGATATGAGATCATGTGTTCATTGTTAGATGAAAAAATCACTGCAACTCGTCCTTGCTTGAGCTGTGTTGTAACAACATTGATTAGAATTTGTTTGCTACCTAATGGTGTTCACTGAGTTAAGTTTCCCACCTTATAATAACCACTACACAGTACCAGAGTGTGTGAGTATCCTACCTGTGTTGTAGAAGAGGGTGGCAATGAAGGTGCAGTTCTTGAAGAAGGTGTTGCTGGAGGTGATGTCCTCAAAGTAACACTCCTCAAACAGCGAGTCCTCAAAAACCATAGATCTCATTTTCAGGTTCATAAACCTGCAAGCAGTCGCACACACACGGGGATGACGGAGTTAAGAAACGGAGACAAAGAGGCAACGAAGAGGTGGAGCGTGGGAGTGGGGAGAGAAAAAGAGACAGATGCAAAGACAGTGAGAGACTGTTTGAATTTTAACAACTCAGATCACATGCAGAGTCGAGGTTTAAAAGGCAAGGTCAGAGGAAACATCAAAGACAGGCTTGTTTAACAAGAACAAGTCTGCAGGGCTTTCATCCAATCAAAGCCAAGCTCAGAATAAAACATTCTGAAGCCTTATTCACATTTTCATCTGGTTTGTTGTCATTCATCACAAAGTATGAACACCTTGTGAATAAAGTCATCCACAAAGTATTGTAGACTGTGTAAAATACAACAAATACGCTCAGAATAAAAGGCACCTGACTCAGTGTGACTCAATTCAACATCATTTTGCCTTCATTCAACAGGCCAACATTAACGCAGGGATGCAGCTGACTCACTTGTCGTTGAAGTACTCTCCCTGGCGGTGGACCTGGTTTTCCAGGGTGAAGTTAAAGGTGACATGTTCCACTTTCTCCTTGACGAAAACCTTGGTGCGTGAGGCGTACTCCTGCTTCTGCAGGTACTTGATCATGTCGGGGAACCACACTGTCAGACCGTAGTAGCTGGAGGAGGAGGAGGAGGAGAGAGGAGGAGGAGAAAGTGAGAGTGCTGCTGTCACAAAAAAGACAAACACTAACAGGCCAACAGAGAAGAGATGATGCCTTAATCATTACTGCCTGCATGAATATTCAAGGGAGGCATTTAAATTTGAAACATCTTTTGCCTGTTGGTACCAAAAGCTGGCAGCTCCAATGAATGTTCGTGTAATGTTTTTGCTTTAGCAAAGTAAATCTGAATCTGAGTATAAATCTGAAATTTACTGATATGATGACGCTCTGTTGGGCCTGAAGCCCGTCTCTTTTCCTTAGAAATTATTCTTCTGGCTTTCCAGCACATCCGGCATGCTTTGTCTTTCAGTGTCTCTGGAGCTTTGATAGTTTTAGCGCCTCATTTGACAGGATTTCATCACATTCAACACTGCGCTCTCCAGTCGACATCACTGCCTGCCATTATGAGTCCAAATTAAATTCATCCAGGGTCATATTTCCTCACCACAAGCTTTAGAGCTTTTAATGGTGCAGGGTTGTCTTGTGTCCACATCACTTTGTCAATTCAAAAACGGATTAATTTTGTGCCACTGAACCCCAGGCTACATTCGCTAGCTAACAGTGTCAAAACACATTTGTCTCTACTGTACATTCAAACGTAACTGGTCATTGAAATTATGCATTTTACTTTGAAGTTTTTTTATTATGTGAAGTCTACATCACATGGTTGAGATTGCTAATTTGGGGAAAAGTTTATTAACTCTCTGCCAAAGAGTTTGACAAGAAGATCGACTGTCAGTGAAATGAGAAGCGACAGCCAGCAGCCAGTTAGCTTAGCTTACCACAAGGACTCAGAGAAGAAGGAAAGTTTGTCCGTCTGCTCCAAATCTTACTAATTAACACGTTATATCTTTGGTTTCTTTAACCAGAACAAAAACTAAAGTGTAAAAGCAACAGCAATTTGCGACACTATTCCTCGGCTCTGAGCGGTTGCCAAGAAATAATCCGCACAAGCCCAACTAAAATGACAGATTACCATATTGAAGCTTCGGTTTTTGTACTGACACTTAAGATTTCACTTCTACTGGAGCACTACAATGTGACATTCCTACTTTTACCTAAAGGAAAACTAGGATTCAGGTGGATTTAGTGGCATCTAGTGGTGAGGACTGCAGGTTGCAGCCAGCTGAAACTTAGTTAGAATTCCTTCAGTGTTTATTGTTCAGGCCAAATTATCGGCAGACGTCTCCTCCTCTCCAAAACAAACAGACTAAGTGATTTATATTCCTAAAAAAACTCAATGAAGCAGTTTTTCCGATGCTGTTTGGCATGTCAAAGACCGCTATAGCCCAGCACTTGCTAATGTGCTAATCACCTTTTTTCTCTACTAACTTAAGACCCAGATGTTCAGACGGTTATTTTACTGGGAGCCAAATTATCCGCAGAGGTCTCTTCCTCTCCAGAATAAACACACTCACTGATTTCAACCAGTAAAAACACTGAATAAAGCAAAACAAGTCCGTCCTTTCCAATGCTCTTGGCGTGGAGGGGCTGCTAACTATGGTGGCTGACGTAAAAACGTCAAAACACAAACGGTCCTCTTTAGAGCCAGTGTTTGGTTTGTCCATATTGAGCTACTGTAGAAACATGGCAGTGCAACATGGTGATCTCCCCAAACGAGGACCCGCTCCCTATGCAGACATGAACAGCTCATTTTAAGGTAACGAAAACACAACAATTCTTATTTTCAGGTGATTATACACAAAAGAAAACAAACCTGTTATATTATAGATCATTTCTGCTAATATATGCCACACTGAACTTTTAGCACAGGGTCTAAAAACTTCTCCCCCTACTGGAAGTTTCTAAAGCTCCTATCTTAATCTTAAGTGCTTCTGCTTTGTTTACTTTTCTTCTGACCTACAAAGACAGATACTCTTGTATAACAGCAGTGTTGATAAAAAATGCAGTACTCCCTCCCTGGTGTCATTGCTTTTTGTTCTTTGTTTTGCTATTTTACGATTTATGAACATAAATTGGTAAGAGCTGTTCACATTCAGTAATAAACATCTGGAAATATGAACCTGCCATGTGCAGCCTGGCCTTCTTATTTGGGAGATAATGTTGCAGCAATGACATTCAGATCGCCCACAGCAACACAACAACAAGTTGTTCAGCTGACAAACAAAGACACATTACAGCTGTGATCAACACCAGGCAGCAGTAAATAAAAGGAGTAACACCCAGAGTACCGTTCTTTAACCCTGTCTTACCTGAAGGACATGGAGAACCACACGGCCATCATCATGTAGGTGGTGCGGCGATACTCGGGGGAGAAAACAGTCTGGAAGTTACTCCACACCTGAAGCAACACACACACACATATAGACACAGAGATGCAGCGGAGACACAAGGAAATAATAAATATATGGCACAGTCAGATTAAAAGTTAACATACACCAGGCATCTCTGAAAACAAATTTCTCTCCACACAATGTCCCAGAATCCCCTTTTCCAGGCACAGAGCAAACAAACTGAGACAGCCTCAGCAGCACAAGCTGATACACAAACACATCCTGTCACTAAATACACACCGTCCACACAAACAAACAGAATTATCATTTAAATAAAGCCTGAGCTGAGCAGTCTGGGGAAATTTCATTTCAGCTCTGACTGACGTTTGTCAAACACACTTAGAAATTACATTTTATTCAACAATGATGAAAATAAAACTCTGGAGCCCTTCGTAATATCTGTTTGAGTTGCTTTTAATATTTTGAATTTTCCTTACAATATTTAGTGAGTAGTTTTACCCCCAGTGCATACTGATGACATATCCTGGTTTAAAGGAACAGTTCAACATTTTAGGGAAGATGCTCACTGGCTCTCTGACTAAGCGTTAGATAAGGGCCTGTGTCCATGTAGCATTTTTCTTTGAAGAACGAGATAGCAGTGTGCTCCAGGACCGTCTTAATCATATAATACTCAAGAAAAACGCCAGTGCACTTGAAGAAAAGGGTGAGCACACGGGAACAAAAAATTTAACTTCCCATCTGTACTCATTTATTAATCAGGATGGGGTGACGCCCCCCACCAGGCCTATAAAATGTTTACTTGACTTCTATCCACCCTTCTGCACCCTGACGAAAACCATCGAGTCGATTGTTCTTTGTCAGAAAAGCAGCGGCAGGGCACCGAGGAGCACTTCATCGCAGTGCTACATAAGCACAGTGCTGTGCTTCATTTAAAATGACGCACTACGTGTAGATTTGTTTCCATGACAACAATATCTTGACATTAACGTTTGCTAGGTAGCTACAGAACAGGGATTCAAGCACAACACTCATCAGCAACATTCAACGTCCCCGCGATTTACTCCCGTAAAAGGAATTTTTTGTTTTGGGAAATGGACCTACACTTGTACAGCACCTAGTCGTTGGCGCTTTTTACACTAAGAGTCACATTCACCCATTCACACACATTCGTACACTGGTGGCTTAGGCTACCATACAAGGTGCCACCTGCTACTCAGATTTTAACACACTCACACATCAGCCATGGGGAGCAATTATTGTTTCAGAATCTTGCTCAAGAATCCTTCGACATGCAGACAGAGGAGCCGAACTGCTGATCTCTCGATTAGCAGATGACCCACTCTACCTCTGAGCCACAGCCTTCAGTTACCCAGCTCAGGACAGACAGGCAGCTAAGGGAGTGATGACACAAAGAAAAAGTGTCCCATGACAGTTTTCTTTCATGTCACACACACCTGGAGGATTTTGTTATGTCACTGACAACCTCAGATTTTGTCGCACAATGTGACCGGCAGTGATACTGTTGACGCCATGGAGATAGTAGTTTTCAATCCACTCCCACCTTGACCTGCATTCAGTGTCTCTGTCCAAAGACGCAGCCGTCTGTGACGTCAAAAGTTCAGAGATTTTCAACTAGAAGTGTTCAGAGCAGCCGCACAAAAATGCCAGAGCACTGAGCGTGGCGCTATTTCTGTAGGCAGGCACACATGGCCGCATACGCTTTCTCCTTGTAGGAAACAATTGAAAAAAGATGCCGTCACTCAGAATAAAAAAATAAATGCCGATGGACACAGGCCCTAAGAAGTGTCACTTGTATTCCCATGTACAGAAGGAGTACTTCACCCACAAAAACATCAGTTATATATCAAGTGCTCACTGCATGTTGAGGTGAATTTGTAAAGAAAACTTATTTTTTCCTCACATGCCTCCGGTGAATGAAAAATCCAGAAGTGGAGAAAATTCTTCATTAACTGGAGTAAAAAAAGGCAGCGTTCAACAACAACAAAACTATGTCAAAACATACATTTATAAGTCTTACACAGCTTCTCATGCAATTTGCTAAAACCTCACAATTTAAAAAAACTGGCATTTGAGCTCTGCTTGTGCGGCCTATCGAGTAGAGTTCAAACACACTCGATCTCCCAGGTGCGCTACTTGTCTGTAGGTGAGACTGTTTCGACTGCACGAGCTGTGTACTTCTGGAAATTGATATTTTGATATAGTTTTTGCTGTTGTTAAACACGGCCCCTGTACTTCTAATTCATTCACATTAATTTGTTTTTGGATTTTTTCATCCACCGTGGAGGCATGCAAGACAAACTGTTTTTCTTCACAAATCCCACTTTAAACAAGGTGAGTAATTTATATACAAATGATCACTTTGTGCTTAAAGTATTCCTTTAAGCTGAAGGATAAAGTGTGGGTCAGGTTTAAGTCTGACAAACTGATGTGTTTTACACAAACATACAGCTTTGCTAACATCCACAGATTATCTGTCCGAATTTTCCCTCAGTATCTGGCTTTGTTTCACCGTACAGGTAATGTTAAATATCAAACAGGAAAATAAAAAAATAAAAAATACAGTCACCTGATGGAAAAGTGCAGTGAGCTTTATCCTCCATTTCTGATGCCAGGCGGCACTATCGCCCAAGTCCACCAGCTCATCCATCTGCTTCACTGTTTTAATGGTGGTCACCTGGAAACATCAACACAATCATTCAATATTTGGATTTTATTTACGTCTTTAATGATTGTAAAGAACTTTTTTTCAGGAAGGGCTTTGATCACAATCTTTATTGATATCCAAATAATGCGCACAAGTCATTAAAAAAGATGTGACTTAACATGCGTGAGTGAATGACAAGCTTTAATATACATACTCAGCATGTGATATCAGACACACAAATCCTAAATTCATTGACTGTACTGTCTGTCATCTCAGTTTAATGTGTAAACCTTTGCTCTGAAATATCACAGATGTTCTTTCTGTATTATCATTATTCCATGTAATTTAAAATTAATGTATGAATGTCAACAAATATTTGCAGCTTATCTACAACAGCTGGCAAATAAAGTTCTCCCATAAAGTCACGCAACATGTGAGACATTGAGGCACCTGGTCTGCCTTCCTGTTAACACTGTGATGTCTTAAACATGGACAGTTGCTACTTGTCAATGTGACCAGAGGAGGTTATAAAGCATTTTCGTCACGATGTTTCATTGAAGTATTAATATGAACTGTGTGGCTCGAAGCATTTAAAGAAAATCTGTTTTAGCTCAATTAATATGCAAATTTATGCAGCAAAGAGCTCAGAAACCTGCTGCACTGTATTAGCCTGCAGACAGGAACACACACACTGTGTGAAGACATTTCCTCCTGCGCACAGACAAAAGTGTAAAGCATAAGATTCCTGTGTGTGGCTTACAGAGAAGACCCTCTCTGGGTAACCCTTGGCCCTCATGTTGGTGTCATGGACCTGCTTCAGAATCATCCACGCCTCGTCGTGTTTCCCATTCTGCAGGAGAGGAACAAATTTACATGTTAGTCATAAACTGCAGTGGAGAGGGAGGGTGAAGGGTTTCCTGTGAGTGGTGTAAATCTTAAGTCACGCTCAATATCTTAACACGTCTTTACAGTTTGGTATGGTTTGCGAAGCCTCTATTTTTTCTAGTAGGTACAAGAGTGATGCCTTGATTCAATAATTGATCCCTGTAAGACACTGTGATGTGAAGTGATGACGCCACAAAACACACATTTGGAGAAATTAATTCCTCAAACGTTACATCTGTTGAAAATCAATAAACATTCAATTGAATTCAATTCAACAGCCAGTTAGGGATAATGTTCCTATGTATTGTCATTCTTCAGGAAGTCAGAATGAAGATGTAAAAACGTTGCCCTGCTTCAATAAAAACATTGATTATTCAGCCAATTTCTGCTTCACATGCGTGTAGTTTCATGCTTAAAGGAATAGTTTGACTTGGCAAAGTGTATTCATCTTCTTATCAAGAGTTAAATGAGAAGAATAGAGCCTGATTTATGGTTGGGTGCCCGACACTTTTGATGAGTGTTGCTTGGCGGAAATTAAACAGTTGCAGCGTTGTCTTTCAATTTAAGCAAGTCATCTCCATGGTTACCAGAGACACCCTTCTTTTTTTACCGGTCCGAGTCTACAACTGTTGCGTAAAGTACGGCGTAATCTGCACAGACAGCTACTTACATCACTGAAATATCCCACTGTACGTGTTTTTAACATATTAACTGTACATTTAGGCTACTGATTAATCAGCTCTCAGTCTGTCTGTGAGTGGCAGATCACTCTTATTCACAACTGTGAGTAAGAGCCTATCCCAGCTGACACTGGGCGAGAGGCAGGGTACACCCTGGACAGGTCACCAGACTATCACAGGGCTGACACATAGAGACAGACAACCATTCACACTCACATTCACACATACAGCCAATTTAGAGTCACCAGTTAACCTGCATGTCTTTGGACTGTGGGAGGAAGCTGGAGCACCAGGAGAAAACCCACGCTGACACAGAGAGAACATGCAAACTCCGCACAGAAGGGCTCCCTCACTCTGGGTTCGAACCAGGAACCCTCTTGCTGTGAGGCGACGATACTAACCACTGCACCAATGAAGCAATAAATAAGAGCACTCTTGATTTTTACCCGTGGAGCCGGCATTAAAATGTAACATTCTGCATTTTGTTATGTTATGTCTTTCTAGTGATCTCTGAGTTTGATTCCCTGGATTTTTTTTTAACTTTGCCTGTTTGGGATTTAAGAATTTTTTTGGCCCACTCCCTGTCTGTTTTGTTAGCTTTTTTTGGACTCCTTGTTTGTGTATTGTCTTTTTGGACTGTAAAGGAAAGACCGCACTTTTTTAAAACCCTACTCTGCCTCCTGTGTGTTCTCTACATTTGAGGTTATTACAGCAAGCTTTTTAGGTTCAGTAAATGTCTGCTGTCAGTCAGCCTGGTGAAAACAGTTTGGACGGCCTCTGTCCTCTCAGCTCTGAAGGAGCTGCTGCTGACAGACGGCTGCTTCTGTGGACAGAGACACTGAATGCAGGTGAAAGTCGATGTGGACTGAAAACTATTATCGCCATGGTGGAAACATTAGCCCCTTTTACACTGCCAGATTTTCAACGAATGTTGGGCCGTTTTACAGGCAAGCTGCAAACGTTTAGGCACACCGTGCCGGATTGGCGAGTTGATCCGAGGTGCCCAATTTTCCGCCGCGTAGGGGTAAACATTTTGGCGGAACCTTTCTGGTTTAAAAAGAACGAGGAGCCCTTCCGCCACAGGAGGGGCTGTTGATGACTTGTGGGAGGGGCTGTTGATGACGCTGCACGTGCGACCCACTGGCGGCGGACTTAAAAACAGGAAACAGCTGATAGCAGGTATGTCACTGTTAACGTCAAACGCTGAGCTACATGTTTTGTTACTTGCTCACGCCCCCCATTGCCCCGAAAAAGACACATTCTGTATGAACAAAGGGCTAGTATCACTACCTGCCACACTGCGTGACAAAACATGACGTCGTCCATGACATAACAAAATCGTCTACATGCACAACATGAAAAAGAAGTGCTGAGTGACACTTTCTTCTGTCAAAAATATGTCATTTCTGTTGAGCGACACTCATCAAAAGTGTCGAGCACCCGACCATAAATCAGGCTTAATAGCGTACCAAGTTATCGTTTGCTGTGGTTGAAATAGCTGACAGTGGCTTAGTGACACATAAACAGAGCTACTGAAATATGGGAAAGGTAATGGACTGCCCACTGGACATCAATACACTGTGTACTAGCTGTGACAGATTCCCTCATGCATTGAACATCTCAAAGATGAATCATCTTAAAAATCTTGTGTTTAATCTTCAACTCTCCTGTTTACTTTTTAGTGTCAGTGTTCAAAAATTCAGCAATACTTCATGTATCTTACAGTATCTTTCTGTTTAGCCCTCTTCATGATGTATATATGCACATATTTATTTATTTATTCAAAATATTCTGGAAAAGTGTGAAAGCAGCACTTTGTCTGCAGCACAGCATCTTCCACTCTGCAAGCACCTGCATACTCTGTGGTTTTAAAGCTGTTTATGCATCCAAGATGCCAAAATATATTCAGGTGATATTTCCATAAGGTCTGAGTGTGGTGAGAGCTGACAGGCTGACCTCCAGGAAGAAGCGGGGGCTCTCGGGCATTGTGGTGAGGGCGGAGATGGCCGCCACAGATGGGAAGGCACACACCAACACAAAGACACGCCAGCTGTGGAACTGGTAGGCCGAGCCCATCTGGAAACTCCAGCCTAAATGAGGAGCAAGAGAGAGAGAGGAGGGAGGGTCAGAGGCAGCTGCAACACTTGAATTGTGTGCTCAAGGAGCTTCCTGTACTGATAGTGTAATGCTCTGGGTGTATGCATTTCTGTGAACTGCAGCCATTAAAAGCTGCATTGCAGTGATTTGTCATATGTGTTTTGGTTACACAGTACTAAACTGGTCCAACTGCCTACTTAAAGGATAGGGACGACTCTGTGTCTATAGGCCACTCTTTCTTAAAGAACTGGGACAAAACATTACTTTTGGGGGTTCTGACACTTCAGTTCGGCTGGGAAAATATATACTAAAAGATCATAGTCTGACCTATTACAAGGTTTAATAGGCAAACGTACCAGTGATTTTTTTAATAGCATACATGATGTATGTCAGAGGTAAAATCTGACATCTTACAGAGCTGACAAAAAGTTATATATTTATTCATTTCACTTCAGTCATAGTGAGCAGCCATTTTATTTTTCAAAATTGTCCAGAGCTCTCTTAATGCTAAATAAAATACTAATTTTAAACAGTAATTCTTATTTTTGTCTCAGAATAGCTACAGAGTTGACATGTTATAGTTGAGACACACCTGATAGCAATACTATTTAATGAATTTATTAAAAAAAAATAGAAAGCTCACCAGTACTCGAGCAGCATTTCTCAGTTTTTGGAAACCAGGAATTGAGACAGGAGTACTTGTGGAAAAGCTAACTCCTTTTCTGCCTGATAAAATCATGTTTTTGTAGAAATCTGATGAAGTGGACAAAAACCTGCACCACATTTTTAAAGGGCCGGCATTTTCAAAAAATATATATTTTAAAACAAAGAGGATTATAGCGGTGGGTTTTTACACCAATGTTATCAGAACATACTGCTAGTTTTAGATTTTGAAGGCTTAAAACACATTTTTAGTTACTTGAATTTGGGAATTCTTGTCTGGTATACGGGTGTTTTCTGGCACAGGGCAAGTTTAGAAGTGAAAAAATAAAAGCACATCAAAATATTTAATAAATCATATTTTCCTTCATTCACACATGTAAATCCTTTTCAAATGATGTTTCACCTCAGAAACAAATTAAATAAAATAATTTTTAAGTTGTTGTTTCTAGTAGGACACGGTTTGTCATAATTCACAAGAATGGGTGAGGTAATTGTGCATCTGAGTGTACAAAAATGACATGCAGAGTTCCCCAAGGCTCTATTCTGGGACCTCGCATTTTCCAGGCGGTTAAAGACGCAGCATGTGTACGACCTCTAATTTCCAGGGCTGGTACCTGCAGTTATTCCACAGGCTAGTTAATAACATGTCGGGCAGGAAATCCAAAGTGTGGGATCATTTTGAGAAGGTGAAGGACCAACCCAAGGTGATATGTAAACTCATCTTCATTGGTCCACTACAAACATGATGTATCATGTGAAACATGGAAGTAGCTACATGCCCATTAGCCCACAGCGTCATTAACAGGCGGCTCGCTCAGTGTGTGACGTGCACTTGTAGATAAAATATAGGCCTATATTAATGAAGGTTCATTAGTACGGTTTGTATTTCTCTGTAATGTAGCACAGTGTTAACAATGTTACTGATACTATTCTTTCTCACACCTTCAACTCAAATCACCAAAATATATAATTTAATAATTAAATTAATATCATAAACATGCAGGCGACTAGTCGACTAATGGCCCTATACGACGACTATTTGTGGACTAGGAAAATTCTTACAAGTATTATTCTTGTAGGAATTCTTACAAGTATGTTAGAACTGAACCAGAGTAGCCTGCAGTACTTTCACAAATGTTCAGTACTCTCCTCCACTGTCAAACAGGAACAACAATGGCATCTCATCTCCACATTTGATTATGTAACATTAAATGGTTAAAATGACATGCTGTTTATCCAACTGACTGACACATTAACTAACAGGCACACATATTGCCTCAGACAATGATTTTCTGTTTGTTTTCCTCACCATAGTGTGGGATGATGGCCCAGGCCATGGCGGAGGCGTAGATACCGCCGATCATCCAGAACATGCAGAGCCAGCTCAGATGCTCTCCTCGCTTCTCCTGGGCCAGGAACTCAGAGTAATAGGAAAACACGATGGGGATGGAGCCGCCAATGCTGCGGAGTAAAGAGGGAGGCAGAAATTAAAAGGGAAAGACAATTAAGAGACCAGCAAGAGAGGGGATCCACATGGAGGAGAAGCAAATGGTGGGTGAGATAAGAGAGAGGAGAGAGAACAGAGGGAAGGCAAAAGCAACAGAGATGACAATGGTAATTTAAAAAGGTGGCAAATAGGGAAAGAAAAATAAATTAGGTAATGTTGTGAAGAAAGAAAAGAGTTGAAAGAAAACAATATAACAAAGACAGGGAGGAGTGAAAAGCGGAAAGAGGGTTTAAGAAAAAGCAGCAGGAGAGTGTGAGATATGAGAGACAATCGAGCAGCCTTGTGGTTGATTAAGAATAAAGATTAAAGTCTTTAAAAAAGCACCAATAAAAGCCCGACTGACTGCAATCAATGGCACCATCTTTAAACCCTCTGTGCATGTTCCATCACAACAATTTACAAGCCGACTGATGGGAACTGATGCCAGGAACACATTCAGAGCTCTGCAGTCAAACAGGGGCAGAGATTGTTAACATAATGACTCCATTTGGAAAAAGTTCACTATGCTGCAAATGGCAGCAATATCCATAATGAATAGGCTGCTGTGCACATTTCCACAGAATAACAGAGACGTACGGTTTCACAGTCTGCTATTCTTTGTAATTGTGGAAGGGTGGGAAGAGCAAAGCTTTTTTATTCAGAGCTGCACTATTTCTGTTCAACATTACTAAAGAGAAGGTCTAACAATTAATAAACTGCATGCAGACGGTAAATAAAATAAAAAAAGTTTTCCCCAACATTGTACTTTGTTCATTTAGGCTGTAGTTGGTAACTTTTATAAAAAATAACTTTAAAAATAACTGTCATATTTGCTGAAACTGTCACTATATCCAAACAGCAGTACATGGGACAGATGATCTGTGAAAGTTAACACTGCCACACATGAACAAAAACAACCAATCAGAGATGAACAGTCAAACAAGGCAGCACTGATTTAATATGAATCAAGATTCTGTTGCTGCAGTGCCTGTTTCTCGCTTTAAATGTGTTCAGAAACATATTTGAGTGTACTGTTTAGCTGTAAAATAAGAACATTGGTCCGGCCGGTGGGCGGGGCTTGGTGCTGGGTCACAAACGTTCCTATTTTACAGCTGAACAGTACACTAAAATGTGTTTCTCAAGAAACATTTGAGCAAGAAATATGCAATGCGGTCTCAAAATCTTGATTCATATTTGATTAGCACTGCCTAGTTTGACAGTTTAACTGCAGTTCACAAGCAGTGGGCCACCGTAGATTCTAGCAAAAGCCATTTAGAGTGCTGTCAGACCTAGAGTTGTCTCCTTTGGTCTGAATCAGGGACTAATTTTGTTACAAAGTTGGTTCGTGTTCTCACGGCAGCATTTACAAGCGGACCAGATCAAATGCCTTGTGTGAGAAAGCTGCTCTTGATTGGTCAGAATTTCCATGTGGGAAAAATCCAGGAAGTAAAGCAAACGTTGAAGAAGAGTACACTTGCAAGATAAATGTGACACTTTCTAATGTCACAATGGAGGGACAACTACGCAGGTTGATTTTAGCGCTGCTCATCGTGGACTATATTGCTGTCATTGTTCATTTGAGTCAAAGCATACAGTTTGAAAACGAGGCGCGGCTCCAACTAGAAAACAATGTTTTGATGCATTGGATGTGCTGAATGTGCATATTAAGGCAGTACAGGAGGAGGCGCACATTAATAATCCTCCAGGACTGTAACATGCTCATGTTTAACCCAAACAATGTGTCATGTGACTGCAGTTGGCTCAGATCCAGGTCGGAACACTTTGTTTGTAAGCGGACCGACACCACCTCTTCAAGAAGGTCTCTGCCCAAATGTACCGCACCCTTCAAGACAGCAGGAGGAGTGACTTGATAATTTTCACAGACCATCTGTCTCATATAATACTGTCAGAGTGTGGTGACAATTTCAGCTTATACGAAAAAAAGTTATTTTCATAAAACGTACCAACTGTAGCTCTAAAGCCATTATCTGAAGAATTTAAAAATATCTGACTATGATGCCCCCTGATAGAAGTATCAAGTTGACCCCAGAGAGTCTACAGCCATGCTAGCAGCTCTGCAGAGCAGCACTTAAAGGTCCCCGTGTGTAAGATTTAGAGGGATTTAGTGGCATCTAGCAGTGAGGATTGTAGTACCGAGAGCTGAATTATCCACAGAGGTCTCTTCGTCTCCAAAACAAACGGACCGGGTGATTAAAACCAGTAAAAACACTAGATTGGGCAATTTCACGTTGCACATCAGTGTTTCTCCAACGCTGTTTGGCATGTCACAGATGGGCCACTTGGCCAGCACCTGCAAATGTTTGCTCACCTATTTCCTCTGATCACTTAATGTGTGGTCACCTAATTTCTGATCCAGACGTTCAGGAGGTTTTTAGCTGAAGCTAAATTGTCTCCTCCTATTTAAAATATACAGACCCAGTGATTTAAACCAATAAAAACACTGAATAAAGCAGTTTCACAAATTCAAAAAAATTAAATAAACAGAAATAAATTATTGGAAATAAAATAAAATAAAATAAAATAAAATAAAATTTTAAAAAATGAAATACAACACATCCAAAAAAAATTATAATAAAAAAATAAATTGTCACTGCTCATCGCAGAGGGGCTGCTCACAGTGGTGGCCGGTGTGAAAACGCAACTGTCCTTATCTAGAGCCAGTGTTTGGTTTGTCTGTTCTGGGCTACTGTAGAAACATAATGGTGCTACATGGCGACCTCTGTGGACAAGGACCCGATCCTCATGTAGATTTAAACCGCTCATTTTAAGGTAACGAAATACAACAATTCTTATTTTCAGGTGATTATACACCAAAGAAAATCATATTATATATCCCTTTAAATTCTACACGCTGGACCTTTAATAGAATTTTTTTTAATTTTTATATTGGGCCCACTTTGTTTTAGGTCATGTATTTTTTTTTTTTAATTTCTATGCATATCTAACCAAAGCCTTAGAAATATTCATATATTCATATAAATATATTTCTTGTGCACGTAAAACTAGACAAGATAATATATACCCACTGTGTCCTAAACATCAAAAACCTGCTGAAGGTCATGCTTCAAAGACCTTAACAATCAGAGCGAGGGCTGCCATTACGCTGACATTTCACCAAAGCCACCATCATCCAGCAGCACAGGCAGAAATAGCCTCAGGAGACCCGAATGCAAGGAAGCCACAAATTATTAATTTCAAATAAGGAGCATGGCAGTAGCTGCGTTTACATGCCTTTACACCCAACTTCAAGCAAACCGTTAGTTCAGGCTCATTGTGTGGAGCTTGTTGACTTAAGCAAATGAAATTACCTCCCTCAGTAAAACAGTTTGGAGGAAACGGGAACATCAACAAGCACATCCCAACACCTTCACTGCAAAATAGCTCCTGAGCTGCAGCAAACCTCACAGACATCCAAGAATCTGAGCGTGGACTTCCTCAAACAGCGATGAGAACAGTACTTTTATCTGCCCTCTGACACGTGGCATTGCTCTGCTTGTCACCGTGGTCGTGACTGTCTCACTTCCAGCCCTGCCTGTGTGACTCATCTGTCCACTTACCCCACACCAGAGGCCAGGCGGCAGAAGAGGAAGGAGACGTAGCCCTGGACGAAGGACGAGAAGAAGGCAAACACGCTGTTGATGGAGAGGGAGATGAGGAGGGTCTGCCGTCGGCCGATCCGATCTGCCAGGCCGCCCCACACGAAGGCGCCGACCATCATCCCCAGGTACACGATCAGACCTGGAGGGAGGAGGGAGGAAGAAGGAAACAGAGCCATGGAAGACAGAGAGGAGGAGTTGGTGGATAAGAGAGAGGAGAGAGTAATGTCAGGGGAATGTGAGGGGACGAGATAATGAGGAAAGGGAAGAGACAAAGGGCATGATAATGAGTTATTATTCATCAGTAAACTCATTGATATTACTTCCAGCCCTCTCTTCCGCTCTCATTAGATTTCCAATGTCCAGTAAATTAGCTCATTTGGCCGCCTTATTAGACCGACTTAAGTATTTTGCATAAAGCACCAAACAGACAGAGAGTACAGCATCATCATCTCAACCATATACCATACTATACTTCATCATTTATTAGTAACAATAAAGTTTCAGTCCTCCTGGAACTTTGTTAGGAGTGTTGGGAGTGTTCAACACCATGATTTCCAACATTGAGCTTAAATAGAAACTGCTCCATCCAATTCAACTGTGGGTGTGTTTCTCGATAATTGACAACAGCCTGTGCACCATATGTCACATATTCCACAAACGAAAGGACAAGGGAACAAGAAGAACATGGAAATAAAACCTAGAAAACTCAAGCTCCTTACACAATAAAGGCTATTTACAAGATTATCTACAGAAAATGTTGATCGTATGAATAAATCGGCCTGGGGTGGAGCAGTTTCTATTTAAGCTCGATGTTGTAAAAAATGACGAACCAGGAGGACAAAAACTTTAGTGTAACTAATAAATTATGAAGCTGAGCCAGAGCAGTGTGCGTGATTTTCATTTAAAGACTCAATTGATATTTTCCAACGCACCTGCATCTGAGACAGTTGGATGTGCCAATACCTTTCTTCAAACTAATTTTTATATTTCAAACAAAGTTACACAAGGAAAAAAAACATATCAGAACAAAAACACAACAGAAAAGTTGTCCCAGATTATTAAAAATGAGCCAAATCATAGCAGGGGTAGTTTCAGGTTTGGTTTCATCTCCTTTATGTGTAAGACCAGACCACAGGACTGTTGAAAGACATTTGTTACAGGATTTGAGGTTTAAAGGAGTTGGTTAAATATTAATCTATCCTAAAACCAGGAGAAAGTCAATTCAAAGAGGTTAAGATGGTGCCTATCTCTCTGTCAGCTAACGACTTGAGCAGGCTTTCCCAATAAGAGTAATGCATTTATAGACTTTTTTTAAACATAAAAGCATGAATATTTCTCTTCGAGTCAGATAACAAAAAAAATACTATTTTTCTGACATGCATTCAGTAAAACAACAAAAAAAGAACTGGGCAGCTTAATGTGAAAATCAAACATAAAATTGGAATCAAAGATAGCTCCAAACATCTAACAACTTCTGCTTTAAAGGAATAGTTTGACATTTTAGAAATAAAGCTTCTTTGCTTTCTTGCCAAGAGACAGATGTGCAGTAGGATGCCACTGTTATGTCTGGATGTTATTTACGTAGTGAGAATCAGGAGACATTTAGCTTAGGTTAGCATAAAGCTAAGACACAGTGCACCCTGCACTCACCAGCATGTAACAATAACTTGTTGTTTTTCAGCCCAGTCGCCAGAAGAAAATGTTGGCAATGTATGTTTCTGCAAACCATGCCTGTGTTTGAACATATGTTTGAACATTTCATATGAATCATGTCAACGTCTCCAAAGAGGCAAAATATATGAGCTGTCATCAGGAGATAGAGGGGATGGTGGATGGTGTGTCATCTAGGTGAGACAGCAGAGCACTGTTGGAGACTGACAGATGACAAACATGGCTGATTTGCAGGAAGTCATTGCTGTGTTTCCAGTGGCCTTTCAGCCCACAATCCTGAGTGTTTTTTAAGGACTTGTCACTGTTTTTCCTTTGGACATAGTGCTACAAAAAGCAGTTGTTTTTTTACCGAGATATTGCTGCGTTTCCAGCGGGGATAGTGCCCTCCTAAACTGGATATTTTAAGCCAAAACATGATCTTTTCCTAACTATGATTAAGTGTTTTTTGTGCCTAAACCTGACCATATGTTAAACACACCACTGTTGAAAGTTCCAACTTATCCACCACATAATAACGTGCAAATGTAACATATCCCTGGTTTGAAGAAATGAACAAGGCCAACATTCTTTTAGGTGATGGGGCTGTGTTTTTACATTTGTGTTTGTGTGTTGCTGAAAGAATTAAAATATAGCAGGTTCTACATGCTCATTAACGAGCTTTAGAGGCGCTGTTAATAAGATTTATGGGCAGAGTCAGGCTGGCTGACTCCTTCTGCTTCCAGTCTTTATGCTAGCACAAGCTAATCACCCGCTGGCTGTAGCTTCATGAATAGTGTAACAGAATGAGAATGGTTTCCTTCTTCTCATCTGACTCTCCGCAAAAAAGTCAATGCGCATATTTGCCAACATATCAAACTATTCCTTAACATAAAAGCAAGATAATAATCAAAGATATAGCTCCTAACATCTACAGTTTCTACTATGCTGGGGTTTATTTTTTGCACCAAAAACATCCTCATGCCTCAGGTATCACTGCACTTGACACAGTAGACTGAATATCTGTGGAGAAAGTCGTTGTCTCCCTGTGTCAGAGAGTCACTGCCGGAGAGCAGACAGGCTGATAACAGAAACAAACAGCACTGCTGTCAACCTGGTCTTGTGATTTGAGGTGCTACCATGATTCACATTCACCTATCCAAGCCAGCCTCTCTCTCTCTCTCTCTCTGTCTGTCTGTCTGTCTGTCTGTCTGTCTCCAGCTTCCTGAGACATGATGTTCCCACACAAACACACACACAGACACACATACACCAGTTGCTCGCTTGCACTCGCTGCCTTATTGACATCCTGTCAACAGTCTCCACGCTCCCTGAGCCTGCAGTGACACAGGTTATTGGTGTGATCGCTCTGAATGAACAAAGAGGAGAGGGCCAGTGTTCAGTGTCTGACCTTGACATCTGTGTTTAAAGCTCAGCTTTCTGAATGTAAAAAAAAAAGGGAATCTTACATTTATTTTTTGTTCAATGGGCAAAATGAACCCAGTGTGTCCGGCATGTGTCTCCACTGAACACTACAGCTTTGTCAAATACTCCATCCTGATTGGACAGTCAACACAGTCCACAGCTAGACTTAATGTATTAGAGGCAGCACGTTGAGTTGATTTAGTTGATTTTTAGATCAATTTAAACTTTGTTAAATGACAACACCTTGTGCCAACAAGACCCTCATTACTACAGGCAAACAAACAGCTGAAAAAACAAACAAACAACAAACATATCTCAATAGATTAGAAATTGTTTTATAATTAACTAAGAGGAAATGGATAAAACAGCAAATTAGTTTCCATAAGCCTCACGTTCACTTTGCAACTCTATCTGCTACCAGCTGATCCCCTCTAAATATGATCGACTGTTGTGCAACAAATACAGGAACAGGAAAGTGCTTTTGTTTTCCCAGTAGCTATTGGTAGCTATCTCCCCATACAAAAGAGTAACAGTGTAAGCTATGTGCAGTTACCATTTCCTTTACTGGAGACGGAGAAGGAACAACTTAAGTACCTGGGGAAACAAAATGCTGTGTATGCTGTGTTATGGAAGATGCTAGGATCTGAGGAAACTGTAAAGTGATCCGGTTTGTTGTTTTCAGAAGTGTTCAGTGTAATGGGAAACACAAACATCTGCAATTCCACAACAGTGATGATGAAACCCTATCCCAAGAAAACAGCATCAATATTGGTCTGTTCTGCAAACCCTGCATTATGTTCAGTGACAAAACTCTTTCTGTGTCCAATGCAAATGTTTTTCAAATTCTTAATTCATTAAATGCTCCATAACAACGTGTTTACATTAGCGGCAAAGCCCTCCAGCAGCCGCAGGAAGTCAGGTGACGCTAATAGAGTGAGGATGGAAGGACAACAAAAAACCATTAGTTCTTTAAAGAGGTTTTCGTAATCTTAAGCATATTCATTCATTTTCCATAACAGTTTATCCTGTTGAGGGTCGCGGGGGGGCTGGAGCCTATCCCAGCTGACACTGGGCTAGAGGCAGGGTACACCCTGGACAGGTCACCAGACTATCACAGGGCTGACACATAAGCCCTGATTCCACAGAGCGGTATGGCACGGTACAGCTCGGTACGCTTTTTTTTCCCGTTTCCACTGTGAAAAGTTGTGGGCCAATGTCAGCTACGGCAACACTAAACCCCTGAGCTTGCCTGATAAGGACTAAATGCACAAACCTGCTATTTTTAAATATCCCATGGAGAGAGATTTTGTTCTGAAAATGTCAGCGTGCAGCCTTGTTCTGTGGGCGATAAATGAGGTGCAGACTTCCATCTGTGTCACCAGTGATAAGGATATACAAAGAGTGCTGGACGGAGCAGTGAGTGACAACAACCCCGCCCACATTTAAGAGTACTGTTTGCAGTGGAAACGCCAGGGTCTAGGTACCATGTCTGAAGGGTTACTGTTGGTTCCAAAGGTACCATACTGAAAGTGTTTGTCTGTCTCTAAAGCCCTATTTTCACCAAACATTTACACTTACATTCACACCTTCTGCCAATCAGAGTCATCAATTAACCTAGCCTACATGTCTTTGGAGTGCGGGAGGACGCCAGGGTTCCCGAAGAGGGCTGACACGGGAGGAGAATGTGGACTCGGTTGGGCCCCCCAACCAGCACAATGTTTCCCTACCCTAAACAAACAGCCTCCACACCCATAAGGGTGCACAACTTATGGAATCATTCAATATGGAAGTAATTCCTTGGATACATGGATGGATGAAAACCATGTGGTACAGCCAAAAGCTTTGGAACAAGTTTAACAAAATTAAATTGAAGTTGTTTTGCTAACTGCTGGTGACTCAACACGAAAGGACCTTTAGTTTAATCTGTAAGCATTAGTGTTTGTGTGGTGCTTAAGAGCTGATTGTCACTTTGATTCTATGGCAGGTTTATTATTAAGAATTACACTTATCTTCATTTTCTTCCCCTCCACTTCCAAATGACCACTCAGACAGAATCAGTGGAATTTGTTTGCTAACTGTTGTTTTACGGCAGTTTACCGCAAAATGCACCATTCTGCATGTCACAGCCTATTTGGCTGTAATGACCAGCTTGCTGCCATTTACCACAAAGCGCAATCAAGGAGACGAGCAGCAGGTAATGACGGCACAACTTGTTTCTCCACCCGATGGGAATCACCGCGCAACAGCTGATAGTGTTCGCTGCGAATGACATGAAATCAGCCCTGGCTTTATGTTGCTAAATGCTGTGAATGAACCAGACAGAGGAGCCATCATGGGGTAGTTTATTTAGGCGAGAAAACAGAAGAGGACGCCTACATGGGCTTTAAACTGATCTGTTGGATCAGCTATGATCATCCATCACACAGTCTAACAAGCTGACTGCTGGGATGATGAAGCTGGACGCAGATTTATGATACTGAGGGAGAGAAAGACAAATTTAGCTCTGAGGGCGGATGTTCTTGACTTTGAATATTCTGAAAGGGGTTTCCTTTTATTTTAGATGAAAAGACCTTTGACAGTATTGATAACAGAGTGTGTTTGACTCATTCTGTCTGTCTGTCTGTGTTTCTGTGTAAACACTGCAGTGCTGAATTGGGGAAGAAGGTGACTTTCTTTTTCTTCTTTGATTTATTGCAGGGGATTCTCAGTGTGCATGTGTTGGTATGTTTCTGGGTTACAAAGTGATTGTGTAGTCCCACAGCTGCATGTGTGTGCTCCTGTGCTTTTGTGTCAATATCCCCATGTTCGTTCTCATGTACTGTAAGTGTGTCCTCCTACTTTGTCTCTGCGTGGGTGGTGTGTGCTCATCTGCAAGCATTACACCCTGGCAGGGCAGAGAGACGGCTGTGAACCGCTTCTCCTGACAATTCAGCTCATAGCAACAACAACGAGCCAGTGATGAGGACTGGGCTCAATAGCTGTCGCCGCAATGCAGCAGCATAGAGGTAGAAAGACAGACAGGCAGACAGAAAGACACCCACAGTGACCAGGATGGGCCACACAGTGGGTATATCTTCTCAACCCTCCATATAAGCTGCAGTCTGGGAGTCGACCTGCCGCGCTGACCTGCCACCCTTTTCAGCGCTCACTGTAACTGGATCACTATCTCTCCCTCTTTATCTCCCGCTGTCGTCACATTCGGCCGGCTCAGGCCTGTCAGTGTGTGTGGCTTGTTAGCAGCTGCATTTGGCTCAAGGATAAATTATGTCCCACTTTATCTCATTTATCTGAGGGGCAAAATAATTGATTGGTAGTCGAGGCAGAAAATTACACACACCTTAGAGTGTACACTTGTTGGCGACTGCTTCTAACCGGTGTTTAAAGAAAAAGACAAGATAGCTAACAAAGAGCCAAACACGCCCCTCTTTATGACCTTGTCCTCGTGGGTGTAATTAGGGGAGTTATCGGGCAGACCCTCTGCAGCCTCTGATCTTATGTGTGGTGTCTGCTTCCTGGTGCCAGTGCTGTAATACAGTTCCTTGTTTTAAGACAACAGAGGATGACCAGAGACTGTTTTTATTCACCAGGAGATGACAGAAACCCAAACTGTGCTGTCATCAATAACAAACAAAGGTAAAGCAGTCTGTGACAGTGTAGTTCTGGCTATTATACAACAGCAATTAGGACAATTACAGAAGTATTAAAGGTCCAGTGTGTAGGATTCAGGGGGATATAGTGCAAGAAACGGAACATAATATCACAAGTATGTTTTCTTTGGCGTGTAATCACCTGAAAATAAAAATCATGTTTTGGTTGCCTTAGAAGGAGCTGTTTATATCTACATAGAGAGTGGGTTTTCAACCCAAACACAGGCTCTAGATAGGACCATTTGAGTTTTCATATTAGCAGCTCCTCCGCAACAAGTAGCACCGGAAAAACACTGATTTTGTAATGTGAAACTGCTTTTTTAGTGTTTCTACCAGTTTAAATCATTGGGTCTGTTTGTTTTAGAGATGAAAGGGCCTCTGTGGATAACCTGGCTCTCAGTAAAAGCCTCCTGAACATCTGCATCTTAAGAGAAAGAAGGTGAGCACACATTAGCAGATGCTAGGCTTGCAGGTCGTTTGCTAAGAGCTGAACAGTATCGGCCTTGTTTTGAAAAGCAAGAGACCTCTGCGGATAATTTGGCTCCTGGTAAAAATCCCCTGAACAATGAACATTTAGGCAATTCTAACCAGAAGTTTCAGCTGGTCAATTTATCCTAGCTTGGTGCTGCACCAAACACTTTACAGAAATTAAAATCCAATCAGGGCCAATCAGGGATCCACACCGTGGTTGACAACATAAGAAGCTGATTAGGGACTGTGTTGTAGTTGATGGTGTAAAATGCTGGCTGCGGCTTACAGAACAGTGATGGTGGCTCCTGAAGCAACAAGCACCAACTCTTATGTCAGTAGAGTAGACACAGCAGAAATAGAGTCAACAGCAATGACTAAACGAGAACAAGAGCATGCCCTCGCCGAGTTTCTCAAGTGAAAAGACGTTTTTGCTGTTCTTTTGACTGGTTTTGACAAAACTGCTCTCTTAGTGATGAAAATATTCCCCGGTGTTTTATTACGCTGACTGGCTGAAGGAGTTTGTCAAGGTGAATGATGAATTTCTGAGTTTGTGAGTTTATCTTTTTTAATTTAGCAGTTTGACAGAATGTTCTAAAGCTTACCTCAAAAGAAAAAGCACAAGAAAAGTATATGTATTTTTCACAAATGTCATATACAGGCATAATTTGCTCTCTTAAGACCATATTTGTACCTAATGAGCCGCTATAAAAGGTACAAAGCAGTTTCTGACAAACTAATTTGTACCAGCTCAGCCTGAACTAAAGATAAAGTCACTTAAGGGGATATTTTGCTGATTTTCAACCAGGTCTGTGTGTGTTCTTAACAGCATTCATCTGTACACACTCACCACACTGCAGGGACACAGACCTGGCTGACAATCAGTGATGCCTTTTAAGGTGCGCTACGCAAAATTCAGAGCGTATTCAGAGAGTTTTCTGGACTCGACATGGAGGTGGCAGGGCCGACGGCTGACAGCTAGCGGTGCTAACTTCATAAACAGCATGGAAAAACAGCAACATGGCCGACGGGGGCCTGAGCTAACGGTGTTTAACAGGGAGGGTGGGCACTACGCTTCAGTGATGATCCCGATATCAGATGTAACTGCTGTATGGGTGCTTTGAAAAGCAGCAGCGATGAGCTAGCCAATAAGGTACACACGTGTTAACATGCATGCATGGCTGAACTGGCTTACCACAACAAACCACTGAGAAACTCAGTTTACAACACACACAGAGGTAGCTTGCTTCAGGCGCCATAACTACACCATATCTATACATAGCAAATAGTGGTTTGCTGCCATGTTAACGCTCTGAATGTCCCATGCAGAACCTTTACAGCGACTATAATCAGTAATTTTCTATAAAAAATGGACAACCTGACTACTTCCTGCTGAGCACCATACAGCAGACAGAGACAGTCGCTACTACCTGGTGAACATCATGGAGTATTTAGCAGCTAAAGAGACAGGTGAATCCCACGGGAGTTTGTGGAGATGGAGCTTAAAGGAGAGTAAATATTGAAATTGCATTCACCACATGGCCAGAAACACGACTCCACATAAACACTTATGTTGTTCAGTAACTGCTGGATGAGTAACTGTTGCTAACAGCTGGACTATAGTCCTACTCTTTGTACTCCAAAATACTGTGCTGCTGTTTTCTGAGTGTACATCTGGCATCTGTCATGAAAACAGCAACAAGGAGATTCAGAGGCCATAACGAGGTTTGAGATTGACAAATGATTGGTCGTTGCTTTTTCAGCTCCTGAGATTTTCATCGTCCTTCAGTGCCTTCATTTGTTTCATATTTATTTACTATGACATCCAGTAAGGTGTAGGAGATGTGCCAAATCGCACAGCTTCTGCTTTCTCTTGCATTCTTTAATAATTCATATGATGTACACTGTTGTAAAATACTGCAAAATACACACTGACACAAAACCAGAGGTACTCAAAAAAGAGAGCCGAGCAGGATGAGGAGTGAAAGGAGGAGAGAGGGAAGAAGCATGAGTCTTCAGACAGCTGAGCACCTCGTCACACTGGAGAGGAAGTGGGGGGAGGGGAGGATGAAGAGCGAGGGGGAAAAAAAGGAAGGAGGAGGAGAGGACAGTGGCCAGTCTGCACTGTGACAGAGCTCCCAAAGGCTGCAGGGTAGTGTGTGCGTTTGTGTGTGTGGTGTATGTGTGTCTGCATGAACATGGACAGAAAAAAATGTGTGTGCCTCTGCAGGGTTGTGTGTCTGTGTACATGAGTGAGGGAGGGGGCAGGGCAGGGGGGGCACTATTAATAGCCGGTTTTCCCTTTCTGCCAGAGCGCACAGGGCTGTTTGAATGAGCCGGGGGCCGAGGCTCTTTAGCACCGGAGGAGAATGCAGTCCCTCATCAGTCGCCTTGGCCAGTCAGCCATCACACTCCTCGCTGCTAACCACTGAGAGCTGAAGAACATGATATAATGGTTTTTACAGCAGCAGCCTCACCCTGTGACAGCGAGGGCTGTGCTGTGAATGCAGGTTTTCGATCCAAACAGCAGAGGCTGACTAACACGCCTCCAAAGGGTGGGAATAACTTGTGAAATAAGCTTCTTGGATGAAGTTTTATTTGGCACATGGGCGCAAATGACACCCTCAAATCACCTTCAGTGGTGGTGCAACACTTCTTTTACTGTTTGTGCTCATTTTAAAGGAACAGTGTGTAAGATTCAGGGCGATTTTGTGGCATCTAGTGGTGAGGATGGCAGATTGCAACCACCAACTCAACAAATCCCTAAATACAACACACTGGATCTTTAAAGAAGGTAGCTTTTGTTAAAGAGGTATTTAAATGCATCTGTTATAGGGGTGCATATTTGTTGCATGCAGTGTAGATAATCTAGGTTTGTATTCTAGTAACAGGCTTTATTATTTTCCGTTATCTAGATAAGAGTATAAGCCAAGCACCTAAAATGAAAATTAATTTGTCAGAGAAATCCAAAATATGGAGGCATGAATTAAATTCTGGGGAAACTGAAACATAACACCTTTAGGTCACAGCTCTCTGTTTAACAACGCTATTAAGACGTTATTGTCAACAGAATGAAAAAAAAAAAGAAACGATCTGTTGCCTGATAGCTTGCATATTTATTTTCAGATATAGGCTAATATCCGAGCTTTATTGCTTTCTGATACTCATTTCAATCAAAAACAATGTCTTAACTTTTTTTTTTTCTTTTATAGCTTCCTCTGCCAGCATCTCCCACGGGTGCCAATAAATCAAACAGACTCAGGTAGTTCTCCCATCTCCTCCTCATCCCATCTGTCTCCCATCATCCTTTATCTCAGCTCTTGATTCTATGTTCATTAAAATGCCAAGGACAAATTATGATACCTAAAGGTTTCTTTTAGCCTGAGGACTAACTGTGCAGTGGCTTTCCTAAGAAATTATGCATGTAGCCACAATCCACAGAGCAAAGATTATAGCTGCAATCATGGATGGATTACTAAACAGGCCTGCAGGGGCCCAAAGTGTCAAGGGGCGGCTTGCCTTCAACTGTAAAATGTCGCTCAAATTAACATGAGCCAACCAGGTAGATACTTACATAGACCACAAAGAGATACAAAGGAACTGCAAAGAGACACAAGAAAATGACTTAGAAGAGAAAAAAATTAGGAAAAAGACACAAAATAAAATCAGAGATTTAAAACAACCACAAGGGCCGATGAAAAAATGACCTTAGAACGACACAAATTGACCTCAAAGACACAAAATGGCTTCAAAGAGACACAAAGTGACAACAAAAAGACACAAAATGATCTTAAAGAGACACAAAATGACCTTAGAGAGACATAAAATGACACCAAAAAGACACTAACTGCCCTTCAAGAGACACAGAATAATGACAAAAAGACACAAAATGACCTTAAAGAGACACAAAATTACTACAAAAAACACTAAATGACCTCAAAGAGACACAAAATGGCTACGAAAGACACTAACTGACCTTCAAGAGACACAAAATAACGACAAAAAGACACAAAAGGACCTTAAAGAGACACAAATTACTACAATGACACAAAATGACCTCAAAAAGACACAAAATGGCTACAAAAAGACACTCACTGACCTCATAGAGACACAGAATGACTACAAAAGACACTAACTGACCTCAAAGAGACACATAATGACTACAAGAGACACAAAATGACCTCGTAGAGATGCAAAATGACAACAAAAAGACGAAAAATAATATCCAAGAGACTCAAAACAACCAAAAATGCAAAAACTCAAAAAGACACAGAATGCCCACAAATAGACACAAGACCACATAAAGATGCATAGCGAACACAAAGAGAGACAAAGCAACAACAAAAAGAGAGTGTGTCTTGCTCCTCTGTAGGAGAGGTGGTGGGGCCTTTTGCGTATCTGTGCCCGGGGGCCCATTGCCTCATATTACGCCCATGGCTGCAATCTCCTGAAAAATTAAACGTAAACAAGTCTGGAAATATCAAACTAATTCTGCGTGTTGGGGCTGTACTGCCTATATACCAGATATTCTTCCCTT
The DNA here is from genome assembly GCA_019142605.1 of Cephalopholis sonnerati. Taxonomy (NCBI): domain Eukaryota; kingdom Metazoa; phylum Chordata; class Actinopteri; order Perciformes; family Serranidae; genus Cephalopholis; species Cephalopholis sonnerati. The sequence continues at coordinate 36,160,352 of JAGQAX010000008.1, forward strand.
CCTCACCAACACTGTCACAGCAGGCAGAGAACACTGGAGGCTCAACAGTGTGAGATAATCTTGACATTCAAAGTATGCTCAGCCAGCGCTTTTCTAGAAACCTCCTTTCAGAGCTGCTGCGTGTAGCAAACCCCACTTTCTCCTTCACATTATGGCAAACTAACCACGCTGCAGATGCAACCTCCGCAGCTTCACAACAAGGACAAATCAATGACAACCGCTCTGTGCTTCTCTCTGCTGCCTGTGAAAGTGTCTCCTCCCGCTCATCACGCAAAAACACTGCACCACAGGCATCACTGCTGTCACTGCTTGGTTTCTCTTCTTTTCTGTGGTGCTGGAAACATGCAGTAAATATGGGATCTGTGATGTGTACTTCAAACTGAACAACAAATCTTAGCAAATCAAAAATGTCAGGAGAGAGCAGAGGAGGATTTTTTGGATGGAGGGGTTTTATCTATCTAGCAGTGACATGTTTGCCTCTGAATCCTTCTCTTTATGGGTGCATCTGAATGCTCTCTGCTGTCAGGGAATTAATATTCTGCAGGCGATTACCCCTCACACATGTGGAGGCACTCTCTGTCACACACTGCACACGCGATACAGTACAAACACACAATACACGATTCCACCACAGTGCGTCAGGTTAAAGTGGCTGGCTCTAAATTTGCTCCGTGTGGAGAAGAAGAGGAGGGTGAGGGTGGGGGTTGGGGGAGAGGACACTAGGAATCATGGGATGCAGAGAGGCATGAGCAAAGGATGCTCTCTAGCATGAGTCAGGCGTGTTGCGTAACAGGAGGGGGGAGGGAATCGGGCCCCGGTTGTGTCTCCCTACTGCTCCCCCCTGACATGACACAACCCCAGCCACAGAGAGGAGAGGAAGGGAGAGAAGTAACTGAGTATATTCACTCAAAAGTAATGTACGTACACATTTTAGTTACTTATACTTCAGTATTTCCATTTTATTAGCTTCCTTATATTTTTACTCTGCCACACTACAGACGGAAATACTTTACTTTTTTCATTTTATCTGGCGTCTCAGTGACATTAAACATTTTTATTTTGAGTTTTGAGAAAATAATTTTACTTTATTACCATTCCTGATTCTTCCTCCCTGAATGGTCTTTATGGAGTATTTCCGCAGCGCTATCACTGCTACTGCTGCTGCTTTTGCTTTTATTTTGTCACCACTGAAATGGACACAGTCTCACCCACATAACAAGTGTAACACACACCCACGTACACATGCAAATTGTTATGGATGTGTGAGCAGACAGACACACTTACACTCTCACACTCAGGCTGGTCACTGTACATGTTGGCACTGCAATCCATACCTTGTGCTGCACATGGACCACCGGGAAAATCACACAACCCAGTAACCAATTAAAGGCATGGATGGCTGCCAAATGTAGCTCTGTGTGTGTGTGTGTGTGTGTGTGTGTGTGTGTGTGTGTGTGTGTGTGTGTGTGTGTGTGTGTGTGTGTGTGTGTGTGTGTATGTGTGTGTACGGACTCCTGTTTTCCCTTAAAAGAGAGGAAACTGCACAGTGTTTATCACAGAGCGCTCTCACTCCCAGCTCATTAAATACAGCAGCATGGTCAATAGCTCTACACTTTAAATATTGAGGATCTACATGGCTGCAATTATGATGGGAGGAGAGGAGGAAGTGAGGTGACAAAATGTGTGTGTGTGCAGAAAGTCTATGTGGACAGATGGGTCAAACAAACACGAGACTTTCAACCAGGACACCACTCAATGTTGATTTAATTGTACTTACATAAGTAAGCTGACTTTAGTCACCCACTCACAACACATGTGTGACATAATTAACTTACATCATGTAGGTAACATAACAAACATACTTATGTACTCACACAAAATGGCTTCAAAAAGACACTGGGTGACCTTAAACAGACATAAAATGACTACAAAAGACACAAAATTACATTAAAGAGACACAAAATGGCTACAAAAGACACTAACTGACCTTCAAGAGACACAAAATGACACCAAAAAGACACAAAATGACCTCAAAAAGACACAAAATGGCTACAAAAGACACTAACTGCCCTTCAATAGATACAAAATAACGACAAAAAGACACAAAATGACCTTAAAGAGACACAAAATTACTACAAAAAGACACAAAATGACCTCTAAAAGACACAAAATGGCTACAAAAGACACTAACTGACCTTAAAGAGACACAAAATGGCACCAAAAAGACAAAAAATGACCTCATAGAGACACAGAATGACTACAAAAAGACACAAAATGACCTCAAAGAGACACAATTATTACAAAGGCACAAAATGACCTCACAGAGACACAATGGCTACCCAAGCTAGGGATGTCAGCTTTAAACCTAAGCATGTAACTTTGATGCCTAAACCTAACCTCAAGTTAGGCAGCTTGGTCGCTGGCCCTACGCCTCATGAGTTGAGTGAGAAGGTGTTAGGAGTACATAATGTAGAAGGGCTGGGCGATATGGAGGAAATTAAATATCATGATATTTTTGACCAAATACCTCAATAACGATATTGCAATGATATCCTAGGTTTGACAAACGGTGCCTATACAAAATATTTACACAATAATTTTAATGAATAATGATCACTAATGTGCATATAATGGCTGTGTGGGTGAGGGGAAATAACAGAGCAGCTAGAACAGTGTGTAATTACAAAGACCTGACAGGAAAACAGCAGTGGAAAACAGAAACGAACATGAACACAGCACACAACCCCCTCACTGACGCAGTGCTGCAGCTCACTGACCAGCAGCAGACACTTGTACCAGAGCTGAAAAGAACACACTGTACTTGATCAGCAAACTTTCTTTATCGAAGGTTAAAAGAAAATCTAAACTTCTGACCTCTTTAAAAAAAGAACCAGCGTGAATTGATCTGGCAGAGGATGACAATTAGAGCTGCAGGGAGGCCGCTGTCAGCGCAAGTGTTCGACAATATTCCTCCAGTCAGAACTAGCACCCCAATCTATGAGGTTCATTTTCCAACAGCACAGACGCTCAATACACAGAATCCCCATGTGCAGGGGGAACAGTGTTCATCGATGTGGCAGCAGTGCAGCTGAACAGTCAAAAAAAAAAGTGCAAATTATGTCATTAGATCTCATCTGATTCACTAAAATCAAATAATGCGACTAAACATTTGTGTTGAGATAATCTGGAGTTTTACAACATCTGTTTTCTCATTCACTTGAATCTGTTTTGAAGTTTGGATAATGTGGATTTAAAAGCAGCTATCTACTATCAGTTTGTATTAGCCTGCTGTTCGTTCTACATTACCATATTAGGATATTTCAGACTGTTAAGGTCGGCTTCAGTGAATAATATTTAGTACATTTCCCAAAATCATCTCTTCTCTCAACAGCCCACCAAAGAATGGGTGTGAATTTTACATGCTGTAAAACGTCGTATTTATTTTTTATGATGGACATCAGAAATGCTTGACGTCTTTTTATTCCTGCTACCAACCTCCAACAAATGTGGACATGAATATCTCACTGTGATGTCAAACTCTCTATATCTCATCCACTGGAATAAAACTAACTCCTCACCAGGGTTTAAAAGTTTTTTATATTCATTTTAAATTTCTGTTTTCAGCTCAGTTTGGTTTTAATAAGATATAATTGCATAAAACTGTCTGTTGTGGGGTGTGTGTGCGGTGTGTCTGGTTGTTTGCATGATATGGGATGCTCTCAGATGGTGGACATGTGTACAGAACCATATATTGAGTCCGCTCAGCACATGATCACCCAGCTGCTGATTGGATTCAGTGCAGCTGCAGCCTTGTTAAAAGCACCTGTGTGTTGTGTCACACAACACACCTGATGAAGCCATGGGCGAAATGTGTCGTTTGTAACATTTCAAATGAAGACTAAGTTAAAAGAGGAAGCAATTCAGCCCTCTTGTGTGCGGTGTATCTGCTTATTTACTATCAGTCAGTTTAGTTTTAGTTTGTTTCCAGAGAGGGTTTGTTCATTTAGGTTTACTGTTTAAAAAATATTATTTTTAAATTCGTTTTTATTGGTGCCACTTTAGGTTTTAGTTGTTTTTTAATTACTGTACTGGGGATATTTGTCAGGGGCAAGATTTTAAGGTGAAGGTGTGTAAGATTTAGATGGATTTAGCCGTGTATAGTGGCGAGGACTGCAGATTGCAACCACCTGAAACGTCTCCTAGCTGGACTTACTTCAGTGTACCAGGAGCTGAATTATCTGCATTAGTCTCCCCCTGTCCAAAACAAGCAGGAATTTAAGTCAGTAAAACCACTGAACAAAGCAATTCCACGTTACAAATCAGTGTTTTTTCCAAAGTTGCTTGTTGCAGATGGGCCTCTAACTATGGGGGCCAACGCATAAAAATGTGCTTTGTCTGTTCTGGGCTACCATAGAAACGTGGTGAGTGCCATAAACAAGGACCTGCTCCCTAAGTAAATATAAAGGGCTCATTCTAAGGTAACGAAAACACAACAATTCTGATTTTTACGTGATTATACACTAAAGAAACACACTTATAATCTTATATTCCATTTCTGCCGTTAAGAGGTTCCAAATAGATATAATAATACAAACATTTTGTGACGGCAATTTACTCACTGTCATGAAAACATCCTTGTCTTAATAAACATATCCCCCAATGGCTGCTGATGTTGTGTTTTTTTTTATACAATTTAGTTCTAATAATTATTGAATTTTATACTATTAGTTGGGGGAAAAACAACAAACAAACATAGTGGATGTGCCGCTTTGGGCTTTGGGTAGTTGTGACATCGCTGACTAAGATTTTCTACAGTTTTATAGGAAGGAAGTTAAACAAAATATGACACATAAGATGAGTGACTGAGGAGAGAGACTACAGAGAGAAACCACACTGATGTTTGTAGTGTTGACATATTTGACCAGATTGACAAAGACTAAAAGTAAAGACATTTCCTGCATGTCTTTTTTTTAATTTTCAGTTACTTGTTGTTGTTTTCCAAAGTCTGGTTTTTGTTTTTATATCAGTTAGCTAGAATGTTTTTCACACCTAGTTTTTTTTTTTTCGTTTTTATTTAACTATAATAACCTTGCTCCTCACACATTTGAGGAAATATATAACTTTATATCTTAAGTTTTTTACATAAACTAAACAGTATATTTGACTTTGTTATCCCCATCAGACCTCTGGCCCTTGTTCACGGTGTCCTTGCTGAGCAGCCAATGACAGATGGCGAGGCAGGTTTGGACTCTGATTGGACATTGGCCCTGAGGATAGGAAACGATCACGAGGGCTTTGTGTTTCTGTATGCTGTAAAGTGGGGAAGGCGACCGACATGCTGCATATACTATGAAAACAGGAGGACGACAAACAGAGTACATGGGCATACAAACGCACACACACACTTAACACACACCGTCCAGCTAGAAAACAGATGAAGTGAAGCAAAGAACTGAGAGGCTGAGAGTTCGATTAAAATTCTGCCGCTGTTCAGAGGCTGCACGGCCAGTTGAATCTTAAATAGCTGTAGTTCCACTGCCAACGAGGCTGTAGAAAAGCAATTACTGGGGGATAAACTGCAAAGGTAACTGCCAAGATAAGACAGAGATAAAATGTGAAGCAGTGGCATAAACTCCCAGAGGGGGCTCTGAGACGAAAATGAACAGGGAAAGGGCAGAGCAGACAGAAGATGAGTTAAAACAGTTGTTCAGAGGGCAGAAACAAAAGAGCAGGTGTGTTTGCATGGACCCTGATATTCCACTTATGATCAGAATAATGATTCAATCAGAATAAAAACACCTCATGTACCCACTTTAACTGGAAGAGACTGGCTCGATGGGTTGAGAAGGGATGGTGTCGACCTTTGATAATCAACTCAACAGGAAAATATTAGCGGCTAATAATCTTTTAGCCTTAGTGCTAAATCCAATCATACTGTATCTCTCTAGTTGGAAAAAATACATTCCTTCTGCACATGTTTGGTCCACGTGAAGGTAATGTAATACAGGGTTTTGACAAGGAATCTTTCACAAATTAAAAAAAGATTTGGCACTCTGCTCGTGTTACGTTGTTATGTTACAACTCTGATTAATTAAGTATTTTCTTTAGGGTTGCACCAATTCTGAAATTCTGGGCTACTAGCAAAACCAACGTTTGAAATAACAACTTGGTTGACAGCCGATGCCAATATCGATATTCTGTTTTTGTTGATATTTATTCCTGCTTTTGTGCCAGGCAAACAAATAAATCTACACTTAAAATATTAATCAAACTGTTTTAGAGTCATTCAGCCTTCACTACCTTTCAAAGAGCCCAAATTCAATCATACACTTGTATTAAATGTTTAGAGTAACCTTTTTCACATGATATATATTTTTAAGTAACTGCTTCAAAAGCCGTTTTACTTAATATATCATAATCTACTGTAAAAACATGAGCTGATTTCTCTGTGCTGCATTCAAGTTTCTCACCAAAAACGACATTTTACAAGATTACATTTAAACACATCATAGGAACGTTAAAATTTACCTCTACCCAAGACCCTTTTTACAGAATAGAGCTTGAACGCATCATAATGTGTCTGTCAGCAGTTAGTTCAGCCAGTCCTGCCTCTAACAGCTAACATCAACTAGCTCTGCTCCTGCCAATATCAAGACAGATTTGTTGTTTACAGTGTAGCATTATCAGGAAAACAATAGGGTGTGCTGTCCCCTGGAGCGTCTATTGTTTACTGAACCTTTTTGTTCTGACAAGGTCACTGGGAAGAGCCTGAACACGCTTTCTATTATTCCCAGGACAACAGGACGTCGTCAGTTTCGAGTCCTGCTTGTTAGTTTGGGCAACATTGATGTGCCATGACAGAAAAACATCGGCCACTGCCATCTGGTGACTGTCATCTTATTTACCAGGCCTGATGGTAGTCAACAAGGTTATAGGTAAAGGTAAAGATTAGATTAAGAATATCAATGTTCAGTTGATAAATTGGTGCATCCCTAATATTCTTTGATTTTGATGCAGTAGCCTTATGTCACATACACTCTTCTTTTGTGACCACTTATTAACATCATATGAGGTGTTTTTTTAGGTTAAGTGCATTTTTGGACTTTTATTTACAAAACAAAAAGGTTCTATCACCAAGATCAAACTCTAACTTGGTTCTACAAGGTTCTAAAGTGTTTGTATTCCTTGATAATCGTTGCTTCTTTTCATGTTTTGTGAGATAGAAGCTTAAAATGTGGAGCAGAAAGTGAGTTCTTAGATTAGAAGGTTCTATTTACATTTGACCTGTCTCTAAAAACCCCATTAACAAAACTGACAGGATTGTGACATTGCACATTTAGAATAACTATCATGTTTGAAAGAGACTTGTCCCACTGATCACTTTTGCTATTTGGAATGTAAAAACTTTGAAGCTCAATATCTCAAAACCACTTAGAGCGCTAATAGAACCTTATAACTCTAAGGTGCAGAACTGTCCATCGCTACCATGCCGCAGAGACTTTTAGGGAACGTCGGTAAACTGTGGTGTGTACCAATAGTCTGCATGTGAGGTGTTTAAGAGACATCTGTAACAACCTGGGTTACACTTACGTTATGTGCCACTGAGTTGTATTAACAAGCATAACGACTTCTTCTCCTTCTGTACTTTGTGTATTGAATGAATTGATTGTTCTTAATAAGGTTGAAAAAAAAATCTTCTTCAATTATATTTCTGGCAGATTAGATTCAGCGGGCTGAACCACTTTACGAAGGTAAAAAAAAGTGATATCCTGATGTAATGCTTTGGGGCAAGAAAACGCACATCAGAATGATTTTAGTCGGACTGATGAAACATCGTCCGTGTACCCACAGCTAAGGATGGCACTGCAGAGTTCTCATGTTTCTAACCCCTGACCCTCTGTATCTTCAAGTGCTCTAATAGAAACATGTCTGGAAATCTTACCCAGCATGCCCTTGTTTGGCTCAGATAGACACATGTCCTTCTCTGCGCTGGGCAACACGAAGCCAACCACAAAGATCTCCACGCCGTCCGCCATCAGCGCCAGCCCCAGGACAAAGTAGAGCGTCCACTGGAACTTCCCGTGGCCGCACTCCTGCAGGATGGTCTCGTACTGCTGAGCCAGCTCCTCCTGGTCTTTCCTCCTCTCGCCCTCGTAGGCCGACAGATCCCTGAACTGCTGCGCCTGGGTGGCCGTCACCCCATCCATGCTGCCGGTCTTGCCCGAGTCAGCCCTCGGGATGCCCTGGTACTCCCCCTCATAGATCTCATCATCCTCGTCGTGTCCTTCAGTGGAATCGCTGTGACCTTCATCGTCATTGGCTCGGCTGTCATTGCGGTAATATCCGCCGGCATTGCTTGGCACGCCGGCATAGTCTTCGTCATCGTCTTCCTCCTCAAAGCGTTTGTAGGAGCGCTTGGTGTACTCGTCGGCCATTTTGTCCACGCCGCGCCCCATCTTCTTGCCGACCTGTTTCTTGGCTACTTTGGCAATGTCCTTGGCGCCGCGGACAAAGTCTGAGCGGCTGTCTCTGTAACGCCCGTCGTCGTCCATCTTGGATGTGGAAGTGTTGGTCAGTTGCTGCTAGGAATGGGAGCTATCAGGAGCGGCCCAGGCACATGAGTGTGCAATGGGGATCTCTGTTGGCTGATGAATTCAGCACCGCGGTCAGCTCCCTGCTCCACTGCACTGCTGCTGATGGACCTCTGGCCAGCGCGCGCTCCGACACCAAATCCTGTGGAGAAGCAAAGAAAAGGGTTTGTGTTAGCATGATTGATCACACTGGCACTGTGGTGCATGTGAGGGAGGAAATCTATTGTAAGCACATTTTTAAACAATCTATCAGAGCCAGTTTACACTGACGGACCATTGGCATTCATGTTGGGTCGCTGCCATTTGCAGGACAGGACACATTATCTGGCTCAGCACTAATGGCTGAGAGGAAAAAGGACATGACAGCGTTAAGGTGCTGACATCTGAGTCTTGGAGCTCTGTGACCTATATTGACTGAACAGCAGTCATCTCACAGCTCCGTCCTCAGCTCAGCACACATCACAGTGTGGCATTTACATTGCGGCACACCGCAGAGTCAACATATAACGGATCCATGCTGTGATGTGTCACAGCATGGATATCAGTCATTAACAAGCAGGGCTGCAATGCGGTGCCATATAGGTCGATGTATATGTATAGATTGAAGCTCCCACTGAGGACACTCATAATGACAATCTGTGAACTCTGACTGATGTTAATACCACAATTTATCGCTAGTAACCCAGAACTTAAAGGGTAACTCTGGTATTTTTCAACCTGGACCCTCGTTTCACGTGTTTTTTTTTTGACATCTCTAATGGGGACAACAATTTTCAGAATTTGTCCAGTACTGAACAAGAGGGCTGCGCCATCAGCAGCAAAACAGACTGCAATGTAATGTTAAGGGGCAACTGCGCAGTGTCAATCTGCATCATCTCAAAGTGCTTCTTTTTATTTATTTATTCATTTATTTATTTAACCTCTATTTAGCCTGAAAAACCTCTTGAGATTAAAAACCTCTTTTTTAAGAGTGTCCTGGCCAAGACAGGCAGCAATTTAAGTTACAGACAGACAACATAAAACAACAATCCAGAATAAAAATGTAGAAAATGCTTTAAATGCTTTATGACAAGCGATTATAAAACACAAAGTAAGATTACTACTACTAAAGAAAAGTCAAAAAGTATAATAATGTGTACTAAAAGTTAACCATAAGACCACAAAAAAGGGCAACTACAATTGATTACAAAGACCTGCTAAAATACGCCGCGACATTGGCATATGGAAGACTGTGTACAAAACTCCTGCAACAGTGTTTTGAAACAGCCGCGATGAGCCAATCAGTGCAACTTTAAGTCCTCCAGCAGAAGATTCCACATGTAGGCGCTGCATACATCAATGCTGGCTTACCTAACTCTGTACGTACCCTCGGAAAAAACAATAAAAAGATGTTCTGAGAACAGAGAGCAGAGCCATTTTCAATATCTTTTTGCGCCTGAGAGGCTACAATTGTTATTAGAAGTGTCTGACAACATCATAGAAGGGGCCCAATAGTGACAGACCTCTCTGTTACAGAGGAAGATCCTATTTGTTTCTCTAGAAACAGCCCCAAAATCGCTATCGGCAAACCCACCAGACTCCATTTAAAAAACCTGTTATTTTATCACTGTAAAACACACCATGTTCAAAGTTGACAGAAACAAAATTAAACTCACAAAAGCCATCTTGGGTCATCTTGCTACAGTTGCAACAATCACCAACTCTTGTTTGGTTGAAATGAACTCTTAATTTACCCAGTTAGATGTGAAAATATGCTGGATCTATACATGCTTAAATCACAGTTTTTTTAAATGAAGTTTGGTAAATCTGTCGATAGTGATTTTGGGGCTGTTTCTGGGATCCTTCAGGGATCCTTTCTTTAAGTTGTCAGACACTTACAGTAACAGTCTGAGCCTGCCAGTGGCAAAAACAAGCACTTTAAGTGGACATAAATTTATGGTTCACAAATGCCCTGACGGTTATAATGCGGTCTGTTTTGCGGCTGCCGCCTGCAGCAGTCTCACTAAATACTGGACCAGTTTCAAAAGCTGTTGTTCCCATTAGTCATTTAGACACAAAAAGAGGGGATAAAAGGGTCCAGGTTGAAAAATACCGTAGATGCCCTTTAACACGTGTCTCAACATCTTTTATTTCCTCTCCCTTCCTTCTACTCGTCCATACTGTGTCACGCTCCCTTCCTCCTGCTCTCTCTCACCCCCTCTTCCATCACTACTTTAAATCTCCAGTCTCCATTATCTTCTCCATTATCTCATCAAGCAGGGAAGAGAAGAGAAAAACACAGAACAGAGCAGCAAATAAAGGCCATTATGAGTCTATCAGCAGGCCACCATGCTCTTTTCTGTGACACTTATGTCACTGTGATGCTGCTCTTGTTTGTCTCGCTGGCGTCGACATGCTGCGCCACAGAAAAGGCTGCAAGCCCTGCAAATGGGCAAAACAATCCCAGCAGGGAGAACATCATTAGCATATGTGTTTTAGTGAGCGTTTGACTCGCCGTGGAGGGTTCAGATTGTACAGACAGAAGCTATACATGAATTAATCAGCTTGAATGGTCAAGCCCTTTGAAGTCACAGCAGCTGGTTAGCTTAGCTTGGCATAAAGGCCAGTAAAGGCGTAAACAGCTAACCTGGCTCTGTACCAGAGGTCAACGGAAGATCGAGATAATGACGATAGTTTGGAACAGGAAAAGCAGATAGATATCTCTCCACATGCCCACGCAAACTGAACATCAAAGTCAAAGTAATGCATAACTAAATAAAAATATAAATGCCTGTTACACTGACAAACACCTGTCCAGATGTGTTCAACAACAGCAGCCACACACTGGTTTATATTTAACATGAGCATCAGTGATGCTGCAGTTTAAACAGACTGTGTTTTATTTGTGTAGACCTGTGTGAAATCAACTGTGCATGTTGCACAGAGGATACAGAGCAGCCAAAATTTTGTCTTATCGTGTGCACAGCTGTTGCGTTCAATGATGCTCGTTGACACGTAGGCCAAAACTAATGTGAAGCAAGAGGAGTTCAGGGACCATCCACTGTGTTTTGGAGTCAGTTTGAATACTGAGGGGAGAGAAGTGGCTTTGTTTTAGCTTTTGGAGGCATTTGACGGCTGATTATTACAAATATTATGAGGGGAAAATTTCCATTTTTCATAGATCAAGTGGTAACTGACCCCCACTCTTCACCACTACACGCCTGATCTAAAAGTATTTCACAAACACTTTTTTGATATTTTATTTTGAGGAATATGTTTTTAAAAAAAACACACAGAAACACAGAAAGTACAGCTTTTCTACTCAATGCTAAGGACACATTTTGGTCAGTAAACCCACCTGCAGACCTGTTCCACTGAAAGCCTAACCTCTGTTTGACATGCCCGACATCCCTCAGATGAGAGACTGTTTGCAGCTTGTCTGCCACAACAACATATCTCCAGCATGCATGTGCTCATGAGACCAAGCAGAGATGATGTGCCCCCAGGGAGTGAGTCCCTAAAGGGTCGACTGCAGATGTAGCCAACACTGAAGTCATTCTGGTAGCTTCCCACAGTCTCTTTAAAGAGAGCAACAGCAGCAGCTCAGCATGGGGGACAGAGAGAAAACATTTAGCCTGAGGGAGCCGACAGCTCGCAACAACACAGCCGCAAACACCAGATCGATGTACTGGAGAAAAGTGTCCTCCAACAGCCTCGTCGCTACAAGAAAATGTTAATATTGTATGTTTCTGTATTCCACAGATGTGTTATATTTGCATGTTTTATATGCATCACATCAACGTTTAAAAGTGATGTAGTATTTGAGCAGACTCTGTCGTCGGGAGGTGGAGGAGATGGTGGACAGGGGTGTCACCTTGGCAAGACTCCTGCCAAACTGCTGATCACTGTTCTAGACCAACAAACAACAAAACAAGTTGTTTTTTAGACTTGCCGCAGTGTTTCCAGCAGCTTTTAAGCCGACAAACGTTGGTGTTTTTTAGGGCTGCCCCTTAAAGATTTTATTGGTCACTTAGTCACAGAAAAAAAACAACCAAACAAACAAAAAAGCAAACGTGAAACTCTAATAGGAGCTGTGTATTTGTAAAATCAATCAAAACCTACATGACTGGACCATGTGGGAATTTAATTTGAAAGGACAGACACAGGAAGTGGCCACGCTCAGCAGTCAGACAGGAGTCAGGTTATAAACCAATCACAGCCGACAGATATCTTTCCCTTCTTCTGTAAATATTCAGTCTGATAAATACGGAAAAGTTGATCATGTTAGTGCAGGGCTACCCAGAGCTTTACATCTGTCCCACAGACGACAGGCCTACACACTTATAAACAGCTCCTGGAAGAAGATCAGCTCTGCACTCAGGATTTCAGGTAAATAGGCTATATGGTGCTTGTTAAGGTTGCTTAGCAACCTCAGACACAATTTGCTGCAATGCTCTTAAAAGCTGGCACAAAAGAGGCACAAGAGTAGCACCCAGTGCCAGACCTCACATTTTCCAGGCAGTTAAAGACGCAGCATGTGTACGGCCCCTAATTTCCAGGGCTGGTACCTGTGGTTATTCCACAGGCTAGTTAATAACATGTCGGGCAGGAAATCCAAAGTGTGGGATCATTTTGAGAAGGTGAAGGACCAACCCAAGGTGATATGTAAACTCATCTTCATTGGTCCACTACAAACATGACGTATCATGTGAAACATGGAAGTAGCTACACGCCCATTAGCCCACAGCGTCATTAACAGGCGGCTCGCTCATTGTGTGACGTGCACTTGGAGATAAAATATAGGCCTATATTAATGAAGGTTCATTAGTACGGTTTGTATTTCTCTGTAATGTAGCACAGTGTTAACAATGTTACTGAGACTATTCTTTCTCACACCTTCAACACAAACCACCAAAATATATCATTTAATAATTAAATTGATATCGTAAACATGCAGGTGACTAGTCGACTAATGGCCCCTAAATGACGGCTACTGGTTGACTAGGAAAATTCTCAGTCAGGGGCAGCCCCAAGTGTTTTTCTAGTGGACCCGTCACTATGTTTCCTGCCCAGATAGTGCCATTAAAAGCAGGTATTTTATGCCAAACATGGCCTTTTCCTCACATTAACCCCATGGTTTTTGTGTCTGAGCCTAACCACACACTAACCACAGCTTTGAAGTTTCAACATATCTGCTACATAATAACATACAAATGTAATGTATCTGTGGTTTGCAGAAGTGTACAACATTTATTATGTTGATGGCGTTGCCTCCAACTCTAAAGTGCTGCATCTGTTAAAATAAAACTATAAAAAAGGGCTTCCTCACTTGGTACTGAAAGTACAAAATGGATATTATTTATTAATTTTTGCAACAATATCCCATCACCTTTCCTTCCTCTAAGACATCACTATTTAATGCTTGATGCTTCACATAACACTTTATCTGAGAAACCCAGAACCACTTGGAATACACAGTATAAAATCAAACTGCAGGCAGCAGCAATAGGTGACATCACACAAAACCAAATTTAATTTCACGGATTTCAAAGTGGCAATGCAGAGTTTAAAGTATTCCTACTCTCCCTCAGCTCGCTGCCTGCAGCAATAAGCAGGGTGAAGGAGGTGATGCAGGAGCAATGCAGGCTAACAGCCAGTTTTTCTGAGTCATCCTCCTTGTTTGCTTTATAACAACTACCCCACCCTTCTCTCATGTCCCATCCCAACATCAACCCTCAGCTCAAAACATATGAAACCAGATCTTAGCTTAATTCACTGTAAAATATATGACTCATATATATTTGTACACGCTAAAATTTAGCGAGGAGTGGTGGCTGCTAGAGATCAAACGACTGCAGTTGACAGTGGGAGATTCAACAGCCACATCTGTAGGAATATTTTACATAATGGATCCTTCATTTTTTACAGACACAAACAAAGCCAGCTTCTCATTTCTACTCAGCAAATGTCACTTTTATCAGCTGTAACCTCACCAGCCAATTGTATCAGCTGTAGCTACAATTAGGCTAACTAACAGACGGGCTAAAGCTAACTGGTCACTGGTCACTGGTAAAAACTCCTCACCAGTAGATGAAAGACAGGGAAATAAAGGTGTTCTTGTGTTGATCTTACATACAGTACAGTAATGATTATAAAAACACAGTAAAAGAGACTGCATTTTTGAGGGGGGCTGGGGGGTGAGGGGGGCACTCGGGCCTCTAGGATCGCCACTGGTTCTAACAAGCCTGTTTTGTTGCTTACATTTTGGCCCATTTGCGGTAGGATCACTCCAGCTGCGATAAAGCGAACCGCAAGTTAAAGTAAATGTCTGGCAGGGGCATAAAGTGTGTGTGGTGGGGAGCAAAGTACTCAAAATGGCTTCTGTGGTAGTTCCCATTACAATAGGTGGTTCATGTTGTGAGGACAAACAGCAGCAACATACACTGTTTACCTCTGAAATATAAAGCATTAGACAACCCTGTCATCATACTGTATGTTCATGTTAAATCCTGGCATATACAGACAGCATCATGGTATCAATATGCCCTCAGTGCTCTGTAGTTATTGTTGTCTCGATATCTAGGAAGTGATCAGACTGCACTTACAGTATTATGATCAATAAATCAATGAGCCATGTAATTAATGTCAGGCATGATGGAGGGGTAGTGTTAAATTACACTGGATAGATGCCGAATCGACTGCAGACCAACCTTTGTGACAGTATTATTAGTCTTGCTCCTGTTCATTAAAATGTTTTTAACCTATGTATATATATATAAAACACTATTTGTGGACAATAATTTTATCATAGCAGGAAAATGACAGCAGGAAAAAAAGGAAGGAGGGGAGCAGGCAGTGGGAGGAGGCAGGAGGGAGGAAATCTTTGAAAGCTTCCTGCGTTGCCTCGGGGGTGTTGAACAGACACAGACTACTGCCAAGCCAACATCACACGACCCAAAGGTCTGCTGGGACGACTCAGTTTCTAAGAACACACTCACTGAAAGCAAGCTGAAACTAAAACCCAAGAAGGAGGGGGACGTTTACTGTCGAGCTCTCTTCACCCCGGCTGGCGGGATTTGGACGGATATATTTGATAAATACAGAAATTACAGAATCTACTTTAGGATCTTTTGATCAGTTGATGATGTGTAATTATGACAGCTTTGACCTTATGAAACCAGATGTCAAATACTAATAAGACTTTAAATCTAATTTCATTTGCACTGACTTTCTGATCGACAGCTTTTCAGATTATTTAGAAAATTAACATGAATATACAGACTTAATTTTAAAAAATAAGGATGTAGAAATTATTTGGTTTCTATAAAGCCGTTGTATGCCAGGCTTAGAGACTCAAAGATCTTGGAAACACGAGCCTATATTAAGCTTTATCTACATGCTCGCAATAACAGTGCTAAGCAGGTTTAATGTTTACCATGTCAGACATCTTTGATTAGCATGCTAAAGTGTTAGCATGTGCACTACAGTACGGTTGAGGTTGATGGGAATTCAAGTTTTGGTCATAAACTGAAATATTAGACAAAAAAAAAAAACAATTTTTTATTCTATAATGGTGCTAAATCAAAAGCTAAAGGATCACCAGAGTTATTAGCCTTCATTTGTCTGAGGGTAACATTTATGTTTTTACCAAATTTCATGGCAATCCATTCAATAGCTATTGAGACATTTTACTCAAAAACAAAGGTCAGTGTGATGGTGGCACAAGAGGAAAAGTGAAATCTAAATTACTGTGTTGGGGTAACACCTATAAAAGCAATTTACATACATTACACATATTACAGAAAAAGCCATAGCATTGAACATTATGTCAGATATAGGGGACACACAAATACTGTTAAAGTCACATGCATCGAAACGCACAGATCTGGTTACTTCTAAAACAGTACAAACATGTACAAAGCAAGAAGAAATCTACTTCTGGGTAATATTCAAAAAAATGTTTTGTGACAGGACGGGTGATACAACTTGAGAGGAAAATTAAATCTATCAATCAACGTGTGAGGTGGATGTGTGGAATGGGTTAGATGAGGAGTTTAAGAGAAGCACTACTGTAGAGCACTTTAAAAAGATGATTTGAGACAGCATTTTTAGGAGGTATGCAGACAAAGATGGGTGATACTGATGGGTTGGTTTATTTATTTATCTTAGCTCTGGGTGATATTTGGGATGTAAATAAAGTTGAGATGGGATTTGAACATTTAATATCTAAGATTGTTGTTTAATTTAATGGATGTAGATAAGTTTGGGATAGTTGTTGACAATTTCATTTTTTAAATAGAGATGAATATTGAGAAGCGGGTAGGATTATGAGTGTACACTTATTCCTACTCCTTTTTGAGCGGGTGTTGGTGTTTTGTTTTTATTTTTATTTTATTTCTTATGTATTTATTTATTTATGCTCGAGATTACGACATTTATTAATTCATTCATTCATCTAACAGTGGCTTCATCCTTCGAAAAGCTTGAATGTCTGCACAAAGCTTCAAGACAAGTCATCAAGTAGTTGAAATATTTCGGTCTGACCCAGTGGTGGACTGAGCCAATGGGTTCTATCTAAACCAGGTGCTGGCTTATAAAGGGAATGGGAGGTGACACTCTGATTGGCTGAATTTAGGTTATGCCAAAAACATACTTATGGACTAAGTACAATCCTTCTGACACGTGTGCCTTCGTCCACCACGCTGACACGAGAATGTATGACAGGGAGGTCGCGTTTGAAAACTGGTGATAAACAGCTGACGTTTGAACATCATAGTCATGATGTTAAACGCATCCTAGCGCACGTTTAATGCAATGTCAATTCTTATTTTAATGTAAATTCAGTAGTGCATATTTGACCATTTCTTCTATGAAATTTTAGGGGAAGGTCAGCCTCCCTTGTTGTCTCAGAGCAATCGCCTCTGTTGGACACGCCCTAAATGCACAAGCGCCATGCACTTTAATCCAGTGGGTTTCAACCAGGGGTCCAGAGACACCAAAGGATCCCTGAGGTAGTCCTGGGGGTTCCAGAAAAATGTGAAATAGTTCATTTTCTCTTTTTAATTCTTCATAGCAGTGAGGCTCAATGTGAATATGCGTCATGAGAGTGATTATTCTGATCACTGGATTCACTTCCCCCACAGTTCTTCCTCACCTGTAGTTCACAGCTACAGAATTCTGATCTGAATCGTAGCCTGAAATCAAAAGCCCTGAGGTGAAAATCTTATCAAATGAGGCTTCATGACCTAATGTGTTTCAATTTAGATGTCCTTGGAGCAAAAAAGGTTGAGAACTACTGCTTTAAAACCAAGCACTGTGGGTTGCTTCATTAGAGTCCATTGTCTCCTGTGTTTATCTTACTTCGGGTTGGCAGGACAGCTGAACTACACCAGCAACAAACATCTGGGGGTCAAAAACACAAACACCTCAGGCTGAACTACAGCAACAAGCTGCCAGGGCTAAATCGATTCCTCGTGTACATCAGTGACTGGAGCCACAGTGGCACTGCCTCTGGGTCAGGCCTTGCTCAATTTCTCACTTAATAGTTGTTCAAAGCGAGTGCTTAAAAAGAAATATTTTTCTTTGGATTCCAGCCTCACAAACTTCCTCAGGCCACAGGCTTTGGATGGATTTGGACAGAAATGTGGGTTTCAGGCTGAGCTCTAATTATATGGGCTGGAGAAAAGATCTATAGTGCCACTTACAGTCATTTAGTAATCCATTTATACATCTCTCCAGATCTGCTCAGCCCTCATCCTGTGGTCATCCTGCAGCTCTTTTGTTTCAACAGTTTCTCACTCTGACGGGCAGCGTCACATCATCAGCAAATGTTGTGAAAGACATTTGGTGCATTGTCACCAGCCTGGCTCTCATTCTGTCATTTGCTCATTTTGGTTTTCACTTGCATGTCTGTGATAACTGAGTGACCGATTCATGATGTCCGAGCCAGGAGATTCAACCAAGTGCTGCCATTTATGGAGCCAGTTGGATAAAAAGCAACGTAGTCATATTAAGCAATCATGTTCCGCTGCTGTTAAATCAGTCTGTTGCTCGGTCAGTCCCAAACAAATGTCTCAACATGAATACACAGACTTAGACGACCGTAATGAATTTGAGCATACACTTTTCAGGGATTAATTTAGGGCTGCAATGAATCATTATTTTCATATTTTCACTTTTTTTTTTGCTGCTTTCCCTGCCTTAGGCTTTCCATGTAGGCGCATGGAAGGGCAGGGAGGTTTGCTCTCTTCGCCTTGGGCTTTCTGCTTAGGCCTAAGAAAGGCAGAGGCCCCAGAACAGAGCCATACCACCAAATATAACACTACAAATGGAAATTAAGTTTTCTTTGATTAAAGTGGTCCTAACTGAAATGTAGCTAATATTAGCTAGAGCCTCGAATCACAGTGTGTCCTGCGCCTCACTCCCTGCCCCTACAGACCACCTCGCCAGGAAGAGGGGAAGCAGCAGCTCTGGAGACAGACCCACAGTCAGCAGCCACAGTAACTCGAATTGCCTCATTTTATGTCTGTGTAACAGAGAGACAGAGAGAGTGGGGCAAGGGGGGGCTGAGTGAATGCGCTGTGTGTACCTTCTACAATGACATAAAGATTAAATACATCAATATATGCAAAACACTGGCGTATTTATTGTGTGCATATGGCTGCAGTCGTTTGGTGGGAGGGGCTTGGGACAGAGAGAGGAGAGAGGCTGAGTTGTAGGGGAAGGGTGTATCTTCAAATTCTGCCTTTTTTTTTTTTTAGCCTTTTTCAGATTTATATCTACCCCAGCTTTAATCGTCTTGTCTATAAAATGAAAGACAAATGCCTTTTATAATTTCCCACAGACCAACATGGCGTCCTCACCTGCCTGATTTTGTCTGAGCAACAATCCAAAACCTGAAGATATTCAGCTTCACATCAAATATGACAAAGAAAAGCACCAAATCCTCATATCTGTACAGAAGTGCTACGTTTTTCTCCTCCATTAGAGTCTAAAAACCTAACTTCACTTCTCTAATCTACCAAGCAATTTTGGAAGTGATTGCTCCATTAGGAATATATTAAAGGCCGTGTGAGCCACGGCGGCTGTGCTTACTCACTCCTCTCAGCTCCACCCTGCAGCAGAAAATTGGATTTCATGGCTCAAAAACAAACTGCCAAGAGAGCAGAGAGTGATAAACTCAAACTCCAGGCTTTAAATCCACCGTCGCTTCAAGAATTTATGGGCGACATCACCAGCAGACACCATAACACTACTCCATGTTATGTTGCCTGCAGACTGTGGTTCAGTAAACCTGCACTTCAGACAGAATGCATTAAAGATAAGGTCTCTGCTGGAAAGAAAGGAGATGACGCCGCGTGCAGTTTTCATGACTACATTGAAAGGGATGGAGAAACAGGTGCGGGTGTGGTGTGTTTGGATGTGTTTAAATTTTTCATTCTGTTGTCCAATTTTGGACAACGGTCTCCACACAGACGCTGTCTCCACACTGAAAATACAATTAAATGAAAGAATTAATTAATTTTGAACAACAGCAGCAGTTAAAACAATCAGTTTGTATCTACACTAGTTCTGACATTTACCCAGCCTGCACTGCTGCCATAAAAGACAAATAATGTCGAGGGCACAGAGGAAGGTTTACAGCCATGTAAATATGTTGTACATGGAGATCAGGTGCAGGCCAAGATTACTGTGTGTGTTATAGCTGATAACATTATCACTGCAGGGTGTAATTATATTCATCGTGGTGCCTAAAAATACGTCGCATTATTTACTAAATCTGATCTATTATGACTCCCAAAGGGTACTAATTATTGAATGTGTATGTGAAGTGTTGGAAGGCTCATGTGTCATGTACTGACACTGGGAACTAATTCTGTTATTTACATTGTGCACGACAACCTCAAAAAATAATTTCTGTTTAAAAGATAAAAATTTTGAAACTTGAAAATACTCATTTTATATACTAAAAGAAAATAGATAGTAGGGATAATCCCACATAGTTGATTACAATCACAGGCCACTTTATTAGGTACACCTGTTCAGCTGCTTCTTAACGCAAATAGCTAATCGGCCAATCACGTGGCAGCAACTCAATGCATTTAGGCACGTAGACATGGTCAAAACAACCTGCTGAAGTTCAAACCAAGCATCAGTATGGGGAAGAAAGGTGATTTAAGTGACTTTGAACGTGGCATGGTTGTTGGTGCCAGACGGGCTGGTCTGAGTATTTACTGGGATTTTCACACACAACCATCTCTAGGGTTTACAGAGGATGGTCCCAAAAAGAGAAAATATCCAGTGAACGGCAGTTCTCTGGGTGAAAATGCCTTGTTGATGCCAGAGGTCAGAGGAGAATGACCAGACTGGTTCAATATGATAGAAAGGCAACAGTAATTCAAATAACCACTGGTTACAGCCAAGGTCTGCAGAAGACCATCTCTGAAGCAACAACACGTCCAACCTTGAAGCAGATGGGCTACAGCAGCAGAAGACCACACCAGGTGCCACTCCTGTCAGCTAACAACAGGAAACTGAGGCTACAATTCACACAGGCTCACCAAAACTGGACAATAGAAGATTGGGAAAACGTTGCCTGGTCTGATGAGTCTGGATTTCTGCTGCCACATTCAGATGGTAGGGTCAGAATTTGGCGTCATGGATCCATCCTGCCTTGTATCAACGGTTCAGGCTGCTGCTGCTGGTGTAATGGTGTGGGGGAGATTTTCTTGGTACCAACTGAGCATGGTTTAAACACCACAGCCTACCTGAGTATTGTTGCTGACTGTGTCCATCCCTTTATGACCACAGTGTACCCATCTTCTGATGGCTACTTCCTGCAGGATAACGCACCATGTCACAAAGCTCAGATCATCTCAAACATGACAATGAGTTTACTCTACTCCAGTGGCCTCCACAGTCACCAGATCTCAGTCCAATAGAGCACCTTTGGGATGTGGTGGAACGGGAGATTCTCATCATGGATGTGCAGCCGACACATCTGCAGCAACTGTGTGATGTCATCATGTCAATATGGACCAAAATCTCTGATGAATGTTTCCAGCACCTTGTTGAATCTATGACACCAAGAATTAAGGCAGTTCTGAAGGCAAAAGGGTCCAACCTGGTACTAGCAAGGTGTACCTAATAAAGTGGTCGGTGAGTGTAGTTGACGATTCAATCTAAGGAGCCTGATTGGACTGCCTATCTTGAATCATGTCAGCTGTGGGAAAATGTGGTTATGAAACAAAGGATGATTCCATAGAGGCTGTATGGGGGTGCCAATTGTCTGATTTTACATAGAATGGCTTGGTTTCTCCCAAAAATTATGATATATTATTTTGGTACAAATCTGAGCACAAAAGAATGTAGCACTAGCACAGCACTGAATATTTTCCTTTTCCTTTAATGAGCAACTGTCTATCAAAGTCAGCAGGAGAGTGCATGCACAAACAGTTTGTGGCTTGCATCTCTCTCTCTCTCTATCTCTTCTTGAAATGCATTCTAAGGTGCAGATTTTTCAAAACTCTGTTTACTGTTATTCTGTGTGGGCAAGTAAAACAGACTCTTTGGGAAAGGATGATGCCATCTTCTCAATTTGTGTGGTAATTGTTGCTTTGTGGAATTAGCATGCAGCAACATCAGCAAACTACCAGTTTGTTTACCCTTGGTCTAATGACTACTTCACACTTTAACTTATTATTTTAGTACCACCTCACAGACGAATAGAGGCATCTGCTGCACCCACTGTTTTTGCTCCACCTCAGCGTGTGTGGTTCAAAGTCCACCAGAAATGACAGTTCAGACCAGGCCTGGTCAAACCAGCAGACAGGACAATGTCCAGAGATGTATTGTTGACAGTGACAGGATTTACTACACATTCATTTAGTTGTGGCGGCCCGCCACCATTAAAACATCCGCCGCCATGTCTTGATTTTCTATTTTTGGAGCTGGACCATTGATTAGATGTGCTGTTGGAATATATACACCATTCGGTTACTCATTGCATCACACTCTCACAGCGCAGAGTGTACTCTTGGCACAGAAGCAGCTGCAGAACTCAGCCAAAGTGAAACCTATCCTTCAGTGTGCTGGGTCTAATAGCTTGCTCTCACTCACAAACAGCTGCTCCTCTCGTCCATCAATGTGATCTGATCAACCCTGATTGAATCAACTGATCAATTTTCCACCCTGCGACTCAAAACTCCACAAACACATCTGACAAAACCTCCGAATTTAGCAAGGAGACACAGACTGAGACACATACTGTTCAGCTGCCACCACACATAGATTTGATTGTGCAGGAAACACTGGATGAAGACGGGAAAGACAACTTTTACATCTTCAGAGCATCACTTGTATATTTGAGTGAGCTCCTTTGCTCTTATATCTAAGGGGAATCAACGGTGATGAGATCTCTAGTAGTCATTTTGAAAAGGTAACGTTAGCCTGTACACTTTACCACCTTTGTAATGAGGTGAGACGGCTGAGGACTGCTAGCGTTTGGTGTCAGTTTTGCGTTCTACTGTGACAGAGATATATTTTAAAACAAAGGTCATATGGACAGATTTCTTTTTAAACAGAGGGGATAATTATCCATTTTTTAAAACATCTGTATGCAGGTAGACAGTCCTGAGTGACATGTTCTGTCTATCTATTTATTTTCTTCCTATGTTTCAGTTCTATGGACAGTGCCACACTTACACATGCGCCCCCTACACACATTAAACAGCGCTGAATGGAGCATATCCTATTGTAAAAATCAAAGCTAATGTCGCAAATGAAAGTATGGATCAATGAGAGAAACAAGAAAATCTGTCACAATAGGCAAGATTTGACTGATCAGATTCAACTTTCTAAATTCTTTGTCCGGGACACTCCAAAGAAACAGGAAATATCAGTAAAAATTGATTTCACAGAGCCGTAGTTTCCGAATTATTTAGTTAATTTCCAAGGAATTTTCCAATTTGGTGCTGATTATTGGGAAACTAGAAGCAGCGCTCACAGATTAGCTGAACATGCAAAACAATTTAAAATATGTGCACAAGAAAACACATATGCCACATTTGGATAATGTGATAAAAGTGTCCAATATTAAATTTAAAATTGAATGAATATTTATTTTGGTGTGAAGGAGGCTTTTATTTAATAATTATTTTCCAAATATTTTTCCGTATAATAAGAAGCAAATTACTAATGACCACTTCTATAAATACAGATTCATTTTTCGGAAATGACAGACCTGGATATTAGAGCATTTTATCTTATTCCAACTTCATTAAAAAATAATGTATATTGTACCAAACTGTTCAGTGACTGCATCGTTACAATCGGACTCTGTAGTACATCACAGCAGACGGGGCTACTGGGGCTCATTTCTACATTTTAATGTTGACTCTCAGAGGTTAGAGTCAGGCTAATGAAGGGAGCATAAATTCAGCAAATGGCTGCTATTATCTTCATACAGGATTAGTGTTTGTCATTTTAAAGATATATGTTTTTATTGTAGCTTCTTCTCCCCTGTATCACCTCTGCCACCTGCTCTGTGAGTCTGCAGCCGAGGCTGGAAATAAATCTTTTCCGTCTCTAACTTTAGACAGCTCTACAGCTGGAGTCCTCCACATCCATCCTCTCTCAATTCTCTATACCTCTCTGAAGAGTCAGCCGATTGGTCGATCCTCCTTCGTCACCATGGTCACGACCTTTGTACAAGGAGACTCTTGAGGCCCATCTGAATGCAACGAGGCAGCCCATCACCATCTGATTAGCCTTTCACAGGCCGGAGATACTGAGATGAGAGCGAGTGTCGGTGGTCTCTCTGCCTATGAATAACAAATACCTTCCCAGTGTGCATATGTAGCGTTACTGTGCAGCTGCGGCCGCTCTCTAGCTGCAGCGAAAATATCACCGTGATCGTACACATACACATATAATAATGGTGATATCATTGTACGCGACTGGCTTCAAAGGCTGAATACTAAGAGACGGCTAAGTGAAAATAGATGAGCTCACAGTATAAAGAGTTATTGTGAAACAAAGCAGTTTTCCAAACAGTTCTGGCATCTCTAATGAAGCGTAAATTGATAATGAATTAACAGTCGATGGGGGGGACCGAGCAAAAACCCCGGCTGTCGTTTGTTGCTGATGAAAGACTTAATTATGTAATCCCATTTTCTTTTTACTGAGCAGAAAAGACGCCAGAGGGATGAGAAGCCTCACACACTCTCACAACCACGCACACTGACACACATGCAACATACAATGCGGCAGGCTAAAAGCATGCTAACAATAGATGGCAGGGGGAAAACATGGGAGCTAAATGAATCATGACATCTTGGAGCTACACCAAGCAGTCCATGCAGCATCACACCACACACAGGGTTTGGCCTGGTCTGGCTCAGAGCATCTGGAACATGAAGGCCTGGGTGCTAAAGAGAATGAGCAGGAATCGCCTAAATGTCCGCTGTAGTTGCAGTTTCAAGATTTTTATATTCACAGTGGATCAAATAACTACACCTAACATGTTAGGGGTCACTGGTAGAGACAAGCTTAAGCCAAGACACACCAAACTGATATCAAAGAACTAGTGGCAACAAAGGCTGACTGTTGCATCCCCTCAAGTTGCCTATGTCTCAGCCAAAAAGTTGCACCTGAGCAGGAGAGGACTTCAGCCAAAAGCCAACTAGCACCTACGTTCTGCGCCTGCATGAGAGGAAATCTCTCTCCACACCAGCAGGTGTCAGTATTCTGTGTTTATCATTAAAAAAGGGAAACCTGACCTTGCCCAAGGGCCACTTTTGCTTCCTCCCATGGCACTTTTTTTTGATACACTTGCCTTGTGTTGATGCTTTTTTTAAACACTCTGACACCTCATGCGTCTCTCACTCCGCCATGTGGTAACTGGCAGCCTCCAGTCATTTCAGCGAGGGTAAGGTGGCAGAGGGAAAGAGGTTTCAAACATGGCAGTATGAAGCAGGTGCCGCCCACATGAGTGCACACAGATTTTATTGTGCCACACAGATATTACCATGTTGAATTTCTTGTGGTAGCTGCCTGGCGTTGGACGATTAAATAGAATGAGGTGGATATCACAGCAGCAGAAAGACAACAAGATGCAGAAGCTGGTAATGTTGGTGTCTGAATACCTGCAGTTGTACAACACAGTGCTAACAACTTAACTTAACAACTGGGCCTACGATATCACTTCCACCAGATTTCAGATGACTAGTAAATTGTCAAAATATGTAGAAATATTTTGTAATTTCAGTCATTTCTCTTGTCTCACTACAGTTTATTTACATGGCGTGAAGCTTGCACTTCCATCAGTGACGCTTACCGAAGCATCTACCCGTCATCTGTAAGCAACTCATCACTGTGTCTTGTATGCTCGGGTTGGCTTGGCTCTCCTTACAGTGTCGTAGACTTTTTCAGTGGCATCTTCTCATGCACAAAGCTATTCTTGGCCTGCTTCCAGCATATTTATGTGTGTACATTAAGCAAAAAATTGAAAATGGCTTTGCTCTCCATTCACAAAACATGTTTTTATTGTCTGTACCGAGGGCTACACACAGAGTTTGGCAAGCAAGCATTTATGTATGCAGCTCCTTATATGTGGAATCCTTTGCTGAAGAACCTCGTTGGTTCCTCTCGGCCGTTTCAAAGCACTGTTGCAGGAGTTTTGTACCCAATCATCTACATGCCAGTGTCTCTGTTTTTTGTGTTTTATATTGCTTGTTTTAGAGCTCAAGAGGTTTTTCTAGTTAAATAAAGATAAATAAAATAAATCGCAGCCCTGGTCTGTAGTGGCAGCAGCTCCTTTTAAGAACACTTTGCATTTCATTGTGCTGCTCTTGTGGGTAGGCGGTTGTCAGGGTGGTTGCCCCACGGCAGTGTAAAGGCAGCTTTATGTATATTAAAAGTACAAAAAAATCCCAGTGTGATCAATTTATTTTCCCGTAAATTGGAAAATGGCTTGAGGGCCCACCTGGCATCCCATCGAGGGCCAGATTTGGCCTACACTGTAAGTTGAGTGTGACTGAAACAGGGCTTTGGGCTTTCTTTTTGGCATTTTAATTAGTTACCTTCTATAAATATGCATTTATGTCACAATCATTTCATCCCTGAAAGCGCCAGCAAAACATTGCAATAGTTAAGAGCTAATAGTTGTGATTGTGAGTCATTGGTGGTATTTTAAACTGTAAGCTTTATCGATCCACAACACGATCTCGCTCTTTAGTAGAGCTGCGTATTGGGAATATTATATTCCATTTCTGAATAAGCCTCTCAACTATTTACCTTTGAAAGGCGCACTGGAGATCTCCAGCTGCCACCAGAGGACTTATAACCACATTAGTCCGACTCTGACAAGGCAGTTCTTTCAACACCAGTGCATAACCGCCATTCATAACTCTCGCTGATAGCCTTGAGCATTTAACAATTACTCTTTGCTGCACTGTTAAAACTGGAACGTCGAGAGCATCTGCTAAACTGCTGAAAATGGATTTCCCCTTTAACATCGGGCCTTGGCACTCCATGATAGGAGCAGGACATTTTATTTAGTGGAAATACAAGACCCGTTTAAGCAGCAGACAGCTTTTGGCAGGGAAAAAGACAAGCACTTTACGGGCCCGGAGAAGATGGATGGGGAGGAAGAAACCAGTGAACGGTTCATATAGAGCAGCGCGACCGTCGCCCTTAAAGCACAGCACACTAAAACGTTCTCTGAATAAACTAGCAGTGATGAAATCCCATCGCACTCACAGCTCAATTTATTTTCCTGACAGCATGAGGTGCACAGAAGTACTATCTTTTCTTCTGCTTTATTTCTCTTCCCTGATGCCCAAGTAAGTTTAATTAAATTGTGTACAGATGAATCACGACTCTGCTGCTTTCAATCCCTGAACGAACTAACATGTTTACATGAACAGGTGTTGTGTCCACATTGTGGTTTTATTGTCACACTATGTTTTTATAGAGTAGTCTAATCACATTACTCATGTCCAACATGATTAAAAAAAGGCACTGCTGTCTTTGATCTGGTTCACCTGCGGCACACTCCAGTTTGACCTCATTTCGACTGGTGGAGATATGTTGTGCAGTGTGTAGCAATAAGCCGGGTGTCAAACTATCAGAGGCCCAGGTGTTGTTTCAGCATATAAAAGACCCAAGAAACATGTTTTCATTTGAGCTGGACAATAAACTGAGGTGCTGCAGCTGAAGAATACTGGATAGGAACAGAAATATTTAGCTCTTTTAAAAACACAATTCACAATGTGGACTGCATCCAGCATCACATTACAACATATATTCATTCACTTTCCGTAATTGCTTATCCTATTATGCGTTGTGGGGAGGCTGGAGCCTATCCCAGCTGACACTGGGTAAGAGGCAGGGTTCACCCTGGACAGGTCACCAGACTATCACAGGGCTGACACATAGAGACAGACAACCATTCACATTCACATTCACACCTACGGACAATTTAGAGTCACCAATTAACCTGCATGTCTTTGGACTGTGGGAGGAAGCTGGAGTACCCAGAGAAAACCCACACTGACACGGGGAGAACATGCAGACTCCGCACAGAAGGGCTCCTCCACCACAGGTTTCAAACCAGGAACCCTCTTGCCATGAGGCGACAATGCTAACCACTGCACCACCATGCCGCCCCCATTACAACATGAGCTCCATTAAAGCTCTACCAATCTATATTTCTATATTTACAATGAGTCTTGTACAAGAAAGAAATGATCTCCTTGTTTCTACGGACCGTTTCATCTCTTTAGCTCATTGTTTTGGTCTTAACAACCCGCTCTTATTACCAGGTCTGAACAAACACTTTGTAACACCTCTCAGTGTCTCAGAGCGATGCACAGGGCACCCTTTAGCGTCTCTGTGTAACCCAAACACATTCACATGGTTAATGTAGTGAAACGGTCGTAATAAAGTTTAGGCAAAGAAACTACTTTATGTTTAGAAAAAAGACCATGTTTTATTAATAATTACAATAATACATTGGACCTACATACACTTTTCAGAGTCCTTAAAAGACGCTTTATATTTTAACACAGTAAATGGGGTTAAAATAACTTTGTTTGTTCCATTAGAATAACATAACGTAACGTGACGTAACGCAACACAACGTAAATACATCAAGAGACTGACATGTGCACAAAGATCATACTTTTACATAATATTAGCAAAACAACACTGACTTTTGGTCTTGTTTTATTCGACCCATCCACCTCCCCTTCCTCCCTCTCGCCTTATGCAGGCCGTCTTTATACAATGTTAGTAGCTCTCAGTGTCAATTATTACAGCAGATGGGTGTACGTTGAAGTTTGTTGAAAGCCTGGTGCATGTTATGGGGCGGCTGTATCAGTCCATAAGGACTAGACCTGGGAACTGAGCGGTTGCCAATTCAAGTGTCTGTAAGGACCAAGTATCTAGCGTGGACTGGTAGCTGGAGAGGTGCCAGTTTGCCTCCTAGGCACTGTTGAGGTACCCGTGAGCAAGGCACCAAACCCCCAGTTGCTCGAGGAACCTGTCCAAGGCAGTCCCCTCGCTCTCCATTTAATACATGTCCTGTTTGTGCATGTGTGTGTGTATATGACAACACAGTGAAAAAAAATGGATTTCTCCTCTGGGATTCCTCTTCTTCTAAAGATGCTAAAGGGTGCCTTTGGTGTTGATATCACAAACAGAGGGGCGTAATAAAGCATTGATATTTGAGGACCTGGTGATAAGAATGGGACGATTTTACAGCACAGTCTCACTGCTCTCATTAAACCTCGTTTTCAGCAAAAAATCTGTGATAAACCCACTGTACACTACCAGTCCAGCAAAAGACAGCAGACAGACACATTTAGCAACTAGCTGGTGAACACAGCGGAGCATTTAGCATCTAAAGAGACAGATATTTCCTCAGGAGCTGGTGGAGACCAAAACTGAGCTAAAAAGACAGCAAATACTCGAATCACATCATTTGGGTAGCCAAACACACAACAAGTAGAGGCTGTTACTTCATGTATGTCAATGTTTTTCGCTGCCCCACACAGGCCAAATAATCAAGTACTGAAGGTTTAAATCAATATACAGTCTTACAGTGATACAAAGCAAAGTTACTTTAAACAAACAAGACCAACACAGAGAATATTTTATATTTATCTGCTGGGTCGCTCTGTGACATGAGGAAAGACTGCTTCATGGAAAACAAAAATAAAAGGCTGCTGTTCTGCCGCTGCAGAAAGGCCTCAGAGCCAAGAACATATTGTAACAAGTCAAACAGTGATGTTAAAAAGCCTTTTCAACAGAGCAGCAGAGAAAACAAACACACCCAGAGCAACACCAGGAAGCAACAACATCATGAGCAACAGGAAACAATGGGGAGCTTAGAATTGTTAAAACCCACAAAAATTACTTCTATTCTAGATCCAAAAGAATCCAAAGATCCTAAATATGTCAGGCTGAACTCGTGGTAGATGTGTTTAAAATAATGCACAAGGCATCTAGATTTTGAGGGCACAGAGGTTTGAATCTTTCAGTCAACATCACACAGCTTCAATGAAGTGTTGAATTTCCTGAACTTCCTTAACTGAGCCACCAAGAGCAAGAATCTCATTCCTACTTCATGCCTCTAACAAAGGTGAAACATGCTCTGAAACGTGTCTGTTACTGGAGCTCTGAGTGCCTGAAGAACATCATTTAACATGTGAAGTTCTCGTGTTGGTTTAAAGTTGCATCCAATTAACAGCCCCTTCGTTTGCTGCCAGGATGACTCACTCCTGTCTCCAAATATAACCACAGCTTTCATCACCACGCAGATTAACACACCTTCACACATTCACATTAACACACAACTTCATGCATGAATTATCACTCTCTACTGGGGCTGCAGCTAACAATTAGTTTCAGTATTTATTCATTGTTTGGTTGAAAAGCCGTCAGGTAATAGTTAAAAATCTAAGAGTCTTAAAAGATAAGTTTACTTTCGCACATGGAAAAGATGTTTTGCTAGAAATCGAATGACTTAAACAAGTAATTGGATGCACAGTTGAAATTTATATGGATGTTTTTCCACTTTTAA
Organism: Cephalopholis sonnerati; assembly: GCA_019142605.1. Taxonomy (NCBI): domain Eukaryota; kingdom Metazoa; phylum Chordata; class Actinopteri; order Perciformes; family Serranidae; genus Cephalopholis; species Cephalopholis sonnerati. The sequence goes on from JAGQAX010000008.1 coordinate 36,191,006, forward strand.
AAGGGACCTTTTATTTTTTCCATATTTTTTATCTTATATATCGTGTTATAATGAAGGATGTTTATAGCGAGCGTGGCCAAGGCTTCAAATAAGGAGGTGAACGTACATAGAATTAATCCCTATGTGCAGAAACCTCAGGTTTTACACTGTTCTGCACACTCTATTTCCCACATTTTTTTTGACTCTAGGTACAAGATGACATCATAATGTGCCACATTTTTGTAGGTTATATGGTCATCTGCTCCAAATACACTACTGCAAGGGTTTACATTACTTATCCTACACTGCTACATTAAGCTAACGACAGAGAAACATATAAGGTTGGTACCTCGTGTTGTAAATCTGACCCCAATTTAAGATCGTATTTCTGTTGGATCATGTCCAATTCTGTTTAGAAGCTTTAATTGGTGATTTTAAGCCCAGTTCAGACCAAAGATTCACACTAAGATGAGTTGAAACAGCCAACTACTTGCAATGCGCCATTCTGCAAAGTTCTAAAAACCTTCCGGTTCACATCAATGCAACTAGATGAGATGGTGTATCATGGCTATGCAACAACTCTCTGTACTTCTGTTCTGATTTGCCGCTTTTCAGACTTATTTTGTGGCTGAATACAATTTGCAGCTTCTTAAAATATGAATGAGGATAGTGATAGTGAGACACTGGCTACAGCTGCATTTGTAGTAGTGATGGTACGGCGAAAAACAAAACGAGCATCAGATGGACTGTATTCATACGCCGCAGTGATATAAATAACCAGCGCTAATTAATCAGTCAATGAGAATGTTTGTGTGTGAGCAGCGCATTAGTACATACAGCAGAAAGCAGCAGCGATCCACCGTCTGCAGTCATTTTGATTTCACCAGTGCACATCACTACAAGCCGATTGGCTGTAGAAACAGATGACGAGCTTTACGTTCTAAAAGCAGCCGCTGGCGATTTAACCAGCTGAGTTGCAGGTGACACCATCACCCGGCATGAGCTGAGCTCAGACGGCTAGTTCACTCTGCTACAACTTTTCTCTGCAACGCTCTAAAACTGTTCTGTCGCGTCGCGAACCATTGGTCTGAACTGGGCGTTACACTGTAAAAAAACACTGTTATTCTCCATCACAGGCTGCAAGCACACTGCTAACTTACATGTAGCTACATGCTAACGTCGGGGAAACCACCAATGTCAGGTTGGTGGTTGCTAATGTTGTTGAGTGTGTACTATGCAGGATTGTTAGTTACTCATGTAAACAAACTCTTCAGCCAAAGTAAAAGCCAAACCCAGATTCACTCTCATTTGGCATATCTCCTTGCAGTATTTGAGGTTTTTTGTTCGCTGTGTCTCTTTGATGCCTGCTGCTTATGGTCTGGCACATGGTCGATACCTTTGTATAAAGCCGCAACGTCACCTGTGCCCTGTGGGAGCACATGCCAACAAACGTTGCAAGCACAGAAAATAAGATAATACAGGCAGAGGGCAGAGTCTCTGCAGAAACAAACACCGCCATTCACTTGTAGTGGGTTGTGAGAGATGACTGAGAGGGATTACTTCTGTATGAGACTATACATTGATTTTTAGGAAAATTCTGCATAGTATATCTTTAACATTTTCTAGATTTTGGATCACAGTCTGGCTGAAACACGTCCACTTTTGTTTAGAAACTTTCATTGTTGATTTTTGGATCATCAAGTAGCCCTCAGGCTAACATACATGTAGCAACATACCACCATCTGGGAATCCTGTAATTCTGGTTGCTGATGTTGTTTATGTCTCCAAGGTCAGATCTCCTTCAGATCATATTCCTGGTGAAACATTTCTGGTTGTGTTTAGAAGCTTTTATTGGTGATTTTCCACTGTAAAAAGTGACGCTATTCTCCATTACAGTCACTCTGTGGCTGCTATGACAGTGCAGAAACACAGAGATACTGAAGACCCACAAACACTGACCACAGACAGTATGAGGTAAAGAAAGAGTTTTTGAGCATTTAAGTGTTTAAAATGTTCCAGTAGAAACCTTCAACACAAGTATATTTGGTCCTCTTTAATATATCTTATATTATGGCAAATATATGTAAGTCACAATGTAGCTATCAAACTGATGCTCAAAACAGCGACGTGATCGACTTTTATGCATCAAATCAAAGACAAACGCTGGGATGAATCACTGAAAATTACAGTTTGCTTGAAATTATTTACGTCAACAACAGACTTTTGTACAAAGATAAAAGGTAGGACGCAATTATATGATGACACATTTTCATAAATAGTCAATAAATGTTAATTATTAGTTGTCACCCAGTCTTGCAGCACTCAGTACGTCTCAATAATGTAGTTTTGTGTTACTGCTGCACTCTTCCCCTCACACATTGACACACTGAATTGAATCTTGATGCTCATTTTGACGGCACAGATGCTGCAGTTAGCGAGTGTGACAGGGATGAGGATGAGTGATGATGGTCTTTATGAGTGTTTTATATTTGTGTGTGTATTATTGAACATGTGCCAAAGAGTGAAAAAGAAATACACGTGTGCAAAAGTGAGCGATTAATGCAGCATGTGTGTGAGTGCGTGACAGAGAGGTGGGGATGATTAGGTCAGCGGTGAATCCTCTGAGCTGCAGATGGCTGGTAATGTCATGCAGCGCTGAATTCATTTCTCTTGACATCTTTGATTTCTCGTCCTGACGCACTCAGTAAATTTTCTCCTCTGATAGATTGTCCCTGAGGCTCCGTGCAATCCTGATCAATTTAAGACGGCATGCTGACGGAGAGACGTGGACGCCAAATGAAATGCGATGAGTTCGTTCCTGAAACACCACCGTACATATCTGTTTGGACAAAAAACAAATCATGAGCTTGAGTTTCAGTATTTTACTGAGATACAAGCTGGTCTTTGAATTACAAATGATGTTCTTGTCTATATTTTTTATGTTGTTGAGTGGGAGTCTGAGGTTTTCTCCAGTTTCAGTGCTTCTTCCTGTTTTTACTGGTTACTCGGGGGCTCTTATTCTCCACAATCACCACTGTAGAACGAGAGGAAACATGTCTATCTATGTAATTATTCCTCACAGCCCACTGAGATGCACTTTAAACACCGCTGATGCACACAATAATAAAATCTGACTGTCTTTATGCTCAATCCACTGGATGGCCACTGATCTCCTAGCGGAGTCTTTTCTGCTCCTATGGGCGCATTGGGAGCATTGCATTCTGGGTCGGGTCAGCACAGCCCACGCGCTTGCTCTGTTTGAAGATTCCCCCCCAGCCAACAAGACTCAGTCAACAAACACCTACGCTCATAATAAAGCGCGGTCAGACCACAGGAGGAGATTACATCCAGCCGTATGTTCATTTCACATCAGCTCGCCAAAGTGGAAACAGGGAGACAAGACAGCTCATTGTCTGTCTGACCGTTTATTCATCTATCCATCTATCTATATAACATCGACCACAGGAGGCAGACTGCTGAGTAACAGGAAACAAGCTGCTCAAACTGCTGACAGAGTAACTGCGATAAACTATAGTCATTCGATGCAGCTCGTGGAAGCTTTCACATTCACGCTATCATGACTGTTAGTCTTGTTGAAGTGTCTAGTGTCCTCCCACCTTGCTCCTAAATCTTTTCTTAGTGGTGACTAGATGGGGCAGCTGAAAACCAAAAGCCATGTAACTGAATTACAGGAAGTGCATTATGCTGTTGTAGTAGATAAGGCCCATTGAAAACTATGTCAATATGAGAGTTAAGGAATCGCATATACTCTAGTTTCTTAATTATCTGATGTGCAGACTAATATCAGTACAGTTAACAATCTGAGCTCCGGAACGATCCTGTTTTGGTGTTTTATGTCTCTGTAAGCAACAAAGCATTTATTGGAAACAAGCCTTTTCAAGTTTAGGGGAGACTATGGGTGCCAAGAACCCATTTTAAGTCAGATATCTCGAGGTGAGAGCTCAAGGGATCCCTCTGAAAATGGCCATGCCACTTGCTCCCTCGCCAAAATTTAGCCTAACTTTGGAGCTTTATTTAGCCCCCTTCCCGATAAGATATACCACCATGGTTTGTACCAATGAATGCCTTAGGTAGGCTAGTCCCAAACTGTAAAACTGTATCACTTATTTGTTGAAATTCTATTTTCTTAAATGAATAATAAATCAATAAAACTTTTTTTTTACGAATCTGTCATATCAAGAACGTCGTTATCGGAAAAATACCTTGAAATATCGCCATATCGTCGACCCCTACTACTGTACAGACCCCAGAAAAAACTCACATCATCATCATTATTAGATTTTATTAGTAAAAATAAATTGCAAAAATTACCATGTACCACCTTCGCCCTTGATTACAAAAACGAGTGCACCACATTTTTAGGCCTTTTTAGGCCCAGACACCACAAAGACTTCAGCTAAAGGACAACTACCATGGACGTTCTGTGCCTGCGTGAGAGGAAATAACTCTTCACACCAGCAGCGGTAGTATTTGTCATTAAAAACAGGAAACCAGACAACCAACAGGATAGATTCAAGACGCTAGTTTAGCCAGTTAGCACATTAACAACACAACCTGATGATAAAACAACAAATGATACTTAATGTTCAACAGTGAACAATAACGCAAACATCTATCAAACCTTTCTGCTAAGAGCTCAGTGGATAAAAACATAATCTTACCTAATATAACAAGTTTTGTTTTAATCTCGCGCCCTCTTGACTTTAGCCATTGGTTTGTATTCGACAGCTCTACTTCTTTTCTTGTGCATTCAACATGCTGAATTGGCAAAAAAAATGCTGCAAAGGGCCGACTAGAGCCAACAGTGCGGGACAGACCACAAAAACTAGGGCCACAGATGCTCACCAACAGCCTGACACTGGCTGACGATGTCGGAATACCAGTTACTTTTACTGTGGGGCCACCAATTGAATTAGGGTGACCATGGCCCCCCAGGCCCCTCCTTGGGGGCACCGCTGGAAGTGTCAAGAGAAAACCCATGAAAAATGTCTCTTAAGAAGTTACACTCATCGTGCAACAAGAGCGAAAATAATTCATCATAACTTTGAGGTATACAATGAGAGAGGAAATTCTGCAATAACGACATTACAAAGCTTTTTGCTGAACCATGAGAAGGGCTCAAGTTGTGCTAAATCATTAGTCATAAGACCAAAAACAAAATATTTAATCATATAGGCCTACTTTATATAAGTTCACAGTCTTGTCTTTAGATCTCTGTTGATGCAAATGTTTACAAAAAGAAATTTAAATTTGGAAAAAAGTCATTTTCTCGTAAAAATTATTTGTATATGCTCATTTTTAAGAGGAGGAGTCGGAGTGATTGAAATGCCGTCTAGACTGAAGCAGGGTGAGGTGGAAAATATAGTATTCTTTTACAGACACACACACTGGCTTTTACTCATCATCCTGACCAAGCCAAGGCCTCTCGTTGTAACTCAGAATTTCACCCATTGTCCAGCATTTCTTATCCGTCCTCATCCATCACTTTTCTATCAGTTCCCCTGGCCTGAGCTTCAGGGGAGTCCTCCTGAGCCTGTGCGAAGGATCAATTATTCATGTCTTGTTTTTCTGGCCACAAGGACAGAGGTGCCAAGTCGCCTCGTCCTCTCGGCAGTGATGAATCGGTACGATAAAAAAAACTATTCTCCCAGCAGCCTCGGTCCAGCTCCCGCTCATCTGCACCAACCACAGTGTGACAGCCGCACAGAGTCACACAGGAAGTGGCAGTGTTATTCAGCTGCACCGTGGTCCTGCATGGCTCCAGGCCCATTCAAGCTGAGGAGATAACAGCAGCCTCAGAGGAGGGTGTGATGATTGGTCGTTAGGCTTACTGGGTCATAGCTCCTCCCCGGCTGCAAAGTCCCCTTTGGGAGAATCTGCAGCCTAACATGAGTCACGTCATTGTTCCCCTGCCCGGCCTCTCTGTGTGCACCGTCACCCTGGTGGCACCAAGCAGGCTAGCAACACCGTGTCAAATACAGTGACGTCAGTGCTCTGCATCCATTTTGGCTTTGCTCACTGCAAAATGGACTGAAGAGGAGTCAGACTGAGGGCAGCTGAGAGGTGCAGCTAAAAACCTGCAGCATGGCAAATAAAAACTGTTGTGCACAACACAGTCACATCTTATATTAGTGTCATTTACTAATGTTTAGCCAGTCAACATCAAGTGTCTCTACAAGCTACTGGCACTGTGACCTTCAGTCATTTCAACGTCTTTATTCAACTGAAGAGCTGAGAGCCGACAAACCACGAGTAGTGTGAGAAATATAAGTAAAAGGCTATGTGATATGCAGAAATCATAATGTGATTAATTTGACAGGTATTGCAGTTGCAATATGAACCCCAGTTTTAGGTGGGAATAGTCATTTTTGTAATTTATTTTTACTAATAAATTCTAAAAATGATGATGATGTGATTTTTTGTGGGGTTTGTAGTGGGGGTGGGTGACATGGCCCTAAAATAATATCACAATATTTCAGGGTATTTTTCCAATAACGATATTCTTAACAATATGACAAATTAGTAAAAGAAAATATGTTATTATTTATTTAAGAACACAGAATTGCAACAAAATAAGTGATATAGTTTTACAGTTTGCCTTCAAATATTCAGTAAAAACTAAACTAGTTTGTAAACAACAACAGTAACTCAGAGTGAGATTCAGATTCTGTGTACAATATTAATAGTTCAACAAAATGAACACAAATTAAACATTTAAATAGCTCCTAAATACAGAAAATCTATTTATTATAATTACTGTTGTCGTTGTTGTTAAACTACAGGAGGATCATAGGCTGAGGCTATGAGAATAATTATAATGATATAATATTAATATCTATATTAAATAAAGTATATTAGAATAACTTTGATTTCAGTGTACTTTAACTGTTCAAAAATATTTACAAAAAAAAGTATTAAACATAAAGCTAGTACTTTTGTTTGAAAAAAAAAGTAATTACAGTAGTCAAACTGAATTATTATAGAGCACCATGTAGATTATCACACATACAAATTATTATTTTAATTTTAATTTAATTTAATTATTATTATTTTTTTTTTTCCCATTTTATTTTACTTATTTTTTTAAATTTTATTTTATTTTTTCAGTAACTAACTTCATATTTATCTACCTTCTACCATTGGTGTTAAAAAAGCAAATTACAAATATGAAGGAATCTAAAACGTGATGAAAATGTGACAACTTATTTATGATAATATTCTATATTTCACTGTGGACCAAAGCGGTGGAATTATTGACTTTGCCATATTCTGGAAAAAAAAAAGAATAAAGTATCTGGAAATCAAATTAGCGTGCTCTGTTTAATAATGAATTATAGACAGACAACAGCACTACTTCTAAGGAGAGAGTGAATTCTTCCTAGACACCACAGAATATGTAGGCCAGACTCTCCACGCAGATATCACTTCCCCTGCTCTCTGCAGACGCTCTGCTGCAGACCGTCTCTCTCAGTGAACAACGGGTGTGCTGCTGCTTTTTTATGGTTGTTTGAATTAAATTGTTGCCACTACAAGCTTTGCTCTTGCTTTGCCGCACATCAAAAGCTATTTGTGTTGCTGCTGGAGCTGAGGCGTGTGTCATCTCTCATCACTACGCTCGGTTCATACTGCACAACACTTGTCTTTAAAGTAGTGGAGCAGAGAAGAGGAGGTGCTTTACTTTACAGGTTCAGTCCTTGTTTAATAATCTGCTAGAGGGTTTCTTTTAAAAAGCTTAAATACACATATGAAGGGAGCGGTTTGACATTTTTCAAAATGTGCTTATTGTTTTCTTATATTGTGTGTTGAGTATCGAGCTGGAGCGGAGACACAATTAGCCTAGCATGAAGATTAGCAGAGGGAACAGCTGATCTGACTCCCTCCAAATTTAAAGATACGTGCCATCCAGCACCTGCAAAGCTCACTAATTAACGTACACAAACAGAAAAGTAAAAAGTTGTGGTTTTAATGGAAGCTACGTGCTGCTTCAAGCCTTCATGCTAAGCTAACCTCACGGCTCTCTGACCCCAGCTCCATACTTACATACCAAATATGAGCAGCTAACGACTTCCAATGCGCTGTTTTACGTAGTTCTAAAAACCTGCTGGTTCACACCAATGCAATAAATGAGATGGTGTATCATCTCTATGCAACAACTCTCTGTACTTCTTGTCTGATCTGCAGCTTTTCAGGTTTATTTTGTGGCTGAATATAATTTGTAGCTTCTTAAAATATGAATGAGGATAGTGATAGTGAGATACTGGCTACAGTTGCATTTGTAGTAGTGATGATACAGCAAAAAAAAAAACAAACAGATGGACTGTACTCATAATAAATACACCAAAATAATATAAATATCAAGCGCTAACTAATCGGTCAGGGATGGAACAAGCAAACACACCGTCTGCGGTCATTTTGATTTGACCAGCGGACTTCACTACAAGTTGATTGGCTGTAGAAACAGGTGACGTGCTTTACGTTCTAAAACCAGACGCTGGCGATTTGACCAGCTGAGTTGCAGGTGACACCATCAGCTTGTATCGAGCTCAGACTGGCCAGCTCACACCTCTGCAACTTTTCTCTGCAACCTTCTAAAGTGGTTTTGTCCTGTCATGAACCTTTGGACTGAACTAGACTTTCCACAGCCCTGACCAGAGACCAATTAATCTTTATTAACTACAGTCAAAGAGCAGTAACTACATACACGCATGGATGGATTACTGAATGACCTCACCGGGCACAGGCCCAAGAACCCAAAATGTCAGGGGGCCCTGGCCTTTACTTGCAAAATGTCACTCAAATTAACACAACCGACCAGGAAGAGACTCAAAATGTCCTTGACGAGATACAGAAAGACCACAAAGAGACAAAAAGGGTTAGGGTTAGGCATCTCCACAAAATATCTACAAGATTATGCAAAACAACCACAAAGAGACACAAAACAACTACAAGAAGACACCAAACAACTGCAAAGAGACAAAACAACCACAAAGAGACACAAAATGACCACAAAGAGACACAAGGAGACACTAAACGACTTCAAGGACACAGAAAACCACCACAAAGAGACACAAAATGACTACAAGGAGACACAAGGAGACACTAAATGACTTCAAGGAGACAAAGTCAACCACAAAGAGACACAATACAACTACAAGGAGACACAAAGAGACACAAAACACCTACAAGAAGACACAAAACAACCACAAAGAGACATGAAACAACTACAAGGAGACACAAAGAGACACAAAACAACCACAAACAGATGCAAAACGCCTACAAGGAGACACAAGGAGACACTGAACGACTTCAAGGACACAGAAAACCACCACAAAGAGACACAAAATGACTACAAGGAGACACAAAGTGACCACAAAGAGACACAATACAACTACAAGGAGACACAAGGAGACACTAAACGACTTCAAGAACACAGAAAACCACCACAAAGAGACACAAAACAACCTCAAGGAGACACAACATGACCATAAAAAGGTGCATAACGACTACAAAGACATGGAAAAACCACCATGAAGTCTGTGGGCCCTCACATATCTGTGCCCAGGGTCCCATCGTCTCATAATCTGCCTGCACAGATTTCACAAACACAAGAACCAACAAAACTGCAGGGCCAATAAATATTAATGATGTGTTTCTGTTTAAGGCGCCTCCTCTAACATTTACCGTAAGAAACAAATGCACTGTCAGTTGTTAATGGAGAGTTATGTGTTTGACACTAATCACTGCTCTTCGACCCATCTGGAGACGACGGAGAAGGCAATTGATTATCTCTCAGTCTCACAGTAAATCTTTAGCAGAGAGGAGCGACTCGGCCGCTGCATCATGAGCCAAAAACAGATCTGTGTAGGGAAAAAAAAAAACACGCAGCCCAAATGAACCAGCGTTTCCTTGAAGCACTGCTCTAAACGTTGAAACAGCTGTGCTAATTGCTGATCTTGACAACACCCGGATGGAGCATATCTGTGCTCTACTGCACCGCAAACCTCTGATTCCTCTTTTTTTTGGCTGCTATGCTAATATATCCGGCTCCATTGCTCCCAGCTGCAGGGAGAGGCGAGTTGTAACTTGTGACGGGGGCTAATCTCTGCGGACGGACCGGAGCACGGCCCAATCAGCAGGGGTAGCAGGCAGAAAATGAGAACACCAAACAGAGCAGCTCCCTCAGCTCCTCCTGGTTTCAAGTGGAGCTCCTGTGTGTTAAGCTGTGCGAACACACGTCAGCATCACCTGCAACACAGGCGTCAAGTCACTCTGCTTTTGTTGTACGTTTGAGCGATGCTGAGTGACGGCTCGGGGAATATAAAACTCTTACTCAAACACTTCAACATGTTGTTCACTCTTTTCTATCTTTAGCTGCAGACTGTGGAAACTGAGCATTATTCTCTACATTAATCCATTTATTGTCTTTAAAATGTCACGAAATGGAGGACGATGTCCCACCAGACCCATTAATGTTTGTGTTAGGAGTTCGGATCAGAGGTTTACACTGAGGATTGCTGAGTGCCAAGAAAATGATAAGAGTGTACAGGGAAGACGCAAGACTCAAAATGGTTTAAGGAATGACGGCAAGTCTGCAACTGAAAATGGACACTTCTACAAAGTTGGACTGGAGTTACACCATATTTGGGGATCTACTCAACTACCAGTCCAGAACACAAGGATATTTAGTTTACTATCATCAAGTAAAACTAGCATCAAGTCACCACACTTTCAACTTATCGTTGCAGCTGTGAAAGGGATGTTTTGAACCTAGATTTCAGTAGCCTGGGTGAACCCATGCTGCCCTGCAAGCAATTTGGGTTTCGCTCTGTAGGTCAGCGTGGAAAGGTAGACAGATTTTTCTTCAAATTCTCCTCCTGAGGTAGGGCTCCAATCAAAAACGGGAGGCGGGCTTGAGACGATGACAACAGCGTAGAGGCACAACGCTGGCAACACTGACAAGATTTACCAGACTCCTGATCGACCATCACTCCGATTAATTTTAATCTTTCCAAGATTTCTTCTTATCAAAAATGTTGGTCGAGTGGCTGTACATGCCAGTAAAAATCGCTGGACGCCATTTCACCAGGCGCATTTCAAAACAAGTACCACTTCTCGATCTGACTCCTAGGACAATAAACTGACTGCACATCCCATGACCCTTTCCATCGCTCTGCATGCGTCATCGCGTCATTGGTCTGATTGGATGTAAGTTTGTCCAATAGTGCACATAGCGTTTGGATCGACAGCGTTTGGATCGACAGCCATTTGTCCCACCTCAAGAACGAGGAAATGAGTGAGCGCTTCCCAGACCAAAGTTCAATCTCAAATGAGATTGACACTGTCTGGCAGTAGCCAGGCTAAGATTTCAGTTTACTACTCACAGCAGTCTTTATCTGTTACTGCAAACGTCATCACCAACAGTCGTAGCTTCTTTTTCTGTTGGTTAAAGAGACAGTTCACCACCAAATCAAAAATATATATTTGAGCTGCCCATGTATAAAGGGTACATCCTTGACCGCAAGCTTGATTCCGATCTAAAAAATAATCTTTAAAAGAAAAAACTACGTATTTCCCTCTTACCTGCAGTGCTGTTTATCAGTCTAGATTGTTTTGGTGTGAGTTTCCAAGTGTTAAAGATATCAGCCGTAGAGCTGTCTGCCTTCTCTCGAAAACAATGGAACTAGATGGCACTCAGGTTGTGGTGCTCAAAGCACCAAAAAAAAAACACTTGAAAACCACAACAGCAATGTCTCTTTCCAGAAATCATGTCCTGGTCACTCAAGATACTAAACCGACCTTGTTGTGAGCAGTTTCATGTAGGAACTATTTTCCTTCTAGACACTACACCTGCCAACTGTATTAAAAAAAAAAAAAAAAATCGATACAGCATAGTATCACAATATTTTTGTAAGGCAATATCGTATCGTCACACAGTGCCAAGTATTCATATTTTTATAATATAAGCTATTAATATGATAACTACAAAATAAACTTTAGGAAGCCTACTAGAACAATATAATCGATCGCTTTTTCAGTCCACTAGACACATGTTGCTGCAAAAGAAAATGGCTGAAGTGAGATGACCAGACTGAAAACTTTATCTCATTAGATGAAACAGATGTTGACAAAGTTTTTCCTGTGGGGACATTATTTACAGTTGAAAAAAGGTAATAAATTGCAATATATTTTATCGCAATACTCAGCGTATCACAACATATTTAAAATCGCAATAATATCGTATCGTGACATAAGTATCATGATAATATCGTATCGTGGATCCTCTGGTGATTCCCACCCCTAATCATCATGTCAACACATTCTCACTCCAACCTCGCCACATACCGATGTTTGGTCATGGACTTTCAATGTCCAGATACGATGTGAAAGGTACCCTGAATGCATTGGTTGTTGACGTTCTGGGACACCGTGTCAAGGTCTGCCTGTTACAGGCACTGTCGTCTTTCAAAATACACTTCCGTTTTCACAGGAAATTAACTGTTTACATACAGTCTCTTTCAAAATAAATGCACTCATCGGTACAACAATGCAAATTGACGTTTTTTTTCTTCAACAACAAACACACGTCATTGGGTTTAGGCAACAAAAACATGGTTACGTTTAGGAAAAATGAACAGGCTTTGGCTTTAGAATCTTACGGGATGCAAACACCGCTCTCTGGGGTGAAAGTTGGTGTTTGTGTGACCCACCCGCCACACTCTTCACTTTCACCACCTCAACTTTCATCCTTGTCCTGCCACCTTTCCCTCTGATGCCGCCAGGCACTGTTAAACTGTAACGACAACCAGCCGCGTATCATGCCGACATTAAAGGACGCCTTCTTCCATTCGTTTCTGAAGCTGTAAGTCACTGCCCAAGCACCAGATTTCGACGACTTCAGAGTGAGACCAGGTTCACCGTGCAGAAGGAAGCGTGCATCTACTGCTAGCTCACCTCGCTCCACTGAGCTAGCTAATGTTACAGCTCAGCCAAAGAGGACGACGTTAACGTTTACATATCGTGTTGTCACAAGCATGAGTCTCTCGTCTGTGAGTATATTCAGGTAGTTCCTACATGAAACAGCTCACAACACGGTCTGTGGATCATCTTGAGTAACCAGGTCATCATTTCTGTAAAGAGACACTGCTGTTGAGTTTTTTAAATCTGTTTTTTGGGTGCTTTGAGCACCACAAGCTGAGTGCCAACTCCATTATACTGGACATCTCTACAGCCGATATCTCCAACACTCAGCAACTCACACCAAAACATCTAGATTGATAGTAATTAGTGCTACGTGTGAGAGGCAAATATGTGTTTTTGATTTGGGGGTAAACTGTCCCTTTAAGAAGCTTCACAATAATTTGCACTGTCGAAAAGGTTTGGGGTTCGAATCCTTTTGCTCATTTGGGTCTTTCTGAATGGGTTTATGCTCTCCTCCTGCATGTCTAAATGCTCCAGCCCAGCACAGGTGTAGAAAACGAACTGAAGGATGGCTTGTATGGGAACATAACCAACACTGAATCACCACAACACAGAAATAGAAAAGTAATCTTTGTCAGGGATGAATGGATGGTTGCATTCACAAGCAACAGCAAAGAGCAAAAAGCAGAACAAACCTGTCAGAAGGGTTGGTTTGATCGCCGTACGCTCCTTTAAAGAGGAGCTGTTAGACTGAATGTCAGGGTAAAGATGTTGCTCTTGTTGCAGCCTGATACGGGCTAATTAAGAGACTTAAAGTGTGTCAGGCTTTCAATCACAAACCATAAATCATATTTTCGAAATAAAAGAGGGCTGTCAGTGCTCCTGCAGGTTTGCAACAGTCTCTCCTCACTGCTCCCCTCGCTGCCACCCGCCTCATGTGGGCTGGATGCATAAATAGCTCAGAAACTGCCTGAGCTGCAATCATGGCTGCCACGGGGACAAGACATCAGACATGCCAATTTGTACCCACCTCCAAACATGAAACAGACAACAAATCAGTGCCATATCAGGCTCCAGCAGCTTCCTCCTCACTCCTCTTTCAAACAACAATTAAGGGACACTCATAAAAGCACACAATGTCCCTCTCTGGGTAAAGTCGTTTCAGCACCACTGACATGAAGCACCGCAAAGCAACACCACAGAGGAAAAGCAAGGGAGGAAAAAAAACTGCTCATCACTCTTTCTCCATCATATTCTCCCCGCTGGGTTTCTACAAGGTCATTTTGGCGCACGACGCAGGAGAGGGCACCCAGCAACACTGAGATTCTCCCCGAGATTTCCCTCATATTCTGCAAATTCAATGCAACACAGAAGCAGGACAACTTTCTATAATCTCAGAAAAAGTGGTGTTAGAGCAGAAGTGGAGATAAATGACCGTGTGCTGAGGAGAGAAGGCGGAACAGGCGATGGAGAGGGGGCAAGGGCATCGGTGCCAAAACCATTACCAATGTGACAAAACTGGATCGATGACAGGAAAGCTGCTTATTTGAGCTGTTTAATGATATTAAAACATAACCCTCGTCACCTCCTACCCTTCCCTCCCTGCCTCCTTGTCCTCAGAGTGAATCCTCTGCGCTGGGATGGATGATGATATCGCTCTTAACGCACAAGACCTCCCGGCAAGAGCACGAACCAAGGGCGCGTTTTGCCAAAATCCGCTGTTAGAAATCTTTAAATATTGTTTGAATGCAACATTTTAAAAGAGCAGCATCAATTTTATCATACATAAATCGACTTATTCTTTGCTTCCCCTCGGGTGCAGGTTTAGGGGTCATCGCGTAGCGCAGCGCGGCCCTTCAACGCGTTTTTATTGATAAATAAATGTCGATTTGTATCATAAACACATGCAAATCTCTGATATCATGCACATGGATGCAGCCTCAAACACGGCGGCAATTGAGGCAATTAGAGGTTATTAAAGCACTGAAAGGAAATTAAGATTAAACAGCAGATTTAAGGAGGATTGTAAATTTTCTTACCTTTGTAGAGGGAAGGTCAGCGCGTTTAAGGGTGACCGGGATTCGCTGTTTTTTCCGTGCAGGGAGTCACCCCGAGTACCTGAAGCAAAAAGGTCCTGTGTGCCCCTGTGATGTGCGCTGACGTAGCAGAGAGAGCTGCACCCTCCTCCCCCCTCCGCCCCCTTCACTTACTACACAACATCCCTCTTGGATGGAGACACCGCCCCTCCTCCACCTCCTCCTCCTGCACTCCCATCCCTCCTCCAGCAGACACCATTCCTCTCAGGAAGAGCAGGGGGGTTTGCGTGAAACCTGAGACTCTGATTTATGTTTCCTCCTGTGTGATTCAGTCGTCAGTGGGTTTAAATTGTAAAAGGTCACACTTTATAAGGGACATACACACACACACACGGCTGGAATCAGAGGGACAGTGCGCTCCACACGCTCCTGCTCAGTGTGTCTCGGTTAGACTGTGATGTGCTCCATATGCACCAAAGGGTTGGTGCAATGAACTGTGCAAGACGAGCCTCTCCCTGCACGTGCTTGGGCTCGTGCCTATAATTGGCCATGTTAAGAAGAAAAAAATCACAAGGATGCCCCTGGTGGAAACAACTGAAATCATCTTCTATTAATTTCAAAGTACCTCACACAAATATTTTTAGTGATACTGGAACCATCAGACAACAGATGAGCCTGTAGGTCAGCTATAAAGTCTAATAATTAGCTGTGAAACTAATGTTTAAATTAATCATGTTTCTTAAAGCTGGCACACACTTTACATTTTAAAAAATCTACAGCAAAGTTCATCTAAATGCAGGATTTAATTCAAAAGTTGAACATCTAGCTCAGTGGTTCCAGACCTTTTTCTTGAGGGAGCCATATTTTTGTACACTTTGGTGCCCCCTGTACTCGTTACACATGCCTGTACTCGCCATACATATTTTAAACATTTTTTTATACTAATTTATTTATTTATTTTTTACATATTTCTTTGCAAAGATTTGTTTGTATTAACAGATGCTTAAATTACAGTGCAGGAGCACTTCCAGAAATGTGTCAGGCTTTCATTAGTGCGTTTAAAAGTAGTAATTTAAAAACACAAAGTAAAAGTAAACAGACAAAGATACTTAAGAAAGAAAGAAAAACAATATTTAAATTAAATATAAAGATACTATTTACACATTCTGCAGACACAGAGCAACATTTGGAGTTGTGTCTTTGGCCACCTGATGAATTTAAGTCCAATATTCACTCTCTTTTAGCTCTGTTTTGGTCTCCACCAGCGACTCAGGAAACACCTGGCGTTTTAGCTGCTGAATGTTCCACCATGTTCACCACCTAGTCATTGAATTAGTCTGCCATTTGATGCCTGTCAAGTGTCGCACAATTAAAAAAAAAAACAGACTTAAACATACCATAAATTCGGACTGTAAATGTTTTAAAATTGTAAAAGGACAGAAACAGAAACTGAGATAAAAGAGAAGAAGCCATGAATAAAAAACAGTGACAGCAACTTCTAAATGTATGAGACAACATTAAAAAAAACCAGTGAATCCTCATTCATTCCTCCTGGAAATAAACATATATGCTCGTCTCTTTCCTTTAAGGAAATTAACATCTCTGATTAGTCTTAAACCTTCATTCATGTAACACCTCCATTTTCACTCACATCTCTGTCATCACTCCAGCTGCTGTCTGATTGTCGTCACATCAGTTGAGGTCTTTCATGTGGCTTCAGGCTTTCAGCTGCTTTTGTCTCTTTGGTCCATCTATTGATCAGCTGGCCTGAAAGGCCTGCTATCTGCAGAGTCTCCATCTGTCCGGCTCAGTGTGATTGTGAAGAGAGATGACACAGTGTGAGAGTGACAGAGTGACATTATTGATGGGGGGGGAGCTTAGTTTGCTTTACCATACGATTGTAATGTTTTATTGGTGTCGTTTACTGGAATATGGAGTCTTTACAGAGCTGCAGAAAGTATGATGAAGACATCTCATGTGTATGTGAATTCCTGCAATGATATTACAAAGGGTTTTAATTGGTTTTAAATGAAATATTCAAAGATTTCAGTGAGTTTAAACACTTTAAGGTGTTAAATGACATCTATCAATTTAAATTTCAGGGTAAATTTCTGATTCGTTTGATGGTGTGTACCTTGTATTCATGTTGACATTACTGTGTCTCCATATTCAGTGTGCTAACATGCTTACCATGACAATGCTAACATGTTTAGAAGGCTAAATGTTAGCTACACGTGTTAGCATAGCCATATGTACATATTAATTTATGTAATGTTTATCATGGTAATGATCATAGTTTGGTGTGTTAGCATGCTGACATTTACATTTACATGTACAGCTGCAGCTGATGGTGATCTCATTTGCAGATTTGGTCATTAAAAAAATACCGTGGTGGTTGGTAAAGTAGCCACAACATGCTCTCCCCTCCAGAGTCCTCTCCGAATCTGACACCAGGTGTTAGGAGCAACAAACCTCTCGAAAACTGTTCCCAGGCTCCTATGTTCCCAAGGTCCTATGTTCCTATAGGGTCTTATGTTCCCAGCATCCTATGTTCACAGGGTTCTATGTTCTGGATGTAATGTTCCCAGGGTGCTATGTTTCATGTCCTATGTTGGGGTTCTATGTTCCCCAGCTCTATTAAGCGCCTAACCTAAATGCGATGTCCCCACAACTCTGTATTTTCTATGTGACATGGGCCAGAGTTTGGTAAGGAGACTATCATCATGACTCTGAGAGTCATTAAATTGGCCTTGATCAGTTTCAGGACTTCAGCGTGTGTAACTGACCCTTTTTTTGTCATCAGAGAACTAATCATGATGTGACACACACTGTAGGACAGAGAAAGAGGAGAAGCGAAGATGAGCAACACCTCTCCATCTTTGCCGTGGAACCTGTTGGTAATGTGACAGAGCAGATGAACACAGCTGCACACGTTTCCCTGCAGCAGCCGGCAGCTGGCCTGGCTGAAGCCCTGACACACCACGTTATCATCTCCGCAGACCAAAATATACCTCCAGAGACAAACTTGCAGCTCTGCACTTTGTCTGTGTGTCTGCAGCTGTCGACTCTTAATTGTTTTTTAATTGTGTCCTCTTTGGCTTAACAAAAGGCAGGGTCACGCCTGGTTGACACACAATTTAATTTCTAAACAAGATCAGATTTCCTGGACACAATGATGCAGTCAGGGCCGGTTTAATGATGTGCCTCCGCCAGCTCTTATCTGCTGCTGTAAATGTAACGTAATGAATCACGGCTGCAAACAGAGGCTTTATGTAAAACTGCACAAGTACATACTGAGCAATGAACTGACCTTTCGTCCATTATTTAAATCTCGCAGTATTAACTGTAATGTATGACTCATTAATCTCCATGAGGCGTTTAATGTCAGTAGGACCTCCAAACTGACAGTGATGCTCTCAGTCTTTTGTGAACTTGTAGGAAATAGACGACTGTGGTGAACAGTGCTAATAATGTGATTAATGATTCTCCATTAATTATATAAATATGCTTCTTGTCATTAAGGGAGACAAATGGTGAAATATTTGTGTCCTTTGAGGTTGTAGTTTGGTTTTATGGCAAGTACTTGTCGCCATCTGGTGGTCACTTGAGGTGATGCTTACAGTTTGAAATGAAATTGGTCAAACATTCAGTCCGCCTAAAGAACTCCTTCTGCACACTATCAAAGTACATGATTTGAAGACAAACATAAAGACTGGAATACTACTATCTAAGTCCCAGAGTTTTCATATTTTAAAAACTCAAATCAGAAACCAAAAGGTAAAAACACAACCCAGTTTTAGAGCTTTAACCCTACACTGACAGGGAGCACCAGGACAAACTGTGTTTTATTATTGTAACCTATATTCAGATCTGCTGCAGACATTAAATATGATATAAGAATATGTACGTAAAGGTCAAAATGAACTCATTACAGAGCAGTAAATGCCTTTTGGAACGTTAAAGCAGTATCACTAAACCCACATTAAATTAATTTAATTAAGTAAAAAGAGGACACATGAGATAAAAAAATAAATAAAAAGAGAGAGAGCTAAATTTAAAGGGATACCATAAGATGTGTTCAGCAGGCCTACTACTGATGTGAGTGGGTGGACATAATACTAGAAGCTTATTCAAAGATTAAAGGACTTATTGTTGTCATTATACAATACAGGATTGCATAGTAAAATGTAGATGTAGCCTCCTCCACACTATACACACATATGAATTACAGGTTTCAGGTCTCTGCTGCCTGAGCAGCTCATCTTTAGGGGCCATCTTCCTGATGTATCCCTGGATCTCGGTTGTTTTGTACTCGACAGTGGCCCTGACGCTCACAGTGCTCAGCCCCCCTGATTGCGCTTAGTGTACAGTCTGAGGGTGCTTGATGAGACTGGGATGAAACATTGCTTCCTTGTCTTGATATCAGTGGCCTCTATTTCCTCCTTCGGCCAGCTTATTATATCAGTAGGGTATCTGATGACTGGCAGGGCGTACGTGTTGATGGCTCAGACCTTCTTCCTTCAGTTTAGCTGACTTTTCAGGACCTGCCGTACTCTGTGTAGGTATGTGGCTGTGGCTGACTTCCTTGCAGCCTCCTCATGGTTCCCATTTGCCTGCTGGACCCTAAGGTATTTGTAGCTGTCCTGAAATCTGCAGTGCTGATCTTTGGTAGTTCAGCCCTCTCAGTTCTGATCATCTTCCCTCTCTTGGACACCATCCGATCACACTTATCTCATCCGAATGACATTGCGATGTCACTGCTGTAGATCCTGGTGAGGTGGATCAGTGAGTCGATGTTTTGCTCACACCTGGCATACAGCTTGATGTCATCCACGTAGAGGAGGTCACTGATGGTTGCTCTACTTTGGAACCGGTACCCGTAGCCACTCTTTGTGATGAGTTGGCTGAGGGGGTTCAGGCCATCTGCATTGCATCACCTTGGTATATGCCGCACTTGGTAGTTGCTTTGACACACATTTCCGAGCATTCCAATATCCTCTGGTAAATGCTTCAGCTTTGAGACTCAGAGACTCACTGCAAAGATACATATTTGGGACATCTCCCACTGTCTAATGAGTTGAACAACTTGTCATTTACTTTCCAGAGGAGGTTACTTTGTGATATTCAGGAGATTAGAAGTGAAATGTTTTCTGTGTATAGACAAAAATGGTCTGTTGACATATGGTATAAACCAAATCTACGAACTTATTGTCTCATAAAGTGTGGAACAGTGTGGAACCTTACATGATGTACAACGTAAACAAAAGACAAAGATTCCTGTGTGCACAGTTGCACTCAGGAATGTTACCAATTAGCCGTAGAGACAGGAAGGAAGGAAGAGGAGGACATAATTTGTTTGCTGTGTAATTTAGGTGAAGTTGAGAATGAGGTTCACTTCGTGTTTTACTGTCCTGTATATGAAGACACACAGGATGTACTTTTTAGTAAAATGACCTCTGTCTGTGTTTCTTTTGGCTGGATGATCATGAAAAATGAAAAGAAAGGGAACCTTTTTGTGACTGAAGTTCTTCCCCAGGCCTGGGATAGAGGGCAGAGTCGTCTGTTTCTGGACTGAGCAGTAATATAACATGTTCTTTGGATTGTTACTGCAACACCACTGTAATGGTGTTGTGTAAACACATGAACACATGAGGGCTGGGCACATGTGAGAATATACTGAAGTCAACAGGCTTATATATGGGACAGGACTTTAATTCCTTTCATGCAAAACTGCTACATCTATCACCACTGCTATTATTTGTCGATAAACATGATGTCCGCTTGGTTAGCCATCACCAGTCTGTCAGTCTGGATCTGGAAGTCCCCCAGGATCTTAGCTCGGTCATTCTCAACCACCTTAGGAGGAGTCTTCCATTCTGACCCTGGGATTTCCAGACCATACTCAGTGCAGATGTTCCTGTACACTATGCCAGACACTTGGTTATGGCGTTCCATGTAGGCTCTTCCTGCCTGCATCTTACACCCTGCTATTATGCCCTGAACTCTCTCAGCCTGCACCTGAGGTCCTGTCTGCTGCGGTAGACCCCTGCTTCTATTGATCTTGTTCCAAGTGCCGGCTCCTGTGCTGCCACTTCTTCAATTTGTATATATATATATATATATATATATACATATATATATATATACACACCGATCAGCCATAATATTGA
Source organism: Cephalopholis sonnerati (assembly GCA_019142605.1). Taxonomy (NCBI): domain Eukaryota; kingdom Metazoa; phylum Chordata; class Actinopteri; order Perciformes; family Serranidae; genus Cephalopholis; species Cephalopholis sonnerati. The sequence continues at coordinate 36,212,130 of JAGQAX010000008.1, forward strand.
TCATTTCATTACAGTATAATGTTCTGCAGGGAAACCTTTGGTCTCACATTCCTGTGGATGCCTCTTTAAGCAATCGACCCACCTAAACATTGTCATAGACCAAGTGCCCCCACCCATTGCAACAGTACCCCTGATGACAGTAGCCCCTGAGCACCATGCCCAGCTGCAGAACCTGCTCAGGAATGACCGAAGGAACGTGACAAAGAGCCTTAGGCACCAATCTAGCTTTCAAATTCCCCAGATCCCAATCTGATCAAGCATCTGTGGGGCAAACTGGTACCCCAGAGGTACTTTGTCTAAGCCTCGGCAGGTCAGAGGCGAGTACGATCTGCGGTGGAGCCTCTGATCTGTCGAGGCATGGACACAGGACCTCTGGGGGTGTGTTGTGTTGTCTGGCATCAAGGCGTTGTCAACAGATCCTTTAAGTCCTGTGGGTTGCGAGGCAAGGTACCGGCATGCCCAATGGATGTTCGATCGGACTGGGATCTGGGGTATTTGGAGACCAGGTTGATGCCTTGAGCTCTTAGTCACGTCCCCTGGGCCATTCCTGAGAGGTTTATGTGGTGTGGCATGGTGCATTGTCCTGCCTGGGGGGGCGCACGTCCATCAGGGAGTGTCATTGGTTTATAATGGTGTTTGGGATGGTGGCAAGTGGCATCTACTTGAATGCCAGGATCAAAGGTTCCTCAGAAGAACATTGCACTGTAACAAAATGATCAGTGTTATTCACTTCACCAACTAGTGGTTTTAATGTTTTGCATAGTCGGTGTAAAACACCAAGCGTTTGGACAGGCTGATTAAAAAAGCCGGCTCAGTGCTCGGCAGGAGACTGGACCCACTAAGAGCTGTGGTGGAGAGCGGCACGTTGAACAAACTGAAAGCTATCATGGACAACAGCAGACACCCTCTCCACAGCCTCCTGGAGCGACAGAGGAGCAGCTGCAGCAGTCGGCTCGTCTCACTGCGTTGCAGAGCAGAGCGTTTCAGGAGATCCTTCGTCCCCACCCTGTTTAACACCTCCTGAATCCAGTCACACACACATTTACACACATCACATTGGCCACAACTGAACTGGACTGTGAAATGTACAATTTTATTTTAATTTAATCTCTATGTGTGCACTTATTTTAATGTATTTTATTTTGTTTTTTGTCTTTTATGAGCTGCTGGACAGCTGAATTTCCCCTCAGGGATAAGTTAAGTTCTTTCTATTCTGTTCTATATACATAAAGTTTATCAGTACAACATTGCTTTAAAATATGTGGTTTAATAAGATAATTAAATAAAATTGGACTTTTTTGTTTTAATAAAAACACATAATATGAGTATCCCGATTACAGACGCTTGATGGTGCAATTAAACAATTAAAGGCATTTTATTTATGGGAAAAAGACTGTTCATGAAATGTTGAACTGACACATATTCATATTCAGATCACATCCCTACATCTGCATTGGCGAATAATTGAAATCTAGATGTGCTGTTTGAGTTATTCTTGTGATTTTCCTGTAGTGGTGAACATGTAAGGTTTCTCTGGTGATACATGAACTCTTCATGTTTAACCCTCATCAGTATCTGGAGGCCATTTCACCCTGCTGCTCCTCTCTGAGCTCATTGGCGAGGTCTGCTGTTTCTGTCTCTGATTGCTGCAAATCAAACACCTCAGCTGCGCCTCAGTGCGTCCACTGCGCGCTGCTGCTGCTGCTGAGGAGGAGGAGGAGGAGGAGGAGGAGGAAGAGGAGACACGACGGGAGCAGAAACCATCGACTCCAACACGCACACGCACAGAGAGACAGAGAGGGACGAGAGGAGCGCTTTGTTTACCTCCATTCAGATGCCAGCGGATGATGATGATGATGGCACATCCTCTTCATTCGCACATTTGAACACGCAGCGTGGGAGGGGGGTGGCGCAGCAGCGTTTTTTCTCTTGTTTTGTTCCGATTTAAAGACAACACACACTCTGTGGTGTCGTGCTATAAAAATATGACGCTCACCAGAAACCAGGTCGATGATATTTGGATGTTACCATGAGAGGAACCGGCATGGATCTGCTGTGGAGGATCTTAGCAGGCGCTCAGCTTCGACTGCTTTAAAGATTCATCGTCGTCAAAGTGAGTGATCAGCCTGTATTTAACCGGATATATCAGCCCTATATGTGTGTGTGTCCATCAGACAGGACTGTACTGGGCATCTTAATGTGTATTTCTCTCATATTTGCTTGTATATTTTAAACAATCTGTGTAATCTCCCTGCTCAGTGACTGAGTACAGATTTCATGTGTGAAACATTAAATGTCAGTCCAGGCTGTGATGAATCAGACACAAATAGATTTTAAGAGGAAATATCGTCCTGCACTTCTCAGTTGTTATGACAACAGGTTTTCTGACTCATAATTTGCTCTCATATTTTCCAGCTTTGCCTCAACTGAAGGCCAGTTTATGTTAGACAATCTGAAATCACCATAAATCCTAATGTGTCCAGATCAATCAGAGGAATCCTCATTCACATTTTAAGCCCATGTTTAATGAGGCGTCAGACAATATGAGGGTGCCATAATTATCCGCTGCGCCCATTAATGAGCTGCAGGTAGTAACACACTGTACCTGAATCCAAGTGTGACCCAGAACATGCAGGCTAAAGACAGATGAATGTCAGCAGGCACACCTCCACAGTTTGAATTATGGAGCAATAGGCCCAGCTCCACCCTAACTGGGATCACCTCAGGTCTTGTTTTACCAGTTATTTTTTCCCTGGAACAAATCTGTGCACCAGCATTAAATCTGTTTTTATTGTGAGCACCGGTAAAGCCTGTGTCTCAAGTACACCTGCTGTCTCATGTTCGTAACATGGTTTGGTGTAGTGTGTACAGTTTTCTGTTCTGATTTATTAATCATTTAAAGTCATTTCTCAAATAAAGATATCAGAAATGTTCTTGTTCTAGCGTCATAATGTGAGGATTTTGTCCTTTTTTGTTTTATATCACTTTAAATTGAATTTATTTGGACAAATAAAGACGTCAGTTTGGACTGTGAGAGACATTCGTCACCATTTTTTGGCACTTTACAGAAACAGTGACTTCATTAATCAAGAAAATTAATCAGTAAGCCCTGGTTGGGCTTTTGTACTTTACATGCCAAGCAAATCTGTTTAAAGGTCCAGTATGTAAGATTTAGGGAGATCTAGTGGCATCTAGTGGTGAGGACTGCAGATTGCAACCAGGTAAAACTTCCCCTGGTCAGAATTCGTTTATTGTTCATTGTTAATTGTTAATTGTTGAATGAAGAGAGGTGTCTTAATCTCCAAAACAAATGGACCAGGTGATGAAAACTGGTTGAAGAAATTAAAAAAAAAAAAAAAAGAATGAAGCTGTTTCATGTAAAAAAATAAAAAAAAAATCTGTGTTTCTCTGACGATATTTATCCACAGAGATCTTTTCCTCTCCAAAACAAACCGACCAGGCGTATCATTCATAAAACAGTGCCTACGATACTAAAAATGTACAAATGGACAAAAGCCAAAAATGGCATGTGCCAAAAAATATCCGACAATATCTACAGTCACTCCCACCTCACTATCTGCATTGCCAATTTCCTGTCTCAAAAATGTTCGTAAGCATGGGTCAAAGTTTCTCCTATCAAGTCTGTTGTTATCGATCGCAACTTTTGCATGGGAAGTGGCGTACGCTTCTTTCAGGCCTCGTTTTGTGCACACACAATGTTTATAAATGAGACCCTAGGTGATAAAAAAAAAATTAAATACGCTGAATAAAACAGTTTCACATTAAAAAAAAAAAGTTTTTCTGACATTCTAGTTGCAGGGGGTCTGCAAACGACTAACAATGGCTGACATGAAAACACCAATGTCCCTGTCTAGAGCCAGTGTTTGGTTTGGCTGCTCTTGGCTACTGCAGAAACATAGCAGTGCAACATGGCGACTTCCACACATGAGAAGCTGCTCCCTTTGTAGATGTGAATGGTACTTATTTTCAGGTGATCATACACTAGAGTAGACAAACTTATTATGTCCTGTTTCTGCCAATATGTCCCCCTAAATCCTACACACTGGATGTTTAAAGAGGAGCAGCATGGAATAAAGTGGTACCCACAAATGTACTGCCAGAAAGTCAGGAGACAGTATAAAGAGCGACGCAGTCCATGGAGGGAGTAAACTTTGGTGGATGAATGAGGTCAAGCACAGGACTTTCACACTGGAGACTGGTGTTTGTGTTCTGCCTGAGTCAGTGTTGGCTTATCATTTTTGGACTTAGCTGACTTATTGTTTTTTAGTTTTAGGATGTATAAAACTGCAGATTGCAAACTTGTGCAGAATAGCTGAAGAGACGTGTTTGTGTTAACGTCATATTTCGACATTGCTAGGATGCCCGGGAATATACGCCCAGGTGTACATGGCCACATTGGCTGTGTACACATGTGGGCACAAAAAGCATATGCCATTTTTTTCTATTAATTGATTTATAGTTTAAGAAAAAATGCCCATCACGATCTGTCAGAGCCGATGATGAGGTCGTTAAGGGTCATGCCTTGTCCGACTAACAGTCCAAAACAAAAAGGTTTTCAATTTAAAATGATATAAAACAGGGAAAATCAGACGATGTTGAAATTTAGAAGCTGGAAGCAGCTGTTTTTACTTAAACAATGCCAAAAATTTAGCTATTACTGAATTTTTTGTAAGTCAATCGTCTATTCATTTAGTCCTAACTTTAACATCCTTAACATCCTGACTGCCCTCCTTCTTCCCTCTCAGGTCTCCCACCAAGCAGGGCTCCAGCCAGGCCGGCAGCTTGGAGAGCAGCTCCCTGACCGGCTCCCTGTCGCTGGGCCCCGACCTGCCGCACTGCCAGTGCTGCATCACCTACGAGGCCCGCCTGAAGCGCCTCTCCTGCGGACACCTCTACTGCGACCCCTGCTGCGACCAGATCGTCAACCTGGCCTTCGAGGACATCGAGGGCCTGTCCGACTACCCCTGCCCCATGTGCAAGTCCATCCGGCAGCTGGGAGGCCTCGGCCCGTCCTCCTCCGGGTACTTCTACGGGCCGGACGGCATCCTGCAGCAGGAGCACGGGAGTCGGTGGGGGTAAAGTCGAAGCTCTAGAGGAATGTTGGACTTGAATCTTTTGGTTTCTTCAGCTATGACCTGGTTGAGTTTGAATGCACTGCCACTGCCATGAGAGCGACGTGTCGTCATGGACTACAGCTAACGGCCACTTTATTTTATTCTGTCTCTCTTTGCTCTGTCGTCTGTGGTGATCAGGTGAAACATGTCAGAATGCATGACTACCATTGGTTTAAAGTGCCAAAATGCATCTCAAGACATGGATGAAAACTTGCACGCCATCATAACAAATGTGAAAGGTCTCTTAGATTTCGGTTCGTGTGGTTAAACAACATAATGAGCCAAAAAACACCTCATTCATGTTTCAGACAGCATGCAGGTTCTCTGCCTACTTCTGTATAAAAACACTGAGTTTTATCCCGCTGAACATAACGTTGGAAACCACAGAGACCAAACCAGAGTTTTACATGACTTAACTGTGCAGTAGATATTTTGTATATTCAGCATTTCCTGTCAGGCGAGTTCTTACTTTGTACATTTCCTGTGAAAGTATCGAGCATTTTGCACATGATTCTCAAATTGTTTTATCCTGACTATAGCATATCATGCAATACGGTTGGATTTTAAATTAACATGTACAGTGCCATGCTACTTTTTAAGTGTTCCAGATCATATGTAAATATTTATTTTGTTAAAAAATAAAGTTTGTGAGCTGTGTATGAGGATGGATTATTATTTCTGTGGCACAGATTGTGGACGCCGTGGAGAGTTTATGAACTGATAACACTTTTTATTTATCAGGATCAAAACATGCTGATACAAAAAATATGTACATCTGGCAAATTTAAGTGATGTTCGTACCAAAAAAGACATTAAATTATACACAGACAGGTGCAGCAGAAGATTAAATTAGATTTTCAATGTGACAGGACAAAGATGACCCTTTTTTTTTTTCCTCCACAGAACAAGCGAATGCGTTGGCATCACACCTGGAAAGCTCTGAAACTGTAGCTGATATCAATGTGCCTGGATATTAATGTGATGAATATTTACAACAATTTAATAATTCATACAGCTATCAAGTGAGGTACCTTTTGACAGAGAGAAGGTCGACATCACTCACACATCTGACAACTGCTATCCTGCCTAAAATTTGGAAAAACATGCTTTTTAAATGCGTAATAATTTCATCCGTCCGTGGGAGTGACGCTGGTGCATCTACTCGACACCCACATCATGCGAACGACAACCTGTTTGGATTTAAAGGCGCAGGACCGCATACTTCCCTCTGTTTTTTAAATACAGTCAGACAATCCCAAGTCCTTGACCTAAATGCTGGCTGCATACTAATACACCTCCAGGCTGGAACAAAAAAAGAGAGATAACATGAAAAGTAAACACAGAGAGAAATCAGCTTCCCTTTGCTTCCAACACTGGTACCTTCACAAGGTACGACGATTCAAAGGCAGAATAACGCTTTTGTTTCAATTCCACCATGACATGATGGAGAAATTCTCAAAGTAATACTAAATTTGGTCAGAAACAAGTCAGCAATCACACGAATCTACATGTATGACATCAAGAATTGGACCGATAGAAGCCAAAAATACTTAAAAATAAAGAGTAAAGTTTAAGATTATATAACCAAAGCCCTGAAATGATGTCAGTCATGCAGGAACTGAATTAAACCGCAATAATGTGCAGTGACTTTAGCCACATCCGGGCTAACATAACACTCTGAATATAGGCCTCTCGCTGCTCCAAAGCACGCAAGTGGAGAGATATGAGAGCAGTACCAAAATAGCTCTCATGCCCTAAATTCCACATTAAAGTCAGCGGTCACAGCGCCTGCAGTTCAAAAAATGACGGTTTTCAAAAATGATCATCGTCCAAACATTGTTCTCTCTATTTGAAGCTGAGATCCAAAAGCTCAGGAATGAACAGGTGCTTTTGCACATTATCATGACAATAAAGGTCTAAAGAACGAGTTTAAAATAAAAAAGGCTTGTGGAGACGTGTTGTCAATGTCCATTCACTGCCATGTGTCCTTTCAAAGTGCCCTTAAGAACCACCTTATCACTCCACTATCTGTCCCCTTAAGGATAAGAAGCTAAAAATGGAAACTACAAGCTTTCTTTCTCTCGACATGACGTCTATAAAACGTGTCATGACAAGTTCTACTGCATTTTAAGATACTGTAAGATGTGCTTCTGAAGTTCTGTTTTATGTTACCAAGCATCTTCAGCCCTTTTTGTTTTAGATACAGCTCATAGGTGGAATATTGAACACTAGGATTTTCTTTACAAATATACAAAACAGTTGTCACATTATTTAATACAGTACAGAGGATAAGAAGCAGAGTCAGGAGCTCTTGCACTGATTATTATATTATACTGTTACTGATCACTGTGTTCCACCTTAATGTTTATTTAATCACCCTGTAGTCAATCAAATACGGTTCAACAGGAAACGTGCGTCAGGGTCTCCTCAGATACCAGTGAAGGATGTGTCAGTTTCATATGCAGGCAGGTGATTGGGTTATAGTACCCGGCTGTGGGGTCGAATGGTCTGTGTCATATATGAGAACAGTTGAGACGAGGACCAGACCTCAGGAAGGTATCGAGGACCCGTTGCTCTTAGGCAGCTTGGCGTTACTGGGTGCTGGGTAATAGCGCTGTTCAGGACGGGCCTCTGCTCCTGAAGAGTGCCCAAACAGGAAGGTGTGCTTGTTGCTGCTGCCATTGTCTTTGTGGCTGGGCCTGAAAGGTGGAGCCGAGGAGGGCGGAGGGCCCCTGGAGGTCTGGTGGTTGGAGGTAGGAGGGGTGGGCGCCGCCCTGGGCATCGTCGTGCTCTGAGGCCTCGACGCTGGGAAGAGGAAGGTGCCATTGTTGGTGTTTTGGTTCAGGTTGGTGTCAGGCCCGCCGGGGCTCGGACATCTTGGTGGGCGGGTTTGGATCCGTGCCGGTGGACACCTGTGCCAGCTTGTCTTTGAGCTGCTGCACTTCCTGGGCCAGCCGCTCCACAGGGTGGGGGTGGTTTGCGGAGATGGGGTGGGAGAACGCCTGAGGAGGGAAAACAACATGGTTAGTCACTGACTTTAAGGGATAGTTTGGATTTCTCTGAAGTGGGGCTGTGTGAAGTTCTTATCCATAGTCTACTTCTAGTAGATGTCAGTCTACATGCCCCCACTTTGGAGAAGCAGACAGGAGTACCAACACAGGAGCTAAGCAATGTACTGCTGTGGACAGGGTCAGCAATAAAACATACTAGCCCATTAAATCAAGGCCTGCCCCCCAAAGCAATTAACACCAGTCTAAGTGGACACTACACTGAGAACTTTTTCACCGCTTTACCTTGCGGTCAGACTGCCCTTTCCTTCGACACTACATTTTCTCAACTGTAGAACTTCTATATTTGTAAGCATCTCTCTCCATTCAGTGCCTCCGCAAACTTCTAGTTCTGTATACTCTAATTCATAAAGGCATTTCTTTACTGCTGTCATAATCACTTATAATTTTCTTGTATTTGTTGTCTCTTCCACAACCACAAATAAATCTGACCCAAACAGCTGACCTGCGGTGTAACACAGGGCATGGCACGGTTGCTCTTACGCGTAGGAATGGGGAAGTTCAACGGTTGAGAAAATGTTGTACAAAGAGAAAAGGCCATCTGACAGCAAGGTAAAGATGTAAAAATATTCTCAATTTAGTGTCCATTTAGAGTTCACAGCAGTACATTATTGCGCTTCTGTGTCAGCACTCCTGCCTGCTTCTCCAAACGGGGCACGCCAACCACCATGTCCTCAAGGTGATACACTGACTATGGATAAGTACCTCATACAACCCTCCTTCAAAAACTTAATACTAAGCATTAAATATTTTGCACCTCAGCACACCTACCAAATTATCATTAAAGAACAACTCTGGTGATTTTCTTTTTGTCAAACAATCCAGAATGAAGTCGAAAACAGTGAATTTAAACTATGTGTTTATTCAAAGCTTGATATGACTTATTCCTCTGTGCCATAGACCTCCATAGTTGTCCATGTCTTCATTACACTTCATCCTGATGCACTGTGTTAATCCACGGCTGAAAATAGTCCCCAACAAATTGCCTATTAACTCTTCTTTGAGCACCATTTGCCAAAAGATAGATAAAACAGCTTTAAAAAAGAACAACATACAGAATTTGTGACATGTTTTTAAAGATTTAAACGAGCGGCGACCTCCAGAGATGAAAAGTGAAGCTGACAATGAAGTGCCAAAAACCACTTGAGGCTGACTCTAAAAGCGAGTCAATCCCCATTGACCCCATGTTAAAATGCCCAAATTAACAGCAGAAATAAACATGTTTACAGCCTGGTATGAGAAATGGTTTTGGTCTCTATAGATAATTTAAACATTCATGACAACTGTACAGAGGTGAATTTTCATACAACTCACCTTGTTACATTTCATCAAGGCTTAAAGCCACGCATGATTAAGGGCTGTGCCACTGTGAGTGACAGACACTGTCTGCCCCTTGCTGCTCCACAGCTCCACCTTCTCTTTCAAATATGGTCGTGTCTGGCTCCCAAAAAACAAGATGGCGACGGCTGAAATGTCAAACTCGAGGCTTCAAAATGGGAGTCCACAAACCAGTGGGTGATGTCATGGTAGCTACATTCATTTTTTTTAACAGTCTATGGATTCACATCCTCAGTAGAAACAATGGGCTCTGGACTGAGAGTGAAATATACTGAGAGACGGACTAACACATTGTTGTGTTTGTTGATAACAACAAAAATATACAGTATCACCGCTCCATCCTACCTGAAGATTACAATCCTCAGTTTTTGTTGACACTGTCAGAGAGCTGTGTAGTAATCTGTGATGCTGTAGTGAGTGGTTTTGTTTGTACTGAGGTGCATTATACATGAGAGCTGTTTAGTGTTGTGTTAAGACTTGGATACAGCAGTGAAAAAGCTACAAAACTCCAGACAACAACCTCGTTTACAAGAGTAAGATTGGTTCTTGCTCCAGTTCTTCAGGCAGTTAAACAGACTAACTGGTTCCCAAGCACAAACATTCAGGGATTTCTGAATGAATAGGTATCTTGTGTCAGTGACGCTAAGATGAAAAGAAAGAAAAGGGATTTTGTTGGCCTGCAGGGGCCCTTTAATGGTGCGTGAAATTGTCGAGGAAACACATCAGTTACACAGAAGAACAGAACTGACGCTAATCTCTCTTCACTGTTAACCTCAGTCTGTGTTTTAGCAGTTTGATAGATTTCACTAGTTCCTCTACAGCTCCCTGAAAATAGATGACTGCACCTACCCACACAGCGCTCGACTATTCTTAACATCACCATGGGGACACCAATAGACGCGCTGTTGCACGGACATCATCACAAAGGATGTACCAAGTCCATATTGGGAGTTTGTCGATCAAACTAATCTGCACATCAAAGAGACAACGTCATCTCCTGAGCAAGCAGTCATGATGTGAGAGGATGTGAGAGAAGACATGATGAGGCTAAACGCAGCAGATATGGGGAGCCTTTCCGGACCTTCTACGGACACAGATTTAATAAAAGCTTTGTGAAGGATGCCGCCCACTTGATAAACCCGATGACACAACCACACTTAGATACTCAACACTGCGATATTTAAATTAGACAATGATTAGTGCTGTGTATCTAATGGTTCTGTAAACTGATGTAATTTCTTTTTAATTATATAATAGACTTTGAATGCCTGCCTGCCCTTAAAGGGTAACTTTGGTGTTTTTAAACCTGGACTCTTTATTGCCATGTTCTGTATCTAAGGGACTAACAGGAGCAACAATGTTTGAATTTTGTCCAGCATTGAGTGAGAGTGCTGCAGCATCAGCGAAACAGACTGCAGTGTAATCCCTGATAGCAACTCAGCACCGTCAATGTACGTCCACTAAAAGTGCTTGTTTTGTCACAGACAGGCTCAGATTATTAAGTGTCTGACAACATTATAGAGAGGATCATCACAGAGGTCGACCTCTTCGTTAAATAGTAAGATTCTCTTTGTTTAACCAGAAACAGCCCCAAAATTGCTTCCACCAAACTCACCAGACTCCATTTAAATTAACAGTAATTTTAGCATGTATAGTTTCAGTATATTTTCACATCTAACTGGGTGAATTCAGAGTTTATTTCAGCCAAACCAGAGTTGGTGATTGTTGGAGCAGTGGAAAGACGAACAAAGATGATTTTTCTGAGTTTTATTTTGCTTCTGCCAACTGTGAATAAAGTGTGTTTTACGATTATAAAATTACAGTTTATTTAAATGGACTCTGGTGGGTTTGACAATGGCAATGTTGGGGCTGTTTCTGGGTTACATGAAAAGGATCTTACTCTTGAACAACAAGGTCTATTGCTGTAGAGATCCTTTCCATAATGTGGTCAAACACTTCTAATAACAATCTGAGCCCATCGGTGACAAAAGCAACACTTTTAGAGGACGTACACGGATGGCACATAATTGCCCACATGGATTAGATTGCAGTCTGTTTTGCCACTGCCTGCTGTGGCGCTCTCACTCAATACTGGATCAGTTTAAAAAACTGTTGCTCTGATTACTCCCTTAGACACACAAAATGGGAAAATACGCTTAAAAATACCATTTAAATGAATGTAAATCACATCTTTTCCACTTTTTATGTCTTAAAAAGTAAAATAATTTTACCTCTCATTGCCTCTCAGGTTCAGGTCAACACTCTTTCCCAGTACAATATTTTTTCATATTCATTCATTGATTTTCTGTAACCACTTATCCTGTTAGGGGTTGTAGGTGTTCTAAAGACATTGGGCGAGAGGCAGGGTTCACCCTGGACAGGTCACCAGACTATTACAGGGCTGACACATAGAGACAGACAACCATTCATACTCACATTCACACCTACGGACAATTTAGAGTCACCAGTTAACCTGCATGTGTTTGGACTGTGGGAGGAAGCTGGAGTACCTGGAGTAAACCCATGCTGACACAGGGAGAACATGCAAACTCCACACAGCAGGTCTCCCCTACCCTGGGGTTCGAACCACCCACCCTTCAAACTAGGAACCCTCTTGCTGTGAGGCAACAGTGCTAACCACTGCACCACCGTGCTGCCCTTTTTTTCATATTTCTATTGTAAAATTTTATTTTTTACATTTTGTCTCTTTAGCACAGTGGTAATTGCTTTGTACCAAATCACCAAGTTAAATTCCTTGCATATGGAGACATTTTGGCAATAAAAATGTTTCTAACTTTGAGCACTAAATTATCAATAAATCCTAACACTGCCTCTCAGCCTAATGTTTGAAACTTAGATGTGTCTGTGGTGTGCATCATTGAGCCTGGAAGAAATTGGTGAATCCAGGACAGCTACTGGAGACTGTAAAACCTTAACCTTAAAATGGATTTGTGGAGTTGTTTCAAACATAGTATGTCACCCAGTTGAATGGTATTGCTCTATGATGTGTGTTTTTAATCTGTGTCATACAACAATGAAGCTCTGGGTCACCAAGGCATTGGCTACAGCAGAATAATATCATTACTGAGTTTATGTCACTTCAGGGGAAGGTTTTGATAATAATAAAAAGATAAAATAACACCAGCCTCGACCTTTAAGCCAGTAGATTCCAGCCTTTCTGGCATCTGATCCCTTTTAACAAAACACTGTCTAGTTGCAGCTCATTATAGATAAGTGTGGACAGTTCAACCAGGGTGTTTTTCTGTCTCAGATTATTTCATTCAAAAGATTTTTAGAGGACAGAACAGGTGTAAAAATAGAGAAATCAATCAAAAGATTTTGCTGAAAAATCAGATAATTATATGGAGCTACACTAACTGATCCCACTTCCATCATACCTGTGCATGCAGCGCCCCCCGGAGGTAGCACTCTCTCCACAGGCCCATGCAGGGCCCCATGAGGAGCGGCAGTAAGGGCTCATAGGGGTCAAGTGGTCCTTGAGGTCCGGAGGTGGAAGTGAGGCCTTGAGGGAATTCAGCCAGAGCCCAAGCTTTAAGTAGCCTCTCCAGGCCGGGCACATTCTCAGAGGACGGCGCCCTCCGGTGGCTTTTCTTGTAAACGCCTGAACTGCTGCTGCGCCAGGGAAGCAGGTTAGCAGGACAAGAGAAGGTGCCTCGAGAGAGGAGGAAGACTGAGCCGGGGATGGTGTCAGCCAGCTGGTGGGCAGATGTGGGAGGAAGAGATACTGTCAGTCAAAATCTTAAATCACACACGCCTGCCAAAATAATCAAACAATTAATTTCAATAAGTTTCATCCAGTTACATGGTAGTGTTGTGTACTATGGGCCTCAACCATTAAGTGTAACGAGAATGTAATGCACATATTTGTTTAAAACTTCCCTGTTTGCACTTCATAAACCAGTGAAATTTGCTGCTGGTCAGTGTCAATGGCATTATGTTCAACCTGTTTCCAAGGATAATTTAAGATGGATCTATATTTTCTGACGACCACAAGAGGGTGCAGTGGCCTGCTGTAAATACTAAGTCATCTCAGGAAGGTGATGAGACTATTTCTCAGTAACTTTCCTAATTTCTTGTCAGTGTTGGTTCTGGGTAGTCTGTCCACTTCCAGTTTTCATGGTGAAGAGGAGGTCGTGTGGCTCAGGCTCTAGCTCTTCCTCCTGGATCCATCTTCTTCATTTATGTCCATATGTTCGATGTGTAACTGTTGTCATATAGACTGTGTGTATTGTAATTTCATTATGTTGGCCTATTCTGCACACACGACATCTATAGCACGTCTGTCCTGGGTGAGGGATCCCTCCTCTGTTGCTCTCCCTGAGGTTTCTTCCTCTTTCAGTTTTTCATTATCTGCTGCAATGGTTAAAAGGACAGGTGGTGTCCTATGCTGTACAGACTGTAAAGCCCCCTGAGGCTAAGTGTGGGCCTATATACATCAAATTGACTCGACTTGACCCAGTAACAAAAATCTGTAACAGTCCCTCATGTTCTCTGATACTGATAACCCATTACAATGTACTGACTAATCGTTTTTACATTTATTCATCAGTACAGAGAGTATCTACGTTGTTTTCTAGCAACACCATATAATACATCCAAAGTCTGTCTGTGCACACAACTAAGATCTATCATGACTGAAATGATCCATTTAAAGTGAAAAGCTGCAAAGACATTAACACCCCAACATGGGATGCTTTCCGGTGTCAGCCCTGTCTGCTCCCATAATGGCCACTAGAGGGTGTTATGCATCAGGACAGAACTGGCAGCCTTACCCTGTGTGTGTCTGGGTTGGTGTTGAGGTTGCCATTCAGCAGCGGTTGGAGAGGAGGGGTTGGGGGGACGGGTTGGGTGAAGCGGTCTCGCCTGTGCTTGCTGTACTGCAGGGACCAGTCCCACACTGAGGGCAGAGGAGGGTCAGAGGGATCTAAAGAAGAATCCGGATGAAGGACGTCTCTCCAGCCGTTCACTGGTGTGTAAGACTGCCCGAGGTTCTGGGTAAAGTAGGGAATATGTTTCAAAGGTTTATGCTGTGAGCAATTTCTTTTGAATGAATACTTTTCTTTCTATGCATCTTTGTGCATCAACGTTCTCTGAAATCATTTCTTTGTCTCGGTTTTTACAGTGTAGTGACTTTAATACAGAACAAAATGTTTTTTCTGAGCCTCTGTTACAATAGAGTAGCCAGAATACCAAAGCCCCTCTCAGGTGTCCCGTACCTGGGAGCGTTTGCATCTCTCTCGCTGGCAGTTGGCCAGGAAGCTGGAGAAGAGTGGCAGGTGGATGCTGTCGTGCAAGGCCAACAGGAAGTCATCTGTCAGCTGGAAGCGAGAGGGATACTGGGACAAGAGCTGCCAAACACAGTCCAGGAAGAGCAGGAAGACTGGAGCCTGCACGAACAGAGAGAAGAGAGGGGAAGTTAGTAAGTAAACTTTATTTCTACAGCATCTTTCAAGGTTACAAGGTGCTTCACAGGCACACGTAAACAACAACAACATCATAAAATAAAACCTCAGGTAACAATGTGAAACAAAAACAAATGTAAAAGATAAATAAAACCACTGTAGTAATAAATAAAAAAGTCCTTAAATGCTGTTCTATACAAGTGGGTTGCCTTTTAAAATATAGCACAGACTCTGTTTAAAGGCGGAGTTTCTCCCTCAGTGTTGGATCAAAAATAGTAAAAGTACAATCCGTCTTTGTTTTAAGCCTTAACAGTGGAACTTATAAAAACATATGTGAGGGTGTCAGTGCAGAATAAAAGATTAAGAGATCTGGAATGTATAGCGCAGACAAACCTTGTAGGGCTTTAAAAGTAATCCCCAGAATCCTACATTAAATTCTAAAAAGCACTGGGAGCCAGTGTAATTAAGTCAGAACTGGAGAGATAATATCCTCTGTGCCTAGTGTGACGGATACATGTAGGGAGGAAATATGGAGGAAAGGAAAGAGAAGATGGAAAGGAGGTAGGACAGAAGAGGGAGTACTGCAGCAAGAGGGAGGTGAAGGACGCAAAAGAAGGGTAGAAATAAAAGGATAGAAGGTGGATGGATGAATGAAAAAAAATATTGACTAAAGTGTCTCCCCTGTGTTAATCTTTGCTTTCATGTCAAACACAAATAAAACAAGACATTTGTATTTAATTGACTGGTATACGTTATGTAACACAACTTGACCCTATATTGATACAAACGGTGTTGTCTAAATTAATATCTTGCTTGAAAATATATCCATATCGCCCAGCCCTGTGTGGAGCTTGTCCTCTCACCTCCTCCTTGTCGTTGTCACGGTGGTAGTTGATGCGGTTGTAGAAGCGGTGGCCAGACACCACCCACTCTTTCTGCACCAGACTCTGGAAACCGTGCTGGGTCCGACAGTGGGGGTCACACATCACCTGCACCAGGCTGGACACCACGCAGCTCATGTCTCTGTCTTCCGCTTCTGTAACATCAAAACAGGGGGAGCACATGATCACAGGTCGTCAAACTTCTACGTTGTTACCTGAAGATTATTTTACATTAACCTGCTGGAGACGTGTCTGTGGTTGAAAGAGGCCAGTTGCTCTGGTTCAGTTATTTACAATTTTCTGCCATTTTTTTAAAAAAATGTCTTTAACAAATGTAACACATACATTTTTAACAGTATGTGGCTAAAGTGCATACAGACTAACACTGGGGCTGGGTGATATTTCAGCTATACCTTGATACACAATATGTATCTCATTAATGCTAGGACTGGGAGACAAGATCCAACATAACAATATTTCTGACCAAATAAACTCTCTAAAAGTTGTAGGGGTTACTATTTTTTTTAGAAAATATTAACACAGTGAGATTTTTGATCAATAATCATCAATAATGTGGATATAACAACGACTAAGTGGGTTAAGACAAGCTTTAAAACAATAGATGACTGAAATGGCAAAGCAACATTTTTGCCATATCACGATGCAACGATAATGTGTAATGATTTCAATCTGTTTACAATTTAACAGCACCACTTGGGACACACCCTTTTCATTTACAAACACCATTTAACTCTGCTCTTCTTCCTCCTGTGGCTTATTCAGTTCAACAACAGCGAGAGATAGAGAGTAATAGACAAGGAAAATATTGATTGGACAGGCCTGCAGATAAAAATGATGACGGTGAATAAAAAGACAAATACCCAGTGGCTGACACATCAATAGAAGAGGGAGAGGCGCACTGAGAGACAAAGTTTTTAAAAGGCTGGTGTCGTGAGTCATTCCTGCAGTGGGATATTTACGGCTGATCCAGCCAAAGACAGATCTGCTGCAACAAGCAGACTTGATATATGAACCCCTCGCAGCTAAACAAGCGTTAAAAAGGCCGGCCTGATGTTAGTCACTCACAGCTGCAGAGTGGCAGAGAAAGTCAAACACCAGCAGCAAGTAGTAAACATCCTTAGCTGAAAACAGCCATTGTTTAGGTGCTGAGTGTTGGGCCTGTCTCTCTGGGTGTTTATGAATGCACCACAGGCAGGCTGACCAGATGATAAGAAATCAACAACAGCTTACTGTCTGTAAAACGAGCCAGAAAAAGAAATCTACAGCAAAAGAATACCTTTTTAAATCACCCTTGTTTTGTCTGTATTCCTCGTGAGTCAGAACAACAACAAGCACATCTAAGTCAGTTGGTAATAACTTGCGGAGGTGAAAGCTGACGACCTTGTGGTCAGAAGCCCCAGCCAGACACTTTGAGGTCACCCTCACTGCATGTTTGGATTTACCTGGTCTGCCCAGCAGCGTTCCCTGTCACCTGATCCAACACACTGCCAGGTGGTGATCAGTTGACACCTCTACTCCACAACAAACAACAATCAGCATCTTCCTTTTCGCAACACTCAGTCACATAGAGGTCACTCTCTTGTTCTGAGGGGGGAAACTCCAGCACAGCAACATTCAGGCAGGGGCCTGTGAGGGCTTGTCAGTTTTCTAACACCTGCTGGATGCCTCTTAACCCAGGCTACACCAGAGAGGGAAAATCCAGCTCATCTAGAAGTTTGGTAACATTTACCTCATGTGCAAAGATCTCAAGATGCATTTATATCTTCAATAATATGTTTTAAATGCATGTCCTTGAGTTAGACATTATATTTCTTCTATGAAGTCTGTCTCCCCAGCCGCAGCCTGGTGTTAGCGTGTCCTTAAAAGCCTGTTGTATAGAGGCCTATTGACAGTGTGCATGTAGGCTCAGTGGAGTGTGCTTGTCGCCGGTATATAGCTACTTCAGGGCAAGCCCTAATGTGGGATTAATGAGAGGGAGGCGCCGTGAATAATGAATGGATTGAATAATATGAGCCGGGGTCTGGGTCACATGACTCACCTTGCAGTGCCACAGTCAGGTGACCGCCGCGGAGCAGGCAGGCTACCTCTGAAGCTTTCCTCAGACAGGCCCTGCAGACAGAGACACAGGTGGATAATAACAAACAAGATTCATCTCATAACACTTCCAAACACAATAATCATATCAGAAATACACGTACTACTGTTACAGTTTTGTTTTCTCAGTAGCCGCATTATAACCTGTCATAAGTTTCATGTTCCCTTGAAATTTCTCTAAATACTGTTTTTTCTAATTTAAAAAGTTCTGCACAAAAAGAAGCTACTTTACAAGTAAAACTTGTTTGTACCAAACATTTGTTTGCTGCATATTCAAATGCTGAGGCTATATAAATGCATACATACACACATTTACTTGTGTTCAGACTAAGTAAAGCTAATTACCATTTTCAGTACATTAAACAAACATACAGAGCAGAGCTGAACGCTTTGATGCTGTATTTACCTCTATAAACTCTTAAGGTCTTTTATTCAATGATTTTAAATGCCCCTAATCATCACTCTTGAAATTCATCAGCCTGTTAACAGTCAAACATCACAAGCTTAACATAAAAATCCATGTGCAGGAAGAACCTGATCATATTTTGAAATGGATGACATGGATCGCCAGACCGGCCTATAAGAGCTACTACCTGGTGTAGTCTAGCCAGTGGGTGCTTTCCAGAGTGGATAACCATTTGTCATCAGGCACTGACACAGATGTGGAAATATCTAGAAGCCAAAACAGGAAAAAGAAAGATCATGTTCAGACATTACGCATCACTACAAATGCATAAAAGCCTTAAAGGATAAAGGGGATCTCTACAAATCAGCTGACTTGAAGGTCAGAACTGACACGACAGCAGACATAACAATGAGATGAGATCCGGAGCACGCAGTTATAAATAAAGATTGTAATCAGGTGCAGCATCGAACGTCAAGACTGCTGAGGTGAAAACTTGTCTCCATACTCAGGTGAAGACATGCTATATGGTGAAACATTATTTACTTAATATTACTAAAAAGTTAATTATAAGCATGTTTTTCAGCCTAAAGGGTATAATACGTAACATTTCCACATTAAAATGTCTAAAAAAACGACCAGATTTGTGAACTTACATTATCTCAAATGTTTCTAACAATGTTCTAACCCAAAGAAATCTGTCATTTTAAGCTATTTTAGCCCAGCGCAGGTTTCCTCTGGGTACTCCAGCTTCCTCCCACAGTCCAAAGACAGGCAGGTTAACTGGTGACTCTAAATTGTCCGTAGGTGTGAATGTGAGTGTGAATGGTTGACTGTCTCTATGTGTCAGCCCTGTGATATGTCAGCTGGGATAGGCTCAAACTCCGTCCTTTTTTGCTACTTTGATTCAAAGATCCCTTGGCTGTTGGAAGCGAGGCCCCAGGGACAGAGCCAAACATGGAATTGCAACGTCTAGGTCTGACACATGATGCTACGGCCCAGAGAGACTTTTCCTCATGGACTAATGTTGGCAAAGAGACGTCTGTAAATCAGTGAATCCACTTTTTTGAGCGTCACAAACCCCAGCAAAATGACTCATCCCACTCTCAGGATTGATAACATTTCTTAAGTCTAGAAGAGCTGCATGATTAAATCATTTAAACCCCAATCAAGTCAGCGGTTAGCTGTTCAGCTGTCATGGGTCTTTAGTGCACTTCCTCTGTGGGCTACATGATAAAGATTTGGGAAATTTCATTCCATGGAAATCAAGCTTTTTTGGCTTTATGCACCACTGAGCAACTTTCAGACGAATAAATGAAACACTGCCTCCAACGCTGTATCCAGTTCTCTTTATACATCCATGGCTAGGAGACGTTTTCTTAAAAGGTAATCTTTCCCCATGTGCAACCCCTGGCGGCAGAAATTTTGTGCTGGGCATTTAAAGAGTTAAGAAAGCTGTACAACCATTTTGCAAATATTGTCATCAAGCTGACAATTTAATGTCTATATTCCTTTTTCTAATGTTTATCAGTGTTTTACTCGGAAATGGAAAAACAGTAAATTAAACAGTGTGATTGAGGTCAACTCACATTTCAGTCTGTACATTTCCATTCTTCAAAGTGCAGTCTAGTTGTTCCTGACAGAGTTGTGTTCACTTTTCACAACATTACATCTTGAATGTGCCCCTTAGTGCAAAATCTGCATAATCCCAGAAACATTTAACACAAAGTCTATTTTCATTTCCCATCTAGTTGCTGTGAAGACTCAAAGCCCGCTGCCAGTAAGCCGACCCAATACATCCGAGTGGCTGATTTTAGAGGACAATCCTCTGAGCTGTGAAGCATTCGCCCACAAAGACAAAACACTGAGCTGACAAATGTGTGAACCGTGATAATCCGTGACCTTTTCACATTGTTTGCATGCAAGAGAGAGTGAGTGTGTGAGTGTGAGACAGGTCAGCGTTTCAGTTCCAGGGCCAGCAGTTGTAGACGGCCATGAGTTTTGTCACCTCTGTTTACTCAACTAAGGAATGTGCTGTGTGCGGCAATATGACAAATACAAAAAAAAGAGCATCTCACAAGGCCTGCTTTAAGCTGCCATTGTATGTTTCAGACCCAAACAACTCTCAGGGCATCTACATATCCTCCATTTTAAAATTCCAGACCAAAATTTCCAGACGTCTTGATAGATTTTTCAGACCATATATGACATCTTAGTGCAGAGATAAATCACTTTAAAATCCAACTTATAACATGTATGTTACAGTCTGACTATGTATGCTTCTATGTTGCTAAATAATCACCAGCAGATTGTAGCCAGGTCCTGCAGCTCAATCAAATTAATTAACACCAAACTCACACAAGTTCATCTCTGTCCACAGAGGAAGTAAAGTGCAATCCTAAATATCCCCCAACCAGTTCCACCTATTTTTCACAGTGTGTTAATGGAAACGGTGATGAATGCAGCCATCACGGTTTCCTTGTGCAAAAAAGATGTAAACTTTAGTGATATCTACATCACTGTATAACTCAAAAATGTTCCGACAAACTTAATATGTTTGGTTGTTTCTGATGCTATGAACAGTATATACACAATTCCAAGATACTGCTGCATTTTCTTTCAAACTAATTTGGTTGCGATGTCCAGATCTGAAACGGTTATGAAGGCACTTGGGGCAGAGCTGTGATGTAGAGGCGTAGAGGCAGCTCTGTGTAGGATACTTCTTGCCTTGCATTTGATGACGTCAGGCTCACTCGGGCCTGTGCTCTCTCTCACAGTGGTAAACATTTTGGCTGTGATGCCGCCTGCTCCAAACACCATGAAACAAACTCCTCTTATGTGAAGAATTTATTTGTAGAAATTCAGAATTTTATGTTTTAGAAAACAGACTAAGGGTGAATAGTCTGGAAACATAAATATTTTTCCATACTCTCTTTTCTTTTTTCCATACTTATCCAGACCTGGAAATTACTAAAATGAAATTGCAGACTTTTCTATTCTGTGTAGGAACCCTGAACTCTACAAAACAGTAATGTAATTGTACATTTTAAAATGTACACCAAGTGTGATAAAGTAGAACCTTTGTAGAACATTTGGATCCTCAGTGGTGCTTTCAATGACAAATAAACTTACAATAAATAAGAGACCAAGGTGAATAAATAAATAAGGATCTTTGTGTCAACGACCCTTCAGACCACACACCTGACATGGTGGAGGTTTATACGACCAGTGAAAGCTTCATTTGTCACCTATTCTTTGGGCTTTTTTGTGCTGTGTGTAAATACATATTTGCTCAGGTGCTGTGTGTGTTCATGTCTTATCCCCACCTCCCAGACAGAGGGCACGCAGGCGGCTGTGTGCCAGCTGGATATCAGCAGGTGAGGGCAGCTCCTCGTCCAGCTCCACCACCACACACAGAGAGGACTGGCAACCAAACAGGATCATCTCCAGGTTTCTACAGAAGAGCACATCCAGTGGTTAACGCATCGCCACACCTGCAACAAGCTACTTGTAAACAAGTTACCCCGTACACCTTTTATCAGCTTCCTAGTCACATCTTTATGAGCAGTAGATTTCATCTCCAAAGACTTCCTTTAAAAATCTATCAGAGCACACTGGAAGTAATTGCTTTAAGTTTTGCTTCAGTTGTAAAAACCCATTAGTGCGAGCTGAGTCTGCTACTCTGCCTTCACGCTGTATTATGTTGCTTTTAAACTGCAGTCTCAAGCTTCTTTAACAGCTTGCAGTGTCTAGGCAGTGACTGCTGTTTCAAAGAGGACTGTTTTGGCATCTTGGTTTCCTGTGTTCAGATATTTATCAGCACAACACTGCATCCTCTCTACAGGATGATTAAAATAAACTGACTGCTAATTGTAGTGCCAAAGATGTTTTCAGTTGCAGAGTGTGTGAGAGTGAGACTCTGTCTCTCTCTCACACAGTACCAAAGAAAAGACTTCTTCAAACAGCTGGTGACGTGAACAACCTACAATTAAACCTGTAATATGCAACTTGTGTAATATGTAACTTTAATATCCAGAAATCTTACTGATCTAATAAACTGAACATATACAACTTTGCTGTCCTGTGAATAAAAAATGTTTCCTGCAGCAGCTTTACGGCGTAACGTCAACCCTGTGATTAGTTTACTGTAACCCATGCTTTGCTTTGCCCTGTGATGGTTACAGCCTGCAGTCAAGACTACAGCTATATATCTCAAAACGACTTCACATGTTAAAGGTGTAATTTGGATTTTTTGAAGTAAGTCTGTAGGAGCTACTTATCTATTGTCAGTGTACTACACAGTAGATGTTGGACCCTATGAACCCAGATTAGAGAGGCAGGCTGTACCGTCACAGAAGCTCTGTAATGTTCTGCTGTGGACAGGGACATTGGCAAAATGTATTTTTGTCATAAACAGACTCTGTTGACAAAAACAGCTGTTTTACTTCACAGAACACACACTGTGCTGGTCTACTACTGCCTTAATCAGTTTGTTTGTTTGTTTGTGTGACTTTGGTGAATCTGAAATAAGCCTTTAATTAAAACACCAAAGTCACACAATAACACAAAGTAATAGCTAGAGGCAGAGGTAGACAAGCAACTACCTCGTGCTGCAAGGTAAAATTACTGCTTCTGTCTCAGGGGGTTTGGTGGCTTTAAAGAAAACCTAGATACTGGTTTCGGTTCCCAGTCGTAAAGGGACTGTCTGACGGCAAAGTAAAGCATTGAGAATATTCTAAATGTAGCATGCACTTAAAGTGATACTGATTTGTTTAGGTGGCTGAAATACACTGCTCAAAAATAAGGTAACACTTACATGTATATCACCAAGTCAGTTAAACTTCAGGGATATCAATCTGTTGATTTAGGAAGCACAAGTGACTGTGAATCAGTTTCAGCTGCTTTGGTGCAAATGAAAGTAAAAACAGGAGCAATGGAGAGGCAAAAACAACCCCAAAAAGGAAATGGTTTTACATGTGGTGGCCACAGACAGTTGCTCTCTCCTTGTCCTTCCTGACTGATTCTTCTCTAGCTTTGTGTTCTGCTAGTGTCCTTGTCAGTACTGGTAGCATGACGCAGTACCTGCAGCCCAATCAGGTTGCACAGGTAGTCTAGCTCCTCCAGGATGGCACATCCATACGTGCAGTCACAAGAAGGTTTGCTGTGTCTCCCAGCACAGTCTCAAGAGCATGGAGGAGACACCAGGAGACTGGCTGTTGCACGAGGAGAGCTGGACAGGGCTATAGAAGAACATCAACCCAGCAGCAGGACCAGTATCTGCTCCTTTGTGTGAGGAGGAACAGGAGGAGCACTGCCAGAGCCCTACAAAATGACCTCCAGCAGGCTACTGGTGAGCATGTTTCTGACCACACTGTTAGAAACAGACTCCATGAGGGTGGCATGAGGGTCAGACGTCCTCTAGTGGGACCTGTGCTCACAGCCCAGCACCATCCAGCTCTATTGGCATTCGCCAAAGAACACCAGAATTGGCAGGTCTGCCACTGGCGCCCCGTTCTCTTCACAGATGGGAGCAGGTTCACACTGAGCACATGTGACAGGTGTGAAAGAGTCTGGAGGCACCGTAGTGAACATTATGCTGTCTGTAACATCATCCAGCATGACCGCTTTGGTGGTGGGTCAGTGATAGTGTGGGGAGGCATATCCTTGGACCTCCATCTCATGGCTAACGGTACACTGACTGCTGTCAGGTACTAGGATGAAATCCTCAGAGTGAATGTCAGACCTTACACTGGTGCAGTGGGCCCTGGGTTCCTCCTGGTGCAGGACAGTGCCCGGCCTCATGTGGCCAGAGTGCATAAGCACTTCCTGGATGATGAAGGCATTGATGCCATTGACGGGCCCTCTCATTCCCCTGACCTAAATCCAACTGAGCACCTATGGGACGTTATGTATCGGTGCATCCAACAGCAGCAAGTAAAGCCATAGACGGTCAAGGAGCTCACCAAGGCCTAGGTCTACACAAGTTGGATCAGCCTGTGTTTTCAGTTTTTTACTTTACATTTTGGTGTGATTTTAAATCCAGTCCTCAGTGGGTTGATGATTTTGGTTTCCATTGACCGTTGTTACGTCATTTTGTTCTCAACACATTGTACAATGCATATCAGTGAAGATTTTTAACTTGAATAATTCCTTCATACAGGTCTGATGTATAATTTAGGTGTTCCCTTAATTATTTGAGCATTTTATGTTTTGCCACTACCCCCCACCACAGCAGTACACTGCTTAGCTTCTATATTCCTGCCTGCTTCTCGAAACTGGGGGTGTGTCAACCGCCATCTACTGTACGTAGTAACACTGACTATGGTTAAATATCTCTTACAACCCACTCAAAAAATCCAAACTATCCCTTTAAAGCTTACACTGACGGGCACACATACACTGTAATCCTTTTGGAAAAAGTCAAACACACACACACACACACACACACACACCTGATGTCGTCTTTCTCATGGTAGATGTTGTTTTGGAAACTGGCCATTCGCAGTAGATCGCTGCCTCGGGGGTGTCGCCAACACCAGCGCTGCAACACAAAAACACATTTTCCTGCTCTTTAATGACACGTTCCACATTGTTAAAATTCTAAAAGGCACTCAATGCATCTGTGTTCATCTTGTAATTTGTGTCATGGGAATGATAATAAGAAGGGAAAACATATCTGAAAGATGACTGCAGTTCTATTACAGTACATAATACACACTTGGGAGGGACAAATGCTAATCTGTTCCTACGTTATCACACCGTCTTCTTAAAGCATGAAAATATGAAGTCAAACTTGTACGAGACTACAATCGTTTGGCATGACTGAGTTTTTAAACACAGATGCATGGTTGCAGAGTTGCTTTAAACTATAAACTAAATACACAGTGCTCCCTGAAGCACCTTTAATATGTTGTGTGAGCAGCCCTACCAGATGACATTACAGGTTTGTATATTAGTTTTTTGATTTAAGTCCCAAATACAGGACTTACACATACTGTCGGAAGTTCAGAACAGTTAGAATAAAAAAATATATATGTAGAAAATGTATACAAATAAAACAAAGCTATATGTTTTGATGTATAGAAATGACTTTAAAGAAAATACATTATAGGACAGAGGATGTTAGCATATGAATTAATCTTAAATAAGTGGTGGCAGGTTAAATCAATGTTCCTCAATACTAAGTGCACTCACAGGGATGCGTCCTTCATTGAAGTGGGCGAAACTTTTCTTCAGCTCAGTGTCTAAAACCTTCTGTGGAACCACGATGGACCTTGGCAGGCTGGCAGAAAACAGAGAGCATGTACTGATTTATTGACAGAGTATAAATAGTAGAGTGATAGCAGCCAGAGAAGATGAGATTTTCATGTATTCAAAAACGCCAACAGCTTTGACCTCTCGGAGCATCAATTGAATAAACTGAGTGTTCTTCTTTGTGTCTTCTGCAGGAGTCTAGCCTTGGCTTTGCCTGACACTCACTTTCCTTCAACAGTGCTTCTCAAATGTTCTCTTGTCAAGGACTTGCGGGCATGTATTCACACATTCCTGAGGGAAGTGTTGCTGGTAGCTTTAGTTTGGCACTGCACTTCAGGTTTTTCTACTGATTAGAGATTACATGAGGAGATGGATATCTGGGAAAACTGACAGTATACCACATTTAGACTTTAATCAAAAAAACAAAGAGACACTCTTCACTCTTCTTTGTGTGTGAATTTACCTGGTGGACATTTCAAAGCGGTCATTGACTGAGCTGACTCTCCAGCCAGTGGCCCCGCACCTCTCCAGCTCTTGCTCCCAGTCTGAGGCAGACTCATACCAGTTCATGTGGGTGTTTCGGCGACGGTTGCTTAGAAACTGCTTCATTTCTGGAGGAAGAAAGTGATGAGTGCAAATATTGTTTTGGTGCTTATGACACTTTTGGAAACAAGACCAGTGTATGATGTTATTGTGACTTTTTAATTATATTTTATATAATCACCACATATCAATTTTGGGGGAAAAGGCTTTCAACTCTTTTCTTAAGAGAGGGATCAGGGTGGCAATTCAGCAAAACATAACAGTGACAGCCAAAATACATGCCGTAGCATGTCTGCAGTGGAGCATATCCATTATAATCAACTGAAGCTGCTACAGTGACCATAGAAGCTGCGATCACATGGCTCTTCCCTATTTTTATGCAGCTGGTCTAATTTTTTTTTCCTCTACAAGCAGCTTCACAACCCTTTAACTGTTAAAAACTACAAAGAGCCAGAGGCAACGCCATGCAGCAGAGCAGCCTGGTGGGTGTTTTTACATTTAACATTAAAATAAATCAACAAAATCAATACATCCTCTCGTTTAAACGATCCAAGTAAATAATGCACTACCTGCTAATGTAGCCTACACTTTTCAAATCCTGCATAACCAACTGCATTATCACTCAGTACAACTCAATACACACACAGTGAAGCTGGCAGCAACCACACACCATAAAGACAGTTTGTATAGCAGGTATAAAACACAGCACCGCCCCACCTCTGTGACGCACTGCGCCTGTGCCCCATATATTTCAGCCATGAGACCAAGGTGGGTATAAAGCTACTGCAGCGGACTGATCAGAGAGTAACTAATAGTGCGTTAGTCTAGTCTAGATAAATTGCTTGAGGACATTTTTGCTGAAAAATTACAAATATTTCTGTTTCACGTTTCTCCATTTTGTTGGTTTTATATCATTGTTAACTAAATAAATTTGGGTTTTTGACAGTTGGTTGGACAGAAGCTATTTAAAGATGCCATCTTGGACTTTCAGACCTTGTGATGGGCATTGTTCCCCATTTTCATTTCTTTTTATAGACCAAACAACTGATTTATTTATTGACTAAATAATCCTTTCCTTGAATTGTATTTAATAATGTGTTGACACAGAATGAAAAACAATCGATACTGGCTGCTCACTTGACAAATCCAGTCTGAGCTCTTGATTCCTTTTCCACTAAATTAAATTTAGGGGAGATTTAAATGGTAAAATCGCGTAAATTAATATTGAACCATTTTATCTACTGTGTAAAATGTGTCTTAGTGGCACTGAAGTGAATGTGCTGTATGTTTATAAATGACTGTGATAATCTGTGGCACTTTCTTGTCTCAATACAGGATTGAATGTTATGAATAGTTACATAGTTATGAATATTAAGTTCTATTTCTGCCAACAGATGCCAATAAATCCTACACACTGGACCTTCAAAGTGATGTTGGCAACACAGTGACCACACACAGGACACACTTGACCCCTGGGGCTGAGTTGAAGTGTGGGTCATCTAGCGACTTGTCTCAGAGGGGGGGGTCTGCATTATTAATCCAACAGCTGACAGTCATCCACAGCCTGGTCAGCCTGGCGTAGCTCCAGCATAGCATAATGTATAGTACAGACCGGCTCGTATTACTCTATATGGTCGGGCTGAAGGGCCAGTGGGTTGGTTATGACTGGGCACAGTGTTTAAGGGTTTTTGTCAAGTGAGTTAGATGTACAGTGTGTCCTGTTCACTGAAACTGAGTTGGATTCCCTCGATCTGATAGCACACTATTACATTTAATTATGGTTGTTTAATCTATCATAAATTAAGCTTTTCAATCACTGTCAAAATCAGCCCATGAAAATTTTATTGCAACTCGCCTTCAAACCACTCAGAGGTTTCCTCACATCTGGGCATGGTTTCAAGGACAGTATTTTCATTGCGTCATCTTGGACCGAGAATGTTTCTAATTTTGCCAACGCCAGAGGATGTGAGCTTTATATATCATTATGGTCTGCACAGAAACCATTATGTTTCCTGTTTAATATTTTCTCCAGTCTTCAGAGCCGTAACATCATGTTCTGATGGTGAAGCAGAAAGTGGAAATAGACAGAAACTAAAACAGATGAAGCAGAGTTGGAGACGTGTTTAAATGACAGGGATTTTTGGGTACATTCTGTCCCCGGAGCGAGAGCGGGTGAAGACCAAAGTGAGAACAGACTTGATGAAGACACATCAGGAGAAAACTTCAAAGGATTTAGAAATCAAGCACAGCATGTGACTAACACATTCATGCTGCCTCTCTGATTCATGTGGGCATTCACTTCTCACTCTCACTGAGCTGTTATTTCGATGAATATTCATTACAGTGGAAAAAATGAATGATAGACACATTTACTGATAAATACCTCAGATCACTGCATCTCAATCATTTTCATGTCGTTAGCCTCCAAACAGACACACAAGAAATACTATAATGCCTGAAACGTTAATTTATGTCCCACCTATCTCAAGAATATATCAAAATAATTTGGATTAGTTTCAAATTACACAACTGTCGACATTTACAGCTGAGGTATGCAGTTTCATTTTGGCATCATTGGGAAAAAAAACCCACAATAAACTTTGAGCATATTGTAACTAAGTGGTTTGAGAGAACACGAGACTTCTGCATTTCCTCCTGACTCTGTTTTCAGACCTTGACAGGAGACTTTGGCCAATCACAGGTCACTACAGAGAGAGGTTGATCCTCATTGCTGTTCTGCAAATACAGATGCCCGTGTATGTCCTTTCCATAAAACCAGGATTCCATGGTGGAGAGTCCTGTAGAGATATTTGCTATTCCAGCAATGGCAACCACTGTCTACACTGCAAAACAACCCCAAAAAAAGGAAGTGGGACTTGTCATAAAGAGAGTCTGACAATAAACGAAACAACCTGTGTCAATAACCGCAAAGTGTTTTAGAGATGGAGAGATAATGTTGCTAATAGTTTCGCTTTCTGCTAACCACAGCTAAAGGCTCACGTCTGCAGCTTTAAGTTCATGTTTCTGTAGTGAACGTTAGCTAAAGCCTCAAAAAAAGAGTGCATCCTCTGCCTTACTCCCTGCTACACTGCAAAGCAACCCAAAAAAGGAAGACCGACTAACAAAATAGAGTCTAACAGAGGGTCTGACAATAAACAAAACAAAACACATGACCCAAGGTTTCAGAAATGGAGAGAAAAGGTTGCTAATAGTTTAGCCTTATACTAACCAGAGCAACAGGATCATCTGTGAGACTTCAAGTTCACGTTTATGTAGCTAACGTTAGCTAAAGCCTTGAATCATAATGTGTCCTCCTCTTCACTTCCTGCTGCTACAGACCACCTCGCTGGGAGGAGAGTCAGCAGCTGCAGCAACTCAGATCCAGCCAGCCCAAACCCCAGCTTCAAGGGACTGGAAAGCTTCGGCTCCCTGTCTAATCAGCAAACTTTCTGTTGCTGCTGTTACACAGGTTAGACCCAGCACTGCTGCAGGCCACCAGCCTGCCGTGACACCTGGCACTGGGGGGTTTGCACTGGCTGAATTCAAGAAGCTACTGCCAACCAAAGCTCCATCTCTGGAGTTGCTGCCCACTTTCCTCCTCAACAAGCAGTCTGCAGCAGCGAGGAACACAGCGGAGTGAGCCTATTCTAGTCTGATAAACAAAGAGAGAGCGGGGCAAGGAGGGGCTGAGCCAATGAGCTGTGTGCAACTGAACAATGAAATAAGACTAAATAAATCACTATGTGTGAAGCACTGGTTTACTGGGTTACTGTGTGAGTGTGGGTGTATTTTCAAACTATGCCTTTTTTTGCCTTTACAGATATCTGCCTGCCCCAAATTTAACAGGACATCACGAAAACAAAACATAACCTATATTAAGTTATCCTCTATGTTTGTGAGGACATACGACAGTTGTAGGGAGAAAGACAGACTGACAGACTGATGAGGTTTGTATCAGTGCCAGGGAGGGAATGCATAGCTGTATACATGAGGGTGCATACATTAATCTACTCACCTACACTCCCGAGGGCAGCATTCTGGAAAGATAAAACTGACCCTGGTTTGGGAGGCTGGTAGGTCTTGGCGATGGTGTAGGTTATCTGAGGAGGGAAACCAAAGTGAGCCCATCAACATGACAAAGGTCGTGCTTTCAACATCAATGCCCTGCAGAGACAGATCATCGGTGTATGGTACAGATCGACTTCTCTATGCACAAGTCTTTAGGCTCTGAAAGGACTGGTGAACAGCATGACAGTAACCAGAGCTTTGACTCTGAGCCAATATGCACACACACACCCCAAAAGATGCAGTCACATGCAAATATTTAGCAACCTAAGTGCACATATCTCCAGAAGAAGAATTTGGAAATTGCTTATAAGAGGGGGAAAACAGGGTTCACTGAAATACACACATTAGAAAGTAAAAAAAATACTTAAAATGTAGAAAAATAAAAACAGCATTAAAACACACAAAACAAATCTAGAAAAGTGTTTTTAAAGGCTATAAAAATGACTGGTTGTCTCACAAGTTTAGTATTTAAGCAGTTTAAGACATAGTCATGCTTAAAATGAGATCACTAAATTATTAAAACCAAGAGACGCACACACACCTCTATGACTTGTGCGTCAGGAGTGAGGCGGTCAAACAGGAAGCAGATGACTCGCAGGTCCCTGCAGTAAAGCACCAGCTCCTCTGGAGTGAACTTCAGCGAGGAGTTTGGGGTCACCAGCTTGGTCCTGTTTGGGCCCACTGCAACACAAGAGGGGAAAAAGGGGCCTAATTAAACATTAAACCGACAAACGGGTCACGAGTCAAAGAACCCTCGAGTAGAGGTTACAGTGTGTAGGTTATACCGGTAGTATAGCATGCTTCTCTGAAACTCTACAAGGCAGCCCAAAACCTGCATATTATAACATGCAGTATTTGCTTTTTAAAGATGTTATTTTGCATGATTACATTTTAGTTATAATCTGAGGGAAGTGTTTTTATTACTGCAATTATAACACCTTGATTTTAATGAAATCAAACACCATTTCTGATACTATTTGTGGTCAGCATTTTTCTGCAATAGCCAATATTTACATCATTATACACCTCTCTATGCAGTAGTTTTAATCTGTAATGCGTAGTCTGCCATTGTATGATGTATTGGGCTGTGTACAGCAAGAAATCAGATTATTGTTACAATTAAAAAATATAATAATACAAAACAGAGACACACCACAAAGTCTTTTGTTGCATTTCTGGCAAATTAGCTGCTCAGCGTGTTTGCTGTTGTATTAAACCTCACTTGCTGTTACCATAGTAACCACAGCTATCACCAAATCAATCAGGACTGAAATCTCAAGGATTACAACTTTAAGCCCTTACGGATCCAAACTGTTAGCTGTAGCATTACTAGAACCACAGCAAAAGGCATGATGTACACTACACTAGTCTGTGACTGGACCCAAACAGGAAGTGTCACACAGCAGTCAATAAATCTTAAGTCACTGCATTCATTAAAATACTTCTTACTGATAAAGAGTAAAAATGTCGACATGAGGTTTTACTTACCGACCACAACCTTCTCTATGGACGCCAAGGCCACATCATGATCTCCTAAAAGCACTGGGTCTGCATTGTCCTGCATCATCAGTGTTATTTAAAGGAGAAAAAAATCCCATCAACTTAGTTTTCTCATGATGTTAAATGTTCTGAATGTATTTCATTACATCATCCTTTGAAGAGACAATGCCATCATTATTATTATGAAGTCATAATGCAGGTGTTTTTAACCAGTGCAGCTGCTGAGAGGGACTCACGTCAGGTTTGGGACTGTCCTGAGGCACAAAGGCCACTCTGAAGTGGGTACAGAAAAGGGTCCCAGACACCCAGCCTCTTCCTTCCCTGGCGGTCAGCTTCTTCCTCACCATAACAGCTCTCTGAAGAACACACTCGCCTGGTGGGGACAAGAGTTAGATGTAGTGCGGAGGTTACAGGATGCAGCTCGTGGGTAATGTGGGTCAGTCAAGGGTTTTCAGATTTGCACAAAATTACATAACTGAGTGTGTATAAAGGGTCGGGGGGGTGGAGGCGGCTCTAGTGAGGATACATAACAGGAAGAGAACAGACAAAGAAACAGCAGCGTGGAAGTTCATTGTGTAAGCTACTGGGAGTGGGTGTAACAAACACCATCAAACGAAAAGGTCAAGTTGTTGCTTACTGTCCTCCGGCGGCGGTGGATGGGCAGAGAGGAGCAGAAAGAATAACAAAAACGCCATCTTACGGATGGGTTGCTGGTGAATACTTTTAAATTATACATGGCTGAATTTAAGTATATTAGTGGAAGTTTTATTTAAGTATTTGTCTAATGTACAGCTGGATATCAAAACTCTTAAATGGCTACAGATATAAATAAAAAATGAAGAATGATTCAGAAACTGTATGTTATGAGACATAGCTCAGTGGATAATTCATGAGAAATGTAATAATTTTAAATAACAGCTGTTAACTACAGTTAAAGCAAAGACCAACAAGAGTCCAGCAAATAGTGAGTTCACCCAGTCAGGTGCAGGAAAGGTTCATGATGTCATCTGTACAGGCTACTGGAAATGAAAGCCTTAATCTCTCTATCTAGATTTTCAGAATATCTATATAGAAAACAGCGCTAACAGCAATTTTAACAATACTTAACTTGGGGTGTAACAATACACATATTTGTATTAAACTTTTCAGCACAAGGCTTTCAGGTGGATAAAAAAACAACAACTGTATGTTACATCTGCTACACAACAGTAGGTTACATCAGTGGAAACACTTCAAACATGTCAACTCATTTAAGCCGACTTCACCCCAGTGTGTCCATGAGTGGAACTAGATGAACGCTATCGTTAACCCCACAGCATTTAGACAGCCATTCGTGACTGAGTCAAACATGGAAAAAGAAATCACTGCTGCAAATATGAGACTTTACTCTGTAGTAGAGAACGCAGGCTTTATGAACATGCTTTAAGGAGAACACCACTTAAATCAAGAATTCCAGTATGTTATTTCCATGGCCAAGAAAAGTTGAATCAATATTTGTGAACATGAGCTACTCTCTCTCAAAGCCAGAAACCAGAGAAGCAAGTCTCAAACTTGTGATGTTATCAGGTATAAGTTTGCTCCATAGACAATGAGTAGGAGCCTGACTTTGTGGACCCACAGAAAGTGTTCTCGTATACTCAGAACATTTCCTCCGATGCTCTCTCATTTCTCCCAATTCACTGTCTATGGAGTAGCTCCAGACTTTATACTCTATGACATCACATATTTGAGTTGTAGCACTCTAGTTTTTAGATTTGGGAGAAAATTGTTAATGTTTACTAATATTTCTGTACCTTCATAGACCATAGGAGTAAAACATATGAATTCTGAAAATAGGTGAAGTTCCCCTTTAATGTAATTGAGCCCATTTACGATATTCCTTCACAAGCCCATTTCAGCCAGACCCTAACTCTGGCTCTATACAAAACAACCAAAAGCCCAAATTATGGTGTTAGACTTTATACATTTACAAATGAATTAAAAAACAAAAAAGAACCATTTATTTGTATTTATTTATGTCTACCAGACTACATGTAATATTTTTAAAAAAACAGATTTTGTTTGATATGCTGCTAGGAAGAAGATGGGTCACTCAGCACTCAGGTATAGCTCAGTCACAAAAAAAAAAACACCATACTTTGTGATGTTAGTTTAATAAATTAAACATTTTAAAAGTCAAATAAATTTCTGCTCTTTTGCTGTAGTGAAAACGTACCAAACCGTGAAGCCACTGTATGATATCGCATCAAACTGTACATCTTGTGAACCGTTACGCCCCAATATTTGACAAGTTGGAATATATACTTCATCTGTGCAAACTTTACTAGTAATCTGCTAATCCTGTTGAGACTGAGATGAATCCTCATCATTCCTCAGTGGAGAGCAAGGTTAAAGAAGCATCTGAAATTCCAGGACAAAAGCTTCCGAAAACAAACTTTTCACTCGGAACAATCTCGTACACACAAACACAGATGTGCATGAACACTCTCAAAGAGGGGAAAAAAAAGAAAGCAGTTTCACCAAAACACACACACACAAACACACACACACACACACACACAAACACACAGCGGTGAGACAGCACATTTTTAACAGTCTCCCGCAGGAATACAAAAAGCCTTTGCCAGCTAGACTGTGGGTTTCCATGGCAACAGAGTCCGGGATAAAGTAGACGTGGTGAAAATGGCCTTTTTGTCCACGACAAGAGGAGTGTTTGCCCAGACACATATGGCACGGCAAATGTTTTCATATTCGCTCAGAAGACCATGAAAAAGACGGGGAAAGACTGCTCGTTCCTCGAAACTAAAAAAAAAACACTCTGAGGAAACACAAAATTCCTTCACTGCACATGTGGAAGGAACTAGCTCGGCCCTTAAACTGAAAATGACAGAAGAGCTGTTGGGCTGAGAGTCTCTGCTACTCCTCGCTCTTAGCTTTAAGAATGTTTTGGGGGATACCAAAGCACTAACAGGAAAGAGCCATTTTTACACATGAAACACTTGTTTATACTGTGAGAGAAGGAGGAAGAGGAGCCTTTGCTTCCAACACCATAATTTGCTGATTGCACAAGAGGAGTTTAAATCTTAGGGCGTGCTCTATGATTATGCTTATGCCCCTCAGCCTCCAAAACCACGCATTAAAGCCCTAGGCTGGACTTATCAATTAAACCTGACCACACATGATCTAGCGAGAGAGATTTAAGATGCTTAGTATCAGCGGACACAAGTGAACCCTTGTTGTCTTTCAAAAGGACAATCTGTGGCTTTCCGTGCCTTGTTTTAATGTCTCCCCAGGGCGCAACAGAGCCGAGTACATTCCTTTACTGCCTGAAGAATCGAGAGCTGAGGGAGAGAGGGAAGGAAGACAGGGCGCAGAGGCTTCAGGGCCTGTTTACACTCTTTGGTGAGATTTAGGAGGTTAGTGTTAGCAGGTGGCTCAGCCCAGAATGAGTCAGCTGTACAAGTGAAGGTGTTTTACGAGACAGTTGTCCTTTAATCAAATAAAATCTTTATGTGCTTCCTGGAGAGCTACAGAGTGTAACAATGTATGCTGTACTAACACAGTGCTAGTGTGCTTTCACATTGATTAAAGCCAGACCAGCCAATATTTTAAGATAATAAATTAGGTTATTTTACACCATAAGTCTGTGTCCTGTCTGTGGCCCTGTGTGTACATGCCACTGACGTTTGGGATATTCTGGGATATTTGTTTGGTACACGCCTTTTGCTGTGGGTGTGGCCCACAGTTAGCTGGATTACAGCTATGAAGAACAATAAAACAGTAGCAGCAACAATGGCAGGCAAAAAGACACAGTAGACCAATTGTCATACTGCGGACAAAACTCACTGACCACAACTGTTTGATTTCAGATTCTCTGAGTCTACTGTGATTCTTTAATGCCAGTTGCAGCTTTACAGACGGAAGTGACATCAACCTCTGACGGCATTACAGGGTGGAGAGCTCGCCAAAACAAAATGTTGGGTTGGACTTTTGACCAACTGAGGAGCAGAAGGGCGAAACTAACAAGAGACGCTGTGTCTC
Organism: Cephalopholis sonnerati; assembly: GCA_019142605.1. NCBI lineage: Eukaryota > Metazoa > Chordata > Actinopteri > Perciformes > Serranidae > Cephalopholis > Cephalopholis sonnerati. The sequence goes on from JAGQAX010000008.1 coordinate 36,247,899, forward strand.
GGACAAAAAAAAAAAAAAAAAGCTGCATTATATTGTTTTATGACACTGAAACCCAGCAGTTGGTGGTATTTCTTATCTTTATTTGAATAGTAAGGTCTCCAGTGTAACCACAATTTGAGGCCTACTGGCTGTCGAGTAGAGGAAATCAGTTCAATTCAAATTAGGGCTGGGTGTTGTTTATAAAATTACAATACCAGTACCAATACCAGTTCTTTTATGGGATACCTATAACAATGACTTCATTCAATACCCACAATATGAGTGGAGCAGCATGTAATTAAGCCACACTTTCACATGTTTTGGTGGCACACACCATGCTCGACTCCATCACAACACAGATTGTAGGGGTTGTAGCTACTGCTGCAGGAGTGTGAGCTCTGCACTGGAGACAGTAGTGAGAATCGGCTGCACACACACACACAGTGACAGGGCTAACTGCTAGCATCACACGGCCATGTTACTAGAGCTGCAGCGATGTACCGGTTTTAAGGTATACCGTGATATAAAAGGTGACAGTTATCATACTATGTACATTTGCTTATCTACGATATTAAAAAGAAAATGCAACTGGACGGAGAACCTCCCCTTTATTTTAGTTATTTTCCCATTAACAAAATGGTTTCAAGTTTCAATAACAGTCATAAAACGTTTGTTCAACAAAAAAATTACACTTCTGATTTCAGTCCTTAAAGGGTTATCTGACAACAATACAAATTCTGTAATACCATGAGACCGTGAAACCGCAACATCTTCTGAAACAGTTAAAGTAAATGTCATACCCTCACAAGCCTACATGTTACTGGATAATAATTAATGTGTTTTACAACAGTGTCGTTTCTATGTCGGAGTAAGTTTGTTCTGTTTAACAGGATGGATGTTAGCCGCTGCTGCTGTGTTAGCTCGTGCTAACTGAGCAGACGTTTAACTGACAGTTCACCAGGAGGAAAGCAGCTCTGGAGACGGCAGCAGCAGAAAGTTTGCTGAATCAGCAGGATTTCGGGACTGTCCGGGATCAGACCCCCAGCGCAAAAAAGTAGATGTTTTGATACTACTTGGTACTGTTCTATTTCAGTCGATACTAACCAGCCCTAATTCAAACACTGAAAAAAAGTGTTTGTAAGTCTTCAGAAAGTTGTAAAAGAATATGTGCACCTATGAAGACCACATCTAGTTTTCTACACAATCTGAAAACATTTTGTAATGATTTTGCATTCCTAACATGGAGTTTGGCACAAATAAAGTTTTTTTTCCCACATTAAGTTTAAATTTGAGTCTCCCCTTTAATGTTTCAGCTGCTTCTGTTGACGTTGTGGTCCGTGACTCGGAAATGAGGAGAGAGCGACCTTAAGAATCAGCCTGAGAAAATACAGCTGAGAGAGATCTGAACCACATGCCTCTGTTTTATTTGTTTTCATCCACATTTGTTCCTCATTTTCAGCTAGGATGCAAGCAGAGCGAAAAGGTTTCTGTCCGCCTCAACCCACTGAGAAGATGAGTAAAGGATGAGTAAAGACCAGGAATAGGTTAGGTTGGGTTAAATTTAGGGATACAGTTGTTTTAGACAAACTAACAGTTGATAAGGAAATTATCTGTATCAATGACGGTGAGAAAAGCCCTCGATGTTTGGTGTCTTCCCTCAAGCTTGACACAGCACAAAATGTCAGGCAGACTGCTCTAGTACAGAAAACCCAAAACCACTAACCTTCATGTGCAACTTCCCAAAACAGTGACAAACAGTTTCATAATAACAACCATGTTAGGTTGTTATGTGATACAACAAGAGCAAAACATCTTGTAAAACTTTTCCCTTCACTGAACCAGTCTCTTGAAGTTGCCTGTTCTTGTCTGCAGGTTACACTGTAACTGCTAACCAGTAAAAAACCAGTTACTTCTACATCTCCAGACATATTGATCATCCGCGACATAACTTTCACCCAAAGAATCTTGTTTGATGTTTCTTTTGTCCAGAGAGGAAGCTAAAAAAAACATCCATTCAAAGTCATACACATAAAGAGAATTTAATACCTTTTCCAATATCAAGATCGAAACCCAAGTATACGAATGCTCTCTTGTCCATCAATCAACAAGGTATAAAGCTGATTGACAGCCTTTTAATCCCACAGTAACATAAGACAGTGGAGAAAGGGGATTGTGAAGTTGCTCTGAAGGGGGTCCTGGACTGTTGGCATTGTGTGTGAATGGACAGTATAACCCCTCCCCCGCTCATATCATTGAAAAGGTACATGATCTACCTATGGCTGCCGGAGCTGCCCTGACCCGTTTGCCCTCCCACAGGCCGGCTCGGTTTCTGCGGTCCTGTGTCGCAGTGTCACATGAGAACACCGAGGACACCAGGCACTGCCTGTTAACTAAGGGGAGAATGGGTCGACTTCTGCAAACATTTATCTGATTTGTGTGTGTTTGAGAGAAGAAGAGGGAGAATGAGAGGGAGTCCACAGGTGCAATGTGAGCCCTTTCACTCGGTGGGGTAACGCCGACTCGCAACTCCTTTGTGTCTGAAAGTAAACTTGTTCTCACAAATTGTCTCAACACTTACTCTGCAGAGCGTGCACAAAGCCAAAGGATAGATTTCCTTGTGTGAAATCTGAATCGGTTCAAAAAAATGTCCAAAATAAAATGAAATGCTACATTTACAGCAGGCTAATAGTAAGTAATTTTAGCTCACAGAGGAGCTAATATAGCTCTCAATGGAAAACAGAGAAAAAAAAAGAAACACAACAGTGCTGCCAATACACATGTTTCTTCTTCTCTCTTAATATAGGACTGGTTCTCATGGACAGCTGTGTTTCTAATCTGCCTGGAATGGAGGTGGAGAAAGAGAGAAAGAGAAGACAGAGAGAGGTAAGGAAACAGTAGGGTGGTGTTGGAGATGGAGATGAAGTTGGAAGCCAGCAGGAGGGAAAAATGTGAAGTAAAGACAGTCGACATTTCACAGTGAAATGTTAACAGCTAAGAATAGGATCTGTGTGTGAGTGTTGTCAAGGACCAGCCGAGTCTGGAAAGTATTTGATGAAAACACACTGCTGGAAAACAAATTAGGCTGACATGAAGTGAGTGAAAATAAGGAAGGAAGTGCGTGCGTTTGTAAAGAATATGTGCGCATGTATGAATGTGTGTGTACTGTTCGCTTTTGCATAATTACGCATGTGTCTGTCTGTGTGTGTAATAGGTCACGAGATCCTACGTCAAAACACCAGGCATAAGAAATCCCTAAAAGAGTAAGAGATACATATAAAGGCTAAAAAAAAGGAAATATGTGACCAAAAGAGATATCAATTCATAAGGTGGCAGGCTGAGTCTGACACAGGTCAAGGAGTTATCTCTCCACCTCATAAACTCCCCTCCAACACACCCACACACTCATCAAAACTTAATCTGCTCTGTTGAAGAGAGCTGTGAGTAACTGCTGATATGCAGAGTTAAAGATCTGCCTGTCTCAGATCTGGGCCCTCTGCTCTGGGTCTGCTGCCGTTCCTATGAAAAGCTCCTGCAGGGTGTTGCTGACACAAGAATATGAGCAGGGCAGGGCTAGGAAAATAATTAAGAATGCAGCAGCAGAGATTTTCTGTGGTCCTGAACCATCCAGCAAATTATCACTTGGGTTAAGAGGGTCGACCTCTAGTTAACCCTGCTGGCAAAACCCTAGCCTCTTTTACACTTCCTGTACAAGGCGGGAAATTCATGCAGTTGTTCTGTATCTCTAAGGGTATCTTTAGGCCGGCAGCAGAGGTAGTAAGGCGGGCCATATCTAGTCAAGACAGCTGAATCTCTAAACAAGACAGAACCTTGTCACCGCTGGTGAGTATAATGGGCCCTTTTCCATTGTCACTTTTGGCCGCACCAGTTCAAACGATGCTGTGCCGATTTGTGTTTCCTTTGTCAGTTTTAACATGCTGAGCTGTGCCGGAGATGGACCTTCACTGGAGTAGGGCCAAGAGTGCATGCACCCACCTCCAAGCAGGTAGTGGTGACATCTTGCCAACCCTCCACAACTTCTCTTTCCTCTAAGTGTGTGTGTTTAGAGACTCCACTCACCTTTCCCAGAGAGAAAACTCTCTGTGTTCAGCTCTCAGTGCTTTTGTAGCTTCTAACTGAATCTCTGTAGTTTATAGTTTAGTTTTATCTGGTTTATTTTACTGTTTCATGTTCGCTTTCAGTTCTATTTGTCATGTTAAGTTACTGCTAATGAAAACCCAACATTTCCTTATCCTGCTGCTTCACAATAAAAATAAGGAAGTAAATGAAAAAGGAAAGGAAATGTGTTTATCACATTTATAAAGTGTTTAACTTTGCTAGCGGCTTTTCTTCAGTTAAAAACAAGTCTACTGATTAGGGCTGCCTCCAACTAAGAATTTTCCTAGTCGACCAGTAGTCGTCATTTAGGGCCATTCGTCGACTAGTCGCCCACATGTTTACGATCGATAAACAATAAATTACATATTTTGGGCGGGGCAACACAATGGTTTGAGTTGAAGGTGTGAGAAAGAATAGTCTCAGTAACATTGTTAACACTGTGCTACATTACAGAGAAATACAAAACCGTACTAATGACCCTTCATTAATACAGGCCTATATTTTATCTACAAGTGCACGTCACACACTGAGCGAGCCGCCTGTTAATGACGCTGTCGGCAAAGCAGTAATGATTGTGCTAAGTGGCTAATGGGCATGGAATAGCTTGCTAAGCAGCCTTAGTAAGCACAGTATCATAGCCTATTATTATTATATTAAAATCCTGAGTGCAGAGCTGATCTTCTTCCAGGAGCTGTTTATAAGTGTGTAGGCCTATCGTCTGTGGGACAGATGTAAAGCTCTGGGTAGCCCTGCACTAACTTGATCAACTTTTCTGTATTTATCAGACTGAATATTTACAGAAGAAGGGAAAGATATCTGTCAGCTGTGATTGGTTTTAACGTGACTCCTGTCTGACTGCTGAGCGTGGCCACTTCCTGTGTCTTTTCCTTTCTTTCTTTTCAAAATAAATTCCCACATGGTCCAGTCATATAGGTTTTGATTTATTTTGACAAGGTGCAGCTCCTAATAGAGTTTCATGGGTTTTTTTTCTACGACTAAGCAACCAATGAAATCTTGACGATTAATGACCTTTATAGTCAGCATTAGGTCGACTATTAGGGGGCGGCCCTACTACTGATACTGCAAGGTGGAAAATAAAAGCAGAAACAGCCACAGTGAGATGTTGATGAAGAGCTGCAGACAACAGGCCTTTACTGCACCTCTGCACACAGCTCATCTCTATCCGGTAAACTTCTTTTACCTGCTGTGCCTTTGAAGCAAAAGTAACGGGGGACTTAAACATCATCACTCAAGACAAGCCGCCATCGGTTAATGACAAACCCTCAAGAAAGTAGCCCTGTTGTAATGGAGACGCAAATCCCTGCTGTGTTGGGCTGATGGGCCAAACCAAACCAAGCCAAGCTAAGCCAGCCCATGAAGAGGGGTATAGATGAAGTGTACAGTGAATACACTACACTGCTTGATAATGCACATCCATGTAATTTTGTGGCTGTGCTTTTACAAGCAAATATTAAATTCTGCTGTAACTATGAATTAGTCCCCACATAGTAAGCATACAGTAAGCTCTGAAACACAACACCTTTAGTCACACACAACAAAAAAGTCTGATGGACATTTGATGCTGATTCTAATTTCATTTTGTCTGAGCACATTTCATTCAGCAATAAGGCTACTAGAGTGGTGGCTATCTTAGCCACACAACTGTTCATGGAGGCTCCTGGTCCCATTTTGTGTGTTCAGTTTAGCTTTTCAACAGCAGATGTTTTGCCATCTCAAAGGCAAAACACCTGCTGTGACATTCCTGGTCCAGGTGTGGCTACAAGTGCAAAATGGAAAATTCAAACCACAAAGAACAATGAATACAGCAGCAGCAGCAGCTTTCTGCCTTAGTGTTATTGAATGTTGATATTTCATCTGATCCTGGAGCGGCATGGCAGTTGTCAATTGAAGTTCATGCTGTGAGGTGTTACATTATTTATTACCTTACACATTTCTTGTGTCTGGCTGGGCTGTTCAGCTGCAACCTGTTTATTGTTATAGTAGCTGGAATCATTCCTTATTTATTTGATTGATGCAAGACGTGGGTGCATTTGTCAAACATGGAAGACGTGTGGCTTTGTCAAAAGCACAAATATAATATAATAACCGCACTTTTGATGTCCTGACATATTTTAAAACCTTTATACATATCTCTAAACATTACAATCTTACCTGGCAGGCAGCGCAGTCCAAACACATCTCGACTCCTTGCGTTCACCCCACTCTGACTCAGCATCCTCTCCTGTGAGAGAAACAGAGCAGAAATTAGCATAATTTAATCCATCTTTATTATAAATATCAATGTAACACACAAGGCATGTCCTGACCTTAAAGGAATATGTTTGTAGATTTGGGAACTTGCTTGTTTGGATGAGTCTTTCTGCCAAGCTAAGCTAACCAGCTGCCGCAGATACAAAGTGGTATTGATTTTGTAATGTAGCTAAAATCAAGAAACCAAAATGTTAAGCTACTCCTTTAAATGAAAGCAATATAATTCAATAAGTTTATGCTACCAGAATGCAACATTTTGTTTACTACTCCTAACAAGAGCCTTAACATCCTGAATGACTATGAAAGCAGTGTTAATTTTAGGGGAACAGACTAAACAGGACACACTAAACACACAGACAGAGCCTTATGTCACCACTGGTCTTGTTGATTATATTTAAGTTATGGCTCTGCCTGTTTCTCTCATCAAAGCCTGGCCCGTCTCAACGGACTCATTTTCATCGACAAAAAAAAACAAAGCCAACCACACAATGCTCCATGATTCTTAGTTTCCATTTAGCTGTTTGTTCCTGCTTTCTCAATAACAGTCATGAAGTCTCACGTACTTGAGTCTGTTCTACGAGCAAGAATCCAACAAGAATCCAACCCCACAGAGCCACAGAGGTTTCTATAATCAGACTGTGAGCCTACTAGCACATATGCTTCCACTTAACTCTGCTACTAACCCCCTCTTGTGAAGGCCATTTACATTTATCGGCTTCAAATCCCATAATATGCCCAGGCCTGCAAAGTGAGAGAAAGATGTGATTATACAGGTGGTGAACAACCTTTATAGTAGTGCAGAAATAGAGCTACGGCCCAGAGTTGACATCCAAGAAAACTATACATTATACAGCCCCAAAATGTCTCTCTCAGCATTTCTCTTTTGAGTTTCACCCGCAATGAAACTATTAATCATTGTTTCATTTAAAGCACCAGCTTGATCACAAAACGCTGGTATTTCTTTGAGTCAGCAAGGATGTGTGAACAATAACAATGAATCTACTCAGTTGCCCGTGTTATGCTAACAATTCTGCAGTGTGGTGGATTCTGTGCTAGCAGCCCGCTCATGAAAACCAGAGACTCTAAGCTTGTGGCCCCCCATAAAAACATTTAACAAAGAGGACCTTTGCTCCTGGAAAAGGTAGTAAAATCACACTTATTCATAGCGGTTTGTTTTCTTTGTATGTGAGAGCGTCTGGCTGTTTCTTTAACAAAAACTCCCTCAGATTCTGCAGTGTGCTACTGATGCTATCTTAATGTTATTAAAGGTCTAGTGCAATGGTTCCCAACTGGTGGGTTGCAGCCCAAAAATGGGTCACAGGAACACAAGTGACTCGCAAACGTGTCATGTTTGTAAAAAAACACACTTTACTTTAGAGTAAATTTCTGGCACAGAGCTTTTATTTTGAAGTGCTGTTTCATAATGTAGAGCGGGCAACGACTTGACAAGGACAACAAACTATCCTGACAACATGGCCGAACGCAAGTATGATGCTGAATATATCAATCTGTGTGGACCTTGAACTAATGACTAAGGAGAAATTTGGACCCCGGGGCTGGACCAGTTGGGAACCACTGGTCTAGTGTGTAAGATTTAGGGTCACCTATTGGGAAAAATTTATTCAATATTATTATAATTAGGGATGTTCCTGGTGACTAATTTCCCTGTCAACTAAACAGAAGTTTTATTAAGACTAGTCGACTAGTCTAAAAAAGGGAAAACACTCAAAAAACAATTTATTGTTAAGTATTTGAAACACTGTCCCCCAAAAATACTGTGTGCAACCATGTCGGATTTTAAATGCCGCTGACGTACGAGACACTTTGCACCGTGCGGTATGAATGTGAACATGACGGCAACTCAGTCAAAAGTTAACCACTAAAATAACATCTAAAATAAATAAACTGCCTCTGAAATGTGGGGCACATTGAACCTTGCAGATTATCCAACAAAAATGATAGCAGTTCACTTTAAAGTTAATAAAACAACATCCTAAATTATAATTAACGTTCAGCTAAAGTGAGAGGCATTTTGCTCCGTGCAGTATGAATGTAAACCCTGCACATTATCTGACGACTAATAAGGCAAAAATATACCTTACTATGTTTTCATTAGTTTACGACCACCTGAAATTAAGAATCGTTGTGTTTTTGTTACCATAGAATGAGTCGTTTATATCCATATAGAGCTGGTCCCCTCCCACGGAGTCCGTCATTGTTCTACTCTAGCTCTAAATAGGGCCATACACGCGTTTCGTTCGTCACCGTAGTGCACGCTAGGCACACAGGAAAAGTTTAAGTTCTGCAACCTCAACACTAGATGCCACTAAATCCTACACACGGGACCTTTAAGTTTTAGTTTTGAGTTCATCGTTCTTGATATAAATGCATATATCTCACATTTTTACCAGTATAAAAAATGAACAGTAGAATACTTTGTAAACAGCCAAAAAAGAGACCTTACTAATTTGCTAATTAATTAAACTAGGGCTAAGTGAGCCATGATCACGGCAATAAACATAATCAAAATAACATGAGCACTAATTACAGTCATATGGGCAAGTTTGCTCTGGTGCATTGTCTTGCTATCAAATGGTTCTACACAGCCGACTCCAACATCTCTAACATAACTACAAGTATTAGTCAATAGCGTGGATTCCTCCATGACAAATATTGAAAATATGGTTATAGTTCCAACTATTTTACCGGCCATATTAAAAGGCTGAGAGTTCTGTTAGCACAAACCACTGGAGAAAAACAAGGCTTTTTTGATTATACGGCAGGACACTAAAATTTTACAACACTTCGTTTCTGCTTGCCAGTGCATTGTTCATTTTTTTCCATCTGGCTTTAAAATGCCTTATGCTTTCCCTCAGTCTCTCCATCAACACCCACAGAAAACCCGCAGCTGAATTCCTGATCCCCTTTTAAGAACATCAGAGGCTACTCAGATCTTGTTTTGTTATTCCTTTTATACGCCTAGTGTCTCAGATCTGTCCTCTGAAGGTTGTCAAGACTGACAAACTTGGGCCTCAGGGTCTTGTGAGGCATGTGAACTCACTAGATAACGCTGAAACACACAAGGTGAAGTACTGCTGGCACTGCCACATCAGACTGGGCTGTGTACACAAAGTGATAAGGGTAATATGAACGAACTCCCTTGGTTAAACTAGCAAAAATGTGACAGACAGATGCACAGCAAATGCATTTATGTGTGGAGTCCAGGCATTTCTCTGACAGCAGAAGTACAATAGGCAACACAGATAAGGAAAACTGGAATGACTTCATGTCTAGGTATAATCTTAAAGAGATCTCTGAGTCATGCAGCGCTCAAAAACCACATTTCCAGGGCCGTGTTTAAGCTGACATTTCACTTTAGCTTTAATTGTGCGGCTTCGGCGTCCCCACTCTATCACTTTCATTTCTCCCCCGTGCTGCCTCTCTGCCCCACTTTTGCCCTCCTCTGCTGCCTCTCTTCATCCTCAGGGACAGTGGCCAAGGCTTATTGCAGTTTCCATTGCTCATGGCTTCCCCTCGCTACTGCGGCCAGACTTCTGCAGTAAGCGTGCTTGTTCCCGCGTCTGGAACATACTTGTCTTTTCTTAAACAACAGGCTACGAAAGAGGACAAATGGGAATTTTTGAGGGACACTGGAGATAAAGCACCCTTCTGTTGTATCCTCAAGTCTAAGATTTCAATCTTTTATCAAAAAGCCTGATTTGACATGAGACAACTGGCAACACTGCAACGAGATAATGAGACTGTTTAATACCATGCTGTTTCCAAACTATTTTCTGGGGGGTAAAGGTACTGGAGTGACGCTGCCACCTTGTTTGGCAAAAATATGTGCCTACAAACAGTCCAAACAATATGATTTTCAATTCCAAACAAGACTCAATTACTGAATTATAGATAGTTTCTGCAGTGCCGTCCCAAAACACACTGTGAACTTTTAGCATCCGTTGTTATGATGAAACATTCTGCGTCTCTTTTAAAAGCATCTCCTACCGAGATACGCTCTGCTTTGGGGCTTGTAAAATACACATTAGCTTTTAGCCACTGTTCACTGTGCTGTAAAGGGTCACAGCCCATTCGTTTGTATTGGGCTTTTCATTTCCTCCCATGAATGGGGAGCGTCATATGGCATTATGAACTGGCGTGGAAGGAAAACCAGGACGTGAGTTAGTTTTGCTAAATGGGGCTCACTTTGAAGTGTTTCCTCTTCTTCCATTCAGAATAACATGAGATTATTTTTGTCTGCACGCATAAAATGGACTGAGGACTTTAATTGTATTTGGAGCACTGTGTCTTTCATTTTGAAGCAGACCTGTTACAATGCACTGCTGGAAAAAGAAGACCTGGCATCGAGTTTATTAATCCACAGAAAGCAAAACCCCATAGGCAATGAAAAGGACAAAAATGCTTTGAATATAATCAGCAGTTCACAGTGAAATATGGTCCTGAGTGGAAATATACTACCTGGTGCAGTGTATAAATAAAACTGCAAACAACTGCACTCCAGAAAAAGCTGCATTTTGGCCTCATTGTGAGAGCTATGGAGAGGACAGATACAGACTCCGACATATAGAGTGAAATAGTAAATCAATGTTTCATGAATTGGGAATTCAGACGGTTAATATTTGATGAGAGAATTTCTGCATCACGCTATAGTGAATATCTCGCTTTTTACCCATTTTTCTGCAAAAGCCTGTCACAATTAGCACAGCTCTCCCTGTTGTAATGATTTATTCTGAAACTCTCCATGAAAGTCGGCAACACGGGAATATTACCGCAGTGTCTGCATTCTTATTCACTCTTAATTACAACACCATCAGTCTAGACTTTGAGACTCACAACAAGCGGATAATTACTGGCTCTTTTAATGGTATCCCTGCTGAATGATTTGCAATTCATTGTTTCATAACATGTTTGTGTCTTCATTACCCCTTCCTCTTGTTGCTCAAGTGTTCGGTGCTGGCGGAGAGTTACAAAGATGTTTGTGCAGTTGTTGATTGTAAGCTCAGTACAGGAAGGTTCATAGGTCATCTGGAGCCAAATAAAGCAGTGTCTGCTTATAGGTGGATACTAGTTTAAAATGAGTGTCTACAGCCATGCAATCTGCTCTGTGGGGCTTCACATAAATGCTAACATCAGCACTTTGGTGAGGATTCTCAGTCAATCAGGTCGTGGTAATTCTAAGTGCGTCTTCAAGAAACTCAAGTAGGTCAAGTTCTCAATGATAAAGCACTCAGAAGAACATCAGCATGCTAACTAAGCCCCCAGGGTCAGCGCTGGGCTGTGAAGCCAATTTGACACAGTGGCCAAACGCGTGGTCACTCACTGCCTCCAGTCATTTCAATGAGGGGACGGTAGCAGGGTGGAAGCAATAAGGGTATGAAGCAACTGCCGCCCACATGTACGCACAAAGATTTTGCTCTACTGCAGTAAGTTCACTGTGTTGAGCTGGCTTTGGCCGGTCAAATAGCGGGCATCACAGAAGCAGAAAGAAGACAAGATGGAGGAGCTGATGTGTCTGAAGACCCCAGTGAAACCTGTGATCAGAACAGACACTCTTATGACTCACACTCACATTGGTTTCACTTATATCCTGAATTAAACAGTCAAAATACACTAGTCCACTTTTTCTGGGGACCACATGGAACTCCCTCAAGGACCCCTGGGGGTCCTTAGATCCCTGGATGTCATACACCACTGAGTAACTTTCACGGGAATAAATGGGGCTCCACCTCGAACTCTGCATCCGGTTCTCTTTATACATCCATGACAAATATTCTCACCGTGACAATGCTAACATACTGATGTTTAGCAGTTGTAATGTTGACCATGTTCACCATCACATTTCGTATTAGCATGCTAACATTTTTTAAATACAATCAACACTAGTTACAGCCATATTTAGAGGGCCACACGTTATTTCAATTTGTCAAGATACATATTAAATCAACATTTAAGTAAATGCAAATGTCTGATCAAGCTTGAGATACCTAAAATTAAGACTTGGATCTGGGATTCATAAATCTTGATCGGGACATCCCTAGCTGTTACAGCTCATCCTGAGGGGAACATGACTTCTGATCAAAATTCAATATATCCAATAGTTCTCGAGACATTTCACTTGAAACCACAATTGTCATCCTCATGGTGGCACTGGATGAAAGGTCTGGGGATCACTATATGTATCAGGATTCATCCTTTGGGGACCACAGGTTGAATTCGGATTCATTGACCAACAGTGCCATTTTTAGAGCCATGCTGCTAGCATGGCTATCATCATGGTATAAAGATACCAGTGCAGCGTACTAACCTGTTTCCATTAGCCTACATTCACAAATCACATACCATTTGATTATTTTCATCAATCACCACAATGCCTGTCAGTTGAGCCCGAACATATCTATTTCAAGAATCCTTCTTCTAAAGGACTGGAGGGTTGCCTAATGGCCGAACGATGTTACTAAGAGATCACAAGTCTGATGCCCACATCATGCAGTGTGTCCACCAACAGCAGCATTTCCTCCTCTTGGTCTCTGGAGCACACTTGCATCTCTAATCCTCTTACACTCTCACTGGTAGTACATCATTGCAGATGCCAGTGTCAGCTAAATGGCTTAAGTGAAAATCTAATGCTAAACATTGAGCATTTTCAGTGGCTCACACTCGTATGAAATGTTTTTGACAGTCACCTCTAGACAGTCTGCAGCTCAGGTCCCAGGAGTGAGATTATCAGAGCCATTACATACACTCAAAACAGACAAACAACCTCGCCTCTCAGCCCTTTTGCAAGTGAATAGTGTGTCTGGTTAATTATCACCCAATGCCAGATCGATGCACCCTCTAACGGGCCCATAAATCTGCTCTGCCATTAAGAGCCCATTGTTGTGCTCTGTTTAAGCAGTGGAAGCCTCAGTAGCTCAGGAGCTGGCAGTGAACGTGACGTCTGGGTCCTACGGGAGCGGGTGTGGGTGACTGTACCGCTTTGGTCTACTCCTATCGAGCTTGGATCTTCAGCCACTCTGAATAGAGCTCAGATGATCCCTCCTCTGGCATTTTTGCTTCTGTGGAGCTTTGTGCTGTGTGCCTTTCATGCTGACTGCTTCAAAGCTGGCTGCGAGATGCAGATAGAGAGAACTCAAGGGGATAAGCGCAGCCAAAATAAGCCTGAATAAGCCTGCTATGCTGTCAAGAAGCAGGCCTGAGCATCGTTATGTATGTTCGGCTGTTGTTATATTATTCATTCATTTTTCAAGCAAACTGCAGAACACTTCCTGATTCAGGCTTCTGAAGTGTGAGGATTTGCTGCTTCTCTTTGTCTTATTTTAGACTGTTGGTCATACAAACCATGTAATTTGAAGACGTCTCCCTTGGCTTTGAAAATTGTGGGCATTTTCTGACTTTTTGTAAAACAAACAACCAGTTATTGAATAAAGTAACTGGCTTATTAAATAAGATTAAGTTAAAGCCCTATCATAATTAATGTCGTCCAAAATGGCTGGGGTATTACACTACATTTAAAGAAGAAGAGATTCACCAGTGCATGCACACAGCAAAGCCATCTGGGCCAAATTCAGCCCAGGATTGGATTCAGTTTTCTAAAGCAGTCTTAACACATGCTCATGGAAGAGAAACCCACAAGAGTGTGTGGGTGGCACATAATCTACACAGCCTACTACTCCACATTACCATATCTTATGCTCAGCCACATTCTCATACTTGGACACATGGGATTCCATTGGTGGGGGGTTGTAATGATTTCTGCACGTCTCGTTCGGAGGTAATCAAATTCAAAACTCCTCTACCTCCCAACTGCTGTCTCCATGGCGACAGCCAGATGTTGTGCAGCGCACATCACCCCCCACTCCACATGCAAGCCTCACCCGAGGGCAGAGTAAAGAGGCATCTGTTACCGTTTCCCCCTGCGGCTGCTGAAAATAACCAGGGAGAGACAAAAAGCCAGGCATCACAGACGCAGCGCCGAGAGACTGTTCCCAGAGGAATGAGAAACTCTGAACACATTCATACTGTGTACACACTGCTTTGTGTCATCTATCAAACTAATGAGTCCTTCTAACCTCTATCCTCTCAGGTACTCCTGAAGTAGGGCAGTATCTTACTGATCATTTGAAATGCAGGAACTTCATCTTCTGCATTTCAAAGCAATTCATTATAGCACCGTGTGACCTTTCAAACCTCTGGCGATCGAAGCAGCTGAAACAGGCTACAACTGTTTGCTGCACAGGAGATGACGATCGTCTGCACCATTTGTCCCCGTGTACAACAACTTAATCCCATATGAGGCAGACCTCCTGCCAGGAGAAGTGATTAAGATTCACCACCACTTCGCTGGCCTTTAATAAGGCATGCAGCCAAAGACAGCAACATTATGTAGCCTTACAGTCAGTCTGCATCTCCCTGTTTTAAAGACAGAAAGAAACAGCAGCCCTCTGCAGCTTCATCCCTGTAAAGCTGCCATCCTGAGTTGTGATCAAAAATACTATCACACACTCCACATTCCTACGTTGAATAACGTTCACAGAGGGATTTTTGAGGAACAACCACAGATTTCTAATTCAGTCAGGCTGCAAACTACCTCAATGTACATTTATAACCATACAAAAATTATGCATCTCCCTGTTGTCCAGACAAAAAGAAACAGCAGCTTAATTCTGCAGCTTCATCCCTGTAAAGCTGCCATTCTAAGTTGTGATCAAAATTACCATGAGACACTTCACATTCATGCATTAATTAAGGCTAGAGGAGGGATCTGTGAGGAGGAACCTGCAGCTTTCTAATTCAGCCAGGCTCCAAACTACCTGAATGTATATTTTCACCCTCACAATAATGTTGTGCATACAGAAAGAAACAGCAGCCCTCTGCAGCTTCATCCCTGTAAAGCTGCCATCCTGAGTTGTGATCAAAAATACTATGACAGACTCCACATTCACACACTGAATAAGGCTCACAGAAGGATTTTTGAGGAATAACTGCGGGTGTCTAATTCAACCAAGCTGCAAACTACCTGAATGTACATTTTCACCCTCACATAAACAGCAGCCCTCTGCAGCCTTGTCCCTCTAAAGCTGCCATCCTGAGTTGTGAACAAAAATACCATGTGACAGTCCACTTTCACACACTCACTAAGGCTCACAGGAGATTTTTAAGGGAGGAATCGCAGCTTCTTAATTCTGCCTTTTTTACCCTTACAGTAAGTGAGCATCTCTCTTTTGTCCAGACAAAAAGAAACAGCAGCCCTCTGCAGCTTCATCCCTGTAAAGCTGCCATCATGAGCTGTGATCAAAAATACCACAACACAGTCCACTTTCATATATTAAAGAGGGCTTACAGAGGGATCTCTGAGGACGGACCGCAGCTTTGTCATTCAGCCAGGCTACAAACTACCTGAATGTATACATTCACCCTCACAATAATGTTGTGCAAACAGAAAGAAACAGCAGCCCTCTGCAGCCTGGTCCCTGCAAAGCTGCTGTCCTGAGTTGTGATCAGAAATACCATGACACAGTCCACTTTCACACAGAGGAATTTCTGAGGAGGAACAACAGCTTTCTAATTCAGTCAGGCTGCAAACTACCTGAATGTATATTTATATCCTTACAATAATTATGCATCTCACTGCTGTCCAGACAAAAAGAAACTGCAGCTTCATCCCTGTAAAGCTGCCATCCTGAGCTGTGAACCAAAATACCACGACAAAGTCCACTTTCACACACTGAATCAGGCTCACAGAGGGATTTTTGAGGGAGGAACCACGGCTTTCTAATTCAGTCAGGCTGCAAACTACCTGGATGCACATTTTCACCCTTATAATAATAATGCATCTCCCTGTTCTCCAGACAGAAGGAAACAGCAGCCCTCTGCAGCTTCATCCCTGTAAAGCTGCTGTCCTGAGCTGTGAACCAAAATGCCATGACACACTGAATACAGCTCACAGAGGGATCTCTGAAGAGGCACCGCAGATTTCTAATCCAGCCAGGCTGCAAACTACCTGAATGCACATTTATAGCTCTGCACAGTGAATGATGGCCGGTGTTTCCTGCATCTTGTCATTGCCTGCTTCCTGGCCTCTCTGGTGTTTAATCACATGAGTGTTACAGCACTGAGAAAGCTAAATTGACTGATGTGAGATGGAGACTCAAACATTAATGTGACTGACTTGCAAATCACAAGTAACCTTGAAATTATACATGATGTGACCTTTATTCTACATACTGAAACTGGCAAGTCCCAGAGAAGACAAGAAAAATAAGGGTTCAGAGACTAGGTATGAAAACACATTTAAAATCATATATTTTTATTAATAAAAGCTTAAAAAATCTGCTGTGACACAGATGTTTAAAATAAAAAGCACTCAAAGCTGTGGTTGTAATAACGTTACCCACATTACAGCTCAGTCTACAGTCATGCGACCACACAAAATGGGATAAAACAAGTTAAAGCTGTACAGAAGTGTTTGCCTAAACAGAGCTAATATAGTTAGCGTCAGGGAGCTAACTTCACGTCAGGACCTTACCTTGATATCTGGGAGCATTTGTCTCACTTTGAACGTGGTTTTAGATCCTGTCAACATTTTAACGGCAGGTAAACTCGACTCAAACAGAAAAATGACGAGCGACTGAATGGAAAATAAAAAAAAAGTGTGATATAATAAGCTAACGGTCGCTGTGTTAGAGTTCACCGTTTTCCATTTTTAGCTAAAAAAAACCCGCCGTTAGAAAGAGAAGAAAGGGTCCGGAGTCCGGTAACGGTTAGCCTGTATCACCGGCTGCTACAACCGAGGTGCTCAGTGTGGACAGACAAACTATTTTCGCTCTTTTCATCGCTATTCGCGCTGACAAGCATCCGTGTCCCGAGAGCACACCCTGCCGAAAACACACCGGCGGTCACCGGACTGTTTCTAACTGGTGTTAGTCACTAACTAACGGCGGAGCTGCGTTCACCGTTACTGCCGCTTTCCTGCCCATCGGGCTCTGTTTGTTTATCCATTCGCCATAGTGAAACACACACTGGTGGAAAAAAGTGCAGCAGTGGAGCTTCTTAAAGGGCCAGTACATCTGGAGAAGGACTCACTGTGTGAGCTGGAGGCTAAAAGTCACAGTCAAAGTGTTCAGGAAGTTTATAAGGCTGAGCACAGTGACAGAGAGTGAAAAGAGGTCAGTTTTCCCCGCTTTCACTGGACCCCTTGAACCCACCACCACTCAGCACTGTGTGGATGAAGCCTACAGTGTGCTGCATTCAAAACAAGTAAAAATACACAGGTATTATCAGCATCATGCACATATAGTATAAAAACTGAAATTATCCTACTCGTCATGCTGTGTTTTATAGGTACAACATATTAAAGTGCAACACTAGGCAAGGATACTGTATGTACATTTCTTAGTTCATGATGTTGAGTTGAATTGCTCTTGTATAATGTGTACTTTTATTTTTATTCCTTTTTTTTTTTTTTTTTAATTTTATATACTTTCATATACTTCTATATTGTCCCCCCACATATTTTTCTATTGATCTGTTCTAGTGCTGCTGCAACACCCAAATCTATTGTCTGTGGATCAATAAGGGTTATAATGTAATGTAATATAATATAATATAATATAATTTAACATAAAATAATACAGCATAATATAACGTAATATAATAAAATAAAATAAAACATAAAATAATATTAAATAAAATAATACAATATGTGATGTGATATAAACATACACTATAATTTAATATAATATAATATGACATAACATAACATAATAAAATAAAACATAATACAACATAACATAACATAACATAACATAACAAAATAAAATAAAATAAAATAAAATAAAATAAAATGAAATAAAATATAATACTTTGTTATTATTATTTGTATCATTATTATTATCATTATTATTGTACTGGATTATTAATAACAATGGACTGATGTGTTCAAGTTGCATTACACTGCTGTAACTAGAACAGGTGCAGGTAATTTTATCTGCTTTGTACAAACATGTGTAACTTAATATATAACAACATGCACAATATTATAAAAGTTCATCATGTGTCTTGTAAGCGACATGTTAATCTGCAAAGTCACAAAAGCTGTGAAATAAAAGTAGGATTTAAAAAAGTTAAATTTTAATACTTCTCTTTGAAATGTTGTGGAAAAAGAAGTACAAATTAAGGTTAAATGGAAAGTACTTCAATACTGTACTGCACTTGGGAAAATGTACTAAGTTTATAACTTTGATTAAAGTTACACCTCTTAAATTCAAACAAGTTTGTTTCTTTGTTTTGAAATTGTTTTTCATATGTGTCTCTTCCATTTTACACACATGACACATTTTAAAGTGGTTCTCATATAATTTTGACTTTGCTCTCTGATGGTATTCAATGAAACAGCCTCTGCTGAATGTGAGAGCTCTGGCTTTGTCATCAGGCAGCTTGACGTTGAGGATTTATACTGAGGCAGTAGCTGAGCCAGAAAGCCAACATCCATAAAACCATTCAACTCTTGACCCTCTGGCGTTTCAAGCCTGCGTAACACCTCCTAAAAACAACAAAATAATCTTGTTAATTTACCATCTACAGCCTCTCTCTGCTCGGCAGTACCTTTCTCTGGTCCTTCAGCAGGTCTGTGTGGGGACTGGCTCCTCTCCTCTCTCATCCAAACGTGTGGAAAGAAACCAGCGGCAGCTCTCGTCCAGACAAACACAGGAGGCCAATTCAGAAGAAATTCCTTTCCAAAGAGAGACGGGGGAAAGTCTGAATAATCCTGAGCGACAGTGTGTCCTGCTGAACAGGTGGGGAGACGGTGTCCTTGTGAACTATAATAGAGAGAGGTCTGGATTTTTTACCACATGGGAAACTGTTCAATATTACATAAGGTTCTCCGATTTCTCTAATACATAAAACAGTCCCAGACACAGGACCTTGCATCATCTGAGCTGCAGTTATTCAACGATGTATAATGCAACAAGGTTAGGCTAATACAGAGAGACAGATAAAAAACAAGTGTTCACATTTAAATATATAAATGAGCTCTGTGTTTATCTGTTCAAGTTGTTTTTATTCAGTTTAAATGTCTTTTATGTCTCTGCAGCTCCACTGTAATGATAGCAAGATTCTTACTTTATGTATGATGATACTCTGTTTTCTCTATATACAGAGTTGAGAGCTGTATAACAGGGATTCAGTGCCTTGCTTAAGGACACTTTGGCAGGACAGATATTTTCATACAAGGTCTCACAACACCACTCAGAAACCTTAAATGAGCTGACTTTAAGAATCAGCTTTAAATATATGGAAATGTCAAGTGTTTTCCATTGCACTGATGGCAGCACTTTACTGTATGGAAAACAATTTCTGCCAGTGTTATAAGAAAAAAAGAGCCGTGTATGTCATTGTTATGGGAAATGTTCTCGAAGTAGTGACTTAATACCTCAGAACAATGACACAGTATCACAATATAACGAGAAATGTTCTTAAAATAATAGGTTTGCAGCTCAATATGACCAAGTACATGACAAAATAATGAGTTAGTATCTCAAAATAATGAGTTTTCCTTAAAATATTGAGCTGATATCTCACATTACAGAAGTTATTTTGCAATACTTAGTCATTATCTTTAAATATTAAGACATTGTCTTGAAATACCACGTCATTATTTTGAGATACTAACTCATTTTTGGCAGTGGTTAGCACTGTTGCCTCACAGTAAGAGGGTTCTTGGTTCAAACCCAGGGTGAGGAGCTCAGCGTGGGTTTCCTCTGGGTACTCCAGCTTCCTCCCACAGTCCAAAGACATGCAGGTTAATTGGTGACTCTAAATTGTCCGTAGGTGTGAATGTGAGTGTGAATGGTTGTCTGTCTCTATGTGTCAGCCCTGTGATAGTCTGGTGACCTGTCCAGGGTGAACCCTGCCTCTCACCCAGTGTCAGCTGGGATAGGCTCCATTCCCCCGCGACCCTCAAGAGGATAAGAGGTTAGATAATGGATGGATGGATGGATGGATAGATCTCGAAATTATTACGCATTATCTTAAAATAACAACCTAATATCTCAAAATAATGACTTTATATCTTAGAATAATGACGACCTCAAAATAATTTGTCGGTATCCTGAAATAATTACGTAGTATTTTGAAATAATGACTTAGTATCTTTGTATCTCAAAATAGTGACTATCACAAAATAACTACTGACTTAATTTGACATATTAAGTCAATATTTTGAGAACATTTATTTTGACATATTAAGTCAATATTTTGAGAACATTTATTTTGAGATACTAACTCAACCACAGTGGGTGGTGGCTGTGGGAGCCCATTATAAAGAAAAACATTACGACATGATGACTCAGTATCCCAAAATAATGACTATAAAATAATCTCAAATCTCAAAACAACTAGTTAGTATCCTGAAATCATGACGTAGTATCTCGAAATAATGACATTCATTCATTCATTTTCCATAACCACTTATCCTGTTGGGGGTCGCAGGGGGGCTGGAGGCTATCCCAGCTGACATTGGGTGAGAGGCAGGGTACACCCTGGACAGGTCACCAGACTATCACAGGGCTGACACATAGAGACAGACAACCATTCACACTCACATTCACACCTACGGACAATTTAGAGTCACCAGTTAACCTGCATGTCTTTGGACTGTGGGAGGAAGCTGGAGTACCCGGAGAGAACCCACACTGACACGGGGAGAACATGCAAACTCCACACAGGAGGGGTCCCACACCCGATTGAACAATTGAGCTACGAGGCGACAGAGCTAACCACGACACCACCGTGCCGCCTCATTTTGAGATATTAAAATAATTAAGTCATTATTTTAAGATATTAAGTTGTCACTTTATGATAACAAGTAATAGTTTCAAGATATTAATTTGACATACAAAGTCATTAATTCGATAGTTTATTATATTTACTAACAGGATCTTATGTTCTTCATCATGTTGGCAGAAATGGACTTTCATATCCACTAACCTTTGTTTTAATTCTTTAATTATCTGTTATTTATTTTTACCTGGTCTTTAAAGTGTTTGAAAAGGTGATTAAAATAACTTTTATTGTCTAACAAAGAGTCCAAAACCAAAAAAATATTCAGTTCATTATCAAATAAAACAATAAAATGCAGCTTCACAAAATGGTTGACAGTGTTGCTTGAAAACTGTTTGTCATTTTCATTTGCAAATCGCCTCAACTCAAATTCCAAGCTATGCGGTCAAGTGTTTGGACTTCAATTTTAATTGCGCAAAACCACCTTTATGTTGTGTACGTGCACACACCATCAATTATATTCTTATGGAGCTAATCCCACATCATCAATAATACGGTTGTAGCTTTTAAGATCCAACAATCTGTAGATAACAAAATGTTTTTTATTATAAACCCAGAGAACAGAGGAGGCTTAGCTTTCTTGAAATACAATGAGAATTTATTCAAACGGTGCAAAAAAAAATTAATAATTATAATAATAATAATAACCTAACATAAAATCTGATGTTCTTTCTATCCAGATTGCACTGTCACACAGCCTTAGGGCTCTCCTCTCAAAAGAAAAGAAAAACATTAAAACAATAAAAAATAAAAAACAGATCAAAATACCAGGACAACTGAAATCAAGTCAAAATAATGCACAAATTTGGTAAAATGGATTGCCATTTACATGCAACAGTTCCAGTCCCATGCAACTCGAAGTATTCCATGTTAATGTCACTGATGATGAATATTCTGTTCACACAGAAAATACAGTGTTTTACAATATATAAAAATATATCGGGTCAGTTGTGTCGCAAAACTAATTCTGAGCCATTTCTCTTCTGGTTGGGAGGAAACGAGCTGGGTCAGTGAGAACGCTGCTGTCATGGTTTTAGCATAGCACGGATCGGTGGCTGTAGAAAACAAAAAATGAAGTAAACAAAATGTACAAATAAAAAAAATAAAAGCAACAAACAAATAAAAGCCGGACTGCTAGACAATTAGCCATGTGAGAAAGAACATCCTAAAAATGTCGCAACTAAACATTCCACAAGGAAACCTATTTAAAAAATCTCACTATAAATATATATTCTCAAATGGTGTCTTGTTAGGTCAGCATTGAGGAAATTAGTTTGCAATGAGAGAGCCTCGAGGGTCGAGAGGCCCGTCTGGGAGTCGCCTTCGACGGCCAAAATGCCACTTTCTGGCAAACACCAAATCCAGGCTCTTCCAAGCTTATCATCCACACCTTCAGTATCCAACAATATACATTCTTACCCTTTTAAAAACACTGTAAAACTTTGGGCTTACAAAAATAACTCGGAACATATTTATACAACCTCTCATTGTTTTTTTTTTTCCTTAAATACAAAAAAGTGTTTGTAGCCTGTAAAGTCTGATGTCTGACACGTTTCTGAGGCATCCGTTTCATTGCAAAAAAAAAGTTTGTAAGCTAATTATTACTTTGGAGGGAGGGACAGAGTATGCATACATACACATTTTTTAAAACAGGCATCACCTTCCCACAGTCGGGGTCTCGTCTGTCAACACACATAAACACAGCAAATGCACATGTTGTTTTTGGGAAATAGCATTATTTAAGTGTTTTATTGTCATTAAAACTCTAGTGTTACTTTAAATGCACAGCAAATAAACTCCCTTCTTCCTTGACCAGCTTTAGCAACATAGAAAATATTCTATATAGTGTTATGTAGTGTTAAAGTAGCACTACTGAAAATGATTCCCTAATATTTTGGTTATTTTTGTGTGTAGTTTGAGTTTAGGTTGGTAAGCTCCAGACACTTTAAAACAAAAACAAAACAAGAGTGCCCTCAACTGGGCAAGGCAGTGAATTGCATACTAAATTGTGCTTTTCTAGACTTAAATGCCAAAGAATAGATTCAAATCAACTAGAGCAGAGAGACAAGAGTCACACTAGCTCGAAAGAAACTCCTCGTCATGGCTTATTAGAGGGGGAATAATCACAAATTTAAGTATTCTAGTAGTCATGTCGACATTAGTACAACTAAAACAATTGAAATTACAAGGAAGACTCAAACAGAACGTCAGCCAGATATCAACTTGTTGATTCCCCTAACTGAAAACAACAATGGCAACTTCAACACCATTTAAAAATAATTATAATTTGTTAAATTTGGGGGGCAGTAGTAGTAGAAACTGCAGGCGATTAAGCAAGCAGTGGATACTCGACGTTGGTCTTCACAACCTACAAACGGGATTGTGACGTCACGAGGACAGATGCTGAAAAAGGCAACTAGGAAACTGAGTCAGACGGTGACGCTGGCACCAAAATGCTTTAGCTCTACAGTAACTGAATCTTTAGGAGAAACCCTTCCGGCCTGTGCCCTCTGGTTTCCCATGAACAGAGGTGGCAGTGTCTGATGAACAAAAGGACAACAGTCAGGCCACTTCAAAAACAGTAAAAAGTTTAGGGATCTACGGACATCAGGAAAGTGCTTGAATTTGTGCAAAAAGAGATTTACGCAACTGGATCTGGAGGGACGAATGTCAGAAATAAGAAACTGCCTTCAGTAGAACCAAACCAATGAGCACTAAGACGTCCTGTTGTGAAGGACGACGTTATTGTCGGACATTTTGTTGTGTGATTATGATTGCATGAAACATGTTTCGCATTTCTAAACCATCAGAGCAGAGGGTTCAGAGTCGTAACTTGTAACCAGTACTCCTCAGTACAATGTAAATCTTATTGGGTATCAATGTCCAACACAATGCATGCGTCCCACGGCAGCATGCAAACAGAAACTGGAGACGACAGCAGAAGGTCCTCGCTGCTTTAGAGCAGGTAATGTCACTTATGTCTAAAATTCAATAAATGTGTTTGGTAACAGTTCAGTAATTTGAATTTATAGCGTGCTGCGTATGGGACGGGTGTCTCCAGAGTCTGTTGTGCTGGATGTGACATTTTGACTTTGTAGTTTGTAGTATTGCATGCCTGACCTGGCCACAGTAATCAAATGCCTCAGCGCCACCTACTGTTACAGAAAGAGGAAGACCCAACTGAGAACACTGCAACAAATGTATGAAATACTCTGGATCAGCTCTAGGAAAAGTATCTTATTGTAGTGCCATGTTGCTATGTCGTCTTTGTTCAACAATGCCTGGTTAATAATGTGGCCGACTGCATTAACCCTTCACAAGGTTGACATCTTTATAATCCAATTTACAGATATAAGAATCGTGTGATGTTTTTTCCAGAAGGATAACAGTGCACAGCAGTTTGCTTTAATGCATGGACATTTTTGTGTTTGCATTCTGGAGCGTTAGCACCACAGCAGCCCACAGAACGCTTCATTATTAGCATTGCACGGTAGTTTCAATTTGCATTACGCAAACGGTGACCGACAAGGATTACTTGTGTTCGTTCCCGAGGTACATGTGACGCAAGCATCTAGTAACAGTAGTGTAAAATCTGATTAACACTGAAATCACTCGAAACGGGTGTGACTTCAAAATGTTCAAACATCCCTTAATGAACCAATCCAAACATTATCACAGACCACAAATGGAGTTTGTTTGTGCTTGCATCTGTGTGTGTGTGTGTAGCAGTGTGAGTCTGACTTGGTGTAAATGTGTGCATGTACTGTATATGTGTGTGTTGATGAGTGTTATGTATGGCGCCTGCCATATACATTCTCTCCACTAGGAGGAGACAGTAGCAAGGCGTTAAACTGATAAAGGAGGAGAGCCTGCAGCTCACACACACACACACAAACACACACACACACACACGCACGCACACACACACACACACTCATACACAACGCCTGCATAAGAGCCACAGCAAAATGTAACAGAAGTGCAGTTAGTTTATTCTATGGTCTAACACGTGACCCCAGCAGCCAGAAACCACCCTGTTTATTCTGTAGTCGTGTCGACTCTCCGCCACTTTCTGAGGTCGTCTATTCCAACAGGAAGTGACACAGCTAAAAAAGGGAGGGAGCTGGTTGTGCCTTTCTCTTGTCCATTCAGAGGCTGATCTGCCCCAGCCGTTACTTTTATTTATAACTGAAAAAGGCCACTCATCAAATTCAAGCCATAGCGAAGGTCCGTTCAGAACCTGTGGATGGCCGGTTCTGGCTCTCTCTTCTTCAGCTCTTCCCGGTAGCAGTAGGAGCAGTAGTTGCCCGTCTCGGGGTGTCCGTAGTAGGTGCAGCTGGGTGTCCGACAGCGGCTGGACTGCAGGCTGGCCAAACCACCGGCGCTGCCCAGTGAGTAGTGTCTGACTGGGGGTTGCCCACTCCGAGAGTCTAAGTTGGAGCGCACATCCCGGAAGCCGTTGGTGTAACTTCCACCAGCGGGTTCGGACCCGGGGTAGTCAGGGGGGTCGAACTCAGGGGGATACGAGGGCGCGAGTCGTGAGGGACTCAGGGAGGAGGGGCCTTGTGAGTTATTGTACTGGGGATGGGAGGGACCCTGCGTTGTGGGGCAGTGCCGTGGAAGGGTGGCGTAAGAGGGGAGGCCGGGGTAGGAGGTTGCTGGGGAGCCACCAGCTAGCTGGCGCCGAGTATCCATGTAGCCGTGCATATGAAGGTGCTGGGTGAGGGGTGCGGCTGCAGGAGGCTGGTCTATGAAGGAGGGCCGGGGGATGGGCACAACACCAGAGTACATAGAGGGGCTCAAAGGAGTGGACTTGACTTGGTTGAAGGAAGGTGACGAGTTCTCCGACAGCTCCTCTTTGGCCTCATACGGCCGGTAGGTCAGCTCTGAACCGCCAACTGTCTCCTTCTTTGGTGGCTGGATGCCATTGGTGACGGCCTTCCTCTCCGCCTCACGGCGCTGTTGTTCTTGCTCAGCCCGAAAGCGCTCCTCTGCATCGGCGAGGTAGCGCTGGATCATCTCCTCCTGGAACGGCTGTCGGTTGCTGGTCGTGAGAAGACTGGAAAAGATGAATTTCCTCTCACCCTGCATGGCAGCTCGCAGGATGCCCAGGCTGACCTTCACGTCAGCACTGTACTTGTAGTTCTCGCTTTCAGTGCTGCTCCCACCGCTGCTGCTCATGCTGCTCCCTGTTCCGTTGAGACGCTCGCTACCTGAGGAGGGGGAGCCTTTCCCAGAATCCTCTGAGGCGTGGGCTGAAGGCGAGCTATCCTTGCTGCCCTTCCTCCCCCTAAACGAGCCCTTCTTCTTCTCCACGCCCTCCTGCTTGGCACCTCCGGCTCCAGCGTTCTTTCCTGTCATCAGTCCGCCCACGTTCTTCTTCAGCTTGCTGCCCAGGCTCTTGCCAAAACTCCCAAGCTTATTGGCCACAGAGTCTGCCCTCTTCTTGTCTTTATCCTTGTCTTTCTCCTTCTTGGTTTTGTCCTTCCCCGCTGTTCCTGTCCCCGCCCCTGCTGATCCACTGCTGGACGAACTAGATGAGGAAGAGGAGCTGTTCTTGGCCAAGGACCCTCCTCCGTTGACCGTTGATCCTGTGGTGGTGTCTCCGTTGCCATTGGAGCTGCTGCTGACTGACTCCTTGTCTGACTCTCCTGAGTCAGGAGGCGTTCGGGCATCCTCTCCTGCTGATGCTGTGGGAGACTCGGGCTGGGCCAGAGGGGCTTGCTGTGAGCAAACAAAGCACAAACATAAGATTGTGGAAAAATACTGTAGGAAAATGCACACCAGGCCCTAATCTACTGACCAAATCACAATGAAAAGAAACATAGAAATACAGTATTCATCAGAAATGGGAAAAAGGAAAGTTCTGGCTGGCACAAAGGCAAATGTGCCTCAGGTATGGGGAGGAGAGGATGTGAAATGAGTGAATCATAGAGCTGTTTTTGTTTGTTCTTTAAACCAAACTGACTCAGTTTCCAAGTGTCTTATCTTATCTACAAATAAGGAAGCTCTAAAATAAACAATGCTGTATTCGGACATGACCTACATGACGACGCGCTACCTAAAACAAGAACTAGTTAAGAGAATACCTCACATTTCCGCAGTACTGACCATCACACAGCTATCCTCTGCTAGCATTCCTAAACAGAACAACCCCCCAAAATTTATTCTAATGTAGGGTTTCCTGTCTGGCCACCAGGCCCTGCAGCACAACCATGAAACTGCCATGAAACTTGTCCTTCCAAGCTCCCTGCTGTTAGCATGTGGCACACAAGAGGAGCTTTGTCAGTGTTTGCATGGCGTGACTTTATGACCTGAATGGCCTACTGTAGTATGTTTTCACATACGCTTTGTACAGCAGTCAGGGGACAGCTGCTCTGATGGAAAAGGAAAAAATATTGCCTTGTTTGTACTGAGTGTAGGAAATTAACACAGACCATAAGTGGCTACCAACCACTTTGGCATTTGTCTGGTATTTACATTACATTACGAGGTGGGGTTTCTTTTGGCAGGTAAAATACTGAATGAGACTCAGGAATTCTTAGCCAGCTTTCACGGTTAAAAAAATAATTTACTGTTCATTTTATCATTAATTTATTCATTAAGTCAATCACTGCAAATGCAGTTTTTGTAAAACTAGGATGTCCAATAAAAGTTACGATGACTCCTGCTGTCTGAGCTCGCTTTATACACCTCCCTTCTGCAGAAGAGCAAACATGTCTCAGGATGGATGTGTGGACTCTTATCTTTACCTCGCAGGGCAGGGGGCAGCCAGGTGACCGTCATGTAGCTGTGTAACATCTGGAGCTTCGCCTCCAAAGAGAGAGCAACACTGGGAGGAAGAGAGAGAGAGACAAAGCTAAGTGAGAGGAGACCGACACTTTCTGCCAAAGCACCTGTGTCGTAATTATGGGAATATAATTTATGTTGTTGTTCAGGAAGTTGATGATGTTATTTATAGTGTTGCTGTTAGACAGTGTTGGAAAACCATCAGAAGTTGGATTCTAAACCATGAAACTATAGGTAGATATTCAGCCACAGAAAATAGATCTCAAAGAATATGCAGAGGTAGCCAGCGACACAAATATACAAATAAAAGCAAACAATGCAGCATAACAACAAGAAGTAACATGCTGTAAACACACAGTTTATTCTGCGATAATGGTAGAGGTTGCAAACTTGATATACTTTATAACATTGGTCCTCTTCTTTAAAGCTGAGGTGAGCAGTTTTTTTTTATGTTATTGGGCAAAAAACCCCCTAACAAACTTTGATCATATCGTTATTCAAGTGTTCTGAAGTAACACTTGACTTTTGCAACTTCTCTTGGCTCTGTTTTCAGGCTTTAGAAAATCAAGGCCTTGACAGGAGCCTTTAGCCAATCACAGGTCATTTCAAAGAGTGGGTGTTCCTATTTCCTGTTCTACAAATACAGATGGGTGTGCACGTCCCTTAGGTGAAAACCAGATTCAATGGCGATGAGTCCTACAAAGAAAATCGTGATGCTAGCAATGGCAACAACTGCCTACACTGCAAAGCAACCCAAAAAACAGAAAGGCAGACTACTAAAGATAAGAGTCTGACAATAAACCAAAGCATTTCAGAGACAGAGAGAAAATGTTGCTAATAGTTTAGCCTTCTGCTAACCGGAGCAGCTAAAGGCTTACCTCTTTGGCTTTAAGTTTACAGGTTATGTTGCTAATGTTAGCTAGAGCCTCCTTCTCACTCCCTGCTGCTACAGACCACCTCACTGGGAGGAGAGTGGGCAGCAGCTCTGGAGACGAACCCCCAGTCAACAGCTGTAGCATCACGAATCCAGCCAGCGCAAACCCCAGCTCCAGGATAACAGACAGCCTTGACTTCCTGTTTAAACAGTAAACTTTCTGTTGCTGCCGTTACACACATTAGACCCAGTGATGCTGCTGGCCACCAGCCTGCTATGACTCTTGGCCCTGTGGGGTTTGTGCTGGCCAAATTCGAGCTGCTACGTCTGTCTCCTGAGTCGGTGCCCACTTTGCTCATGGGTAAGCAGCCACAGCAGTGGTGGGCAAAACAAAAGGATGGTGGGGTGGCTAGCAGCTAACTGTTGTCTCATTTAGGGTCTGATAAACAGAGATAAAGAGCGGGTAAGGGGCTAAGCGAATGAGCTGCATGCAACTGTACAATGACTTAAGATTAAATAAATCGATGTGTGTGCATATGGCCGTCGTCATCTGGTAGGAGGGGTGGTGTTTACCTGCTGCTGCGTCACAACACCCAGTATTTTGGCTTTGAACTGTACAGTAAACGGCACTAAAAGCATCTTGCTTGTTGTGCATTCTTGTTCTGCACTAGCCTCTTAACTCAATGACCTTTCCAAAAAATATCAACAGTCACTTGAGTAATATTATCTCTGTTCACCATTTCATTTGAATAAGACAACCACAGTGTCATCAACTGACGTAAATGAGGTGGAAGGTTATTTTTACCGAGCTGCTATTTTGGCGCTCCTTGCCTGATCCATTCATAGGAGGTATTTAGAGCTAATCTTATTGTCAGTGGCACTGGGTGTCGCTAATCTGGAGTCAGGGGTCAATCCCTACACACTGACACTCCGTACTAAAAGGACAGCTGTAGAGAGTACATAAGGTAGTGCACATGCAAGCCAACATGTGCCACTCTCGCTTTTATCTGTATCATCTGTGACCTTTAAAAGAACCTCTGACGAATCCATTTGTAAAAGGCACCTCGTGAATACATTGGAGCTTGACAAACATCACAGGGTGTAAATATGTGAGAGCTGATTTTAGAAGGAGACTCTACCTTGCCAGCATCACGTTGTCTGTGTCATCCTTGCCCCACTCCCAATCTTTCCCAGGATCCACAGCAAAGTGCAGAGGCAGCATTTTGTGCTCCGAGTCGGTGAGAGGGATCACAACTGCTGGTAGAGATGGAGGGGGGAAGTATTCTTAGACAAAAGATAAAACATTTCAATCCAGCACTCTGGATTGTCTGCAGACAGAAATACTTCTGAGTGCAATCAATTCTTTCACTTTCTATTTTCACATTTAGTCTGTGCTGTCTGACCAATATTGTCTTTGGATGGTCCGTCCTGATATTTTTAGACCGGGAAACAATTCGACGTCTGGCCAGTGTCTTGAATTTGAAGGCTAAACTTATAATTTGTGCAGAAACGTCAGTGTGAGCACATGTTTTCAGTGTTTCTCCAAAATTCCACTCTTGTTAAGGTTAAAAAACAGCATTTAAAAGAATACTTCACCTGAAAACGACTGTTAATAATCAATCACCCTGTGTTACCTTGAATTTGTGAAGAAAACTTTTTCTTGCATGCCTCCATGGTGAACGGAGAATCCAAAAAAGGTAAACATTATAGATTTAAGTAGTTGCTGATCACATTTAATAACAGTTACAATATAAAACATTTCGACCAACAAGCGTGCGTTTGATCCCTGCTTGCATGCGCTGACTCAGGCATGCTACTTGACTGCGCGTCAGACTGTTTGCTCTGACCTTTTTACATGGTACTGTCCTGGCGAAAATGAATGTGTTAAGAAAGTACTGAGCATACCTTTGAATGAATGAGACTTTGATTATACTGCACGAGTTGTGTGGGAGTTTGTAAATGGATGTTTTGATATAATTTTGCCGTCCCTGTTGACTACAACTCATGAAGACTGTTCAGCTTTTTTGGATTCTTCGTTCTCTGTAGAGGCATGCGAGAACAACAAAGTTTTCCTCACAAATACAAGGTAACACGGGGTGAGTAACAGATACACAAATGGTCATTTGCAGGTGAAATATCTATCTACTTTGGAGTAAATTACATCACAAGAAAGTCGTTTTTAACTACAAACCTGTGACTTTATTGGTTGGACTTTCATCAAAGTATCGCTCAGCTTCAACACAGGAAGGGGATCATTTGCCTGCTTGGTGTTGAGCTAGAAAGATCACTGGATATCCTCAAAAGCCCAGTGATCATTAGTCACCCACTCCTAAATAAACCCCTAAAGTCAGCTTTAAAAAAAGACTGACCCATCAAGCAAAGGCACCCAGCTGTAAAGTGGGTCCTACTGCTGTTAGAAAACCCTGGTTCTAAACCTTACACACATTAATAAATGTCAATTATTTGAGGGCTTTAATTCTCAGCAACTCTTCTCAGGAGGAATTAATGTAACGGTGTTACACCCATGATTGATTATTTAAAATGTCAACTGCTTACAAGAAGGCTGCTAAAAAAATCAATATTCAGATGATATTAAAGATGAATGATGCGGAGCTTTACCTTGCTCTTTGGAGCTGTCTCTCTGCTCCATGGAGACCAGGGCAGAAAAGTGCGCCTGATCGTATGCCAGGACCAGGGGCGAGCGATGGCACTTGGCAGCTGGCACTTCCAGTGGTAGGTAGATGCCTCCGAACGGGATGGGAGCAAAGGCTAGGGGAGAGTAACAAGGACATTAAACATCTGAAAAGGACGACCTCAGCACTGTTTCCTGGAGAAACAGCACCGCGGGGATCTGAGCTGAAAATAAAAATGTGAGCTTTCACCTCTATCAATAAATCAAACCAGTACACTTATTTTCAGGGTTCATACTTGTCTTTCAGGTTTCTATTGGAACACGTTGACATGTTTTATTGATCAGCTGCAACACCTGTATTCACCGCTCCATTTTAGAGCCCGTCTCTTAAAGCCCTCCTATCGAAAACGCACCGCCTGCTCTGATTGGTCAGCATTTCCAGGTCTTTTGAATCTCTGCATCTCTGCACCGTCATGAAGTGCTGCAGGGATGATGTTCATTTGAAGGCTAGCCCGGAAGTTAACATCACCCTGGCTCCCTCAACAAAAAGCCAATAGGATTTTCCACTGGATTTGGGATTGGAAGTTTATGATACTTACATGTTTTGTTCAGCAAGATAATCTTCGCAAATGAAAACTACTTTTATGATTTTTGAAGTGTAAATGCAATCAGCAGAAGTTTAAAAGCTAATGTTAGGCTATAAACAAACTACACCACAGTTGCATGACCTATTATTACCACCACAACGAGGCTGTAAGCCTTTTTTGGTGTGATGACATTCTGTAGTCTCATTTAGCTTCTTGTTGGCAACCTCATTTTTTTAGACTCTTAAAAGCCTGAAAATCCAGAAGTTGAATTGACTGATGTGTCTTGTGTCATAGAACAAAATGTAAAAGTCTCCTAAGCTTCTGTTAACCACAGACCTTATTTCAGGCATCTAACTAAAACCCCACTGACTTCGAGACGAGAGAACTGAAGTGCAAAAATGCTAACTTATTCCTGGTTTTAAGACTCATTCCTGCAGCACTCTATTGCAGCAGGGGAAAGGCTGTGACGGAGAATAGCGGCACTTTTAACCATAAAAATTCACCAATAAAGCTTCTAAACATAACCGGACATGTTTCAGCAGGGGTATGATCTGGAACCAGGGAGAAACTTACAATACTGTCGACCAAGTTTACATGTTTGCCTGAAGTTAGCATGTAGCTTCATTTAGCAGTGTAGGCTACACAGAGTGCTCCACTGATGACATATTTCTGTAGGTCAATGTGGAAGTTAGCCCTGGTTCCCACGTCAAAAAGCCTATGAGCATTTTCCATTGGATTTTGGATTACTGTAGAAAATAAGCTCTGTAGCAAACAAACGTTAATGGTACTTACACGTTTTGTTCAGCAAGATAATCCCCACTAATAAACACCTCTGTTATGATTTCTGAAGCCTTAATGCAACAGCCAGGAGTAAAAAGCTAACGTTAGGCTGTAAACAAACTACCCTGTGGTCACATCACTCAACGCTGCCAGCTGTAAAGCTGTGGTTGGTGTGATGATGTTCTGTAGTCTCATTTAGCCACTTGTTAGCAACCTAGTTTTTAAAGACACATAAAGGCTTCAAAGTTCACAAGTGGGGTATTTACTGATCTTTTTTTATGTTGCAGAACAAAACGTGAAAGTCTCTTAAGCTTATGTTAACCACAGAGCTTATTTCAGACGTCTAACCAAAAACCCACTGACTTTGGGAGGGAACCAGGAGCACAAAAATGTAAACTCATTTCCAGGTT
Source organism: Cephalopholis sonnerati (assembly GCA_019142605.1). Taxonomy (NCBI): domain Eukaryota; kingdom Metazoa; phylum Chordata; class Actinopteri; order Perciformes; family Serranidae; genus Cephalopholis; species Cephalopholis sonnerati. Next base: position 36,281,199 of record JAGQAX010000008.1, read on the forward strand.
TTAGGACTCTTTCCTGCAGCACTCTATAATGTAAATACTTGCAGTAGCGTGCCTGGGGTACATGACCATATAGAAGAAAATTGTCACATTATGATGTCATACTGTCCCCAGACTAGAAAAAAACTCTTTTTATTCACAAGGATTACCTTTACGTATATTTCCTTAATTATTTGGAACTTTGGCCACATTTAACATGAACATTATGTAGAAGACGGAAAAATACGAAAAAACACAATAGGTCCACTTTAACTTGCTGGTGGTTAATTTAAATCAACCTCCAAATTCCAGCCAATTATGAGAGTTGCATTAATCCCATAACAAAACTGCTGTCACCTCTGATTTCGGTAAATCAGCAGTGAGGTGTAAAAACAGTGCAAAGCAAATTAACAGCTGCTGCAATTATCAAACTTTTAAGCCTGTTGCTGCACAGACGTACTGTAGGTTGTTGGTTTTTTTTTTTGTAAAGAAAAAGTTTTGCGTGTGTGCACATTTGTTTCGTGTGACAGAAATGGGTCACACAGTATTTGGCAGCAGTTCGCATTGTTTGTTTTACTCTGCTTAAGATACCAGATGGGTGGTGTTTACTTCTTCAGGCCAACTCAGGCAAGTCATCAGTCACTGAAAACTCAGTCAAAAAATGTTTTCCTTCAAATTTTTCCCAGCGATTTCCTGCTAAGTGCGGTGCAAATTCTGTAAATGACAGACCTAATTTATGTGAGGTACATAGAGGATGACTAACATGATGAAACTATGAAGAATATGATGAAATACAGAACATGATGCATTAGCAATGCGAGGCTCCAGGCTATTTACCCTCTCCTCCAGAGTCCCTCAGCATGGTGTCGGCCACCACCACTATGGGCCTCCTGAGGACGTGGGCCAAGACAAAGACGTGAAACTCCTCTAAACTCTCATACACTGGTTCATCCGAGGACTCCGCCCTAAAGACAACAACACTGATTTTAGTGAAAGGGGACAAAACCAGAGATAATCAAAGTTTGCTTGCTTTGTAATGGATTCCTTATGACTCATAGTAAAAAAAAAAAGTGCACTGTATGCACACATTCATAAACACATAAAGGTGAAACCACATTTAAACAAAGAGTTTGCATTGCAGAGCTTCAGTATACCTAACCCACTGAACTTATGCTTGTTACAATAAATAGCAGATTGACTGAAGTAAGGGCCAGCCACTCAGCTCTGACTGTGAGCGCAGTTGTTTGTTCATGAATAAAAACATGAGTGTGACTAAGTGTGCGTTGGGGTAACAGTCCCCGCATTGTCCAAGCCAGACCTTACCCGTTGGTGCCGTTGGTGCTGTAGTGTATTCTCGGCTCACTGGAGGCCAGCTTCAACAGTTCATTCCACTCTTTCTGCCACTCCTCCTCCGTGTACACCAGACCGGACTGAGGAGAAAGGAAGGACACGCACACACACATTTGCCATTTAGAGAGGGAGTGTCAAATGTCACAAAAGCATGCGCTGACGTTATGGCATCTTACCACAAGGGTACATACTGACAATTGAGGAAAGACATTTAAGAGCCTTTATTAACCCCTGTGTCATTCACACAGTAGCAACAGAACGCTCATCAGTGTCATGATTTAACCTCCATATATGGACAGAAGGAAGCTGCTTATTAAAATGTTTTTCCCTCAGAGTCATCGCCCTCATTCACCTGCAGTACAATAAGACAAGAAAGCGTCCCGGAGCAGCCACAGTCCTCTCGCTGCCCACTGTGTAGCTCCACTGGAGCAACTTTGGTTTAAGTGATTTGCAAAAGGACACCTCAGTGGGAGCTGCTGAAGAATGGCTGAACATTAGGCAGTCATTCGTGTGGCATCTCATCTGTGGGTGTCTGCACGCTGTCTGCAGCCACTTTGAAAAACATGCTCAGTGTGCTGTTATGCTTGCTTTCAAGAGGAAGAGAGTCAGTGGGCGTTTTCGGCCCAGAGGAACTTTTTCATAGTTCTAAGAACCTCCCTTTTTATTGTGTCCACACTGCAAGAACTAGGAATGATTGTAGTTCTTAGAACGCCGTTTTGAGGGGCTTTTTTAGCTCCTGTTTCAGAGCAGGTACTCTACAAGCACAAGAGGAACCTTGAGTGGTGTAAGTGTACGTTGATCGCTTGAACACAGCCAGTGCAGCACAGGCAGCCACCATTTTCAAAAAGCTGTTAGCCGTGTAAACAACAGACAACACAAAACACAACAGCTTGAAATGAAAAAGAAGAAAACATGGACAAATGGACTGACAGAGAAGTCCAGGCTTTACTGAGCATATATGTGACGGTGGAAATACAACACGGTTTTGACTCATCAAAGCAAACGTGACGTTGTAATACCAACTGCCAACCTGCTTATGTCACGTAAACATTCCTATTGGTGCTGCGAAAGCAAACAGAAAAACACAGGCGCAAGCTGCAGCTGTGGGTTCGAGCCCTTTCTTGGCCAACACAAGGAAGCAGCTTAGAGCTTCACAAAGCTCAGCAAAGTCACTTCAGCTGGTTTAACTTTGTCTAAATAAGAAGTGAGACCTATCACACGCTTGTTTTATCATCACAGTGTTTCAGTTATTTCACACTCAGTGTCCTGCCTTTTGCTCTGTATCGAATGGGAACAAAACTTGGTGGGTAGATACGGGACATACTGCAGGATGTGTCCACTGAGCTTTATCAGAACTCCTCAAAGACAACTTAAGTTATGGCCTATTGCCTGCTAAGCCCCGCTCTTGGTGGGTTTATTCATTAACAATGGCCACATTTTTGGCCAATCTTGCTCATTTATAATAGAAATGTGCATTCCTGTCCCTCAAGGCCGTACACCAAATTTGTTATTGATTGAGTTAAAATCCGAGAAAGCCTTTTCATATTACTGTATTACTCTTTGAAATATATAGGTGTTGGGGGAGCTCCCCAGTGGGCAGTAACTCTCCGGGAGCCCCTGAGCTATTTGGTTCGGAAACACCTACAATGTTTTGTTTATAAAGAAAAAACGAAAGGCTCTAAAGATCCTCTTGTTGCCCTGCATACACAACGCAAACACCCTGTTTCTGGAGTTTTGATATAAAGTATCAAGAGAGGAAGGTACGGCCGCTTAAAGAAAACATGTTAAATTGTATATTAATGACAGAACATCTTTAGATGTATAAGAAAAAAAGCAGCAGTGAGCTAATGTTAACCCTCTAAGAGGATGAATTTGTTGATTGTTTAAAGTTCATCAATGTGGGTTAGATGGAAGTGGTCATGATATTTAATCCTGCCAAACCTGCAGTACAAACTTTAAATATTTTGTTGCTACAGCAGTTGTAGCACCTATACACACACACACACACACACAGCATAGCACTGGCCACTTTATTAGGTGCACCTATATAATCTGATCCAATCTATTTCAACTGATCTGCTGTTAAAGTCTACCTTCATACAGCCTAAAATGTTCAGTGTTTTATTTTTGACACTCATAGAGGTGTAACATCAGTTTATTTTTTGGCATTGAAGTCATAGTTAGGGGTGCTGCTACATTATATTCAGAGTTGTCTCTAATATTCTGGCCCCCTCATGAACGTAAATAGGGACAGAAAACTGGCTCTTAATACAATGTAATCCAGTACTGAAGTAATAAGAGTTACCTTTACTGATATCACAGGTCTATGATTAATACATTTACAGCAACAGACATAATATTGTAAAAGTATTGAATACACTGCTACAGAATTCCTATAGCCTTGAACAGGCTGAATTCATAGGACTGGTGCACCAAATTAGCCAGTATGACCAGCTAATGTTGACTGGAAATTACTCACAACTGAACAAAGTTCACAACAACCCAATGTTGCCGTGTTCAGGGTTTTCCTGGCTCACAATAAGGCGGAGGTGGCACCATCCTGCTCATGTGCACACACACATGCGTGTGTAACGTGCCTTCAACTGGCTCAAACAGTTTTTACAAGCAACATGTTTTTAGGAGTTCTAATGATTATATGCTTAGAAATGTCAATTATTAATAAATTGTGGCCAAATTGTTACACAGAGAGTTAGTGGTGGTGTATACTAAGAATTTCTGCAGTCCCAGTGTTATTTGATATAAAAATATACTGAAGTAGCAGATCACACAACCTGGTTAAGCTTTGTTTAAGACAAAGAACAAGATCACAAATACTGATATAGTGAATATCTTGTTAAACCTTTATTCTGCTGGCAAGTATTATTCACAAAAATGTCCATCTTCTCCTGTTTTTAAGAATATTTTTTTTAAATAACTGTATTGTTCACACACTTTTATAAGATAGCCTATGCTTTTATTGTTTTTTTAATTTTGATTATCATGTTCTAATTTAAGTTAAGTAAGTTAAGTTTTGTTTTGGATGAAGTGGGAAAAAACGTGTTGATTAAAAATCTGCTTAATTTCCTGACATTTTACTGGTGAAAATGTTGTACTCTGAACAGGACACTGGTTCAGGCAAACATATAGAGGTAAACGGAGGATTCACATATGCAGACTGCCATTTGCAGCAGCATTTATATACGCCAGCTGGTGATAAAAAATTATATATATATATATATAAAGATATAATATGCAGGAATTTTCTAAAAAAAAAAAATAAATCAATGAATAGAGTCATACAGACGTAATCCTCTCAGTCGTCAATTATGACTGTGTATTGCAGTGTATTATTTCTGCAGAGACTTTGCCCTCTGCCTGAATTTTCTTATATTCGTCTTATTTTCTGTGTTACGGTTGTGTATAGGCGTGTGGCTCCACAGTGCTCAGGTGAGGTCAGGGCTTTATAAAAAGGTGGTGACCAGCTGCCAGACCATGAGCAACAGGCATATATGAGACACAGCATCGAAAAAATACAAATACAGCGAGGCTTAACACCAAACCAGAGTGAATCTGGGTTGGGTTTTACTTTCACCGACGAGCTTGTTCACAAACAGTTACCAACAATTCTGCCTTAGTATACTTTTAGATATTTAATGGCAGGGAAGAAAAGTTTTGTTTTCCTTAATAATTTTCTTTGTTGTGGTTGCAATGACGTCACCAGCAGAATTACTGTTGCCCCTGCTTTGCTGTGGTCCCGGCAAAAACACGGTCGAAGCCAGAGGGTAAATCAAGATTTTCTGCCTCTATGGCAGTTTTGGCAACACCTTACCCGATGCACTGTGCTGAATCCAATAAAGCACCACCACATCGGCGTAATGCAGCGATTGCAGTTACAAATCACAGAAATCCACCACACTTGTTAGAAAACAGTGTTTACCATGAAGACAACCGTCAAGAGTTTTGTTTAGAGCTGGAGGCGGCATGAAATTTAACGGGGGCATTCGCCTCGTAATTTCCTACGCAGGAAAAACCCTGTGTGTTTTGAGAGAGCTGGCGTCGCATGGTACACAGTAAACTAATACACAATAGCGAGCTGTGTGCATTTGACATTTCAAATGTTCTATTGCAGACGTGTGAGCAGCTGCAGGCGGGCATGCTGGTATGGGAAGCATGTAAAGGCCTTTACTTGTTCATTGTCCATGTATGTTTTTTCCTATTTGGCCAAATGAATTAAAAAGGCAACATTCTCAAGTTCACGAGCGTCTTCGTGCTTGAGACTAACCCTCCCCTCATACAGTCGTCAAAGAGTTGCAAAAATGGCCTGGAGAAATGTGCAGTCTCTATAACAGACCTCTTTGTTCTGCTGGGTCTGCTGCCACCTCCACCTGCGCTTCAGTGCCTCTCGTTCCAAGCCGTGATCCATCAGCGCATACAGCGACTTCCGTAGCATCAAGTCCCGGTCATGAAAACCCCACATACCTGCATCAGAAAACAAAACCTGTGTATTACTGTACATGAAAATGATAAAATAATGAAGAGCAGCAGCCGTTTCAGAGGCTTTTTTGTATTTTTCTTTTGTGGTGAAATGTTTTAAAGACACAAATTCTCTCTCATAAATTAGTTGTGAACAAATAAATTAAAAAAAAAAGAATTTGTAGCTGTTTTTTTGCCTTAAACCTATAAGTCTCTTTTAAAAAGCACAACTATTACTTTCACATCAGCTACCCAGGAGCACTCCAAGGGCTCGAGCGATGGCTGCACATTAGTTAGGACATTATTAATTTTATGTGCTAGGGCTCCTAAGTGGGCCACAAAGGCTAAGTGAATGTGCACTGCAACACTGTAAAATGCAATTAGTGCTTAAACCAACAATGAAGCTCTCTCAATGAATGCTAATGGAGTGTGAACCTGCACGGTGTTGGGGTCTCGTTTGAAAGGTCTGCGATACTCACCGAGCGAGGCGGCGTGTAACAGGCAATTTCCGTCTCCGCTTGTTGCCAGAGGCAGCAGATTCTGACAGTTTGAAACCACTTTAGTCCACCAGTTCAGTCGCCCTGCAGGCAAATGGGAAAAAAAAATCCTAACTCACCTGTTTGTGTTACATATATGGCACAGCATTAATCCAAAACAACCGCAGTGTAGTTCTTCACAGATGGAAAAAATGAGGATGTTTGGAAGATCATCATATTGTGTCAAAACTAGATTTCCATGCTGGAAAATAAGATGTCACATGACTCTGTATTATTATATAATATAGAATAAAGTTTCCTTTTATGACAGCAGTCATATGTTTTTCAAATGAAACAAACATTTCCCTTAAAAATTCTCTTCTTTTAAACAATTTCATCACAATATGACTGTGCAAAGACCTCTACACTTATGACATGTGGTAGATAAGATTTCACTCTGGGTTTAGGACAAAAGGCCTTTATCACAGCAGACATTTAGGAAAAGCACAGGTGCTGCTAATAACAATAACAACGGCTCTGTTCTACAGTATTCAAGTGTCCCTGTAAGCCATAGAAGTGGTCCTTCTTACACAGAGATCCCGCAACACTGCTGCAACAAACTCCCTTCATTATGCCAGCCTTGTTTTTTATACAGAAAAAACAACGCCATCATAACACCGCTCATTTTGTGATTTTAGATAGCATGCAGGTGTATCGAAATGTGTTCCACTGTCAAATAGTGTTTCACCCTGTTAATGCGTAACACCTCCCTTGGTTGTGAGGGTGAGGTTTAGGTGAGGGGAAACAGTCTTCAACACAACACTGGTGTTTCAGAAGCAAAAGAGGCATGATGGGTATGTGTAAAACATGAGTGCCTATCCCAGAGAGGCAGGGTTCACCCTGGACAGGTCACCAGACTATCACAGGGCTGACACATAGAGACAGACAACCATTCACACTCACATTCACATCTACGGACAATTTAGAGTCACCAGTTAACCTGCATGTCTTTGGACTGTGGGAGGAAGCCAGAGTACCCAGAGAAAGCCCACGCTGACACAGAGAGAACATGCAAACTCCACAAAGAAGGGCTCCCCCACCCTGGGTTCGAACCAGGAAGTAGTAGTAACCTGCTAATAACAATCATTGACTGTCCCTGTTGTATGGAGGTTGATCTCGTCCTCTGCTCAGATGTTAAGGAGCTCCTGGACCTCAATGTTTTCCCAATTTTCAGACATTTTGGTTGCTGTTTTTCTTTTTGAGATAGCTGCTAACTTCTGCCAGCTGCGTTTTAAATCTCCCTGTGATGGGTCACACACATAGCATGAAATTAAAATGTCAAACTCACTTCGTCCTGCCGACTCTCCCTTTTAAACAGACGTCAGTTCAGCACTGTTACTGCTGACTCCGCATTCTCTGTTCGTACTTTTTATACAGATCAGCGAGATGGTATAATGACACACCTTTGCTGTCTTGAACAGGCAGTGTAAAACAGGCTACATGTGACTGTGAGCCGGCATGCACAATGTCAGGACCCTGAAAATGAAGAAGCTAAGTTGGATTCGGCCATCACTAATTTTGTTATTTACAATGTTGCTCTTCCTAATGTGATATGTCAAAATGTCCTTAGTGAAACAAGGCTACTGGACATATTGAAGTCTTAATTAATTTATGCCTGGCTGTACATATGTTAGTTAAACAGCTCTTTTTTAGCCAGCGAGCCCTGCATGTACGTCCTAGAATCTGGTGTTCAGGTCTTCTTACCAGCATGCTCCAAGGCCACCATCATGGACTGCTCGATAAGGTCCCTCTCGATGAAGCCGCGGAAGTCATCCCGGTACACGGTGAGGTCTGGTAGTTGGAAAGTGCACAGGGGCGTGTCCAGAAGAGGCTCATTACTGCTACCTCCAGTGCTTGAGACATGAGAGCGCGCCAGGGACACGATGGTTGAACTGGCGTGGGAAATTCCCCTCGACAGACGCTTTTCTGTAGCTGCTAAAAGACAGTGGCAGAGGATGTGGAGGAAAGGTGGTGTGTAAGTATATTTTAAACAAACTCCATATTACTGATAACTGTTTGGGTCTGCTGTTGGGTGCTTTGCATCAGTATGTGTCCTCATTTAACACCTTCTGAGCCCAGCACTTGAAACTAGTGTACTAGCTGCCAAACATGTCACTTGCTGGTGGCCTCACCTTGCACCACCTCATCTTGGCGGTGGAGCACAGGCCGCCCTACCCTGGCCATCTCCTTTTCTGGTGGCAGATACGTCCTGTCCTCTGCGAACGAATAAGTCAGGTTCCCAGCATGCACCTGTCGTAGCTGCTCAAAGTCACTCAGGGCGGCAGTGAAATCCCAGTTCTTGCCTACAGACACAGACAGGGTGAGGAACAACATCTGTCTAAGCCGCCAAGTCCGGTGTGACGACCTGAATCTAGTTTGTATGTCGAGCAAATGACACATCCTTAATGAGTTTAAATATTTACCGCAAGTCAGTGCAACCATAAACTGCCTTATCTTATGCAAAGGCCACTGGCACATTGCTTCACTTGGGTAAATATCAGAATTTGGAGCACGTCTCGGCTCGCTGGCTCGCTGCTGCTCGCTGCATTGCATTACATTTTTAACCCATATTCTTATCTGCAACTTGTGTTGCTGCTAGGCAACAGGAGCCCTGTTGACTCCAGATATACCTTCCTTCTGTTAGTGTATGAATGTCTAATTAACAGTAACAAGCCAGAAGCACTGTCTGAGGCAGCGGTCAATTTTACTGCTGCGCATAACATCACCAGCTGTTAGTTTACCCCACCCCCCACCCCCCCCCCTCCTTTTTTTATAACAGGAAGGAGGCAGCGAGGACTGGATTCAGTGTGGTGGAATGTAACTGAGTAAATTTACTTAGGTACTGTACTGCAGTAAAACAATCAATACTTGTACTTTACTTGAGAATTTCTATTTTATGCTACTTCATGAATCTATGTCATTACACTTCCAAGTGAAATATTGGACTTTCTACCTTGCTAAATTTATTTGACTGTTACTTTTACATAAAAACATATGATTTGTTTAAATGACATGATACAGAACCATACTATTAACCTACCCTGTACTATAGAAAGTATCTCAGATTGGCTCCACATTGAGTAATCGCACTAAAATGTTCCACATTATTCATGTTATAGATTAAAACAAAATAATATTCTGAACTAAAATGATAATAATGATGATAGAACACGTGAAAGGAGCCGTTCTACATAATACATACTTTTACTTTTGATGCTTTGAGTAAATTTTGCTGATAATATTTCTGTACTTTTACTTGAAGGTCCAGCGTGTAAGATTTTAGGGGGATTTAGTGGCGTCTAGCGGCTATGATTGCAGATTACAACCAGCTGAAACTTCTCCCAGTTAGAATTCCTTTAACGTTCATTGTTCAGGAGGTTTTTAATCGGGAGCTTAATCTCTTCCTCTCTGTCACAAATGGACCAGCTGATTAAAAGTGGTAAAAACACTGAATAACACAGTTTTATATTTTTAAAAAAATCTGTGTTTCTCCTACCCTGTTCAGCACGTTGCAGACAGGCCGCTGGCCCAGCACCTGCTATTGTGTGCTCACCTTATTTCTGATCCAGATGTTCAGGAGGTTTTTACCATGAGCCAAATTATCCACAGAGGTCTCCTCCTCTCCAAAACAAACCCAGTGATTTAAATCGGAAAAAAACACTAAATAAAGCAATTTTCACGTTTCAAATCAGTGTTTTTCAAACACTGTTTGGCATGTCGGAGACGGGCTTTTAGCCCAGCACCTGCTAACGCCTGCTCACCTAAGATCCAGATGTCTATGAGGACGTTTTCACCAGGAGCTGAATTATGAATACAGAGGTCTCTTCTTCTCCAAAACAAATGGACCCACTAGTTTAAACCAGTAAAAACACTAAACAAAGCCGTTTCATGTTTAAAAAAATCTAATTTTCTGACGCTCTCATCACAGAGGGCTGCTAACTATGGTGGCCGACATGAAAATGCAAATGTCTCTATCAAGAGCCATTGTTTAGTTTGTCCGTTCTGGGCTACTGTAGAAATGTGGCGGAGCAACATGATGATGTCTTTAGACGAGGACCTGCTCCCCATGCGGTTACACATGGCTCATTCTAAGATAACGAAAACAAATCTTATTTTCAGGTGATTATACACTAAAGAAAACATTCAAATTTTATTATATTGCATTTTTGCCAATATATCCCTCTAAATCCTACACACTGGACCTTATAGTAACATTTCAAACTCCGGACTTTTACTTCTCCATCACTACTCCATTTATCACTCCAAGTTTTCTTTGTTATGTGTATTTATTGTGTAGGACATGCACAGGACATTGTGTCAGTTACATCAAACAATATACTTGACTTAGGACCAACTGTATAGTTCAGGAAGTTCATAGGAGGACAGCAATGGTTACGAAAGTTATCTAAAAAATAATGAAATACTCTGTAACTCACCCTCTAGCAGATCTCTGGCCAATCCTGGTTCAGCTCCAGTGGAACGGACAAAGTCGGACAGGACTGCGTCCATATCCACGGTCATGTGATCATGAATTCACAATGTTGCGGGTTGTGTCCGGGCAGAAAAAAAAAAAAAAAAAAACCTAAACACGGACTCTGGTCTCTCTTACAGGGCAACACGGGAAGGGGTGGGGGGGGGGGAGCAGTCCTCTACCTCGTGCTACTCTACCTGCCACACCTGCAAAGAGAACACAGATAAATAAACTTATCAGAAGTGAGCTAACAAGACATGAAAGGAGTGAATGAGAGGCACACTGACATAATGACCCCGCTCAACCCCCCCGTTTTCAAATGCAAGCCTGCTGTGACCTGGTTGCTTTTGAACTTGACACCTTTGCAGTCACCGAAGACAACAGCTGTGACACACAACGTGAACAGGTCTCACAAATTGTTTGGTCAGATTTGAATTGTAAAAAAAAGTCAAATGAAAACACATGCGGGGTGGCTGCTGTCAGGCGTGTGATGTCTGTCATGTGGGCAACTTGACCGTGTGGTTTCAGACTTCATCCTGTTTTTGTGATTTAAAAAAAAAAAAAAGCTGCTATGAATTCTGAAAGCTGTCAGGATCCATCACTTAAAGTCATGACTATTTCAAAATCTGCACTTTAGGGCAATGTGCATGATTAACGCCTTCAGATATGACCTGTTAAATATGTAAACAGACAAGATTTTGTTTCTGCCAGAGAAACAGATCATGAGGGGCCTGAGCAGAAACACTTAAACCACGTGTGAAAGGAAGCAAATCATTTGAGTGAAGTGTTCAACAAACAGCCGAGATAAAATCTGTTTTCACTGTAAATCCATTGGAGATTAAACAAATCAGAAACTCACATTAAGAACCAATATGTGCCTGTTTTTGCACTCACATCATCATGATTACCAAGGGTTTGAGATGATGATAAAACCTACATTTCAAATAGGATAGGTAAGTTTATAGACCTCAATGTAATGTACATTTTAAAGTTTGTTAGAGCAGTGTGATATGAGGAAACAGTACTCCTTCAGAGGGACCTCTCTCAAATCAATTAGACAATTTCACTCTTCAAATTTCAATGGCAGGTCCAAAGGAACCGCATCAGTTGGGCACTGAAATCAATACAGAAACATTATCAAGACTGAGAGGAAAAAAGAGTCAGCATCAAAGGGCCGTTAACACAAAGGATGGAGAGGGCAATCGATGAGCGGACAGACAAAAGGCATGAATCAAAGCAGCTCTGCCTAAAAAGATGCACTTTTGAGGCAAAGCCAGAGCTAAAAGCCTTTATTTTACCAGAATAGATATTCTGAATGCAGAACATACAGTTTCTCAGCAGTGCTTTGAACCACACTCAGACAGTTACAAGTCTCCTTCTGTAACATCTGTCCTTCAGCAGCACTTTGCTGGATTAGTACAATTTTGAGAATGTGTCAAAAATCTGAAACATCTGCTACATGACGGACCTGGCTAATTAATGCAGGTCAAACAACAAATGAAATGTTTCAACATTACAGTACATGCAAATCTACGGCAACATATCAGGGCCACTGTACGTAAAAAATACAGAGCCAGGACGCTCAGTAGCGTAGAGTGGGCACCTCAAGCACTAAGTTTATGTCCTTGCCGCAGTGGCTGCGGATTTGATTCCAACCCACAACCCTTGGCTGCATGTCATCCCCTCTCTCTCTGACTTTCCACTGAAGGTTTTCTATCAAATAAAGGCAAAATACAAAAAAATATATATATATGATGATAATACTTATTATAAAATAAAAAAAAATAGAATAATATTCAGAAAAAACCCTCAGTTTTTTATTGAATAAAGTTGTAAATTTATGAGACAAAAAAAAATAAAAAATGAAAAGGACTTGAATATTCTCTGAAATTAAAGTCACAGATTTACTAGATTTTTTTTTTTTGGTCAAGGAGCCACCTCACTTCACTTTGCACAGCTGAATCAACCTCATCACACCACAGACGCCACTGGCAAACAGTGGTCTCCCAGAAAAAGTACTGTGCTTGACAGATTCATCCACCACAACTTCCTCCCTACATGGATGCTGTTGCTCTTAATACGACGACGCCTGACTTTCTGACAGAAAGCCCTGAAGGCATTTTTCTCATAAATTTGTGACTTTATAAGCTCAGCGATTATTTGGGCTGCCCCCTGAAAGTCCAAGATTTGAATCATCAGTCGGCGACCTCTCATTTGACTGAGATTCTTGTTTTTCAGCCATTGTGCTGTGTATTTTTGGGGACGTTTCGGACCCCAGATGTAGCCACAGAGTGAGCGCTCTCTGGTACAGTCAGCTGCTACCCAGACCCAGGGTGAGTCTGGTTCAGACAGAGGCAGCTGCCCAGAGGAAGCGAGGTTTTGCCCTGTCAGGCTCCAAGATAACGTTATCTTCTGCCTTCTGCTTAGAAGTGGTAATTTTACGGCTCACAGCAACTTAATACGATACAGTCTCTGGCTTTTGTTTGTTATCTAGTGTCAGCAAAAATGTTATTGCACATTTCTGTTCTGTGTTAGTGTAGTTAGCATGAATTAGCTCAGGGGGCTAACTTGGTTTGTTGACACTGCCACCCTGAAGTTCCTGACAAACCCTGTTAAAATTCTCAAACTCTATGAGGAAAAAAAGGAACAACAGTCGAGTATTTAAATTCAACAGCAAATCCAATTTGACTAACATAGTTCTAAGTTGCATACAGCCCTGGCTTATAGTCTTTTTTTTCATAAATTTATGACTTTCATCTTGGAAATTCTGAGTTTCCTGAATTACCTCTTTCCATGGCTCCATATAGATGTATCTTCTTTACCTTTCATGGTCATAATATGCTGTCGTACACATCTCAGCTACAATATGCTATGCACTGTAAGCATTATTAGCAATCACTAGTGTTTGTTTTGTAAATGTAAACAACACATTGTGCCGCCTTTTACATACCAACAGAGTCATTAGATTACAGCGCCCAACATGTGATCAGCGCATGAATAATGAATAATGACAATGACAATGTTTACTGGGTATTTAAATGACAAAACTGCCGTGCACAATCGTGAAACCATCCAGTCATTATGGAGCCTTGAAGTTCATAAACTGCCTGATCCAGTTTTGCTTGACTTTTTTTTTTATCTACCTACAGTCATCTATTCCCATCCGTCCCATGGCTCATCCACCACCCAATGTTCCTGCCTCATCTCTGACTCAGTGAACCCTTTTCCACTGCGCCTGATGAGTCACGAGTTTACTCTTCTTACACCTCTCCATCATTCTCTCGCTTCCCTACCTCCCTCAGTTTCTCCGGCGTTATTACAGTAAAAGACACACAGGCACGCAGGGGAGGAACAGACTTCAGTACAAAAGGCCTTTCTCAGCCAGCAGAGTATTTCTAGAGTGTTCTCTGCAAAGTCAGGCATTCAGCCGCCTCCCCTGCAGGGTCTCCTAACATTCTTGCAGTTTGTCAATTATACCATGTTCAGGTCTACTGATCACATACACCACTTAGAGATGTGAGAGCCGTCGCCAGTTAACCATTTAAAACAGACCATTCAGACTAACACAGAGGTGTGGGTTAGACCGCGCTCTGACCGATAATAGCACTGCATCAAAAACACCAGGAGCTGTGTCGGAGTGAGCGCGTTGCTATAGGTACCAGAAGATGTAATACGAACCAGTCCAGGAAGTCCAGTTTCTCATCAGACACAAAGAGAAAAGATGTTTATACTCCTCCAGGGCAGGGTTTTACAATTTCAAGTAGAAAGTTTTCAATCATTTTCTCCTCTGCCTCAAGGTATCAAGTCCAATATGTGCATGTTTGATTAGGAACCGCACTGTGTTTGTCTGTGGTGCACGGCGCTGCAGCAAAAGCTGAGCCAGGATCAACTTTTGTATCAGACTGACCTGATTCTCCTTTGCCAGAGCCTTCGAAAGAACACCTGTGCGGCGGTGTGTTTTTAAATGAATGAGAAAACTGAGTTCATTAGGGAGCGTTTATACAGAGTTATCTGCGCCATCAGTACCACCTGTGTCTGACCAGGCTTACAGTGGAACTCCAGACACTCCCTTCTTGTCACAGATGCAGATATCCTTAGATCAGAACCAACAGAGTTAAAAGTTACTCATTCTTATGGCAATAATCCACCTTAAATAATTCCTACAATTTCAAGAGGGTCTTCGCGACCGCCTGTAGTCAGTGCTTGGACCCTAACAAGCTGTGGTAGGGCAACATGTAACAGCAGCCCGCTTTGGTCTGCCTCTTTAAGGTGGGAATTCACGCCATTTTTTGCCTTGCTGTTCTGTATAAAAACTACAAATGTGAAATGGTTGTCTCGCCTCTGAGCCGGCATCAAAGTCAAAGATAGTAAGAGCGCCGAACAACATCTGTTTTATAGGGACAGATGTGATGTTCTGACGACGTGTTATAAAGCAGCTAGAAGCAGTTAGCAGCTAACTCAAAAAGAAGAACAGCAACTGACAATGTCCAAAAATTGGAAATACAATGAGGTTCGGGAGGTTTACGCTCGAGCAAAGGACATGACCAGCCACCATATAACAGGGACGGTAAATGATTGTTATCGCTATGTTATGCCATTGTTATTTTTACCAAGTGCTGCTGACGCATATGTTATGTGTCACACTAGAGGTCAACGCTGCTGTGTTACATGTCATGCCCCTCCGCCTCTTTTGCTCCCAGGATGCTGACATGCCGTCTAATATCACACACTAGAGCGGCATGATGCCACTATTGTTTGGTGCTGCGTAAAAATGCAAAGGTGGCCTCAAGACGGGACTCTATGGCACGATCTCTGTGAAAATAGGGCTACAGGGTAGGGAGGAGGTTATGGTAACTCGTAGATGGGGGCGAGCGATACACACAGATGTGCAAAATACCTGTGATTATCAATAGATTATGATAATGGACTTTTGCTGTTTTCGTTTTCTTTGTTTTAATTGTGTCTACATTGTATTTATTATTTTATGTGATGTACCACAAATTGCCTCTTTGAGGAGATTAAATATTTCTAAAGTCTATTGTCTTATTGAAGGGTGATCTAAAAGGGTCAACAGGCATCATGATCTGAGAAGAGCACAGGCAGGTTATAGGGATTATTAATAACAGGGGTGAGAATTCAAGGTTGTTGACATTTTAACCTTTAACTTTCCATCTTACAAAAAGACAAAGAAAGAGAGCACAAAGAGTGAGGCTGAGCAGAGGGCATGACTGCAGAAGTAAAACTGTAACCAACCTTGTTTTTAGAAATTGCGTAATGAAACTCTGTGTAGTTTGGTTTAACTGTGACGAGCGCTGAACTCAGATGCAGACATGGGACTCTGACGAGATTAACTTGTGACACCAGCCATGTATAAGAGGAAGAGGCTTGTGTGACGCAGTAGACCTGCATCACTCATGTCTATCCTATATAAAAGAGGTATTATAGTAAGCCTCGAGATCTGTTGACTCTTTCTGGATATAGAAAAAAAAAACAAATTCCAGTACACAGGGAGGAATGCTGAAAAAATCTGTATCAATGATTACTGGTCTGATGACTTTACCGGAGTACCTCAGGGTACAATGTGTGTATGTGTCTTGTTTGTTTACTTAATAGCATCCCCTAAAAGGTTATTTACTGGTTTGATTATTCTGAGAAACACTGTTATTGGGCCTGTTGACTAAAAACACTGGCACTGACAACACAAGGCACTGTGAAAAGAGCGATAAAAGTGAAGGGCTGTGGACAGAAAGTACCAACACAGACCAACAAAAGGCCGGCTGTTGTCACTCAGGGCCTGCTGTAACATCAGCCATTCCTGTGAACCCACTCTGATGTGTTTGATGTAATGTCACACAGCTCTCCTTCAAAAATGACCAGACTGTGTCCCATGAGGCCTCTGGTGTGGTACCATAAATCACTAATATTTTTTAAAATAGAAGTTTCAATCACTCTGTTTGCATACAGTGGAAAGGACATAAGATTTTTTGATTATTTCTTTATTGGATCAAATTTGAGAGCATATTAGCAAGTCGGATTAGCCTACATGAGTCAGGCGTTATTAAGAAAGGTGTTGCGACCTGTCTCGGTTATGGTGGCTTCCTACTTCCTACACTGTGAAACATTTTTTTAAAAAGTCTTGTGCAATATAACAAAACAAAAGACGTGAGAATAATGGACGTGTCGGAACATACAGTCATTAATAAAACTTTCACAACAGTGAAGGTGTGGGAGACTACAAGTTTATCAAGTTAATCAAACGCAAGATAAGTTGTGGGGTGTATGCACTGTTAAAATTTACTGTCATATGGTTAACACCTGACACTTTTTCTACAAAAAGTGTGTGGAAATTACAGTACATCAAATGTTCGCCTGTGATGTCAAAGCTGTCTTCTAGCACTGACACATAGAGATCAAACAAATACATAACGAATTTCATGCCGTTAAAATCTGACTTTTTCATTTGGTGGCCAAAAATTTAAATTTGGCAATCACCGGGAAAAAAATTCTATAGAAGAAAGACCCTGTGTGGATTACTGGCTAACATTAACAGTGCTGCTGCCAACATGGGGCAGTCAGTGATTTGTGTCTGGGATGGCTGAGCTTTTGTCTGGCAGGAGGGCTTACGTAACAGGAGCTGCTGACAACACGTGGGTGCTGAGCTGAGGGCTGGGAGAATGGCCTGGATCACTGAGGGAGACAGAGAGGTCACCACAGCCCACTGCGTCAGCCCTCGGTGGGCTGAGGGGGTCAATTTACCGCTGGGACCGGGGACTCAAGTTTGTTTTGCCGGCCCTTAGATCATTTATGAAGTACACCGATTAATACACTTCTTATGGAATTCATGTGCTCACATTTGAGATGTTAACAACATCCACACCAGGAGAAACAGCTGAGTATAGCCACTGTCTTCTACTGTTGACCAACAATCGAGGTTTGAGTTTAGAGAGTTAAAAAAGACAGATTATCCTGCCTGGCAAAGAAGGCAAATACAAACTACAGTACATGACTAAGCTAAAAATGGCATTTACTTCCTAAAGATGATGAAGACACAAGTCGGTGAGGAAAAGAGATGTGTAAAAAAACACCAGCCAAATGGTGAAACAGCTATGTAACCAAGCAGTAATACACCAACGAGACATTTTTAGATATGATCTGCAAAAAAAGATAGCCTGGTTCCAGACATCTGAATCACAGTCCTCATGTCTGATTTTTCTTTTAGCTAAAACTAAATGTCATGTACACGAAAGCCACAAGAAATAAGCATAAAAGGAACTTACTCTACTGTCATTACTACTCAAACACTATTTTTATAGGAATACTCTTTCTATTACGATTCTATTTATTCTTTGATGTAAACATGCTGTAACTCTTCAGTTTTAATTGTTTTAGACTTTGTTGTATTTTGTGTGAATGGCATATCGTCTTGTCGTCATTGTCTTTGTTGTTATAAAGACTAGACAGGATTTGGATCTATTGCTGGTACAATGTGTTGTTATCAGCCTGGGGTGAGGCTGTTACCCACTGTTCAAAGCCAGCCAAGATAAGGAGCATAAGAAGATAAACACACAGTAACATGTATAACAAAGAAAGAGCAGGACAGAAAGACTGGGTCTTTAGCCTATAACGTGCAAAGGGTTTCAGTGCCCTAAATGCTTTGTCATGCTTCATGGTGTAGGTTACTTATGCAAGGTCACTCAATATGGCATGACCCAGGCTAAATTGTGGGAACACACACACTAAATGTTTTGACGATGCTGAAGAGAAGCTGCAGTCACCTACCATCCATGTTTTAAGATTTTCTAATCAAGACTGCAATTTGTTTGGTCAGAAAAAAAGGGAAGCTGACATCTACTTTTAAACCTGCAGTAACAGTAACATATCAAAATCATTAACATATCATCACCTTTTAAGATGATACTCGACTTCTTAGTGAATAGTTGCTTATTTACACCGTGGACTGTATGAAATAATAGACATAGCCACTGTTACATCACTCATTGGTTTGTGGACTCCCCTTTTGATTCCCGGTTTGGCATTTTGGGCGTCACCATCTTGTTTTTTTGGAGCCAGAAGAGACCATATTTGGACAAGATGTTGGAGCTGTTGATAAGTGAAGGGTGGATCTGACTGAGAAGCCGAGAACACTATCAAAGCTGCTCCACCCTTAAATATTTGTGTAACTTTAACTTTATAAAACAGGTGAGTAATGTAAAAAATCACCTGTTACAATTGACATGAATTTGGAAATTAGCAGGGACCAAAACTGTTTTTGTACCAGGCTGTAAACATGTTTATTTCTGCTGTAAAGTTGGGCATTTTAACATGGGGGTCTATGGGGACTGACTGGCTTCTGGAGCCTGCCTCAAGGGGCCGTTCAAGGAACTGCAAATTTTGGCACTTCTGTGTTGGCCTCAGTTTTCAGCCCAGGAGGCTGCAACTTCATTTACACACCCAGCAGTTACTGAGAGTTTCTGTTTGTGTCCACCTGAGGAACGCAAGTCTGGTGTTCTCTCTTTTGTCTCTGTTTTGATCTCCACCAACTCCTATCAGATAACTATCTGGTTGTTAAGCTGCTAAATCATCCACCTCGTCCACCAGCTAGTCTGTAACTGTGTCTGTCTGCTGTTTGGTGCTGCGCAGGTAGTACAGTGGGTTTTCAGAGCCTTTTTTGAAAACAGCTGCCTGCTGCAGCCAAAACCAACATTATGAGAGCAGTTCCAGTTAACCAAAAACACTAAAACAGCAAAACAATGAGCTGAAACTCACTGTAATGTTCTGTAAAGCTGAGAGGAGCTGCAGATTCAGGTGATAATTGTTGGTTCATCATTACGAGTGACATCTTTAATACTGCTGTGTGATACTTTACGATAAAAATGCTGAGTATTTTACATCAAAATGCCTCTCCTTTCTCTTACTGTAAACTGTAGACACATTTTAGATGACTCGTCTTGATCTCAGGCATAGTCACATGAATGTATCCAATCAAATGCAGTCTGGGCTAGCTAACCACACCCACTATATAAAACCGCAGTTGACTGTTTGTGGGTAGCTAGTAGAACAATGTCTAGGAGGAGGTGTGTTTTTAGATATCGGCTTACAAAACCTTTGTTTACATTTCAACAGACTGTGGATGAGGTCTAATTTATTAATTTTCGGAGGTGCGGGTGGAGGCCAACAGTCCTGAGCTGCTCCTGAGCTCCGTATGTCTCTACTGCTCCATACTGCTTTCTATTTGTAAAGCCACGGTCCCTTTTAAGACACTCGCCCACATATTCTATAAATACGTCACACTGGGAGAACCTAACGACGCTCTAACTTCCGTTTTTACCGTGACTTTAAATAGTCTGAGATAAAGAGGGAGCATGAGCATTTTTTTATTCGTGTGAATACTTATTTGAATACGTTTTTGCTCCATTACTTGCGGGCAGTGTAGATGCAAACAATTAAATTTACTTTAACGTACAGACAGCCAATTCTGTTATTCTACCCATTAAAATATGGGCTTCAGATCTTGTGTTTTAAGATTTGCTGATGGAGTTAGACTTTTATTTACATGTGGATCACTGGTTGTGCCTTTCACTGAACCTGCTTCTCCACATGCCAGTTAAACTAATCCATGTATACCTACAGAAAGTCTCTGAACGAGCGAATCAGATCACTGTGACATGTTTACAAGTGAGAAGATTCACCACTAGGCGTGTCACAATAACTACTTTTATCAAATGATATATTGTTCCAGAAATAATAATGATTCAATACTACTGTCAATTTGAAACCACTCTATGCCACTGATATAATGATAGCATAGTACACCCTTTCAAAGAGCAATAAACTTGTAATTATTAGGGAAAATATAGACATTGGAATTGATATACTAAAAAATATTTAAGATATATTTTAAAAAAGTAATTACCATTTGTTAATACATACAAGAAAGTGTATATAAAATTGTAAAACCTTTATAGAGGTAGAACAAAAGTACTGAGTTCGAGACTAAATAGAAAATTTGGCTGACAAAAACAAAACCAAGCGATACATCTTGCAACTAGTAGACAATCTTACCAAAACATCTCAGTCACCTCCATAATGCGGATGAACGACCTGGGCAGTTTGCTGGTGGATTTACTGAGTGGACGATGAAGTTGTTGGAGGGTAAAACTTCAAACGACGTACTTTATAACTCGTTGCCAGGGGATGGAAAGCTAACGACAGGCAGCATCGTGCCTCTTCTGCTCCAAAAGTGCAGCTGCAGGCTACCGGTAATCTACACTGTGTTGTCTTTGAAATGCTGTTTTATTTTTATTCGGGTAGAGAAAAAAAAGGAAGAATCACTACGCCCAAAATTTCTAATGGTCGGCAAAACCCTGCTGTTTATTCTGGCATCTTGTTTGCATAGTTCTTGAGTAAACAGACACTTGTGTAAACACAATAGGCAACACTGAGGTCAGCAAATGATTGAGGTCATGCCCATGTATCATATGATAACTCAATGACGTAATTATTGTGACAGACCTCGCCCTAACTAACTTCGCTTGTCACTGTGACTTTAAATAGTTACAGATATAGAAGGAATCTGAGCATTAGTGTTTGTCAATAACAGTGAATATCACTCTTCTTTGCTCCTGTATTTATGGATATTATAGATGTAAACAGTTAAAATTTACTGACTTGTACAGACAGGCAACTGTGTTATTCTCTGCATGAAATGTGTGTCAGTTAATTTAAGATTTAGGGGTCACAGGCAAGTTTCATATGTTGTGTTTTGGTAATGCAGTTTTATGTACATGTGGACCACTGGTTGTGTTGTCCACAGAACCTGCTTCTCCACATGCCTCTTTAACTAAGCTGGGTATAGCTATGGTAACTCTCTGTGAACAAGGGAAACAGGGTCACTGTAACGTGTTTACAAGTGGGAAGATTCATCACTTCATGTTTGGCTCACTAGGGTTACATTCAGCGTGTGAAACATGAGCTAAGAGGGAAAGGAGCCGGGGTCAAAGAAGAAGAAGAGTACACATCACCTGAATAGACACTTAAGAATGACTCAGAGCCTGACAATTATTTTACCATCAGCTCAGTTTGTGGTGGGACGTTACCAAATGAGGCCAACTGCGTGGTTCTGCTTGCCTTTAATGGTCCGGATATGATGTATGAGCACCTCTACGATTCTGTCAGCTCTATTTTAGTTCAATCACAAAACCTTTCCTGTGAACTCCACAAATGCAACACACCCTCTCAGCCTCGCAAATACCATATGAGTAATGAGATAAAGGTTATAAAGTAAGCAAACAGGGGAGGGCAGTGTGGCTGGTGTGGCAGGAGTGATAAGTGTTGCCCCAGTGCTCCATCTATGAGTGATGGAGAGACAGAAAGCTAAACCTTTAGACAGAAAAATGGGCATTGAGAGCAAGAGCTAGACCAATATATCCACAGATATGTTGCAGATATATCATATCAGTGTGTGTGTCAGCCAAGACATAACTAAAAATTGCAGTACAGATATGCCAAAGTAGGTTAATTCGGAAATTCATAGATTGTTAACAAGAGGGCACTGAAGTTGTTAACAAAAATCAAAGGGATCTTTATCAAGATTATTTCTTTATAATATGTGCAGTTGCTTTGAAATATTTTTTAAACTCAAATAATCAGCCCAAAAATCCAGCATCTGTCGGGCTTTCCTGACAGCAAATGAGGGGAATTTGGAGAGACTTAAATCTCCTCTTGATTGATGCACTTAAGTCTCGATCAGTCTGATGTTATCAGAGCTGTCAGTCTAAGTGCTCTGAATGTCTGCGATAGGCGTAGCTTATTGTCTTTGAAACCACAGACAGACACGCATAAGACTTGTAGGAGTGAAAAGAGCAAACGCTTCCTAGTTGATTCGCCTTCACAGTGAGTCAAAGGCCTGTGTTTTATTAAATGCTCCCGAAATAGGGCTGGGTTTGCTGTGAACAATCAGTCTCATTTAACACATTACTACTGAAGAAAACCAGAGGAGGAAGAAAAACAAAGGTGTGGTGAAATGGCTGTCCTTCAGCTGTCTTTATCTGTGGAGTGCTGTAATCTGGTTACTGACTGAGCCCAGTCAGCCTACACTGACTCATTACATAACACTGAGAGCTACAGCTGGGGAGGAGGCTGATCGCTGCCTGGCTGAGGAACGGAGGGAAACCAAGCCCTTTACCCAGTTCTTCCAAAGTTTCTCTCAGCTGAACGGAGCAGTACAAAGGCAGTACTGCACATGAAGCAGAATGAATCCCAGCTATAGGATGCACTGCGTCAGGCCCTCTTGAACTAAAAAACAAAGGGGTTGAAAAAAGAATCAGTGGACCCTACAGCCTTGGACGAGAAAATGCACATCAGAGCACAGCAAAGCAAAATCCTTGCTTGGTGTAGCGTAATATAATTCTATAGGGCTGGGCTTTCTTTACAGACATGGTTGTGGTTGTGTTGACAAAAAAAAACCCCTGATAAATATACCTTTTTATGGCATAGAAAAATTGCTCCGTCTGTGAGGAAAAAGCAGAAGATATCTCAGCCAATTTTGTCATTTTCTGCAACATCAGTTGTCTTCAAGGGCAGCTGGATGCACCGTATAGAACAGTGTAACGTAGGCACATTCATTTCCGAGGGCTATGCTAAAGCATATGATAAGCTCTGCATTGTAAATACCCCCTCGGGCTTATACAAGGCTGCTGCAGAGAGAGATGTGTGTAGCAAAGCAAATCAATGCTTCTACTCCTTTCTCAGTGTCATAATAAACGGATTTATGAAGCACCTTTAACTCAGAGCCTGTTTACACCTGGTATTAACATGCATTTTGGTGATCCGAACACAAGCTGACAGCCAAGACACAGACGTCGGGACGACGGGAAATGCAACTGGACTATCTAGCGAACCAAAGAGAGGAAGTGACATAGAGCGCAGTGTATACGTATTATTTACGGACATATATGTGATCTGAAAACGTTTAAATCCTTGCAATACCTCGCTCGGCGTCTGTTTAACCACACCAGCACGTCGTAATCTCTTGCTCTCCACAATCTCTTTAGGTACTGCTGCGTTGGTCTCATGTACAGAGCAACATGCTGGGTAGGGAATGGAAGGGGATGGACCGTTTTTGGTCCTGGCCAACCAATGAGCCAGGGTTTCTTCTTCCTCATGCTTTTTTCTTCCTGGTCAGCTGTCATTTCGGGCAATACCGCCCCCAAACGAGCAGCTGTTGTAACTGTGTGCGTTGTCCAAGCGGTTTGGTCCGCTTTAATAAGTGCAGTGTGAAAGTGAACCGAACCAAATGAAGGTGTGTAATTTTCAGCATTCCCCACCCAATCGAACCGAGTCCCCTAGACTATCCTGGTGTGAATGCATCCTAAGAGAGCATTAGTGTGCTGTTACCAAAACGACTCCCACACCCTGCATAGATGATGTAGTCATTGTTGGGGCGAATCAGAACGCGTAAGTGTTTACATTGCAAAACATATGTGATCAAATGTGTCCCAGACCACTTCTGCAAGTGCTTTGATTGATCAGATCACAATGCGTCTTGGCTGTCTTTAAAACTTGTATTCAGTGCTTTCCATTTGTGATCCAATCGCTCAAGCTGCATGTTAATACCAGGTGTAAACACACCCTAATATGCTCATCATAGAAAAGAAAACCTAAGAGTCTCGGTAAAGTAAAAGCAAACAGAACAAAACTGAAGCTGCTAAATATTACTTCCTGTTCTGGGCACAAACTGCTGCCTCACTAATTCATCCACTCAGCTCAGCAGATGTGCCAGACCAGTACTGAAGGAGGGGACTGGTGCTTGCAGTTGCTATTGGTTTACATCTCAAAAATCAATACAGTAAATTAGAGTGTGGCCATTTCCCTGGACAAAAGGAAATATACCAATAAGCTGGTCATTGTGGGAAAATCAATATAACCCACTAACCTGCAGCAAAACACATCATCCACAGAGCTGCTGCTGGCATGTGAATTATAGGAACTAGTGGGCCGTTTCAAGTCCATTAGCTAGAAAAACAAATGCTTCTTCATGTGAATCCAAGAAAGCTTTTGTCTTTAGTGGAGCAAAGAACCCCGATGCAGCTGCAGCAACTGGTTATCTTCTTCCCAAATAAGGACAATAATTATCTTTCACCACTTGCCTCGGTCCACACTGTAAGAAGTGTCAAGCTTGCTCAGAATGTACCAATAAGAGGGAATTCAAAATTTAAAAAAGTAGGAAAAGCTCAGCCTCCCTACAAGGACACCAAAACATCTTTCAGAAAATTCCTCGAGCAGGTATATAATTATTATTATACTAGATAACATTTTTGCAGTGTGAAACATGTAGCATGCACATTCCAGCCCTGATGAAGGTTTGACCACCAGCTGTGGGCGTCTGTGTGTGTAATGCGTAAGACAACACCAGTCTGAATGCACACACAGCTGATGTCAGAGATTCCACACCATGCCTGCCCTCTCGGAGGCCATGCCACTCGAGCTGGTCCAGTCCAAAAGCTGTCCAGTCATCACACAAAAATTTGCCAAGTCTAACTTCCCTCTCGCGGCCTCCCTGTCCGTCCTGCATGCTGGCTCAGAAACATCTAAACCTGATCCATGTGAACTCAGCAACCAGTCTTT
The DNA here is from genome assembly GCA_019142605.1 of Cephalopholis sonnerati. Taxonomy (NCBI): domain Eukaryota; kingdom Metazoa; phylum Chordata; class Actinopteri; order Perciformes; family Serranidae; genus Cephalopholis; species Cephalopholis sonnerati. Next base: position 36,306,630 of record JAGQAX010000008.1, read on the forward strand.
TTCTCTGTGAGAGCTCAAGGCAAAACAAGGTGAGGAAAACAAGATCTGGTTACAGATCATGAATTTGACCTCGGTTTATTGTTTGGAGTGTAAAGAGCTAAAAGACGTGTTAACCTCACGTTGCAGTAGCTTTGAAGTTTATGACTGAGCTACTGCAACTGAATAAAGTTAATCTAATCTAAAAATGCAAGACGAGGAATAAGAAAAAAAAAGAGCTTTCACAGTGGCTTGGGTCTATTATTACTATTGTTCTTAAAGGACACAGCCCCTGAACGCCACACTAGACTGCTGGCTCAGACTATCTATCCTCACATCTAAACCGGAGCAATAACAACTGTGTAAGCACAACTACAGTACCAACGCATACAGAGAATCACCACCTAATCTCTGAGTTGCTAGAATTAGAGCAACCTCCTGTTTCAGATGGTCTAAAAATAATCCGCTCATAATCACAGTTTAAACATAGAAACACTGCACTGTGCAGAGTTCAGAAACAGCCAACAACCAACATTAAACATCATCAGGAACAAAATGCCCTGGTGAACGCCTAATGCCTTAATTAATGACTGTCATAACTTGGTGACGCTGTGTGCTCTCTTAAAGCATAACACCCAAGCACCCGCCCAGTTTAGGCATCATTTTCATTGACATTAAGATAATGATATCCCTGAGACTGCACTGTTCTAAACACAGCGAGCAGAGTTAGGGCGGGCACCCGTTTACAGACAGCAGGATGTGTTAAAGTGAGGTTAAATGTCACGTACACTAAAAATGAACGAACAAATCTTATTTTAATTACTACTTTTTAGTGTTTACTTGTGCCGGGTCAGCGTGTGGAAGCACTCATGAATTCGTAATCTGCTGTTACGTACTGCAGCAACGGTACTGAATGAACAAGCAGGGACCTATTAAATCAAAAGTGGAGACCTCCACCAGCCAAGGCCAAAGGTGCATTCACACGCTCCTTGGATGGTCGTTCTTCTGACTTCAGTGTGTTAACGAGCTTACTGCAAAGAAGATGTGTTGTATTCTATTACTCAGAGCGTTCAAACAAGGCGTTAATAACAAGGAACCATAGACCGTATAAAATAATGGATGCTGCTACCATGACGTCACCCACTAGTTTGCGGACTCTCAATGACTTAAGTTCGGCAGTTCAGCCGTCACTATCATGGTTTGTTGGAGCCAGAAGTTACCATATTTGGATGAAACGGTGAAGCTGTGAGGGAACGAGGGGTGGATCTATCAGCAAACTCTGTCAGTCAAAGCAGCCCCGCCCTTAGTTATACATAAATTTAAACCTATAAAAATTCACCCCCCTATAGGGACCAAAACCGTATTTGAACCAGGCTGTAAACATTTTTATTTCTGCTGTTAAGTTTGGCATTTTAACATGGGGGTCTGTGGAGACTGACTCTGTTTTGGAGCCAGCCTCAAGTGGCTATTAGAGGAACTGCAGTTTTTTGCACTTCCGTCGTGGCTTCATTTTTTAGCCCTGGAGGCTGCTGTTTGGGTGGAGCATAGAAAACGCATCAGGTGAGCCATGAAATATAACCAGGAAGTCATTGCGACACCACTTTAATGCAGCACAAGGCTATGGAGGTAACTGGGACAACTGCTACTTGCCCCCTTAAAAAAATGACAAATCGTTGGTCAGTGACATTTCTGTAACAAAGAATTAAGCTTATATAGCCTACCTAAAAAGAAGCGGGATGCTGACTCAGTGCACTGACATCAATATTTTATCTTAATTAGTGTAACCTTTAACACGACGACTGGTAATGCATTAAAGAGGAGTTTTGTGGGGCAGTCCTTGCTGTTGGATGAGGATGTACTGTTATGAAGAAACTGACACTATACTTTGCCAAAAAGTATTAAAACTCGACAGATTCGAAACGTTTGATACACTTACATGTATCAACCTCAAAGGAACTGACAGTGCGAATTGGTCCGCCCATCACTAATGTCATCTTCCAGTGTGCCCACTGCTCAGGACAATGTGCAAATTTTGGTTTGGGGAATGGTTCATGGTTTCAGACAAACCTAGTCACTGGAGGTTGTTAGAGTGCTACATGGTGGTTCCTTTCAGCCTAATGTGGACTCTCGCTGATATTCACTGGAGCAAAGCAATAACAGTCGAGTCCAGCCAGCTGAAATGGGCAGTATTAGCCTCTGAGCACAAGTGTTTATCAAAGTGTCTGAGAGCTGATGTCATGGTGTAGCAGTGCATGTAGCAGAGATCTCTGAATTCACTTCCCCTAACTTGGCTCAAATACTGTGCAGCATGCCAATGTCTGGAACGACAACCTCACATTTCAGTGGAGAAAAGCCTTGCTCAAAAGTGAATTTAGGATGAAACATTATCCCTTCACCAGAGGTCTCTTTCTCCATATGGATACAGTAGGCGCAACAACTTTTTGTTGAACAAATAAACAGGGCTTCCCACACACTTTATTCTAAAACAGGATCATCTGAGAGCAGCTGGTGATTTCTCACCCATTGTTCCCATCAGTAAAGCTTCAGATAGCTATACGTTAGATAATACAATATTATTACATGTCCTCTCTACAGATGTGATTAAATTATCTCAAAGACGTATCAGTTCACAGGTTTTAACTAAATGACTGTCTTTAATTTGCTCTTGAGAAATATTTTTTGATATTTTGTTTGGTCCATTCTAGGCTACAGTCGAGACAACATGGCACACTCTGTGGAAGAAGACCTGCTCCTGTATGCAGATATAAACGCCTCATTTTAACAAAAACACAACAATTCTTCAGTTCTCAAAAGTTTCAAGTGATTGTAAACTAATAAAAACATAGTTATGATTACATACCATTTCTGTGAATAGATGCTCCTAAATCCCAACACTGGACCTGTAAGTCTCAGTTTTATTTGCTTCCTTTCTGTCTGTCTGTAAAATTGGTTTATTAGGCAGTCTATTAAAGCTGGCCTTAGAGGTTCCTAGTCCGTGCCCGGAGCATGTCACCACAGTCAGGCCCAGTAATCACCAGTCAAGGAGTGCTAATTAACAGCCGCATGAAGCAGCCTTCTGTGGAGAGGGCTATAGGGGACCATAAGCGGCATTCCCACATTCCACACAGAGACCGCATTACATTGTGCACAGTGTCAGTGCGGTGGACACCTGAAACAGCAGAAAATGTAATGAGGGTATTTGATCCCCGACATGAGTGAGCGAGGTGGAAGCTAATCTGCTATCAATGCAGAACTGTTTTAGAGACGTGCACGAAAAAGAAACCCAAAACAAGACGTTAAGAGTGACTGCTGCTGCGGAGAGCGTCCAGTGCAAAGTGTTGGTCTGCCTCCCAAACACAGCAGCACAGAGGCAGATGGATAAATCGCTTCACTTGGTGAACATTATGTGTTGGGTTTCAGTATTCAAGAAAGCTGCCAACCTTAACTCCAGACTCTGTGGGTGAGAAGTCCTCATTCAGCCCTGGCGGCCTCTTTATCGATTTCTAGCCTTTGTGAAGAAATACAAGCCTCTACATCCATCTGAGAACTGCCCACCTTTTTATTAGCTAAGGACGAAAAAATTCAACTGTGAACCACAAAGTATGAAACGTGACTCTGCAGTAATGCCTGAGATTATTAGAATAATCATAGTGCCAATGCTTAAGGATTCCCACCAGGGCCATACATGTCAAAATGTACAGTCATATTAAAGCCAGGCACTTTAGTTAAAACCATCTACAATCATGTGAAAAATGTCAATGAACTTAAGCTGCAACGTTAAATAGATTAGTTGTCAAGTATTAAATTAACCCTCAACTAATCTGATAACCCATAAATCAATTTGGGTAATTTTTTAAGGCAACAAAAGTCAAAATTCTCTGATTCCAGCATCTTTAATATGAATATTTTCTGAGAAAGAATATCTTTGGGTTGTAGACAAAAAACGAAGACATTTTAGGACGTCATCTTGGGCTTTGGGAAACACTGATCCACATTTTTAACCATTTTCTTACATTCACAGACCAAACAACTAATCAATTAAACTACAAAATAATCGATAGATAAATCGACAAGGAAAATAATCATTAGTTACAGCCCTACAATGAACTGCAAAATCTAAAACCCAATGCTTTTTCATGCAATTGTTTTGAAATAAAGAATTTTAGTCCAAAAAAAGGTACGTTCAAAAACATACAACAAGCATCCGCATGTAATCCTACAGTATACAAAATGTAACAATGCAATTTAAATAAAAAACACACACAAAAAAGGAAGGAAGCCTGGTATTTTTTTGGTCAGTGTTGTGTGAGCTAGACTTATAAAAAAGAAAGACACATAAGATGTAAAGCCCTCACGCTGTTCTTCAGCATATTCATAGGCTGAACTATTCACCGACAACAAATAATGTCCCCGGGTTTGCACTGATGCCAAAATATCCTTTTTGCTTAGTGTACAAACAATGAGCTTATTATTACATAATTCACATTTAGAAGGCAGGCAAGATGACTACTGCTTTGATTTGCATATTAACCCTTGAGGAATATGAGACATTTCTTAGACACTACTTGAACCTTAGGCTGTGCTGCTTTCAAATGAACTTAATTTGTTCCACTCCTGCAAAACAAAGCACAGCTGTGGTTTAAAAAAAATGCTTTAATTTAGACACAAAGCGGATCTACAACTCGCAGCTCGACACTGATTCAACCGTTCAAGATCTCCTCCTGCTAAATCAGCCTGAATGTGAATCCAACCAAGCTGGGACAGATCTAAAGCCAGTGGCTAAACAGGCACCAGCCTCTGCAGGCGGGCAGCACTAATGCTCATGTGAATCCCCACGTGCTGCAGGCCAGGCCCTGTACACAGCAGGGTGACTTCACGTCACTCCCTGTGTGATGTCATCATGGGTGACAGGCTCCTCATCAGAGCTGTGTGTGGGATTACTCCCGCTGTCCTGGATCAACAGGGCAGGGCGGGAGGGACTGATGTCTTCTAGTCTGCACAGGAAACTACACTTCTCTCCACTGGCTAAAGTGGCACCTAAATCTCATTATTCACCTGCTGTTATGCTTTGAAATAAACATTACCACATAAACAAATACTGACAGTCCTTGGTTATAGCTGGTGAATTTATCAAGTCTACCAGACACCAGACAAAGGTATAAATACAAGCCAATATAACCCTCCACTAGAGCCTCTGTTGGTTTTCAAATCCACCGGCTACCACCTGTTTTCTGAAATTTCCTGTTCCCCAAAGTGATTTAATTACAAAGTTGGGTCAAAGTAGGTTGGATTCAACTACTCTATTAGCTTTACAACTGGTTTTGCAAACAGCACATTAATTATTTAAAGCAACATGTCACAAACTAACAAATCATCTGCAGACCAGAGGTGTGTCATATCATGTCATTCATGATAACATCATTCCATCAGTTCAATTTTTATGTGATAAAAATAAAATTATATCATGATATTGTAATTCCTTATTTTACTTTATGACTACATAAAGCAGCAACAACAACAACTGCTGACAGCAAAAGTGACACTGCTACCAAAATAGATAGCGAAGCAGGTTTAGATATACAAAAAAATCCTACAAGAAACCATCAACGTTTCTATATATATGTTCAGACAATTGAATTTAATTATTTTTTTAGACCTTTAAAGACCATTTTAACCACGTTTGATTTGATTTTTGGACAAATCATCTTCCTCTTATTCAAGCATTGCAGGTAAGTATAAAGTTAAGTATGACTGTGGTTCCATGCAGAGGAAGGATTTATGTAGGAACATGATTATTGGAGTGTGTTAGCTTGTATTTTGCCAACAGATAAGTGTCAGTATAAAGTAAAAAGACAGTATGAGGTTCAGTGGTAAAATTAAATTAATAGAATTAATTGTAATAGCAAAAATGTGGACTTTTACACAAAAGAGTTTGACTCATTTTGACAAAAAGAAATTAAAAGATGGATAAATTAATCTAGATAAAATGTTTGTGGCAAGTAAGACCTCACAAATTAGTTTTGAATGAATGCATGAATGAATGACTTTATTTCTAACCAAAAAAACATCATAATAAAAAGCAAACAAGACAAAGATGACTGTGTCCAAAAAGGAGTAGGTAGAAGTAAAACTTTTATCTTCCTCCCCCTTTCTTGCATTTCTTCTTTTAACTCATATATTATTTCAACAAATTCTCAAATTTATTTACAACTGCTATACAACTATCCCCAGTCTATTTACTAGTAATTTTAGGGCAAATATTTGAAAACTTTTCAAGGACCTGCAGACACTCTGAGCCATCGTAACATGCAAGCAATGCAAGGAGATGACGGCAAAAAATGGCAATACAACAAACTTATTTCACTAGATTTCACAAGTACAAAGAGAGCAAGGAATTATGGGAAGAGTGTGCAACAGCTTATCTGGAGTCCAAACAACCAAAAAGACATCAAAAACACTATTATCTCACAAATACTCTGCAATATTGTGACATCATTTTAAGGCAAATCACCAACCGCATATTGCAGGTGCAGCTCAATTATTTCAACATAGGGGATAAATCTTCACATGTGTGATTATATACAGCAAAGCTGACAGACAGCGTTAAAAAAAGGCAACAGCAGTCACAAGCAGGGATGTGCCAGACACTATAGACGATGAAAAATACTGCTAGCTGGAATAAAATCCAAAATGATTAACCTTTGCAGCCGCATTTGCTATGGTAATTTATTCACTTTGAAATGTGAGTCCTTTTGTAATTAAGCAATTATATATGTAACAGTTGTGTGACAAGATGTGCCACAAATTCTGACAGAGCAGATAAAACAGCGAGGTTTTGACTGGTGGCAAGTATAATGATCGGTTCCCCACCCTGCACTGCATGTAGAGGAGGAAAAGGTGGAGAGCATACAGTAACTGATACAGCGAGCTCTCATTACCATAGCGTCTCTTGTGGGAGTGCCATCTCATACTGTATGGGATTATTGCTGCTCAGCTGGTACCATAAGGCTTTATCTTTCTGCGTATACTTTACAGGCACTTCTACTGTGATAACAGGCGTGTCAATTATCATCACATAATCCCATTCATCGCAGGCCGACTATCTACAACATGTTCACAGTCAAGCAGCTGCTGGCACCCCAGGTAGATGCCTCACTTCTACGTCTCTCCACCCTGACACAAACAGCCCAGGGCACTGGCTGGTTGCTGTGTCACAAGACTGGCAGGCAGGGGAGGGTGGGGCTCCAAGGAGTTTTATGAGTTGCTGTCTGGACACAGAGGCCTCACGGAGACAAGCCACCTATTGATCCCTGTCTCGCAGTGGCACTGTGGGGACGAAGGTAGTTTTGGCTTTCGTATCACATCTGCTCCCGTCTTTCTGAACAGTGCCGCTTAGAGATAAGAGCACAGATGCACGGCTGCATGGATGCCAGTTTAATGATGTGTAATTTTGTCATTTTGACAATAATAAAAGCAGAAAACTGTCTTAAAAGAAGCAGGAACTTAGCTCTGTTGAGCATATATGCTGCAAAACTGAGTGGAACAAGAACACTTGACACAAAAGTCATGCATTTGTCCTACTAACCCGAAGAAGCACTCATCTACTTACTTATTAATCTGACCGTGTTTGAGAAATCCTATGGGAACACCTCCATGGCCAAATGGGCCTGGCTCTGAAACTGACACTGGATCCTGGACACACACACATACACACTAAGTGAGCAGCTGTTTGGGAGAGCCCAGCGAGAGACGAATTTAAATTTTCATGCCCTCTGCACTGCTGAAGCAGCATGGTTACCCTGTGAAACACTATATACACCAATGCGGTCATAACAGCCACAGCCGCCCAGCACATAAACAGTTTGTAAGACCCGTGTTAAAGATATGAGAGATAGTTAAGATAGCAACACAAACCTCTGAGAGAAGAAATACTTCAGACGAGACCTTTTTCCCAAGTTAAACTAACTCCCTGTTTTGTGAGACTATAACCTGACTCAGATTAGTTCACTGCTGCTCTACCCTCTATTGTGTAATCATATAACTTTGCTATGTGTCACATCAAAACAGTGCGTCAATAATCCTCATTGCCACCAGGTCTGGTTATTTTGCAGCTTCAAGATGGCAAGCCTCTGCATTACAAGTGCCTGACATTACTGATCATTTTAAGGAATACTTCACCCACAAAACGACCATTATTATATCAGTGTATATCAGTACCAGTGGACCATGTTTTACAACAGCGAAACTATATTAAAAGACACTTGTTAAACTCTCCCACAACTTGTGCATTATATGGGCGGCAATGGTTATTTTCATTGTCAGTCACTCTGTCGATTATTTTCTTGATCAATCGATTGGTTGTTTGGTCTATACAATAGTAAGTTCAAGATCACTCATCACAGCAAGAGGGTTCCCGGTTCTGTGCAGAGTTTGCATGTTCTCCTTATGTCAGCGTGGGTTATCTCCGGTACTCCAGCTTCCTCCCACAGTCCAAAGACATGCAGGTTAATTGGTGACTCTAAATTGTCCGTAGGTGTGAATGTGAGTGTGAATGGTTGTCTGTCTCTATGTGTCAGCCCTGTGATAGTCTGGTGACCTGTCCAGGGTGTATCCTGCCTCTCACCCAACTTCAGCTGGGATAGCCTCCCCGTGACCCCCAACAGGATAAGCAGTTACGGAAATTAATGAATGACTAATTTATAGCTGACAACTACTTCATGAATTGTTGCAGTGGCATGCAGTATAATCAAATCCCATTTATCCAGTCACATGCTCAGTACTTTCCAAACTCATGCAATCCTACTATTTGAATTTGAACCGAAAGTGAAACGTCTCAAAGCCACCAATACTAAGGTTTTTTTTTTTTTTCCAAAAATGCATGTGAGCATATGCCTGGATAAATGACTCTTGGATTATACTGCACAAGTGGTGTGTGAGTTTGTAAATTAATGTTTAAATATAGTTTTACTGTTGCTAAACATGGTCCCAGTCAATCAGTGCATTAATATGTTTGTCTTTTTCCGTGGAGGCCCGCAAGGCAAGCAAAGTTTTCTTCACGAATTCAAGGTAACACGGCATGACTAATGGTAATTTAGCGGGTGAAGTATTCCTTTATGATAACGGTGAAAACATTTTACCATTCTCATCATCCGCCTCATTCGTATCACTTTCAACCAAGGCTACTGTGAAGTGCTTACCGCAGCGCATTTGAATGCTGTTGGAGATCTCTGTATCATTAGCTGCAAATTGCAAGCCACACATTTTGATTTCGATCAACAAATTCAAATGGTTTAAAGTAAGTGTAATAAAGGGTTTAAAAATATTCTACCTTGTGCTGTGCCTGTGGGAGTAAGTTGTGAATGGATTTATCTGCTGGCTGTTTTGTGCACTGACTTATGGAGCCGTTCAAGCATTCATAAACCAGCTCCTATGATTAAATTATTCACAAAGTGTTTTGCTGTATTGACCTGGTAAATATATCAAGATAATCACAATATTTTTCTTTTCACACCCTGCCAGTTTAGAGTCTGAACTGCATAGGGACGGATGCTACACCCTACTTAAAATACTTGCCCGAGGTGTTCCCTGAGCTGCTGTATGCATCAATATGTTCCTTGAAGTGTTGAGAATTTGCATAATGAAGTCTGACAGCGCCACCTCACACACCTTCACAGACAGGGAGTATTGGGGTACGAAAATCTTTCTCATCTTCCAGCCACAGTGCATGGTAGATCCCAGAACTGATAGGCAACTATATGATAACGCCTGAACATATAGGTGATTACCTGCCATGGTGAGCAGGCAAACCTACCAGCCATATTTGGGAGCATTAAGCTGTTAGTTCCTTTTAACTTTCCACAGTGCTACTGATCACCAGTCTTCTTTGCAACTGTCAGGCAGTCGTTTGTGTGTGCTGCATTTCAAACATCACCCTGCACTGCCACTGGAGGAATGAGTACAGGTGGGAGGGCTGGATGCACTTCATTCCCACACTTCACAGTACCTATCTTCGTTAGATCCCATCAACCTCAAAAGTGGAGGTTCCCACTTGCTGCTGCGCGTGTTTCCAACAGGATATGGCTTTTTAACAACATACACAGCCCATGTGGGACAAGTGCAGCGAGGAGCTAGTACCCCTGTCCTACTTTTCATGTTGACTGTCTGTCCCAGCAAACAAAAGAGCCCACAAATACAAGACCTGAATAATTCAAGGCAGGGTGTAACGCAACCCTCTCTAATCGTGTTGATGTGGGAAATGACAGCAAATAACCCAAGTCCTAGTTTCAAAACCAGCACAGTGAACAGTGAACCGAGTGACCAGCCAGCTCAGGCAGCAGTCACACATATCTGGCACCAGCGTCTGGGAACAAATGATGTTGCGCTGCTGACTTGACTCACTCGGTCGGTTAACGTCAGCTTAATGTAACCGGTTATTACAATTAGAAGTTAGGAAATACAACCAAGATTTCTCTCCAAGCAGGTGCTTTAAGTCAATGTTACATCACACATGCACCTTAAATAAAAACCGGGCTCGGATCATCTGAATCGTGACTGCCAGCTACAACAAAGCTAGCTAATACAATGTCACTCTAAAGGCAAAAACATAACTGATTAAACCTTTAATATGGAGCTGATTTATCATTCAGCACAACTTTAAAATGCAGTGTTTACCCTGCACAGCTATTATCTGACAGCTCATAAAGCTAATATAATGTTCAGCACCCAATTCAGCTCGCCAAGCTGCTTAATAAATGCATATTTATGCTGCTGATGATGGCTTGTCCTTAACGTTGATTCTCAGCCAGCTATTATGGCTACGACTATTCTTTGAAACAACATATCAACGAACAATACACATGCTTACATAAACGCATTTGAGGCGTTCAAACGCATGGGGTTTATGCACCGTTCACACTCACCCTCTAATAACTTTATTTTTTCGTAATAGGCCATTTCATCACATCTTTTGGAAACTGCCATACGTGTGCAGGAATTCCTACTGCACATAAGTGTTTATTATTTTTCAGCAAGTAGACCGAACCGTAACGTTTGGCTAGCAAGTGGCTACTTCAAGCCTGGCTAATCAGCAGCTAACGTTAGCTAACGCTAGTAGCTGGAGTATCCCTTTACTGCTTACCTTTAACGGCCCCGCGGATGTTTTTCTCATCGTCCCATGTAGTTTCCCAGCAAGTATCAACTTGAGAGCAGCATATACGTTTCCAAGAACAACAGCTCCTAACTTTTTAGCATCTTCACTGGTGGAACTACGCGTAAAATCCCAAACCGGACCACCAGCGACAAAGTAATTTCTCCACCACTTACAACAACAACGTCAACCGAGGAGTTGAGCCCGCCCCCTGCGGAGATCAGCCAATCAGAGAGGAGAATCTGTTTGATTGACACTTGTAAGAGCCAATGGTGACTCTCGGGGTCTGTGACTGATGTTCCCCAATAGAGTAAACACCAAATGAGGACGACAGAGTGCAAATCATTCGCTTGCCAATTGGCTGCAGAAAAATAAAGGGCAAGGGGTTTTGTCCAAGTAGCCTATGAGTGTGGCACTCAGAGTCCAGAGTGACAGGTGCTTTGGAGTTGACAAAATAGCCGGGGCGGCACCATAGCCTGGGTGAGGTCATCCGGGATGATGTAAACTCTACGTCATTAGCAGGGCTAAATAAATCACACAACAGGGCACAGATGTACCTTTTAAAAAGTTTAATTTTCCCCAAGCAATATAAAACAGAACACAGCAAAAAAATGCACGTAACATTGAGAAAACTGAAACAACATTGTGAGGGAATCATAAACACGCACTACCTTTACGTTGGTGTTGAATGTAAAATCATAATGACACTGACAGCTGAATGGATATCCGTCTGTTGCGCTGTGAAGCAGCATGAGCAATTTACAGAAAAATTAAAATGCTGCTGTTAGGCCCAAATATTCTTTTGTTAATTTGCCTCTTTAAAAAGAGAAATCCCCTATTACAATATTTGAAATTACACAGCTAGATGCCAAACAACTGTCATATACAAGGGTCTCCAAAATATTGTACAAAAACGTGTTTCTTATGAGAGGACGAGAGGGTCATAACCGCCTGTCAACTGCCTGACTCAACGCCGTCTCCTGTCTGGACTTCTGCTGCGTCTTCGTCCGCCAGTCCTGCGAAAAAATGCAGTTCAGTTATTGGGAAGATCATATTGACTGGATGTTCTACTACTAAAAAAAGAGACCCAAATAATTTAGATCACACACATTGCTTGTATACAGATATATTAAATAGCTAGCCTACATTGTCAACATTGTAAACACCAAGGGCTGGGTAATAGAGCAACAATAAATATCATAATAACATAATGAAAATGTAATATTCTCTGAACATTTTGACTGAAAAACATATAAACTGTTGACTACACTCCCCTTACGGGGAAGTTACAGCTACACAGATAACAAACACACACACACACATATACACGCACCACCCTCACCTCCTCTTGTTCTTGGGAGGCCCTCTGACAAATCCCCAGTCAACACTGATAGGCTGACCCATCATGTCCTGACCGTTGAGCCCTTCCATGGCAGCCTGGGCCTCTTTGTATGTCTCATACTCCACCAGTGCATATCCCTAGGAAGAGTCATCAGGAAAGCACATCACTGCTTTGGAATTTGGTAGCATTTTACAGTTTAAATTCACAACACAGTACAGAAAACAAGGCTACTGCTTACTCAGTAATCTGATAATATTCCTCAGGCTAACACAGCCGAGCTGACACGAACACATTTTCAACCTATCGCAAAAAAGTTGAGTCAACACTATAACTGTTATGTCCCTGAAGCTATGAAAAGATGACCAATAAAATGTATGAGACTGTTGTCAAATCACATTGATTTTAAACAGCCTGTGAAGAAAATGAACATTTTCTGTGCTGGACTGAGACGACTGTGGAGAGCTAGATTCAGGGCAGAGACACTTTGTTCTCACGTCATATTCAAAACAATGCTGCCACCTTGTGGCTCACAGGCAAGCTGACACATACTGTTAATTTGGACAGCAAAAAATATTGGGTCAATATATGGGTGTTTCTCAAAGTCAAGGAAGGATCCTCAAACGGCCAAATTTGAAGGACGCTACATCATCGACCCCCCGCGAAGGAATGTTCCAATGTTAAGCATCTCTCAGGATTTCACTGAGGACAGAGTCTTTCTTTCAGAGAAATTCCAAGGATGTATGCGTGTGTCCTCAGTGGGTATAAAATCCCCACAATGCTTTTCACATGATTTGCTGGAAGTGAAGGCGAGGTCTCATCAATGAAACTTTAGATAAATGTGTCATTTATTTGGATTAATGTCACCGGGAGTTTTTATCATACAAGCATGATAAAACATACGGACAGAAACCTCATAATTTACACTTTCCAATGTGTCCACTGCCGAATGAGATTTGTAACATAAGTTTTTAAATGAATCGTTTACACCATCTAGTGTGAATCATTTCCTTGGGAGGACCCATCCTTCCAAGGAAGGATTCCTGACTTGGAGAAACACCCACTGTTTCCACTGGCATGTACTATACTGCATTAATGGAGAAGCAGATGCATTTTAACACTGCATATATTTGCAAAACCTCTGGTAACTTTGATTCTGTCTTTCTTGGCATGTCTGCATCTTTATCATTTTCAATATACACTAATATGAAACTAAAAATACCATGTGTGATGTGTTTACAAACGGCAAGTATTACGTAGCAGTGACAACAAAGTTTAGCTGTATAGAGAGGCAGAGTCTCCACCCTCCTAGTCGACCAACATGGGACCTTATTTTGGATATTTAGTTAACAGCGAGAGACAACAAATATTTTGCTCCCATATGAATTGTGCTATATGACACATGATGTCTGTCAATTTAGAAGACAATTTTACATGTCAATAAAGTCAGTTTGTTGAAAAACTGCTTAAGACTGAGATTGTGTAATCAGAAAGACTACACAAGTAGTATAATTGACGTCATAGCCTTTTCTCTCACTGAAGCTACGATGCTTGTGTGTTTCATAACAGAATGCAGTCACACAAGAAATATGTCTTGCTCGTTCTTTCACTTCCTGGCTGATAAAAACACCAGGGGTGTCATTTATAAAACAACGTGCAGGCATCCATACTAAAAATGTACGTACAGACAAAAGCCAAACATGGTGTGCGCCAAAAAATATTCAACAATTTCTACCATCAGGACTCTCCATCTGCATCGCCAATTTGCATCTCCAAAATATTCGTAGTTTTTTTATACAAAGTTTTTCCCACCATGTCTGTTTTCACAGATAACAACGTTCGTGTGGGAAGTGGCATAGGCCTCATTCAGGCCTCTTGTTTTTTTGTGTGCACGCCATGTTTAGAAATGAGACCCCAGGAAATACATCAGGTAAGGTAACAGTACATTTATGCGTGGAACACATTTAATTACCTAGCTAGCTAGCAGGCTGTGGTTGGTACGTATATCGTGGCAAGAGGAGAGATGTAGTGCACTGAGCGGTTTCACACAACACTACATGGTATTATGACAAACCTGCAACAAAGTGCAGCTTTTGTGACTTGCAAAATATCTTTTATATTGACAAACAGTGTGTTTAATTCATGTCACAGCTGAAACTGGATCAAAGAAGCTCTCGCCGTGAAGTGCATTTGGTTTTTAAACACACAACAAATCACTGTTTATCAGCCAAGGCGGATGGAAACAAAACATCAATTATTATAATGTGATTTTTTTAAATTATTGACATACTTTAATAGGATATATGCAGCAGACCTTTTCTCCATTTGGAAATAATTCATCATGTAAACAACAATCAGTGTGATTAACATAAACTTCGCCAACGGTTTAATTTTCTGGTTGAGGCTGTGTGACATTTAGACCTTCTGCTGCTGTAATTTCAGCTAAAGGATTTTTTTAAAGACATTTGGCTCATCAGATGGCATTCTGTTTGTTTTGAACTTGTACAATACTTTTTGGTTTCACCATAACTGGTCAATCATTGATTTGTGTTGTTGGGTGTTGTGCAAACAGATGCAGGGCGCTACTGAAATAGTACAAGATACTGCACGACTCTTCTATTTCACATATACTGTGCATATTTTTAAAGCTTTTTTTCATATTCTCATAACTTAATCAAGCCTATATTTATGTCTCTTGATTTTCACAATACTTGTTTTTATTTTTTATTTAATTTCCTCTGACTATGTCGACTATATGCACCAATACACAAAAGCAAACTCTCAGTAAATGAAAACTTTCCTGGCAGTAACCCTGATTCTGATTGTGCTCCAAAACATCTTTTTTTTAAGAAAAATGTATCTTCCCTCTTAACTCATTTTAAAGCTAGATGCATTTACAGAGAGATTTTCCTACTCATGGTCGGCAAATTCAATCAGTCCTCTCTTAAATCATTCACCTCACAGAAAGAGGGTGTGCACGAAACCAGCAACCAAAATTTAATTAAACCACGTTAAATCATATTATCCATCAGACTGACTCAATTGTCTTCATAATTAGTCAGGAAAATGCAATTTGGTTTAAATGAAGCTCATATTCAATCAAGTCAACAAATGGAGTGTGCAGTGTACAATGGTGGGCCTATTTGCCTTAATTACAGCACATCTTTAGCAAGCGAACTACTGCGCTGCACGCGTCTGTATTTGCAATGTGGATGCTGGAATATTTTGTTCAGCTCCACAAGAAAGCTGGTTATTTTGGATTAGAGCCATTTTGTATTCCATCAAATGCTTTCTGACATTTAATCAGCAGAGGAACTGCACATACAGGTTAACACAAGGTGACCATGAATTGGATTGTTTGGAAACGAGGTGTGGTGTGCTTTGAATGAGTAAAAATAAAAAATAAAATAAATAAAAATAACATTAGTAACCTATCAGAGTGAGCATCCCAGAGGCTGTATCAACGTAAAATACAAAATAAACAGGAAGCATCGACTGAATGTAAACATCCTCCATGAAATGACGGACACCTCAAAACTCACAGGCATGCCAGTGATGCACGGTTATCTGTCTCACCTTGAGGTAGCCTGTTCTGCGGTCAAGGTTGAGATGCAGGTTCTTAATCTCTCCAAACTCTGAAAACTTGTCATGGATGTCTTCCTCTGTGGCCTCTTCGTGTACACCGGTCACGAACAGGATCCAGCCCTCCACAGCTGCAACAAGACAAAGACAAGAAAATGCATCAGGGGTCAAATAATAAACCAAGCAGTACTTTCAACAAGGTGAACTAACAACACAAGTAAAGTTATGATTGATAAAACCCTCATCTCATGCAAGATGTAGAAATAAACACCGATCTAATCAAAACATAGCCTACTGAGCTCCAGTTCGGGTCTCTTATGTATTAACGTTAGATTTAAGTCACAGAGAAAAGATGTCATTTGTCAAAAGGTCTTTTGAGAATAATCAAAAACTTTTCAAACCATCTGGATTAAAAAATATTACATCCAATACATGATAAAAACATTTTAAAGGATTTTGCTTGCCTGTTTATTAAGCTGCTCTCTTGCTATGTGCATGTTTGTCATTGCTTCTTTTGTACACCACAAATACTCGTACATTTCCCTGCTGCTGCAATAAGGATTATCTTATCTTTAATATATAAATATGTCAATGAAAATGTAATGTAAAAGAAGGTACTATTAAAAACAAATGTAACTTATAATGAAACTTACTTTGTTTCTGTACTAACTGAGCAACAACATACATACATACATCTAATTTATGACTACCTGGATAAGACTCAGAGTTACAAATTGGGAGACAGGCTATAACACTTTTTATTTACACAGCAGACAAAATATTTATCCAGGTGATTGTTCATGTGTCAAAGTTTGAAAGCACTGTTGACAAATGTGACTGGAGTCGGAAAACAACAATGACTGGTGACTGAGACATGTCATATATTGGTACTGTAAATTATTGTTACTTAACTAAATGTGTAAACGACAGAGGAGGTAACAACTTGATAAATCACAGATGCACATTAGGGTGACAAATGTGCAGCTTTGACTTTATTCTACAGTGTTACATTTAAACTAAATTCAGGGTGTCTACAGATATAACCAAGTTAAATTTAAGACTTTCTAGGACCTTTTTAATGCCACCTTATATGACAGTTAAGACCACACCTGCAATAGAAATTAATTTGTATATGTGTGTGTTTGTGTATCACACTTGTAAGTGCTCTTTCTATGTACACACATTGATTTCAGTTCAAAATTAACAGTAAGGAAAAATGACAACAATTGGGTGAGTTTAACTTTGATGTAAAAAGAAAACAAATCTTATAGCAGGTAATATTTTAAGAAATACCCTTGCAAAAAAAAACACCTTTTCTTTGGTCTGTCCACTGATTGTTAACAGTCACTGGGTCTGTCAGTCTCAAGAAATTTTCACGGTAATGTGACAGAAAATATCCAAGACCCATCGATTCTGAATTTAAGACAATTTGAGACTTTTTAAGGCCCTATATTAAGAAAATTTAATGTGAGACATGTACGGACCTGTAGACACCCTGTAAAATGCATTGTAACACGAGCTACAACACTTACATCTCTGAGGGCCTGGCTCATCACCGTCCTGCTCCACAGTATCATAGGCATCATCTTTGATTCTGGACCTGGCTCCTTCCTCTGGAAACACCAACACAGGGACATATTAGGCTCACCATTACAGACTAGAATAACAAATTACATTCAAAACTTCAGTCACATTAGATTACATGAACCAATATCACAATATTGGCACCTCACCTGAACCAAAGCCTCGTCCTTTCCTCTTCTTGGCTTTCTCCTTCAGCTTGTGGATGCTTTCTAAAGAGGGAAAGAACAAGTCAACATGTATGCATGCTGCTACATCTTTTTGTGATTAACAACTCTGTCCACTTACCAGCAGGCTACCCTCTATTGTTATTGAAATTAAACTCTGTGGACAGACTCCTGTAGTTACCATAGAAGTATTATAAAATAAGGCTAATGTTACTAAAGGTTCTGTGCACTTTTGCCAGTGTATCTTGCTAACAACGTTAGCCGTTAACCTAGCTAGAGACCCTCAAATAGCGTGCTAGCTGCGGCTAACAACACGCCGTGTGTGCTCCAAATTAAATCTAAAACTTACAAATACATTCAAACAAACGTATTTTATAAAAGTGGCTTTTCGAGTTGGGACTAACTACGACATAGCGAGCTTACAAAGGGCGTTTGAAGACGGTTTGAATGAACTTCTGGTGCGTTGTTAGCTTCGTGTTAGCCTGTTAGCATTTCTCAGGCCCGCTACCACGCAGTCAGCGTTCTGTAGCGTTTACAGCCGCCGCCATTTTCCAGTAAACCTTAATATTTACACTTAATTTGACCGCCGGGGTTGTTGAGCATCTGCCTCGACAGGACATAGATCTTAATATTACCGTCACCATCCTCATCCATAGGAAAGTCCTCGCCTCCCGCTTCATGAAGGTCCAACACGTCCGCCATGATGTCTGTGTGTGTGTGTACGCGGCTCACCGACGCAAAGTGCGTACGCAAGGAGAGCTAAGAGGTTGGCGGATGTTGCCAGGTTACGCAAAAGTAAGTAACCACAATGAGTTGTTACTGAACAGTAAATCAGATCTGCCTCAGTCTCTCTGCTTATTATAAACACACCCACAGCAACACAACCAGCTGTCAGTCTGAATGCCTATAACATATTTTTACTTTTATTATTATTCCCTATTATTTATTTACACAACACTGTTTTAATTGTTTTTAATTTTAATACTACACACCATGTTTATATTACACCTAATATGCAATTATCCTGTACAGCTGTCAATATATACTCATACATTCATTCATATATACATACTCTTTCTCTATATGTGCATAAGTGAAAGGTGTATATAGTGTATAGGCTATCGTATTGAGTGTATTGTTGTGTCTAAATTTAGTACTTTATATGTTAGATTTTTCTAATTCTTTTTGTATTTTATCTTTATTCTATGAGTATTCTATTGACATTCAACTTGCTTTTTTATCTGCGCTAACTGAGCTTCTGTAACATGAATTTCCCCGGTTTTAAGTCTTATCTTACTTTTAGTTTTGTTTCCATAGCCACCAATGTTGATGTACTTTTACCTTAGGGACTGTACTCTACTTGTTTAATTTCAATGGCTAAATAATGCAAACCTTCTTAAAAATCATATCATAACACAAGCACTGTGGACTTCAGCAGATTTGGGTGCATAACATTTTATCACAGTGTACACACTCAGCAAGCAACATGTGTATATAATCACTGTTGTCCCAAATAAACCTTAACGTACACAACAGTGGTAGTAACGGCCAAAATATCATCATCATCATCATCATCATCACTTTAAAAACATAACCTTTGATGATCAAAAGTTAAAAGTTGAAAAACAAAATCCGTAAGCATAGATTTGATAACATTTCCTGATGGAAGCATTTGTCGTACGTTATTTGTCCAATGCCTGTCAAAATAAAAATAAAAAAAACACAATACTACAAAAATATGTTAAAGCATGAACACCATAAACAGCTGTGGACTTCTACACCACTTACAATCATATCCACTTACACTGTACTGTTATTTCCACTTGCCATGTGTCTCTATTTGTGTTGTCTTACCTGTCAAACCAATGTTTAGACTGATGGAATAAATGTCTTGAGAACATTTAGTAGTTGGCACTAGGTTAGTTTAGTCACAAAATTTTTGGTTAGTCCTAGGTGTTCTGTAGGTTATAAATCTTACTGTATATTACATGCACTTTCTTTTCTCAAATCTAGACGTGTTCATAAACACATTTTAAAATACAATGTGCTTCATGTCTGGGCTCCTATTCTCAAGCTATCGATAGCTTATGTTTTCCATTTCACATCTCTGTTATTTATGTATGAATTGTACATGCATTTTTTTCTTTATCTGTGTATGTGAATAAAACGTATGAAAAATTCCACGATTGTTTCTGTTTTGACTGTTTTCTGGCCGTGATAAATGGGGTAGTTTGGGCTTTTTTGTTTGTTTGTTTTAAAAATGCCTTTTTAAACCCATTTGCAGGTTTTGGGGTTCTGAATGTATTAGAAACATATACTAAATACAACAATTTAAACTAGAATGTCCTTCCCCTATTAAATAAAAATAAAAGTCCCCTCTAATACTTAAAAATTATTTGAAGTGCCTCCCGTTTTGCACCACTGCTCCCTCCTCTCACAAATAACGAACAGTCCCTTACTCGAGTCTTCTCTTCTAATTCTGCTCCACTACATTTCTAAGGAAAGTATTGCAGTTTTACTCCACTATATGTATCCGACAGCTTTAGTTACTTTTTTTTTTTTAATGTCTGCTCACAAATTATAATAAAATGTACACATACAGCTGAAACAGCCTAATACATAAATCAATAAACAGAAATTTTAGTAGCAACTAGTTTGATAATCATTAAAGTAGACTGATTTAATGGAGAACATGTTCAGCAGATGAATCCATAATGAAAATAATCATACACACATTAGTTAAAAATTAGCTCCACCTCAGCCAACTACATCAGCAAGATCCTGCTTTTACACAAATGCATGAGTAATAATAATTTATGATATAATATGGACATGACATCATGGGACAGTTTCCTGCTTTAAGTACTTTATCTTTTAAAACTTTAAGTAAATTTTCTTATTATATTCACATACTTTACTTTCTTTTAATGCAGGACTTATAGACTACTTCCTCTACTACTGCTAAAAACCCATGAAAAACCACCACTGTTTTGCTTTATTTTTTTAACTATTTGAGAGTGTTTATTTGGCATTGAGGTGAGAGGGTGGTTGAACTGGTGAACATCTGCACACCTCTAAACTCAACACAGGTAACTGAAGGACTCAGGATCACCAGGGCTGGGTCCTGATGTCACTGAGGCTTTTACACATAAGTATTTTTTACATGTAGACCAGCCACACATCTAATGGTTCCACATGTTGTTGAAGTATTTCAAATGACCAGCAGAGGGCTCTCCTGCATCCACATGAGCTCTTGGTCCATGTGTTGAGGCCTGAGGCTGCATGTTGAGGAGACTCAAGAGGAGGAGGACTGTTAGTGTATCACCATCTGGTGGTGAGTTGGATCAAACTGCAGTGCAGACTGACAGATGAGTGTGAGTAAAGGTGTGCTGAAAATGTCCTGTGAAAGACAATTTAATCTCCAATTATGCTGCATGTTGAACCAGAACAACCTGCACGTGGATGCTGTTTGTTAGTTACAAATATCTGCAAGAACAAATAAGAAATAGCTCAGTACATGTTGTTTGAGTGTCATACAGACATTAACTAGTAGGGTAGGTCTCAGCTTTAGAGGGATCACACTTCTTATTCTGTCACGCATACAGAGAATCACCAACTAATGTTTAAACCTTAAATCAAACAGAAACAACACAAATTATTTTGTGGACGCAATATGAAGCCTTTCACCTGTCACATAACTGAGAGGGGAAAGAAGTCCATTCCTGTCTACACATAGGGCCGGGTGGTCTTCAAAAATTTATTATATGTGCAAGACAATACCACAACAATACTTTTTTTTGATACCTTAGTTTGGGAAATCCAGAGCGGTTTGTTGCAGTATTGGCATCAAGAATACTTGTCGAAAGCTGGAGTTGGGATGTGAAAAGGATGAGTCATGTCTCATCTTCCAGACAGGATTTTAAGGACCAGCTGAGGTTTGAAGAGTTTGTTTGTGGCTCAATTTCACCGAAAGACTGCTCTTACAGTGCCTTATAGTGTTGCCAGCCTGGTGGCCCAATCACAAGAACTTAATCTCAATGCTTCACCAGAGGAATCCCTTTCAGGTTGGAGAGGAAGAGGACCAGTTGCCTGTTCTGCTTCACCTGTTGCCACTGGAAACAAAACCACAATATGAGCAAAAACATGTACTGACAGATGAGTAATAGACACATGAATCAGCCCTGCACACAGCAGAGGTACAGTATGTGCAAAACATCATGTCATGGGTTCATGGAGTGAACTCTGTGTAGATAACCATGTTGGCTGGAGATAATCCGACCCCAGAGATAACCGTTTGAAGGAAATATGTTGCATGAGTCTCACAGTTTGATACATTAGGACAGGTATCTCAAGTTAAGTGGTATTTTATTTGGATCCTTGTTAATAATTTTCCAAAATGAATTCACATAATAAAGAATAAATAAAAAAAGGCATTACATTAAAAGAAAAAACAAAAGGACATAAGAAAATAGACTGAAAAGGCTGAAGCTTAATCTTTGATCACATTTACCCTTTTTACATAGCACAGTCTCATACATAGGTTAGGTTACACACACACACACACAAAATTTCCAAAACATTTTATACACATACACACTGTTAGCATGAAGCGATACTATCACAGGCCTAAAGCTGGTGTCATGCAAAAGAAAGATAATAGCTGACCTGAACTTTAATCTTTTGGGTGTGAACTCGCATGTAAGCATGAAGCTTGCACATCACCTCAGTATCTGTGGCCACATAGTCCATGGTGACATCACTGATCTGACATGAATATATACTGATGTATATATTGTAGGTAAAATTTCACACTCACAGCCTCAGCACAGTGACAATACATATTTTATTTTAATATTAAAATCTTTAGATCTTAAGTACCAGTGTTGAACATGGTAATAATGATAATGCACACACTTTATTTTTATTTTAATGCACATTTCATTTCTGCTTTATTTTATTTATTGCTCTATATTTGCACATTTTTTTCACACTCTTATTCTTACGTCTTATAATTCTCTTTTCTTTACATCTGAGCAACTGTAAGCAATACAGTATTTCAGATTCTGAATCTATCAAACATTTATGTGGCAGGATATTTTTCTTTATGTCTCTCCAAATTAGTATTTATTCTGAATGGAAACTCAGTTGTTTTTAGTTAAAAATCACCATCTATTGTTTAGTTATTTTGACCTCAATGCTCCTGTCAAACAAAGCACACTGGCTTCAGTTACTTGACTCTTTTGCAAGGACATTTTCACTGTTTTAGTTTTTTTTTTTAAGTTTAGTTTATAGACGAGACCGTGCAAATTAAAAAATACACACGATATAAAAATGCCAGAATCAGCCAAAAGGCTAATTTTTGGGCAAGATGTTACACAAGGCTACCTAAAAATACAACAAAGCACAAAAAAACCACACAAAAATCAGAACAAAAAATAAAATGAAACATAAAAAACAAAAACAGAACACATGGTGTAAAAGACATCTTTGAACACATCAACAAAAAATGATTTTAACAGAATTTTTTTCGCATGCTTTTTAAAGACTGAATCCAAGACAGCACACAAATCACTGTTAAGGACTAAAAGTAACCGCACTGCAGACTTGTAAACGCTGAAAAAATTAAAACAAGCAACATCTTCTCAAGAGGATTTTCATGTTTAGAAGACTGCTAAAGATATGAGATTTCTTTGTAATCACTTAATTATACTCATTATTCCCCAACAAGACCTGTGGTACAATATCAAGAGGTAAAAACAGAAGGATAGGTGGGTTGCCATAGTGACACGGCAGACACACAATGCACAACCTTGCCTACAGCTGTAACAATAACAGAGCACAATATGTTTTAAGCACAAAGAAAAGGATTACAAACACAATGCATGCGTACACAAAAGAGTTTAACCAGTGCAGAGAGTCAGAGGGGCCCCTGTATTGTATGTATGATGGCACACGTGTGATCTGCGGTATCTTCCGCTGTATCTTCAGTGATGAGGTTATCAGGCTGCTGTAAATTGTTGCATACAATGTGGGGCAACTGCTGATAGGACGAGGTGTCAAAGGCTCAGTCAACACGACTGAGTACCTCTGTCTCATCAACTGAAACCTCTGTTACAGCAGATAACGATGTGTAAATTAACCCTTGTCATCACCAAGAAATAAGGCACCACACAAAAAAGAGAAATGAGCTCAGTGTGTAACGTATGTGATTGAAAAGGTAACTACTCATACACCCAAAAAATCTTTACTTAAAACATTTTGTATCTGTGCAGTGATGGGAGAAGTATTCAGATCTTTTACTTTAAGGAGAGTTTGGATTTTTTTAAGAGGGGTTTAAAAAATAAGGGTTTTATCCATAGACTGTATATTATGTACAATAGATGTCGGTCGGCACGCTCCCAGTTTAAAGAAGCAGGCAATGTCCTGCTGTAGAGGGGAGTCTGAATCAAAGCTCATTTTAACCACCTAAAAAAGTCCCACCAAAAAAAAAAACAATATCCATTGAAGTGTTGCTTTATTTATATTTCCACTGTGTTACCTTAATGTAAGATACTGATTTTCAGCTGAAAAATGAAGTTGTTCTATCGCTCTCCTCAAAGCCAGACTCCATTAAGAAAAACAGTGATTTAACATTGCTGAACACAGAGGCTGCTGGTCTACTGCTGCCTCCAACAGGTAGTTAGTTAGAGTTATTGTTTGACTTTGGCGTTTAAAAAGGTAAGTTTGGATTCACCAAAGTCACAAAATAACACAAACTAATCAACTGATTACTGAGCAGCTCCTGTGTTCAGTGAGCTTAAATTAATGTTTTTGTCAATGGAGTCTGGTGGCTTCGACAAGAGCATTGATGGGGAACTGAAGCCGCTGACAGTTTCCCCATCAAAACGGGCTGTCTGACAGAAAGGTAGAGCAATGAAAATACTCTCAATATAGTGTACACTTAAACTAATTTTTTTTTTTTAGGGTGGGACTTATTTTTAGGTGGCTAAAATACATTTCATTGCTGGCCCCCATCCACAGCAGTACACTGCTTAGGTTTTGTGTTCGACTCCTGCCTGCCTCTCCAAACTGGGGGAAGCAGACTGACATCTACTGAAGCCTATGTAATATATGGTCTATGGATAACTACCCCATAAAACCCCACTTCGAAAAGTCCAAACTATCCCTTTAAGTAAAAGTGCCAATATTTCACAAGTTTAAGTCCTGCACTTAAAATTTGACTCAAGTACAGAATCAGTAATACTTTACTGATACCTGGGGGGAAACTAGGACATGTTACAGTTACTCCTATACTGTATAATAAATCATAAAAAGGAACAAGAGGTATGCAAAAACAAAATGTGCATTGTGCTAAAATATTATGATACATACATATAAATAAATAAAAATAAATGTGTTGTATTAGAAATAAGAACAAGCACAATAATGGGCATCATACTACAAGGTAAATACAATTATTTAAGTATAAACTGCAACATGTAATAAATTATTAAAGTTTCAAATAGTATAAAAAGTATAATAATGCAGGCAGAATGATCCCTGTCAGGAATGAATTATGTTACTGGATTGTTATTGCTGATGTATTAATATGTACGCAGCATTTTCGTTGTAGTTGGCTGAAATAAGGCTAAATGTTATGTCTTTATATACTGTTTGATAGTTGATTGTAGGGCAGTTGTTTAATTTAAAATATTAAAACATCATCAAGAGATTATCAAATTTGTAAGAAGTAAAATATTTTCTAGATTTAATATTTAAAGGGATTTAAATGTGACCATACTTACCTAAATACTTGAGGTGAATAAAGTAAAGTTTCATCACACACACACACACACACACACACACACACATACACACACACACACACACACACACACACACACACACACACACACACACACACACACACACAAAAGGTGTGGACTTTGTGTCTGTCCTGTGACTGCTATCAGGCATCAAGGTTCAGGTCACCTCTTTACGTTGGAGATGATTAAAGGTGATTAGCAGTGATTAACTCAGCGTCTGGAGCTATTTAAGCCTCCGACTGTCTGACTGAAGGCACCGTTAGGTCCGAGAACCCCAGGAGTAAAGGTACGTCTCCTCCTGCTTCACTGTGGTGTTTCTTATTCTTTGTGTGGCTGCAGACAGACACATGTTGCTCATATATTTGTAGGAAAAGGATCAACTTTGACTGAAGCTTCTCACATTATCAGACAGTTCTGTTCTCACTGCTTTACACTATTTTATTTTTGTCTCTGCTATTTTCAGTGTCACCTAAATAATGATTTAACTTCTTCCAGGTTGGTCTTGCTCATCTGCAGCCATGAAATTCTCCCTCGTTGCCGCTCTTGTCGTTGTGCTGGCTGTTGCCCACGGTAAGACATATTTTCACTGTATTTTAATTTCTGATTTTAAGATGATATACAGATGATAAAACAGTGATCCTCAGCTAACAGCCTACTGGCTAAAACTGGCCCCCAGTAGGATGCTGAACACCATTTTATAATTCACAGGGAAAATAAATAGATTCACACTGGGATTTTTTTTGTACTTTTTAAGGGCTGCACAATATGAAAGAAATCATTATTAGAATCATTATTTTGGCAGATATTGTGATTATGCTTTGAGTCACAATTTTAGTGGGAGTGGTAATTTTAGAATTTTACCTTCATTGAAAAAATATAAAAAAGATGACAGGATTTTTGCTGGGGTCTGCACCGAACAACCATGTGTCCTTATGTGTGAGATGTGATTTGTAGGGATAGTATCTGGTAACTGCAGCTCCTGCGATTTGGATATTACGGTTAATTGTACAGCTATATTTTTAATATACATAAGGTGCCAGAGTGCATTAAAAAGCATTAAAATAGAGCATGTTTATGTGTCAGGCCTGGATCCCTGGGCCACCTGACAGAGGTCTGGGCTAAGCCCCAGATGTCCTCAAATCCTAGAAATGCCCGACAACTGGCCCCTGGCCTTCTGTCGTTTTGTAAAAGTGGCCTCTAGGCAAAGCAAGTTGAGAATTTCTGTGATAAAACATGTAAACGTAACTTAACTCTGAATATCTGCTTTACCTTCTGCACATAAAAACCTTTTTTCTTTGACTTTTAAGCAGTTACAATCTTCTTTCTAACCTCACCACCATGCATTTTAGAATACACCTGTAGGCCAGAAACATTTCTGAAAAAAAAAAAGGTTAGACCTCAAACATTCATACTGTGAGCACATGCCTCCCCTGTGATGAAATTACAGCATTACTGTTCATATTCTTAGCTGTCTTCAGGTCCTGCAGTGTGTACGCTTTAATAAGATTCAGTGGATTGAGATAACCAACAGTAAATGTGTGTTTCACAGGCACTCAGGCCGTGTCACTGGTGAAGCGTGATGCCCAGTCCGACTTGGACCAGATCACCAAGCTCATCAACGACATGTCCGCCAGCATCACCAGCGCCACCCAGGACATGATGGAGAAGGTGAAGACTATGGAGGTGACCAACACTGCCCAGTAAGTATAATCTGCTGCTGTAACTCTTTCACATTTTTTTTTTCGTCTGGATGCAGTAACTTTGATTTTTCTTGTAATTGTGTGGCTCTAAGGATTTAAAATCATTGTTCCTAAGCGGCAGGTTTGATAAGGCATAAAGGATAAACTCTAAATGTAAATGGCCAGCGTTAAGTGTTAACATGAATGTGTGACAGCTAAATTGTTCTTAGAACAATACAGTCAAAATGGCACACGGAAGGTCAGGAAGTGTAAATTTTCTTTCTTTAAATTTTTTTTTAATTTAATTTAACAGCTGTGCACTAATACATAGAATAAAATCTTATTTATTTGAGTTTTAAC
The DNA here is from genome assembly GCA_019142605.1 of Cephalopholis sonnerati. NCBI lineage: Eukaryota > Metazoa > Chordata > Actinopteri > Perciformes > Serranidae > Cephalopholis > Cephalopholis sonnerati. The sequence continues at coordinate 36,334,265 of JAGQAX010000008.1, forward strand.
GTACAGAAAACCATGTGTAACTGAGAAAAAATGGCTCTAAAAACATGAAATGTGTCAATTTTCAGGCACAATAATCATATTTATGATGGCAAATTACAGGTAAAAACACAAGGCTAAAGGCTAACCATCTCTTTTGATAGTAAACAGGTTGTTAATAAGATTATCTTGACCTGTAACCTGCACTGAATACACACACACACACACAGTACACACCCTGATTGAAGCATTAGCAGTCAGTCACAGCTGTTTTTCATGAAAGAATAATACACTAATACATCTTCAGGCCCTTTTAGTTCATTTACTTTATTAAAACACAAGCCACAATCAGCAGCAGCGACTAACAGCCTTCCCCCTTCCTGACGCAGGACTTACATGGAGGACAGCAAGGCCAAGATCCAGCCTCTGGTTGAGAAGGTCCAGGCCGAGGCCGCCAAGCTGCAGGAGCAGGTCAAGCCCTTCATCGCCAACATCGAGGATCAGATCAGGCCCATGACCGACAACTTCAACGCTCAGGTCAGGCCTCTCACCGACAACTTCCACGCCCAGGTGAAGCCTCTGACCGACATGATGGAGAAGTTCTTCCAGCAGGTGATGGACCAGACCAAGGCCCTCGTGCCCCCCCAGTAAAGCGCTCTGTCGGTCGAATGCTTCGCTGGTGTTTGTCTGTCATGCTCCTTTGTATTTAAGTTATTTGAGATGTAATGAATGTCATCATTAAAGGGGTTTGAAAGTCACCTTTGAGCTGACGTATTCTTTATTTCGAGTAAATATTTGAGATCAATTTATGAGAAGCCAAAGGGCAAGCAATCACGCTGAAACGAAATATACTGTAGCAGAATCTGATGAGAGTTACTCGATGAGGTGGACGTCGATATCAGCATCACCTCTGACCTTTGGGTCACTGGTGTTTTCCATCATTCATGGTTCAATATCCTCAAGTACAGGCTGCCAGATAGGCTCCAGCTTACAGTATGGATAAGATCAGACTGATGGATGTATTGATTTTAGCCCGATCATTAAACTAATACACAATCAGAATGATAACCTGAACAAATCTGACCGTGTAAAAGCCAAACAAGTTTTGCTGCACAACAACCTTTAAGCTTGCGGGGAAAGAAAATAAAAGCCTTTAAAAAATAAACAGATTAACAACTGGTGAATTTGTATTTTTAATTTACCATTTGCTCAATCAATATCAGAAATACCTCACATACAGTTAAATCCATTTTCTGTTGACAAAAACATTACCAACAAACCTCTGCCAGAGCAATTTACCTCAGGAATAATAAAAGCATAGATGATAATTATTTCTACTTGAAACACAGTTTAAACAATGCGTTCATTGTTGTGAGGTAAATTTGTTTTGACAAATTACTTCACAACAAATTTGTGTTTCTTACCAGACATATTCCGCCTCTTTTTGTCTGCTGCCATCTCGTCCACACAGAGGGGACAGACAAGAATTACCACGAGCCCTGCAGACGTGAGCCCGGTTAATTGAAACTGAAATGATTAATTGGAAATAAGTTAATCATTTTAAAACCGTTAAAACACACAGTCAAGAATAAGCAGGTCCTCATCTATCAATAACTCAAAGGCATTTTCATGCTGTGGAGGAATTAGATTTATAGCCAGTCGTAGGTTTTGTTTCAACACTGAGGGAGACACATATGAAGCAGAAGGTTTGGACATCAAACACTTATATTCCTGCATTCTGGTGAATTTTTAACTCTTTAAAACCTGGAGCAACATCACCTCTTTGGTGTGATTTCTTTAAAAAATCGGTGTGATTTATTTAAAAAAAAAAAAAAAAAAAATAGATTTAAAAAATTAAATTAAAAAAAACCTAGAGAGAAAATAGAAAAGCTTAAGAAAAACACTGAATATGATTAATATTACATTTTAAAATTATGCTACAGAATTATTATAATTGTAAGCACTCTTTCCAGGTCATCTCCTAGTTCAATTTTTTTATTTTAAAATTTTATTTTATTTTTATTTCATTTCATTTCATTTCATTTCATTTATTTATTTATTTATTTATTATTATTTATTCTTTTTTTCTAATTTTCTCTTTTTACTATTTTCATGAATTTTTTTTGGCTAATTTTTTATTTTGTTGCTCATTGCCTTCTTCTCATGTTTTTTTTTTAAAAGAAACCAAGCCAGTTTGCTCAGGGTTACAAAGGGTTAATGCACTCATTTGTGGCTTTTCTGCATCAATTTAAGGTGTAAATGTCTAATTTCATCAAGATAAAAGTCCTCTGCTACTTCAATGTTTTCACTGGGGGGGGGGACAAATGTTAGGGACATGTCCCCTGCGTCCAACCTGCAATCTACACTGATGCAGTTTATATAGTTGAATTATTTAACCTATTTAAAAACCTGTGCCTTTAAAGACTTGATGCAGGATTTTCACCCCAAATTCTGCGACTTCTCCCTGCAGATAAATAGTGATTTGACCCAGTTTCGTCTGCTGTGCACAACAGTAACCTCGTCTTTCTTGGACAGCAACTGGAGCATTTTATTATGCAACCACCCAAAAGGAAACTGGAGGTCAGTGCCCCGAATTTTCAGAGAAATTTCACAGACTTGGCTCGAGTTCAAGCTTGTGCCTCAAAGCAGTGAGGGAGACAATGACTTGTTGTCAGTTTAACCACAAAACAACAAAATCACTAGTCTTCCATGCTGCTATGGACGTCCTCGTGGAGACAGTGAAGGTTTAACTTTCAAATAACAGCAGCATTTTTATAGATTCACTCTTTGTCTCTGCTGATTAAAATCCTGTTGTTTTGAGGCTACAGCTAAATGAGCCAGTTGAATCACTACACTACACTCCTATATTAGCTCACTCAGTAGAATACATAGTAATTTAACAACAGTATTATTCTGTCTAGTGTAAATCCGTCCCTGCGTTCTCCTTCCAGTTCTGTTGCCAAGCTACGCGCCGTACTCAAGGTGGCCTCCTTGAGCTAATATATGATCGTGTGGAGATGAGGGAGGGCTGAAGGAGCTTTTGACAAAACCTCCGCGGCTCTCCTTCAAACCAAACTTTCTTCAGCACTCTCAAACCTGTCGGCTGAAGGCCGGAGAGTGTTTGTCACAGACAGAGCTGGCAGTCCTGAGCGGCCTTCTCCTTGTGCCGGTGGAGATTAAATGAATCGGTTGGCAGCCTGTCAAGAAACCATCTGTGAAAGTGCTCAAACTCGTGCTCGAAGGAAAAACACTTACACGGACAAGTTCCCCTGCGCCGGTTATTATTTCAATTACTGCAATTATCTCTGTGCGACTACTTCATTATCTTTCACCTACCATTTTTCATATTTGAAAACAGGAATCGTAAAGCAATCATCCTGCATCTGTATTTACTGCTGTTGGACATTTAGCTCCCCTTGACAACATATACATTTTTATCTGTGTGTTGCAGCGTCATAAACTCGCTCACAACGTGCAGGTTCTGTACCTTGAAGCACTGAAACAGCAGTGTGTGAACCTGCGGAGGGTTCAGTGCGTTCCTTGAGGAAGGACGAGGCCGAGGGGTGGATCAGGGTGGATCAGGGTGGAAGGAGGGCCACAGGTTGGTGTCGAGGTTATCTGCCAGGTGTGCTCCAAGGCTCGGTACAGCCGGTGACAACCCTGCACGCTGGAACACAGAGAAACACCAGGTGACAAGCTGTCATTCAGTCACTGTGGTGTGTTTTCACGTGCTGACGTCAGTGTTAATGAGTTCAGTGTCAGTTTGATTCAGCTGTCAGTCAGTGAAGCTGCTACAAAAGAGTAGGTGAAGAGAAAGGAGCCAGTGAGCTGGAAGTTAATGCCCACCTCAGCGTTTTAAAGCAGATTAAAAGTAATATTCAATATATTTTACATCAGAATAATGTTATTAAAAGTAGAGCTGCAGCGAATAGTTGATAGTGAGAAAATTCATCTGTCTGCAACTTGCAAATTGTTGCAATATCACACTGAAACTATTTTAGTAATCATTCAATTTTCAGCAAAAAGACAAGTTGTCAAATCTGGCAATATGCTGCTTTTCTTGGCCTCACATTATAGCAAATTGAATATTTGTTTTCTTTCTTGGTCATTTGACGACATCACCTTGTGCTCTATCATGAGCTTTTTTCGTTATTTTTACGATACTGAATATAGTTGCAGCCCTAGATAAAAAGAAATAGCAGCATATAAGAGACTGCAAGACATATAAAGTATTATTTACACATAATTAAACAGATAGGAACAGTTACACGGTAAAAAAAAAAAAAAATTCTTGTCATTTTCTGCCTGATTTAATTGATTACTTATCGGAAGAAGCTACAGCAGGCTGCATTAACTAATTATTTTACACATGGAAGTAAAATATTTAGTATTTTTTCATCATAATTCTATAAACCAGCTCCTCCTGAGCTCTCCCAGTCCCCTCAAACTCAAACTACTGCATTAATTTAACATTTATCTTTCTTACATGACCTGCACTCAGTACCACACTGTCAATAACAGTATACAGGCTCCAGGTAAGGTCTTTACGTCGTCAATAATGATCAATAATTTAACGTTAATAACAGTGTTTTGGACCTGTGAAGTCAGCTTTTGAGGGAAGACGTACAGTCAGTTGTTTCTAACTGGCACTTTGCCATTTTGTTAATGCGTTAGCTGGACACATAGTGATGGACACACACAGTGTAACAGTGATGGACACACACACTGTAACAGTGATGGACACACACAGTGTAACAGTGACGGACATGTACAGTATTAACAAATCATTTTGACACATTAGATGCTTGATTTATGTCATAAAAAGCACCTTAGTTTTAGGGGTTATACAAACACGTCACCCTATATATTTGAATTATTACGTACTTATGTCATAAAATTACATGCAACATATTACAAGTAGGAACAGGCTGTCTGTGGCAGGTTTATCTCGTCGCCTCTATACACGTGTGTCCAGCTTATTCTTCAGTTCTTTCTCATGAAAACACATTTTTGTTCTTGCAGCAGAATAAAAATCTATTCCTGAATCTTTCCTGCTGCTGACTAAAGAAAAAGTGAGTGAATATTTCTGTGAAGGCAGAAATAAAGGACATTTCACGTAAAATTTCTTTGTGTGAAATTGATTTCTCCTGAATGTAAATCCTGACATGAACGCAGAGGATGAGTATTTACTGAAACTTGATAGCATGTCGGCCAACAGTGCTGCCATCTCACCAGACCCTCTACACAGACAACCCTGTGTGTGTTTGTGTGTGTGTATGTGTGTGTGGATCGCGCAGACACAATGAAACCTGATCTGCAAGTGTGTGTGTGTGCTTTTGCTTGTATTTGTGTGCATACATCTGTCAGTGTGCTGTGTGTGTGGCAGTCTGAGGTGTGCATGTCTGTTTTTTCAAATCAGAATTTGTATATTTTAAATGCATTTCACGAGGATGGTTAACAACAACCTGATTTCTCAGGATCAGTGTGCAGTTTGATGTTGAATGCAGGGGATGCGGAGACAGAACGGACCGGTTGCACAACTGAAAATCAATGAGAGAAAGCGGATGACACTGACAGACAATGGCAAGACAGTCATGAATTACAGGAGAAAATGTGCCTTTGGATTAACAGGGCAAAACTGTTGCAATAAAGACGACAAAAACAGTAAAGATTCACAGGGCGACACAGGTAGTCTCGATACGTCTCAGTCAAAACAATAAAAATATATATAATGAGAGATGCACTGATTTACCCGAAGGTGAAATTGCTGGCACTTACCATTTTCTGAATTAGGCACCTGGGGTCATCCACAAGGGCGTCGATTGCAGGCGCACAAAAAAGAGCAATTTTCACTGCACAAAGAGAAAGCGGAAAAATATAAAAATCACTTGAATTCACAAAAAAAGGGTTTAAAAAAATGTAAAGGCTCACAGAAGAGATGCTAAAATGCTTTGAGGTTGAGAAAATGGAGGGATCGAGGGGGCCAATCTCTAACAGCCAGCGGTTAAAGACAACACAGTCGATGTTGGCCTCTGAGGAAAAAAAAAGGACACAGTCTGTCTCCAATGGCCAGTGGAGAACACTGATAGATATGTTTTTGCTGGCATGGATTATGTTTTTACTCAGAACTGACAGACAGACAGCCCCCATGCACACAGGTGCTATTCAAGGAAACTGTGTAAAAGTGACGTCACGGAGAAAAATCTAGCCCACAAACCTTTTCAGCACTCAAGTCCCGCCCACTACATGTTGCTCTGTTCATATTTTTTCCCATTTTCTCCTTTTTTTCTCTCTCTGTATCTCCATTTCTCTCCCTCCCTCTCTTTGTCCACCCATCTTTGTGGATTTTTATCAGTTTCTCAGCCTATAAAGTACATTTCAACAAACTATGATGAAGCCTGAAACACAAATCTGCTGCAAACTCATAAAAAAACCATCCAGGCATGTCTTTATCTGCGCTTCCTGTCTTCATCACTCACACACACACGCACACACACACACACGCGGTATAGGTTGAACACACTGCGCTATATAAAGCGTTCAGTGTTTGTTTTCATTTCGCTGAACGCACAATACGCCTCGATCCGCTGTTTGTGTCGCTTTTGCAAAATGTGCGCGCGGCTCCTGATGTGAAACCACCAAATGAAGCTTCCCCCAATTTTCATAGCCCTCCAATTTGGAGCACGGCCGTCTCTCTCTAAATGCTGAAACACCACTTTGTGAAATTACAGTACAATTTTGAAAAGTAGAAACAGGCAGCAGGCAATTCAGGTGCTCAGCCTCCGCAACAATGGAGTGCCGGCCTTGGTGATGGTTGCTAGGCGATGGAGGAAATACAATGGCCTCCTCTGAAACCAAAGGCCCTTAAGTGGACTGACAGGAGTGAAAGCACACATACACACACACACACACACAAAATAGAGCGATGCAGGGGAAAAAGGAGAGTGTAGTGTGAAGTGAAGCTGTGCACCTCTGTGTGTAGACGCTCGACCGAAATATTGCAGTTGCTGTTTGCAACATGAGGAGGGATCGGACTGAATAGGACTGATCAGGGTTTTTTTTTTTTTCAGCAAGAAACTAGCAAAAAAATAGGCAGGCTAGTCCTGAGCATGTGAACACACGATGTGCATGTATTGACTTCATAAGCTGTTGCTACATGGCTGTATTGGATTAAATACGTTGTGGGGCCTTTTTCTGTTTTTGTAGACGGCTCGGGACAACCTGATAGTGGTAGATAATGTTTCAGACGGAGCAATGTATTGACCAATCACATGGTCAATAGAACAACAATCAGTGGCTGCTCACGTCTGGCAGCCTGCCTGCCTCTCCATCTGTCTGTTCATTTCTTCGTCCATCCCTCCATCCTTACATGTGACCATCTATCTGCCGCCACGTGTCTCCAAACATTCACCCATTCACCTGTCAGTTTCCAATCAACCAGCTAATGAAACAACACTGTAAACAGTGTCACCGCTTCGTGTCTAGCTACACATTTTAAAGGGACAGTTCACCCCAAAATCAAAATGACATATTTTTCCTCTTACTTATACTGTTATTTATCCGTCTAGATTGTTTCGCAATTAGTTGCCGAATGTTGGAGATATCAGCCGTAGAGATGTCTGCCTTTTCTTCAGTACAATGGAACTAGATGGGACTCGGCATGTGGTGCTCAAGAAGCTAAAAAAATTAATTTGAAAAACTCAACAGCCCTAGTTTTTTTCTGTCCACATCTTTTTATGAACTTTTCAATTTGCCTAAGTGGAAATGCCCGAGATGAAAAAAATCTTGAGGCACTGCAAAAAATTTTTTTACGTTTAGGGGAGGTGGAAAAGTCGGTGTATTGATAAAACGTAAATGCATCTTCTAAGTGCAATGGAAACAGATTCAGTGAATAAATAATGACATACAGTCACTGCATAGACCACACAAAGCTCTCATCGTCATCTGTGGATGGTTTTTAACATGCTCATGTAGTCACACAGGACTAGGGCTGGGTGATATAATAACTATGTATGATATATTTTCAGGCAGGATATAAATTTAAACAACATATATGTCTATATGTTGCACGTGCCTCCGCTAAATCAGCCTGTGAGATGAATGAAATTACCACAGCACACGAGCTAAGACAGTGCTGTGCTGCTAGTTTGTGTGTGAGGTGGATCATAGCTCGTCGCCATTCCTCTTGGTAGTTGTAGTCTATTTTGTGACACTGGAGACAGAGCCTGGACACAGTTGTTTCATATACAAGACATATATAACGTGTCTCCTTCCCTCCCTCGACCTCTCTGTTGATGCTCTGTGCAGAAATAAGATCACTAGACTAAATAAATAAAGATTTAAATCATATTCCAGCACTGTCCAGTGAGCTCTTTGTTATTATATGTCAATATATATTATTCATTGTTTTCCTTCATTTGAGGTTTAACTGGCGCTGTTTTAATGACGTCATCTCCTTGCACTCTCCTTTGCAGGTGCACCTGACTCCAGATAAACTTCTAATATTCACACACCAGGACTGAGTGGAAGTGCACAAAATGAGCATTTTGTTTCGCAGATTTTCTAAAATTTGGGTTAAAATTTGTCCTACATTCAGATGAAAACCCAACATCATAACCTGTTTACTCAAGATAATCCACAGACCTTGTTGTTGAATTATGTAGGAACTATTTTCTTTCTCCCAAAAACTACACCCACCAGGCTCACACTCATGGCAGCATGAGATGTAAACATTAATGACATCCTGGTGCTAAGTTAGCTAGCAGTAGATGCACGCTTCCTTCTGTGCGGTGATTTGGTTGGTGGGTGTAGTTAAGTAGAAAAAAAAATTGATCCTGCATGAATCTGCTCACAACATTTTTGGAAAAAGACATTACGGTGGAGTTTCCAAAATTTATTTTTTGGCGCAACTCACAATCTAGACGGATGAAAAGCACTACAGGTAAGAGGAAAAACATTTAGATATTTTTTCGGTAGTTTAATTTTCCCTTTAACCAAATATGGTTTTAAATGAAGTGATCTGATTGGCTGTGGACACACGTTTTGACAAAGCTGTGTTACGCCATCCTCTATCCATCCATCCATCCATCCATCCATCCATCCATCCATTTTCATCCGCTTATCCAGGGCTGGGTCACAGTGGCAGCAGGCCAAGCAAAGCGCCCCACACGTCCCTCTCCCCAGCAACGCTTTCCAGCTCCTCCTGGTGGACCCCAAGGCGTTCCCAGGCCAGATGAGATATGTAATCCCTCCAGCGTGTTCTGGGTCTGCCCCGGGGCCTCCTGAAACACCTCTAACAGGAGGCGCCCAGGAGGATCCTGATCAGATGCCCGAACCACCTCAACTGACCCCTTTCAACACAAAGGAGCAGCGGCTCTACTCCGAGCTCTCTCTGGATGTCCGAGCTCTTTACCCTATCTCTAAGGCTGAGCCCAGACACCCCACGGAGGAAACTCATTTCGGCTGTTTGTATCTGCAATCTCATTCTTTTGGTCACTACCCAGAGCTCATGACCACAGGTGAGTGTTGGGACGGCCACATCACTGCAGATGCTACACCAAACCGCTGATTTATCTCACGCCCTCCTCATTAAACCAAAAAAATATAAAATATGAGTCTCCCCCTCAGTCTCTGATTAAACACATCTTATTTAAAGTGCAGATATTTTATTCAGCAACGTTTACATGAAAAAACAATCACACGCTCAGCAGCAAAATGAGGCCTAATTACAGAAACAAACAGCGTCAGTCCTCTGGGGATGACAGTTGCCACAATACTCTACTTTTGTCCTGTTCTTTTGTCGCAGACCAATCAGACAAGTGCACTTTGCCAGGAGGTGTTTGACTGACTGAAAATAATAGTGTAACTATAATATAAAGAATACATTACGGTATTTTTTTTTCTTCCTCTCATTCAGCGGTCCTCTTGACAATCTGAAGCATTATTCTGTAGGATAAACTTGAGCATAATTCATAGCATCAGTGAAAATAACCTCATTAAATGTCTATTGTTAGCGGGGGTATATCAGTGAAATTAGCTGTATTAAGACAACAAAGGGTGTATTCAAGAACGCAACAAGACCAATGGTAATGTCTTTATTTCTTTAACAATAGCCATCACAATTTGGAGGTGCAGCTTGGATAATTACAGCCTGGCGGTTTGGGCTTCCTGGCCACGCCACAAACACTGCAATAAATGAGTCGCCAGGCACACGCTGACCTTTTGAGACATTTTTTTAACAACCCTGAAAATACTAAGAAGGCCAGTATCTCTCTGAAGTACTCCCCTTCCCCTTCAATCTCATTTCCCCCCCCTACACATCTCCCTCATCTGCTGGAGAGAAACTGAAGCACCACTTCAAGCCAGCGCTATTATTTGCTCCTTTCGGTGGCCCGGCCCCTGAAGTACTGCACTCAGTTAGGACCTGTAATGTAGATTCCATTTCAGCTGCTATTAGGCCTCATCCGTTACAGCAGACCTGCCTGTTCGTTATTCCTCCACCGCTCTCTCCATCCTCCATGCTTCACCTCCACACGTGGCCACCCCCCCCCACCCCCTCCTCCCCCTTCTGTTTTCATTCTGCCATCCCTCCACTCATCCTCTCATTCCTCCTCGCTCCTCCACCCATCTGTCCCCCTATCCCATCTTGCCATCTCTCCACTCCAGCACTCATCTGACCACCCCGGTTTCTTCCTCCCTCCCTCCCCCTTCCTCTCTCCATCCACTCCACTCCACTCCACTCCCATCCCCAGCCTTGCCCCCAGGGGAGCCCTGCAAACTGCTTATTCAACAATCGGCCGCCATAAAGATATGTAATGACATTTTCGAAGGCAAAGAGGCCTGTGTGGTTTTTAATTCATATTTAATGGCTGTCAGGCTAAATAGCCCACTATCCTAAATGGGAGAGAGGCTGCTGCTCTTCCACTTAAGACTGAGAGCCGTCTGCGTGTGGATATCTGCTGGCCGTCCAGAGATACTGCTGCTGCCTCTTTCTGTTTGTTCTCCTTTTGGGAAATCACTCTCAATACAAGACGCAAGCTGATGAAGCTTGAGCAAGACTTGTCTTACGGCGAGGAAATGAAAGAAAAGCTTTTTCCTTTCTTCTTAATTAATACCCCACAATATGAGAGGAATTCAAATAGTTGAGCAGGTGCGGTCATCCCTAAGCCATTAAAGCTACATCATGAGCAGTGGTGGGAGAATATTCAGATCTTTGACTTAAGTGGACGTATCAACATCTTAATGTAAAATCATTTTATTACAGGCAAAAGTCCTGCAATCAAAATCTGTCTCAAGTATCGAAACGTAGAAAAGTAATATCAACAAAATGTACTAAAAGTACTCAATATGCAGCAGAGTGGCTCCTGTCAAGGTTATAGTATTATACTGGATTATTCAATCATGTCTGAGCAGCATTTTCGTTAGGTAGCGGGTGCAGGGGCAGTTTAATCTGTGAGGATGCAACATATTTTATTCGTAAACTTTAATACGTTTTATGTATAAAATCTTAATTGGTAAAGTAACTAGTTATCACATAAAGTTAGTGGAATAAAAACTGAAGTATTTCCCTCAGCCCAGTTGCCAGAAGAAAATGTTGCCATGACATTTCTGCCAACCAAAAATATGATAAATTTGAGTTTCGTCTCATATCAATATTTTAAAAGTGACATAATACATGACCTGACTTTGGCCCTGATCACACAGAAGGTGTTTTGCAGGTTGCAAAACGCAAGGCACACCATACTGCCTTTTTTTAAAAAACTGAATGCCACTAATGAGAAAAAAAATGCTTTCTGCGCCTTTTTATTGTTGCCAGGCAACCACCTAGTCACGTCTGTTCACTAACTTTCCCGTGTCATCGATCTACTGTTTATTTATTTTTGTATTTCACTGTAATTAGTTGTTAGTTACTAAACTGACAGGCAGTTGGTACACGCTGTAGCTCTGGTTGAGGGTGAGAGGTTGTCAGTAAATAGTTCAACACATTCTCACTCCACTTTTGTTTCCACGTCCACACACAACGCCCAAGGTACCCTGGGTGCGGTGGTTGCTGACGTTCTAGGACGCCATGTCAAGTTCTGCCTGTTACATGCTCTGTCTTCTTTAAAAATTCATTCTGTTGTCACAGGAAATTTAACGTTTACATACAGTTCGCTTTCAAAATAAACGCGACCACATTGGTACAACGCCGCAAATTGATGTTTTTTTCTCTTCAACATCAAAAACAAGTGGTTGGGTTTAGGAAAAAAAGAACAGGATTTGGCTTTAGAATCTTACAGGGACACGAACACCGCTCTCTCGGGTGAAAGTCGTGGTTGGTTGGACTCATCCACCACAGCTCCCGCTGCCCCCCCATGGACTTTCACTGCCTTATCTGTCATCGTTGTCCCGCCGCGTTTCCCCCGATGCCACCGGGCACCATTGAACTATAACGGCAACCGGCCGCGTACCATGCCAAGATTAAAGGATGCCTTTTTTTTGTTGGTTTCTGACACTGCAAGTCACAGCCCAAACGCCCTGATTTTGACGACTTCAGACACCAGACTCAATAGTTTGTTGGGCACAGGGACACAGAGATCTGTGTGGGTACATGAGACCCTAAAAGAGAGGGGGGATCATGGGGAGTACCACCAGATGGTCCAGGAGCTTCTCCTCCAAGATGGCTGTTTCCACGCATATTTTAGGATGACTCAGCAGTTTGACAACCTCCTGTCTATTGTCAGGCCGTACAGCTCTGGGTATCGAACAACTGCTACAACCAGTCTCTCCTCCATTGTTTAACTGTAAACTTGTTGTCGTGACCTCCACAGAAGGCCCACCCTCGAATTATCCGATTGATTAATGGGGAAAAAAATGACGAAAAAAGAGATGACGTGGGGCGTTTATCTACCGGCAAAAATTCCAGACGCCGCATTGTAACACAAAAAATACGAGCAAAAAGCTTCATTCTCATTAAAACAATTACAAAAAGACGCCTTCAGCTGCTAACATGATTCATGATTCATACTTGGTTGTCACTTGTATTTGATATTAGTAAATAAAAGCAAACATTTATGTCGTGATGAGAGTGATAACACACCTTATAGAGGCTATAATACAGATATAAATACAGGTGTGTCTTGGACACAAAAAGTTTGAAAACCACTGTACTACATAATGACGTACAAATGTTACATATCCATGGTTTGCAGAAATGTACAGTGCCAACATTTATTCTGGTGACTGGGTTGAGTAGAGAAGCATCAAAAGGAAATACTCAGGTAAAGTACAAGTACCTCAAAGTTGTACTTAAATACAGCGCTACAGTAAATGTACTACCTCTCATCATATGCACCATGCTGTTCCATTATTTCCAAAATGTCTGTCAGGGGTAGGAAACATACTCTGAGATCTACTTTAAAACCACTCTGTGAGTATTTGTTTACACTTTCCCAAAACTGAATGCAATTTCCACGTGCCATAAAATAAACTCAGAACGATCAAAGTCATTATGGTGGCTTCAGTAGCCGCTCTTATTGACAAACACTAGACGAGCAGCTGGTTGTTTGGCATCGTAAATCAGGAGGATGTCTCTCTGTTCAGTCTGGACTTTCTGTTCTGCTCCTGGAGAAAATGATTTGCGGTAAACTTTGCCACCACGTTGACCTTGATGTACCTTACTTTGGCAGTTAAAGTCCTTTCCGTAAGAGCTGTATTACTATATTTCCCTTTTTTTCAACTTGTCAAACTGATAAAGGCCACATTGTTTCTGGTTTTGATTATTTAAAGAAACTATACAGCTTTTATAGCTTGTTCATTTTAAACCTGTGACAGAACTCATTCTTTTCAGTTAAAACACCAACAAACACTTTCTTTTATTTACTCATTTTTTAGCCCCACCAGTGGCTTTAAAGATGCTAATCCTCAACCAAATCACAAGAATAAATGTTGACATTGTACAATGCTGCAAACCACTGATGTTAAGTTTGAACATTTCACATATAGCTGATATGTGGAGACTTTGACTTTCAATTGTATGTCCTGACAATGATGTGACGGAAGTGTGGCTGGGTTTAGACACAAAAACACTTGGTTAGGGTTATGAAAACATCATGTTTTGTCTTAAAGTACCCGGTTTTGTCCCACAAGAGCCATTTTTACACAGAGATCACGCCATAGTGCTGCAACAGAGTCCCTTTTTTGTATTTTTACACAGACCCAAACAACAGCAGCATCACGGTGCTCCAGTGTGTCATTATACACCGCATCGCAGCTTTGTGGAATCTAAAGAGGTGTGACGGCCGTGACATGTTAACACATCAGCTTCGGCCTCTAGTGTGACATATAACACATGCGTCGACAGCACTTTCTAAAGAACAACAATGGCATAAACATGTCAATAACAATCATTTACAGTCTGTTATATGGCAGCTGATCTTGTAGGTACCTCTAGGTACCTCACCTCATTGTTTTCTCTATTTGGGTACATTTATGGCCGCTGTACCTCTTCTTTGAGTTAGCTGCTAATTGCTAACAGCTACTTTTTAAATCTAGTTGGGTTGTACGTTAAAACATAATCCCATCCCGCAGACTGTCTTGTTTATGCAGACACCATTTCACTGTTACAACCTCAATTGGTGGATTAAAAGCGAGACCACTCTGTCCCCCCATCCTGTGATTACACCTTATATACAGCAGGGTAAGGCAGCATAACGGCGTGATTTTCCCGCCTTGAACAGGCAGTGTAAAAGGGTCTAAACACAGCTGGAAATGTCCTAACGTCTTGTTAAAAAATACCCCATCTGGTCGCTACAAACACAGCTAGGAAAGCCCTTACGTCTCGTCTCGTGAACAGTGGTCTGCTGCATGGCTGCTGACTCACCGAGGACTCACAACATTCACCATCCCGTCCTCCACCTGATGAGAAACTCAGCTCATATACAAGAAATCTGAACTACGTCCGTTTAGAAATGTTGATATGATACATACGAAATGTACAAATGTAACATATCTGTGGTTTGCAGAAATGTATATTGTCAACATGATATTCTGGTGTTCATCAGGTCGACATTTCAATTTGTCTTATATTTTGGTTTATGACAAAATGCCTGCAAAACTAAAGACATCCCCATCAGCCTCAGTTTAACTTTGTGTTTAGTGTTAATCAGCAGTTGGTTAATTCGATGGTGAGCACGGTAAAGATTCTACCTGACAAACATCACCGTGTTAGCATATTGTGAGCATGTTGCCATGGTAGCTTTATATTTAACTCAAAAAACCGCTGTGCCTGAGAGGAGCCTCACAAACTCTTAATCTTGTTTGACTTTTTCCAGAAACAGGAGACAAAAGCTCACACGGATTTTCCTGTTATCACTCTCCACACTTTTCTCTCACTGTGAGCTCAGTCGATGCCTGCAGCTGACCTCTGTCCAGGCAGGAGCTCTGAGGTTTCAGAGAACGGACTGTGTGTGGACAGTTTCCCCTGACCGACTGGAAAAATAGGAGTGAGTGAGAATTGATCTCTTCCCACTAAAGAGTTACTGTAGGTGCAGTTAGAGGTCCAGTGTGTAGGATTCAGGGGCAAGTATTTGCAGAGATGGAATATATCAAGTGTGTTTTCTTTAGTGTATAATCAACTGAAAATAAGAATCACTGTGTTTCTGTTACCTTGGACCGAGCTGTTTATATCCACACAGGGAGCAGGTCCCCGTCTATCGAGCCATGTTGCATCTCCATGTTTCTAAAGTAGCCTGAACAGACAAACTGAACACTTGCTCTAGACAGGGCCATTAGCATTTTTGCATTTTCACGTCGGCCACTGTCGTTTGCAGCCCCTCTATGATAAGCAGCGATGGAAAAACAAAGCTGTAAAGCTGTTTTATTTAGTGTTTTAATCACCTGGTCCATTTGTTTCAGAGAGAAAGAGTCCCCTGTAGATCAATCGGCATCCGGTAAAAGCTTCCTCAACCAGAGTTTACATCCATGTCTGTGAAAACATGGATGCTTCACACACATCTTCCCCCCGTCAGCACAGACGATCTGTACATTCAGCACAGTTTCAAGGTGGGCACCCAAAACTAGTGTCACCAATTCTGATCTGACCAAATGTC
This sequence comes from Cephalopholis sonnerati, assembly GCA_019142605.1. NCBI lineage: Eukaryota > Metazoa > Chordata > Actinopteri > Perciformes > Serranidae > Cephalopholis > Cephalopholis sonnerati. Next base: position 36,350,329 of record JAGQAX010000008.1, read on the forward strand.
TCCCTTTCTATTCCTGAGATATGACGTCAAATAATGGCCAGAGAAGTATTTTTGCAGGACATTATGATGTCATAGTATAGTTGACCTTTTGGAAATAAAATGTCTTCACTTCATCACTTTATCTTTTTAGACCAGTGGCTCTCAAATGGTGTGCCACGGCATGCTGATGTGTCGTGTTTCCAGTGAAGGTGTGCTGTGGGATTTTGCAATAACCACACATTATTTTTGCAATAATCAACTGGGCCTGTACAAAAAGTGATGAATGACTTTTTAATTGACTGTTTCAGCATGTTTTAGCAGAGGTTTAGCAGAATTCGCACCCATTTCCTGATAAAGAAATGAGGCAAAGTGTGACTGGGCGACGGAGGATCATCACAACTACAAAATATTCATGCCCTGACTGGCTTGTATCATTTTTTTTTTGGCAGAGTTTGCCTCTTTATTGGGAAATGGTTGCACCCATTTTGTAATAAAGAGGCAAACTTTGCTAAAAACTGTCATGTAAACCTTTTAGGGGACCTATTTGTTGCTGTTCGCACATAGAAATTCTAAGTGTGTGACACATCAAAAGCCGTGATTGGCAGCCAGCGTGAGGGCCAATAACATTTAAAAGGAGAAAGCTGTGGTGGGACAATGGATCACGACTGTATATTGTACAAAGCAAATTAAAGCAAAGCACCAACAAAGACGACCTAACACTGACAGAAAAGAGCAAAAAAAAAACCAAAACAAAATTGTCTACCTTTATTTTTTTTCTTATTTTTATTGTCTTACATCCTGATAAAATCAGTAACTCATGTTTTAGAAGCTACTGTACACAGACACAAATACAGGTGTGCCTTGAAATTTTGCCTCGCCCTTTGGTGTGCTTTGGGCACAAAAAGTTTGAAAACCACCGTTTTAGACATTTGAGTGAAATTATGTCATAATTAGCATATGGAATCCTGAGTTATGGCTAAAAAACATGTTTTGTGAGGTCACAGTGACCTTGAACTTTGTCCTTTGACCATCAAATTCAAATCAGCTCATTTTTGAGTCCAAGTGGACGTTTGTGCCAAATTTGAGGAAACTGTGTTGAGGCCTTCTTGAAATATGTTGTTCACAAGAATGAGACAGACGCAAGGTTACAGTGACCTTGACCTTTTAAAAAAAATCTAATCAGATCATCCTGAGTCCAAGTGGATGTTTGTGCCAAATATAAGAAAAGTCCGCCATGTCCTTCTTGAGATATTTTGTTCATGAGAATGAGACAGACACAAGGTCACAATGACGTTGGCCTTTGACCACCACAATGTAATCATTTCATCCTTAAGTCAAAGTGGATGTTTAAGCTAAATCTGAAGAAATCCCATCTGGGCATTTATGATATCACGTTCATGAGAATGACACGGACAAACAAACCAAACACATAATTCAGCTGGTTGCAACTTTAATTCTAGATGCCACTAATCCCCTTAAATCTTACACACTGCTCCTTTAAGTAAATCACCAACGGAGACTGTTGCTGTGAAAACCATCCAGATGATACTGAAAATGTTTTGTTGGTAAAATCTACACAAAAAACAAAGTTAAGACTAAACAGAGATGGAGTCTAAAGGCTGAGAGAAAACGCAGCATTCACTGGCTGATTGGTGGTAATTACATAGTTGGCAGAAATTAAAACCTTGAGGGCCATTTTTAATTTTAGATTGCACATTTGGTCTAATATTTGGCACGGCAGGGGTTCTGCACTAATGTCTTTAAGCCTTTCAAAATGAAGTGACAGCCTTGCCATTTGGAATGACTTGAAAGTAATCATAGTGGTGCAACAACTGAGAAGTGCTGTACGCTGCTCAATCAGATGTGATAATGCAATCATGCTCATGAAATGGCAATTGATTAAGTGTTAGTTAAAGTTAATTACAGACAAAAAGACTCGGAGACTCTCAGCCATTTCAAATAAATCTCTAGAGGCATTGTTGTATATTAGGTATCCAAATGTAGACTATGGATATAATGGCCAGTAAACCAGTTGTGTCCACGTCAGCCAATGACCGAGCGGCGCAACATGCAACATCACCAGCAGCATTAAGTCATCGTCATGAAACAAAAGAGCTGGGGGCTGGGCGAAGGAGGATCATCGCTACTACAAAATATTGATGCCCCTGCTGCCTCGTATCATTTTTTTTCTGAGTGGGGTCCAGGCGCTGAAATGTAAATAAATCTATCAGGGCAAGGAGCTGGGGGCTCCAGTTACCACTCCTAACAATCAAGAGGCTTTTCATGCTGCCCTGGAGGGCCATTCCTGTAACGCTAGCACACTGGAGAGAGCCACAAATCATCATCTCTCCCTCCCTCTGTCGCTCTCCTCCTCCTCACGGACTTCTTTCTCTCCTCCCTTTTTTCTTTTTCTTCCTTTCACTCACACATAAACACACCACTGTCCTCCATTTCTCTGTTCCCTTTCCCTCTTTCTAGCACCTTCCTTTTATTCCTAATGCTCTTCATCACAATCCCCTCATGCTTTCTGCTCTCCCACAGCTCTGTCTTTATATTCTCACTCCTACTCTTGGTTTTTTCACAGCTACTCTTGGAGGTTTTTTTCACAGCCCCCCTGACGCTCTTTCGTGAAGCTCACACTACAGTAAAATGAAAGACTGGAGTGCCACATTTATAAAGATCTAAAACATCATTTCCGTTTCAGTACATTTCTGTGTTAGGAAACCTATCAACATGTCATATGTGACAGAAGAGCTCAAAATGTGTTGCCTATACCTGCCTATATCTGTATTAGGAGACCATCCATATGATTTTTTTCAGGGCTGACACTGATTATTATTATCCAAGGACACTGATAACTTATATTTGGAATAGATGTACATTTGCAGTAAAACTAGAAAAGTGCACTCAGTAGAGTGCAGACCTCCGCCAGGCCGACTGAGCTTATCACAGCCACTCTGGATAATTCTTGTGATTTCAGCACTCGCTACAACACCTTTAAGATCCGCCCCAGAAGCTAAGAAAAATACATGCCTTTTCTATTTTTGACAGAGCCACAGAGTGGATTGAGTTCTCCTGCTAACCAGCACTGTATGAGAAATACAGATACAATGAAATTATGGTGATAGGCGTATTTTTAATGGCTAAAACACAGCCACAAATCATTGATCCATGTCAGTTATCACTGGACTTCTAACATTATAAAGTTCGTCTGCAGACTTCAGCACAACAAAGTAGGAAATAACAACAATAAACACAACTAAAACAGACAAAGGAAAACATTTGGTCGCAGACGGACTGTGTACCTGGTGAAATTGTCCTTCCTGGCTCCCTTACAGTCAAGATGGCAGCAAAACTTTTATGGATCATAAAAAATTTGGTATGAGATTAATCTGCAGATGCTCTGGTTCAAAATGAGACCAAACTTTTCTATGGAATACAATTTTGGAGCCACGACAAAAGCCAAACTGTGGCCTGCAACAGACGGTAAGGCTTGTTATTTTAAGCCAAAAGGATTACCGAAAAACTTAAAGCTCTATTGGCTGGTTAAGAGGAGTGAAGACTCTACACTGTATACCAGTCATAAACAGGTTCTTTATCAATTCTGAACCACTGCAAACACAAGAGCTTCTTGAGCATACAGTCACGAATATGCAGACAAATATGAGGCTGATTGGTCCAGTAGTTTGTGAGATTAGCTGCAGACAGACAGATACACATACTCATACAAGACCAAATGCATCAGGGCTGCTTCCTAATATTCGACCAAATGTTAGTCAACAAGAAAGGTCATTAGTTGGCAAGATTTCATTTGTTGCTTACTCGCAAAAAAAAGAAATGTGAAACTCTATAAGAAGCTGCGCCTTGTCAAAATAAATCAAAACCTATATGACTGGACCACGTGGGAATTTAATTTGAAAGGACAGACACAGGAAGTGGCCACGCTCAGCAGTCAGACAGGAGTCAGGTTACAAACCAATCACAGCCGACAGATATCTTTCTGTCTGATAAATACAGAAAAGTTGATCATGTTAGTGCAGGGCTACCCACAGACGATAGGCCTAAAATGCATGATCCCCTCCGGAATAACACAAACTACAACACAAAACTTTGTGTAAATGCTTTTAAGCATATATTCAATTCAGGGCTATTCAATTAGAAATGCAACTGGGCCAGATGTGGCTCGCAGGCCATCAACTAAATAGGCCCAGTATGTTTAAATGTTGCAAAAGAGAACATTTCAACATGAAACAAAAGTCATAGCTCTTCCCATGCTGCAACCTTCTTTTAAGTACAGCTGTCTGATTTCCTTGGTGTTGGTTGAATATAATCAGGGATGGAAATTAGCACCAGGCACCAGCCAAATGCCGGTAAAATATGTAAGTGGCTGGTGGATTGATTTTACTCAACAGCTAAAAAAACAATGTTTTGTTTCCTCATTTACATTCATCCAATCACTTTCTTCCATTTAGCTGGGACTGGTTCGCAGCTGCAGCAACCATACATGATATTTCATACGCCCCCTTATACATTTTCTAGCTCCTTCTGGACGATCCATCTGCATGTCAAGAAAGTAATTGCTAGATTTTATATCTTAAGGAGACCTCAAAGAGCCAACTTTTGTATCCAGGACATCATGGCCTAAATCTACAGGAACCAAACCAGAATGATGAAAATATGGCGTGACTCACTACAGCCTCTGTATGTGTTTGTGAACCCTTCTGAGTTTTTTCAGACAAATACCAGGGGCGTTTCAATGAGAGAGGAAAGTGATGGAGAAATGTAACAAGGTGAACCTGATGGCTACCCAAGGCCTCATACTGAGATTGTAAAAGCAGGAGAGGAGTATGCCATTGAAGAAACATCTGTATAGGCATTATCAAGGTAAGGTTAAGGATACAGAATAGATGGTAGCAGTGTGGTATTTTTGAAAAGGAGGGTAGAGCATCAGCCTTTGGAAACATCTGGGGCCAGATGTATACAACTCTAGATTTTGGACTAAAACTGTTTGTATGCACATAAAGAATATGATTCAGAAGGACATGGAACAGCTTCCAGTGGCCACCGAAGATGATCACCACACACATGAACAAATGTGCAAGAAGCTGCGAGAAACACAGAAGTGTAATAAAAAGAAAACAAAGCTCTGCATATGTAACTATATATCAAATACATGCATTTAATTACGAAACTGTAAGGACAAAGATTATAGCCCAAAATGATTAATAGTCAGTTGCAGGAATGCAACAGATTTTTGTCATTGTTTAAAGGAACAGTGTGTAAGATTTAAGGGGATTTAGTGGCACCTGGTGGTGAGGACTAGTGACTGCAACCAGCTGAAACTTCTCCTGGTCTGATCTCCTTCAGTGTTCAATGTTCAGGAGGTTTTTAACGAATTATCTGCGGACGTCTCTTCTTCTCCAAAACACACAGACCGAGGTGATTTAAAGCGGTAAAAAATACTAAATAAAACTGTTTTATGTTATAAATCGGTGTTTCTCCTGCGCTGTTCAGCACGACGCAGAAGGACCGCTAGCCCAGCGCCAGTTAATGTGTGGTCACCCTTGTTGTCTGATAACTCACTGCAGTGGTTCCTAACTTGCACTGCCATGGGGTCCAGATTCCTCCTTGGTCATTAGCTCAAGGTCCGCACAGTTTAATATATTCAGCGTCATACTTGCATTTGGCCATGTTGTCGAACTAGTTTGCTGTCTCTGTTAAGTAGCTGTCTATTCGTCACTAACTCTACAGCAAGAAACAGCACTTGAAAATAAAAGCTCTGTGCTGGAAATCCAATGTACTTCAAAATAAAGTTTGTTTATTACAAACTTGACTCATTTGCGATCCAGAATGGACCTGTGACCCAATTTTGGACCACAACCCACCAGTTGGGAACTATTGAACTACTGTGTGCTCACCTTATTTATGATCCAGATGCTCATAAGGTTTTTACCACGAGCCCAATTATCCACAGAGGTCCCTTCCTCTCTAAAAAAAACTGACCCTGTGATTTAAACCGGTAAAACACTGAATAAAACGTGACACGTTACAAATCAGTTTTTCTCCAATGGTGTTTGGCTTGTCAGAGACAGGCCACTGGCCAACACAGCTCATGTGTGCGCCGGCAGTGAGAATCTCAGGGAACTTCACGATTTGTTTAGATTACATTTCAGAGGGCAATGATTCAAATATATAACAATTATAGATGCATCACAATGCACCGGCAGATTGTACCCATTTGTGATTGCTCACGCTAATCCACTGAAGAATATTAATGCCGGCATCGTGTCCAGTGTTTGACCAGATGGTCGGCAGCCTTTTTATTTGAATGAATGAACCCATTTGAAAGCACCTTAAAGTCTTCCGCCCGTATGAGAATAACAAAATAAGTGGATGGCGGAGCGCTCTAGTGTGTGGTGATTAACGTCTCCAGCAGTGAGCAGCCTCTCCACTGTGCTACTTCTAGCTACTGTAGAAACATGGAGGTGATCTCCGCAAAGACAAACACCTGCTTACTGAACCACTGAAGTGGTTCATTCTAAGGTAACGAGAAAAAAACACAATTCTAATTTTAGGTAATTATACACTAAAGAAAGCATAATTATTGTATGATATTTCATTTCTGCCACTATAGCCCCCTACATCCTACACACTAGACCTTTAAAGCAGAGACAGTTTGACTTGAATAAATGTAGAAATGCAGAAAACATCTACATGCTGTGTACAAGATGAGTCGCAAATAAGTAGCGATGGCAGATTTATTTGATCATCCATCAGCTCAACCCTCACACCACAATATTTTAGAGCCAGCTGTCTGTGATGTGCTGTTTACCCCCACACTACTCTTTTGTGGTCCAGAAATGGATTTGCTTTTAAAGACAGCATGCTCTTTTGAGAGAGTTTGAGGAGACTGAGTAGATGTAGGTGAGGGGGTTTTGTTCGGGAGGTGAGAAAGGAGGTTTTTCGCAGCCATTGAGTCGCTGGTATTGATCGGCAACTTTACAAACCCCCCCTGCACACATCTTGTCATCAATTAGGGCACTAAAAGTCTTACTTACTGCACATTTAAGCATTATGAGGACATATAGGTGTTGGACCGTGGATGCCGTTTTATTTCCAGCCTTCACACAAATAACATGTGTAGCAGCTCCTTGTTGAGTGATGATGCTATCTTCGTCCCCTGATCAATGATGGCCTGAGCCTGTCATTGATCTGTCTGGCTGAGGCTCTGGGACTCGGCCTGTTCTGTTCAGACCCACAGAGGCCGGCTGGGTCACACAGGTCACAGCCACAGTTTGTACTGATACCACCAGAGGTTAATATGGAGCGGGTAAACATGAAAACGTGACACCAAGAGAGATAAGGCATGTCAGTGCTCGATGATTTTCTGAAAATCAACAGGGTTAGAGGCTTTTCTCACTGTCGTTTTGGAAAATAATTGTCGCTTGAATGGTCAATAAATAAAGTGCAAAATAAAATGTCATTATAATGTCAATGCGTGATTTTTGACTTTTTCTCTTGCAGCCTGCCAGAGCTCGTTTTTTAATTCAAAGCTGACCAACATCAAGAGAGTGATTTTGTCGTCTTAATCGATAAGCTGGAGGACATGGTTACAGTAGTGAGCTTCTGCCCTGGGTTATAATTTCATCGTCATGCAGAGCGTAATTTCTCCCTCCTCCTCTTCCTGGGTGAGTAACTGAATCCCCTTTAAAGACATGCACTCCTTTACATTAATCTGATGACAATTTAAATATTCTGTAGGCCACATTCAGAGCATTGATACAACAGCAAACAGTTACTTGCCATGTAAAGATGTAGTGGAGTAATGTTCTGAGGAGAGAATTAAGTCACGCTCCTCCTGTATGTGTTGATATCTGAGCTTTTCTGTTCTTTGTTGTGGTACAACCCTACGTGCAATTGAGTCCCTATTGACCATTCCCTAAGCCACGGCCCTTTGTGGTGGTCCGTTGAGCTGTCACAGTAAGCATGGAGCCCACACTGTAACTAACTGCACTCCCTGAAGAAATATGATCATATTTTTGGAGAAATGAAACAGTGATTCCAGAGAGAAGCAGACAGAGGGGTCTACAGTCTGTGTTTGAAGGATATATCCAGGATGTCAAACTGACTCAGCAGCAACAACAGGTTAAAAAGACAAAGATAGTTAGAAGCTAAAGCCCAACTATAGGCTACAGATCACAGTGTAAAAGTGAACCACCACATCACTGCTGATCCACACAGAAGACAATGAATATAAGGGAAACTTTGCTGATATTGAACCAGCTGTGTGGCATCACAGTGTGTGCAGATGAATGGTGTTTGGCTTCACCCCCTTGCCGCTGCTGCCACCGGACAGGCAGGGAAGTCAAACAGCGTTCATCTGCGCACAATGCGTTGACACACAGCTGGTTGAATATCAGCAAAGTTTCCCTGCTTCCCTTCACTGGTTCCTGTACAGCAGGGTCGGTCTTTGTGTATACATTCAGTAGGCTGTATCTTCAGTAGCTAGCTAGCTAACCCTACACTTTTCAGGGTTTGATTTTGGTTTTGGAACAGGGAAGAAACGTATATCTTTTTCCAGCCTCTCCAGGTAACGAGTATCATTAATACACGACGTGCTCCAGGCACAACATTTAGCTCCAAATCCACAAAACCAGCCTGAAAATGAAGGAAATCTGAAACAATGGAGCACAGCTGTGTTGTTGTCGGACCCTGGTCTGAGCCGGCCCGATGCTACATTAAGATTGGCCAGACTGTGTCCAGGGGCGGGACTTAGCAGAGGGTCAGTTAGTCCCTGTGAGTGTGTCATATGGCAGTTACTATTGATATTTGGAACAACATCGTCGCACAACAGTAGCACACACCCTATGGTTTACACCAGGTGACAATAAGCATTTTGGGACCGGAGGAACTTTGTCATGGTTCTAAGGACCCCTCTTTTTGTTGTGTTTGCACCATAAGAAATGAGAAAACTTGTAGTCCTTAGAGCGCCATTTTGGGGAGACTTCTTTAGTTCCAAATACAGATTAAGCACTCTCCTAGCACAAGAGGAACCATGAGGGATGGATATGTTGATTGGTTGAACACAGCAAATGCAGACAACTGACCTTTTTAGAAACCTATTTGCTGTTTAAACAAAAGACAACACGAAACACAAACAATCTTGTGTGCTATCCCGTAAGCAACTGGACTTGCTTGAGTTTCTTGAAGACATTTCACCCCTTGTCCAAGAGGTTTCTTCGATTCTAATGGACTAGTGCGAAGTTGTAGGCTTTAATCCCTGCGTGGGTGTGAACCCTTGCAGAATCGTCGGGGTCACATGTGACTCTGAGTTTCAGAGTTGTTAAGGTCACATGTGAGTCGTTGGTCCACCCTGCCATCATGGGTGTCGTTAGGGTTAGATGAGTCCAGGTGTAAATGGGCGTTGATTGCGATGATGAGAGGTAAAAAGACTTCAATAAACTTAAGCAAGTCCAGTTGCTGATGATAAAGCACTTAAGATTACCATGACCTGGAGAACTGAGAATCTTCCCCAACAAAACACAAGAACTTGTGTCAAAAAAACAAAGACCGAAACTGTATTCCAGGCTTTACTAAGCATATATGCAACGAGCTCAATACAACTTGATTTTGGTTCGTCAAAGCCTACGTGACGGTGCTAAACTAACGGCTGGCCCTACTTCACTTGAGCATTCCTATTGGTAGTGTGAATGCAAGCAGAAAAAAAGCCCTTGAAGGTATGTTGTTTTCAGGGGAGCTCACCAGAACTGTTCACTCTGAAAATGCCTAATGATGGCTCTGTCAGCACTGTTGCCATTGTTAGTATTGTTTATAGATACGGGTTGAATGGTACAAACAACTCCTTAAAAATATCGGTGTTATGTCTGAATAAGCAACAGGCCACTTTTACCTTAAAGTAAAGACAGCAGTGAAACTGGGTCCAATCTAGTAACATTTCTGTATCACTTTCAACACAGCACACCACCCTCTAAGATCGCTGTAGTAAATTATCTCAATCACCATCTTAGCACACAATCAGGTTTAGAAACTTGGAAATACTATGAGCAAGCCCATTTTAAGGTGTTGAGGCAATCTATCTTCTCATATCAGGAGTTCAACCAGGCACAAATAGACCCTGCCACAATAATAATCTGACCAGCATCTCTGTGTGTACTCTCAACGTTCATTCATGTCAGCTGCATGATGAATACATGAATATCCTGCAAAACATCTAACGCACAGCATGTGGGCAAATAGGAATCAAATCAGTCCCAACTTAAAGTCCTGTCACTTAATACTTGTGCACTGTCATATATCATAAAACAGCAGATGATTTTAAATGATTTAACTGATGTGAAAATGTATCAGTGGTTTCAAAGCTGGGACAAGCATCCCTCACACTCATGATGACTAAAGCTTCAATAGCAAAGTAGGTTTTAAAATCCAACAGGGGTGCAGCCTCTCAGGGAACAGACAACACTCTTCTCACAAGCTATAATAACTTAAAATAAATAAATAAATAAATACCAAACTCTCGCCACTATCTCATTCATCTCTGTTCCTCAAGTGTGATTTCATTCATGGATATCAGGCTGCCAAGCAGATCAAAAAATGACAAAGGACCTACCTCAACACTGCCGAGCTACAAGATGTGATGTATGAAAGATTTCATGTCACAATCATAGTGGCCAAAATCATAACGTCCATCAATATTCCAACACTATTGTTAAAATGTGCTGAAAATGTCCAAAAAGTACTGATACACACACTGAAATCATTTTACCAAGTTTCGCATTAAAATCCACAAATAAAACGAGCTGCACTGTGTTCTTGTGTTTGTTTGCAATAAAATAATAACACAGCAGAGGAGGGGGAAAAAATCGATATAGCATAGTATCGCGATATTTTTGTGTGGCAATATATCGTCACACAGTGCCAAGCATCGATTTTTTATTATATAAATATATTGCAAATACAAATGATGCTTTTGGAAAGTCTACTAGAATAATATGATCGTTGCTTTTTCAGTCCACTAGACACATTTCACTGCTGCAAAAACAAATGGCTGAAATGAGATGAACGGACTGAAAACTTTATCTCATTAGATGAAACAGATGCTGGCAAAGTTTTCTTTTGAAGACAAAATTTACAGTTGAAAAAAGGTAATAAATCGCAATATATTTTATTGCGATACTCAGCAGATTGCAAAATAATGTTGCATCTTGACTAAAGTATCGTGATAATATCACATTGTGGATCTTCTGGTGATTCCCCATACCTTATGTAAACATGAGAAACTTATCAAATATGCTTTAACTTTAAAGATAGCTCACTCACACACCAGAGGAACAGCCATTGGAAGCAATTGGGGGTTCAGTATCTTGCTTAACTTCAACATGTGGACTTGGAGGAGCCGGGAATCAAACACTCTGAGCCACAGCCGCCCCTACATTTCTGCAAAATTTGAAGAAATTCCCTCAAGGTGTTCTTGTGATATTACATTCATGACAACTGGACAGACGGACATATGGATGGACAAAAAAAAAGTCTTCTCAACAACTGCTGTTTGTCCATTACAAACTGGCCCACACGCCTCAAATAAATAAAATGTAAAGAGACTTGTACCAGGTACATTTTTACTTTAACGTGAGTATAGATTGTAAGAAGTCTACCCACCACTGGATCTCACATGTGACAGACAGGACAGTGACTCTCCAGCCTGAGGGCAGCATCTTGTGATTGGCCTCTGTCCAAACCACTCCACAGCACCTTGCACCACTTCGCTGATCAGTGTCCAGCTGGTTTGGAAGTGAGCTCAAATCCAGATCCCCCTCATGTCACATGACACAGCCTGATAACCACTGACCCTCACATTTAACATTACTTTATGTTAAATTTGTGAGTGTGTGATTTATCATTTGTATGTTTCCATGCGTGTTCCCGATCCTTTGACTCAGAAACCATCCACCATCAATTTACTCTAATTACTGGCAGGCCTCTGTTGGGCCACCTCTCCCAGCCCGGTGACCGATCCCCATCCATCCTGCCAAAATGGCAGCTTTATAGCCTCCTTCCAGGACCATCCTCGGTCGGCCAATGGGACGAGGCAAGCCTCTGCCTGAGCGGGGGGCAAACAAAGGGATGCATCTGGTTGATAAATGAAGATGTTGCCCAAGGGTTGTTGGTTGTGTTCTTGGTCAGTACTCGCTAATTAAATCATTATCCAGCAGTCATTCATGCTGCTCAGGGTCTGTCTCTCTCCACTAACTCTGCTCAGGATATTGCTAATTACTGTGCTGATAAGTGTTTAAAGGCTGGAGCTGTAAATAGATGTGTTATTGCATAAATCATAAAGTTGGTGTTCCTAAACATGTCTGTCTGTTTAGTGTGGCAAAACTACAACTATTTAAAATAAAAAAGTAATGCACACTAAAAATTATAACGAGGTGCTGACTACCAGCAGTAGACTTGATTATAGAAAACAAGAGTCGCACACTCTGGCTCCATATGCATTCCTTTTATTTTGATGATGTTAAGGCCTTGCTTTGATGATATGTAATTGGCTGCAGCTCCTGACACTGTTTGGTTTAAAGGTCTTGATTTGTTGAGGGGCTCTAAATTGTTTTTTGCTTAACCTAATGGTGCGGCATGAAGATCTAACCAGTCAGCACTGTGACAAAGGTGTGGCCTATATAACAGATCAGAGTACCTGTGAGATTGTTGATCTTGAAGAAAGCCAAAAGGCCGAAATGTCATCATAAAAATAAAGAAATGCATTGAGATTGAAAATCTCTTTTACAAGAGAGACCCAAGGTAGCAGCCAATCAAAACACATTTAAAATGCAGCAAATACAACATATAATACAAAAATCCATAATAAAACAACAGCAATTAAAACATAGTGGTCTCTCAAGAAAAACAAGCACATGTCTCTATCACCACATTCTTTATGAAGCCCTTAAATTCAACGATGGATATGAGTGTTTCTATTTTAGATCTTTTTAAAGATTGTTCCATGTCCAAGGTGCAGAGTAGGAGGATGCAGTTTTCCCCAGATCTGTTAAAACCCGGTGTACATCAAAAAGCAACCACTTGGAGGAGTGTAGCTGGTAACTACCAGAGCTGACACGGAGACAAGGGTGCAGAGGCAGGCCGGCAGTTTGGCCAATATTGCTTTTAATAATTTGCTTTTTGACATCATGTCAAAAGTTTAATCTGCCCAATATTTTGGTTTCTGACCAATACCTTCAAACCTGATGACATTCCTATCCACCTCAGCTGTACTTTGTGTTCAAGTCATAGACTGTATAAAATAATGGGCATAGCCACCATGGTGTCACCCATTGGTGACACTGTGACCTCCCATTTTGAACCCTAGAGCTCAGAATTTTGGACGTTGCCATCTTGGGTTTTTGGAGCCAGAAGTAGCCATATTTGGACAGGGTGGATCTAACTGAGAAGTCGGGGACACTATCCGCAGACAGCTTATCCCTCAAAGTGGCCCTGCACTTTTCTGTTACTTTACGCCTTAATACAAAGTGAACAGGGGAATTAGCTGTAGAAACCAATACTCCTTTTCAACAGTCATGGGTTGGCTTGGCTTGAGTTGGGCCATCAGCCAAGCACAGCAGGGATTTGCATTTCCATTACAACAGGGATATCCGCTTGAAGGTGTGTCTTAAACTGATGATGGCTGGTCTTGAGTGATGACGTTTGAAAGTAGAGGGCTGAGCCACAGCTACAGTCCCCTCTTTTTTTGTTGCGTGTGTGTTTCCACAGCAGGGCGGGTGAAAGAAGTTTACCATCCAGAGCTGGCGAGACATCACTGCTACCCGCTTGAGGGTGGGCAGCCCGGCTTTTGGACCTACTCCTAAAAAGGTCCATGTATGGCTCGGCTTGGCGTGGCATGGTGCATCTAAACTGACAATGGAAACACAAATCGGCATGGCATGTCCTTACTCAGCGCAACCAAGAGTGACAATGGAAAAAGGCTACAAGACTGTTTTTTGTTCCAGGCTGTAAACATGTTTATTTCTGTCGTAAAGTTGGGCATTATAACATGGAGGTCTATGAGAAATGACTCACTTTTGATGCCAGCCTCAAGTGGCCATTTAAGGAACTGCAGTTTTTGGCATTTTCACATTGACTTCATTGTTCAACCCCAGAAGATGGTACTCGGTGCAAATTAGCAAATGTTAGCATGCTGTTAGCATTTTCATTGTGTGCATGTTAGCATGCTGATGTAAGCATATAGTTAGCAATAGTTTTTTTTATAGATATTTATTTTTTCCTATATTCATCCCTGTAATGTTGATTCTCCCGAATCCTGTCATAAGATCAAACATGTTTAAAGTAATTTAAATGGGAAATTTGGACTCTGACTGGAGAGGAAATGACCTCATGAGAACTCTTGCTGTCTAAGTTAGCACAATCAGCTTTGACACCCAAGTCAACTCTGATTAGCCCAACAATCGTACTGTAGGTCCCCCTAATACAGAAGCATTCAGCCATTTACCATGAAGAGAAAATCCACCTTGCATGATGCATGAAATGGGCAGTATTTGCCATACTGTAGTCAAATTGTGATGTTGCGTGATGATCACCTCTAATGGCTTGAGAGGAACGATGTGTTCCTCCCACATAAAATGTTTTGATGATGTTCTGATTGAGATTGCTGCATCGGAAAAGCAACTCCTGTCGATGCTCGGACCTGCCCTCTTGATAATCATGTCTTTTTCAGAGTCTGTTAGAGGAAAACTTTGAGCCAATACTCCATAATCCCAGCAAATGTGGAAACTGAGTATGTTGCCTCGCACTTGTTAAAGGCCCACCGCTTCTGCAAAGGGTCAGGATGACTGGCACAGATGATATAAATCTGCAGGTCAAACTTAATTCATTGAGGAAGTCATGACACTAACTGCCTCATGCTCTTTACCATCATCCTTATCACACGCTCACATAGGATAGGGATAGAGCGCAAGTGAAGCTGTACAAATATCCAACTGTACATGTGTTATATGCTCATACACACAAGCAAACACACACACACACACACATGCACAGGTAGCTGGTCCCTGGTGCTTCACTCTGCAGGGTTCTGCGTGACTTGGAAAGAGCTGCACTGACTCCTCCTGGTGCTGCTAACAGCTGATCTGACATTCAGATCACAGAGCGGCCGTCGATCCTGCCAAGTCGGCACTCGGCGGTCGCTCCAGCAGCTTTTTCTTCACAAGGCAGCTCCTCCACTACCAAGTGACAGAATGAAATACAGGGAATCTGCTGTTTTAATGCAGTACAAATCAACAAGCTGTGTACTGCTTTGTACTATTGCTGGTGTTTAAATGATGAATTGCACCCAAAGAAACTTTAATCATCTTTTTCCCTTTAAGGGGCAACGTGGAGTTTAAAAGCACTCATGAACAAAAATGCATAGCCACATCCAGACGGCATTTATTCAGCATGAACAAAATACTTAAACTGGCATGCAGTTTCTCATCTAACAGCAGCACTGTAGAGGCAAAGTGCACTTTAGAAATGTTACGAACAAAGAGGCAAATAGACCGTATTTCTTCTCCATTCCTTTTGTTGTGCTTGCTGATGCATGCCGATATAAGATCTATTAACTGAAACTAGCAGACAAAAGCTTGGAAATGGACTTATAACTATTATTAATCCTTTAAGTACAACTCAACATGGGATCTTAGACACAGCAGCAAACCATTATGTGACCTGAACCTTACATCACAAGCTTCCTCTGATACTCAGGAGCGACAACCAATCCTGCTCGTTTTGATCCCCTTATGAAACAGAAGTATAGTTGTTTGCTACCTCTACTTCTACTACTTAAAACTGCTTAAAAACAGAGGACATCGAATCTGTCATTGCAATAGTCTGACCTTGAAAAGGCATCAACACAGTTCAGCTGTGTGTGAAGTGCAAAATCTGTAAACCCATACTATGCAGGTGGCTCCCCAAATCACAGCACAGAGCAGTGTTCAGCAGATGGGGGTTTAGTGCACGTGATTGGCCAACAACCTAACTGAATGTTTATTCCTCAACCTTCCCTGCTCTCCACAAAGTATAACTACAACCTCTCGGTTGTATTAAAACCGAAAATCTGAGGACCAGATGTTGGCATTGTTTGCGTGCTCTTAAGAGGTATTGTTATAATGTTGCTGCATGATTTATAAATAAGAAAGAATAATCAAAACATTTTATTAAACTTGATTACTTTATGTTACAACCCAGCTCAAGGCTGGACATACAGTAGGAGCGGAGACCACACAAGAATGGGAGAGTGTTAGGGCCAGGCATAAGGGGGAAAAAATGAGAGGAGGAAATCCATCTATCCATTTTCTAACCGCTTATCTTCTTGAGGGTCGCAGGGGGGCTGGAGCCTATCCCAGCTGACACTGGGTGAGAGGCTGACATGTAGACACACAACCATTCACACTTACATTCACACCTACGGACAATTTAGAGTCACCAGTTAACCTGCATGTCTTTGGACTGTGGGAGGAAGCCGGAGTACCCGGAGAGGACCCACGGTGACACGGGGAGAACATGCAAACTTCGCACAGAAGGGCTCCCGCACCCGGGATCGAACCAGAACCCTCTTGCTGTGAGGCGACAGTGCTAACCACCACCGCCCAAGAGGAGGAACTGTCAAGAATAAAGTCAAATTTTCATGATTAGTGCAGGCTTATGAAAAATAAATAGCACTGACATTGACATTTAAAAATTAATGCTACGCTTTTGAGAATAAATCAAACTACTAGCCTAAGTGCATATGGCTGCCTCTACAAAATGCCTTGTGCAGACGAATTGGTGTAATTTTAGAATCAGTTTGGTAAGGAAATTATTTCTCTTTTAGCACATGATCACTTTGGTAATAAGAATTAAGATTTAAAAGAGATTGTGCCAAAAATTGCATCAGTTCAGAAGGAGAGACCAGACACCCTGGAAAAGGTGGCCGCATTCATACAAACTGAAACAGCTGGTAATGGACAGATGCAAAGGCACTGATGTTTACACCTGCATGCAGATATACAGTATCACAATACTCAATTTGATGAGCCAAAGGAGCTGACTTTACTCTAAACATTTTGAGTTTGTTGTTTAAATGGTGTTTCAGTTTTATTCTCAATATTTCAACTTTTGTTTAGAAATGCAAAATAAAGAAAATCTACCTCCTCTCATTGTTTCCCTTACGTCTGGCCCTCATACTCTTCTGTACATGTGAGTTGAAACTAGAAAAAGTTTGTTTTACATACACTAAAGATGATGAAAAATAGCAGCACTAACAGAGCATCGACACTCATTGATAAATTAACTTATTAAATGTGGGCAAAATGAACAGAAATGGATGCATTAAAGCTACATATCCATCATCCACATTGATGATGGCTTAGTAGCTTAAAGGGCTTAGTAGCTTAAAGGGAATTCCGTGTAGTGATGTAACAAAACCAAACAGGTTGTAAGCCAGAGGAAAGAGCAGCAGACTCCCCCACCAGTTTATACAGTCCTGCAGCCAGACCAAGTGTGCTGAATCTCCCTAATGACCCAACGCCACCTGCTTAGAAAGGGTTTTCACTGTAATTACTTATTTGCAGCTCTGTGTTCCTTTTATGACACTCTGCACCCTCGTTTCTCACTTCTAATTTAATCAGTCCACAGGACTTGTTTCCAAAAAGCATCAGGCTTGTTTCGATGTTCCTTTGCAAACTTCTGATGCTGAATTTTGTGGTGAGAACACAGGAAAGGTTTTCTTCTGATGACTCTTCCATAAAGGTCAAATTTGTACAGGTGTGGCTGCACTGTAGAACAGTGCACCAACACTCCAGAGTCTGATAAATCGTCCTGCAGGTCTTTTGCGGTTAAACGGGCTTTTGATTTGCCTTTCCAACAGTCCTACAAGCAGCTCTCTCTGAAAGTTTTCTTAGTCTTCCAGACGTCAACTTCACCTCCACAGTTCCTGTTAACTGCCATTTCTTAATGGCATTACGACCTGAGGAAACAGCTACCTGAAAACACTTTGTTAGCTTCTTACAGTCTTCTCCTGCTTTGTGGGCATCAGTTATTTTAGTTTTCAGAGCCCATGGCCACTGATTGTTGGGACAAGCTTTGACGAGTCAGAGTATTTATAAAGCTTTGAAATCTGCATCACCTGGCCTTTCCTAACGATGACTGTGAACAAGTCAGAGCCCTAACAAGCTAATAAAGGTCTGAAACCCTGTAAAAGTGTCTGAGAGCTCAAATGTCTTGGGGTACCCAAACTTTTGCATGGTGTTCATTTCCTTTTTTTACTCTAAAATTGGACAAAACAAATGTTGAAAAGCATGTTTCATCTTTAGCTTCATGCTTTTTGGAGATCGGTTCATTTTCGACTTACTTAACTACTCATAGCAAACAAAATTTCTCCCAGGGGTGCCCAAACTTTTGCATGCCACTGTAGATGCCTCTAAATCCTACACAGTGGACCTTTCAGTGATAGTGACAGTGATAGTGATAGCTGCTAACCCTCTGTTTGTTCCATACTGTTGTAGCTCTTACGAGGTGTCTGGGAAAGCGAATCTGTGCTGTCTCCTGGCAAATGTGATTTACCCGGAAAGACTAACCAGACTGAGTCATTACAACAGCAAAAACTTTTTTTTTTAGATGGTTGATTCGTTGTGTAAACACTGAAAGTAGTGAGTCAAAGTGATGTTGAAATCATTAAGATGACAATGTTGCAGATAGTTTCTTAGAAAAACACATTATTACAGTACACATCAGACACATCACCGATTACTGGGCTTCTTTCTTGTTAAAGTCTATATACAGTACCACAGAAATGCTGTCAATCACCACAGAGGGCTGGTTGTTTTTCTCCATCAGTCGTACCGCTGTGCTCGATGTTATGCTGTATTTGTGCTTTATCTTCCACTAATAACTTGTGGCGTCACAGAACGAGAGCGGTACACGATTATAATGTTCCCGCTGCATTTCACTGGATTATTGACTTTTCCCAGAGCTGCAGAAAGCATATTCCATAAAACCTCTTTATCATGAGTGGACCTCGATGTAGAACATGTGTGAGTCACAAAATGATAACAGGACAAACAATACTGGCTGTTCTGGGAAGTTTTTGTGTGTTTGTGTGTTGTAAGAGGGTGGTCACAAAAATAATGACCACATGAATCATCACCTGTGTGCAAACAGCATGTGTGTTGTATGTGTGTGTTTTTGCTGTCCTACACGTGTTTCCTGGGACTAATGGAAAAAACATACAGGCCTTAATCTATGTTATATAGAGAGTTCTGTATAGTTTACTTTGTCATCTCTTGGCTGTGATACTCAAGCGTTGTCTTTGCTGCCTCAGGGTGAAGTGTAGTGCATGTGATGAATAGAGGGGGTTATGGCTGTGTATTGTGAATAAAGTGGCACTTTACTCTCATTTTTCAATTAGGATAATGGAGAGCAGCTCTTTATAAACATGGATATGAGCTGGAGGCGTGGAGGGAGGAGGAGAGCAAGAGAGCAACAGACAAACAAACAGAATAAGACAAACTTCTGCAATCTGTTATTTTTTATTCTTGTCTTAGTTTATATTCATGTATCTTTATTGCATTTAGCTTTAGATTTACAATTTAGATTTATGTCTGTGGATAAATTAGCTTTATTAGTCTAAATGACAAGGTGTCCTAGAAATTACGATTGTGTTTTACTATACTGCTTTTTTAATTAATTTGTCGTGGCAATGTAATTGCTGCCTGGATTATGTTCAGAGACAATGTCTCGGTCATGTAACAAAACATTACATTCATATATCACGTAGGTCGGCTTTGCAAGGAGGCAGTTGGGGAGGATGGCGGGCATACAAAATGCAGGACAGTGACATCGAGCCCCAGGTTTGCGCCCAGACTCCTGTCTTAAGATTTAGGCTACAAAAGTTCTTGGTTAAATTCAGACAAGATTCTGATTTTGGTTAAATGTTAAATAACTTAACAAAAATAATAAATAAAATGAGAACTAACACCCTGCGATTGTATACCTCCACAAGCAACTCAAGTTGCAGGTACAGTTGACATCTATGCCCGCCCAGACTCACATGTAGCCATGACAGAGGCCAGTGCTTCAAATACGGATGTTGCTGTGAAGAAGCGACATAGTCTCAAATTTGGTTGCTTCACACACATCTTCAACGTGACAGCTAAGATCTATACAATCACCACAGATTCAAGGTGGTAAGCTAAGATTAGTGTCACCAATTTAGTTTCCAATCAAATGTCTGTCCCTCTGTTCTTGAGTTATGGTGTTGAGTTATGATGTCACTGCGAAGTTGGCCTTTGACCTTTACAATATAAAGTGTCATCACTTCATAATGTTATCCCATCAGACATTTGAGTGATGCCATTTTTAGCATATGAATTCTTGTGTTATGGATAAAAACATGTTTTGTGAGGTTACAGTGACGTTTAACCACCAAAATTTAATGAGTTCATTCTTGAGTCCAAGTGGGCGTTTGTGCCAAATTTTGAAGAAACTCCCCTAAGGCGTTCACTAGATATCATGCTCATGAGAATCGGATGGACGGACAGACGGACGGATGAACAGATGGACAGACAACCTGCATACATAACGCTTCCAGCAATGGCTATCGCTAGCATAAAAGGTATAAATAAATGCTTTAATCACTATGATTGAAAATTTGTACCGTAAGACTGTCTATTGACAATTTTCATTGACTTCCAGAAAAATTCATATGACCGTCCCAAAATGCCATTTTTCGGACATAGTTTTAAACATCATGAAATGGTTGCAGTTCGGCTGCAAAACTACTTGGTTAGCTTAAAGTAACAAAACTTCTTCGTTAGGTTTAGGAAAAACATCATGGTCTGGCGTTTAATAAGTACTTTTGTCACTAACGTAACATATGTCATGTGACACATCAGATACGTCACTAATGTAGCACATAATCATAAAGTAATCACATGATCAGTAGCTCATTTATGCCTTTTCCTATTTTTTTCCCCTGTGATTTTATAAGAACTTTTGTTGTCAAAAAGGACCTTGTATATTTTAAACTTTGGTGGTCAGCATCATCTTGCAGCAGGAACCATTTTTTTGGATACACAGGGACATAAAATCATGTGAAATTTTATTTTGTTTGCTGCTTTCAGGGGGGAAATCAGTAAAAACAGGAAACATTGAGCTGAACCTGTAATATCAGCAGGGTGTGCTGTGTGCGATTTGCTGACATTACAGGATGTCTCTGTATTTTTGAATTCAGAAAGCACATGCTGTACAGTCATTCAATACTTTTTTACTATCCATCTATTTAGTTGGTGCATCTCTATCGTTGCCTGCCAGGGCAGCTGCTCTGAGCAGTTGTGGAGACAGTTTCTTATGCTGTGGTGAGAATGAAACAATCTGCAGTGAAGGCTGACTGCTTTGAATGCACGACTACTGTATAGAGTAAGAAAAAGGGAAGAACACATGGTACTGCTGAGGAATGGTATAGAGTCGGTAAGGTTGTAGTTTCTTTTTCTGCCCAGTTCTTTTTTTATGAGGAGGCCGTTTATGAACTGCTGTCACTCATTCACCCAACGCTGAATGTGGTCAAGTGCTTTGGCAGCACTGATGGAGACAGAAAGGCTGGTAGAGATACAAAGGGTAATTAAGAAGTGACGCTGCATCCAGCAAGTCTGTCATATTAAACTATAAAATATGGGGCATTGTGCCCCCCAAACCAAGTATTTTAAGCCAAAACGTTATCTTTTCCAAATCATAACCAAGTGGTTTTAGTGTCTAAGCCTAACAACGTGCTAACCACAGTGCTGTCGAAACACAGTGTCAACATATGCGCCACATAATAATGTACAGATGTTAACTTGTCAATTTTTTCTCTGATAATTGAGTTGTTTTATGTGCAAATTGAAAAAGTGTTGAAATGGAAACGAAAACACACTTATAACAAACTGCATGTGTGCCGAGAGAGAACAGAAACCTTGAATGGAACACTAGCAACAACAGTTGAGATGAGCAAGGCTTATTGAATCGTCACTTGAGTTTTCTCTGTGTGAAGCAAAAAATGGGTCAGACAGAAGACGGAAAAAACAGGAGGAAGACAATGTAAGAGACAAGGACAGGACACTGAACAAAAGAGGGACAGTAGCAACAGAGAGACATAGATGGAAAAGGACAAAGAGAAAAAGAGAGGAGAGACGTTGTTGTCGTTCATTAGCTCCTGAGCTAACTGCTGCTGTCTCGCCCACCAGCTCCCACCACAGCTCCTCAGGTTTCTGCTCATCTGCATGAGCCTCTCGGAGGCCTCTGGTGTCCACAGCCCGGCTACTAATGAGGGGCTGAGACGGGCCGATCCGGTTACACACACACACACACACACACATACACACATAAAACTTCTACTATAGCCTACTCCAACCCATTGATTCTGGGCTTACCCCTGTGATCTGCACACACACACACACACACACACACACACACACACACACACACACACACACACACAGAGGCATTTATACGCCTGACAATAATGGCTTGAAATAAGAAAAGAGAACATATTAGGGCGCTAATCAGGGCATGCACACACAGACACAGACAGGGCTGAAAGCATGTATGCTCATCCAAAAACAAATCCACAAACAAAACACACACACCAAGCAAGCACACACACACACTGGTCTGGGCATAACTGGCTGGGTGTTGATGACCCAGCCACAGATGCAAATGGAAAATAAGATGGGGAAGGGTTGGGTGATGTAAAAAAAAAAAAAAAAAAAGAGAGCAGAAGTGATGAAGAATTTGAGACGGCTACACCTAACACCGCTGTTTTGCTCGGTGGTGTATCGATCAGGGAGGAGAGGACTTTGTCTGACGAGGGGTTTGGGGCTGTGATGTCCAGATCTGTAGATAAAGACACTGTAGCGTATGATGGCTTACACAGAGTCCCTTCTCTGTATCTTGTTCCATCAGCTTGTACTGAACGGGCTCCTCATCAGATATGAGACAAAGGACATGTGCTCCCGTAGAGCCCCTCGGATAAACGTATGGCGTTAACATGACCGGGGCAAGATCTCTGATTTCAGTTTTCTCAGAAATCTCACTGTGGATGCCTCAGCTGACTGTTGGCTCTGATATGACTGATTTTAGAGATGCAGCAGGCTCAATATAAATAAATGCATCTATTTCATATAAACTAATTACATATTTTTCCACTGCTTTCGTTTTACCTCATTTTGATTTTGATTTAAAATCAATATACAGTTGCTAGAGTAGCAATAATCAGGTTGCATTAATAAATAAATCAGTTTTATTTTCCAGTTACGATCGTGGTGAAACTGTTCTTCAAGCCCAGTTTAAGTATGTTTGGCATGTTGGTCTTTTAACACATCTTGTGGAGATCTGGATATTGAAGTATTGAGATGAAATCAATGAGAAGGTGAGAAATGGCTCAGAAGCTGGAAAAAGTTTGCAAGTTTGCAAGCTTGTCAAGTCTCACATCACCTCAGCTCTTCAGGAGATAAATGGTTTGTTAAGAGAAGATGCTCATGTGCCATCACTAACCTCAAGACTTTCCTGTAATTGTGGAACATTTCGAAGAAAGTCCGTGTGGCTTTACAGGCCAGAGATGCCAGATATCCCCTAACAGGGGCCAGTGGTCATGTTGCAGTGTGGCTGTCGCCTGTACGACCAATTTTAACAACAGATATGTCACAAGAGAGAAAAGGCCTCAATTATGTTTGTATCAACATAATGAGGAAATGTTTTTAATGAACGCATCATCATACTAAATATTTAGCTAAACTTTCACTGACGACATATTTTATTTGTTTCCCTACAATATCTGCTCTTGCAATACAATATCTACAAGTACAGCATTATTACTGTTTTTAAAGTTATGCTCGGGCAACTCAAAACACTTGGTCAAGGTTAGGGGGGTCAAGGTGCCCTGACGATTTCACCAAACAAACTTTATGTTTGTTTACATTGAGTCTGACTGACCAAAATGCAGTGTAGTAACCTTGAGGTCTAAAACTAATTTTGTTCTACATGAAACACTTTTCTGAACATTCTGAAACATACATTGTTTACACCTATGCTTTCCTAGCAGCAGTCTTCTTCTTCTCTGCATTTACTGACACTCTTAAATCAATGCCGGCCTGTGGCATAGGCAGTATATGGCGAACGCTAAGGGTGCTGTCATTCACAGGGGGCACCACAAAGGGTGGAAGAAAAAAATCTAAATGTTTATGTTTTACGAATACCACTATTATTTTGAAATATTACATAAGGCCACAACAACAAAACTACATAGCAAAGCCAACTAAAAAATGAAGAGGCATGTAAATCATCCACTCTATTTAATATTTTCCAGTATTATTTTAAGGTAAATTAATATTATTAAATATTTCAATGTTAAAATATATTTTCTGCAGCACATAATATATGTGAGCTCCCATGTTCTTACCTCTTGTCTGTACTTCACTTGCCATCATTTATAATCACTGTATTCAACCGATTAATTATGTTCCTCGTATGCCTCACAGTCTGCCGCTGGACAGTCTAAAGAGCGGCACTGCATTCTGAGGCAGCTAAAAATGTCTAGCGAGCTCACGTCTTGTACTCAGAAACTCTTGCCAATCTAGGTACACATCCGGATATTTCTCCCATACACAAAATTAGGGCTGTACCCAAATCATGATTATGTCAGTCCAATCAGATTCTGTCGATTTAGTACAAATGTTCGACCATTTTTTAACGGCACTAGATATCAAACAAAAGCCAGGGACTGCGTCGTAAAAAGTATCTGTCAGCTGTAAATTCAACAAAGTCAAGCGCAGCACACTGACAAGAAAAAAACTTTAAAAAAATGACTGCTTGACTTGAAGGAATCTCAGACGACTGAGGGGTCTCCGACTGATGATTCAAATCTCAGACTTTCTAAGGGCAGCCCTACACAAAGTCCATATAACATGCAGTTGGAACACACTCAACATACTCAATTTCACATCAAATCATCTCGTGTGATTAGTGTGTGAGTGTAAAAATTTCAAATAGTGACTTGAGGTACGAAACAGGAAGTGTTATCTAAAATAATATCTTACCAAAATCAAACACATACACAATCGTCAAAACAACAGGATTTCTTTTTTGGGACTAAAAGATGTACTAAACCTGCCAAATTTATAAAGCATACAGAAGCAGCAGGAGCAGAATCACAATATGGTAAAACAGAATTAAAATACTACATACATGGAAAACAAAGTACAGCAAAGTACACAAGGTATAATTGTGTATATTTTTTCAGTGTCAGACATGAAAAAAATTTAATTAACGTACATAAATTAAGAGTAATATTCAATTATTTAAAGTGCTTAAAAAATACAAGCTCAGTTCCTTGAATCAACATACAAATTAAATTTTTATGATGAGAGGATTGTTTTATTTCACTGAAGTAAATCATATTAATTTAGACTGAGATGCACGTTATCCCTGGTTTAACCAGGAGGTCACAGACAATAACACAACACTTGAGCACTTTTGTGATAATAGAAATGTTTTTACAAAGAGGACAAAATGATCATATTCAAGATATAAATGGGCATTCTTTAGCAGGGCCACAGGCTTTTTCAGAGCAGCTACAATTAAAAAAAAAACAACTTCAAAAACCAACAGGGTCATACTTGGGAATAAAAACTCATGAGTTTATAGAAATAGCAAACTTAACCTCCTGTTGATCTGACCAAGGCTTCACCTCCCTGAAGAAAACCGCTTTAAAACCAGGACAGAAAATGGAAAGAAGTACTCCAGTGATTCAGTTTGGCACTTTCATAAAGTTGGGGGACTCACAAGAAGTAGATTTAAAAAAGAGACATTATCAAAAGCAGTGCAGGTAGAGATATTCTGACCAGTAGTCCCAACTATGGTTTCAACTCCAAAAACTGTAGGTCAGGGTCGTTATTTTAAACCTTTGATCACATGACATGACCTTCATCAGCAGATGAAGCTGCCCAGGTGTTACAGAATTGTTTTTTTGTGAGCAGTGTATTCACATTTTTTCAAAAACTCCTTTAAGTTCTCAGAAAACGGACATTTGAACATTTACAATTGACCCTTCGCTACGTCCCACCCCCGAAAGCAGACTGGCCAATCAAAACGTAGCATCGGCCTGGCTCAACACAGCTGTGCTCCATTGACTCTAACGCAGTGGTTTCAGATTTCCTTCATTTTCAGGCTGGTTTTGTGGATTTGGAGCTAAATGTTGTGCCTGGGGTACGTCGTGTATTAATGATACTCGTTACCTGGAGAGGTTGGAAAAAGATATACGTTTCTTCCCTGTTCCAAAACCAAAATCAAACCCTGAAAAGTGTAGGGTTAGCTAGCTAGCTACTGAAGATATAGCCTACTGAATGTATACACAAAGACCGACCCTGCTGTACAGGAACCAGTGAAGGGAAGCAGGGAAACTTTGCTGATATTCAACCAGCTGTGTGTCATCACATGAACGTTGTTTGACTTCCCCAAGAGATCCCTGCCCGTCCAATGGAGGAGGTCCAGCCACTGGCGGTGGCACGGGGTGAAGCCAAACACTGCACACACTGTGATGCCACACAGCTGGTTCAATATCAGCAAAGTTTCCCTTTATATTCATTGTGTTCTGTGTTGATCAGCAGTGATGTGGTGGTTCACTTTTACACTGTGATCTGTAGCCTATAGTTGGGCTTTAGCTTCTAACTATCTTTGTCTTTTTAACCTGTTGTTGCTGCTGAGTCAGTTTGACATCCTGGATATATCCTTCAAACACAGACTGTAGACCCCTCTGTCTGCTTCTCTCTGGAATCACTGTTTCATTTTTCCAAAAATATGATAATATTTCTTCAGGGAGTGCAGTTAGTGACAGTGTGGGCTCCATGCTTACTCTGACAGCTTGTCGGACCATCACAAAGGGGCGGGGCTTAGCAAATTCCACAGCACCGGCTGATGAAAATCGTGATATGTTCTCAGGCTCCAAAGCTGCTAAATAGACCCTGAGATGAGATGAGGAAATGTTTAATAATAATATTTGGAAAATATGTATGAAAGCTTACACTGTGAACAAAACATGTGATCACGCACTGAGAAGAAACTATTTCAAAATCTTTGTTTACGTAGATGTGGGTTATTTTTTAAAATGATGAAAAGGCATATGTAACACGAGCCATAATATCAGTGTTCTGTACACACGAGGCAATGTACAGCAAGTAAACGTCAGCCCGAAGCAACACAGCCAACATACAAACATGGCAGCTGCGTGCATTTACCACTTAAAGTGTAAAAGCCTTTCCTTGTACTTGGTCCAAAAGAGCTTTTACTCACCCGCTCATTCTCTTGTTACTCTCTCCCTCTCTCTGTCCCCCACTCTTTCTCTGCCTCGCTCTGATGCCGAGCATAAATATGAAATTGATTGATTATTGTTTAAGGGTCTGACAGAAGTGCAGCCTCTCTCAGGCTCTTCCTCTCTGCACGTGTTTAACCCCCCCACATGTGCTCGGGCTGCTCAGATGTGCTGTCGATATATTCCATATAAACGGACAGAAATGCGCCAATCGATTCTGACTGCCTTGAAAGTGTTTAACGTTTATATTTATTATTACCATGATAGGATGAAAGGGTTTTCGCTGATAACTTTCTCCAGACTTTCTGGAGGCGTTCCCAACAATAAAGACATAATTGATCTTTTCTTAGTAAACAATCTTTTATACTTCGCTGCCAAAAGAGTTAAATATCATTTTTAATACCTCATCCAAAAAGCTTTTGACTACATTTACACGCACAAATATATTTTAGATTCTGTCCTAATTCCAACAAAGACAATATTCCTACCAAGCTGTTTACATGGCTAATGAAAATGAATATTCCACTAATGTTTCCTTTATGCCGCCATGCATGCTATGATTAACATAGAAAAGAGGGATGGCTGGAGCCACTTGTGCCATTTGCTTCTTTGCATCAACACTTGTTTGACCGTGTGAACACAGCCTTCCTTTTTTATTCCTTTAACAAACTTCTTGAAAATATAGGTGTTTGATTTGCACATATCCAAAAATCTGTTGATATCCAAGTCTTTCATTATGTGTTTAAGTAGGTGTGTTTCTTCTTCCAACCAGAGATGTGGGCTTCTCTTTTGGACATGCATCTCTACACCGGCCTTGCAAACAG
Source organism: Cephalopholis sonnerati (assembly GCA_019142605.1). NCBI lineage: Eukaryota > Metazoa > Chordata > Actinopteri > Perciformes > Serranidae > Cephalopholis > Cephalopholis sonnerati. Next base: position 36,378,511 of record JAGQAX010000008.1, read on the forward strand.
ACAAGAGACCATGTGTCGCAAATCGCAGTAAAAACCCCAACTGAGACGCATACTCTGAATGTCATATACATGTCCAAATAATGCTCTTAAGACCTGAATAATACAGGCATATCCCATGTTTTCATCATAAAATGCTTCATTCATATTAAGGCCTAAAGCCCAGTTCAGACCAAAAATTTACGACGAGACGAAACCACTTTAAAACGTTGCAGCAGTGTGAACTGGCCGTCTGAGCTCGACTCAAGCCGGCTGGTGATATCACCTGCAACTCAGCTGGTCGAATCGCTGGCAGCTGGTTTTAGAATGTAAAGCACATCCCTTGTTTCTACAGCCAATCAGCTTGTAGTGAAGTCAACTGGTCAAGTCAAAATGGCTGCAGACGGCGTGTTCACTTGCTGCGGCAGGTGCTCCGTGCCCATCAAGCCCTCTGTTTTTTTGTCCTCACGTGTGCCGGTGTCAGACGGTGGGGCATTGCTGCTGCTCGCTGTATGTGCTTATGCCCCGCCCACAAACACACACACACATTCTCATGGACAAATTGGTGCTGCTTACTTATATAATTATGGTGTATTTGTTATTAATACAGTCAATCTGATTCTTTCATCACTACTACAAATGCAGCTGTAGCCAGTATCTCACCATCACTATCCTCATTCATATTTTAAGAAGCTACAAATTATATTCAGCCACAAAATAAGCCTGAAAAGCTGGAAATCAAAACAGAAGTACAGAGAGTTGTTGCATAGAGATGATGCACCATCTCATCTAGTTGCATTGGTGGGAACTGGCAGATTTTTTTTTTAACTTTGCAGAACAGTGCATTGCAAGTAGTCGCCTGTTTCAACTCGTCTCATTGCGAATCTTTGGCCTGAACTGGGCCTTCAGAATATCCAAACAGACTATGCTGTTAACATGACCCGCATCAAATCAAGAATATTGTCACGTTCGTTATAATAGTAGAATACTTGTGTGCATGTAAACGTAGTCACACTTATCTTTGCATATGCCTCCTTGATATCTCCTGTCAAACAAGTTACATTTATATATATTTTCCTTTAGACTGTGGAAAAAACAAGAAAGCAAAATTTCAAGTTTCAAGTTGTCCTGTACAGCGGTGTGGTTAAAAATGTCGATTAACTGATACATATCAATTCTGAGTATTTCAACAGTTTCTTAATGTTAATGTTTACCACAGTCATTCTGCGTGATGATACGATTGGTGGGTGGTTCGGTAGGAAGAAAATAGTTTCTACATGAAACTACTCACAACGAGGTGTGTGGATTATCTTGAGTAATATGTTCATGATTTCTGAAAAGACACATTGCTATTTTTTGGGCACTCAGAACACAAGCCGAGTGCCATCTAGTGCCATTACACTGGAGAGAAGGCAGACATCTCTACGGCTGCTATCTCCAACACTTGGCAACTCACGCTAAAAACAATCTAGACTGATTAACAGCACTACAGGTAAGAGGAAAAATATATAGTTGTGATTTTGGGGTGAACTGTCCCTTTAATACTTTTGCACAACCATAGAGCTGTATGGCACAAATTATATCAGGCTTTCTTTCCGTGGGATTTGTTGCCTTATCTTTTTATCTCAGTATGTAGATTGAGTTCATGAGGCAATGCACTGTGCATGTGCGTGTGTGTGTGTGTGTGTGTGTGTGTGTGTGTGTGTGTGTGTGTGTGTGTGTGTGTGTGTGTGTGTGCCACAGAGATACGGAGAGGAAGTTAGGGACACATGGTGGAGATATGGCTGCTAACATGGTCAAGTCTGTAACACAGGAAGCAACAGCGACAGTGTGTGTTCCCTGTGTGGAGTCCTAACCAGCGTATTTATCTTTGACATGACAGCGGGGAGATTGATTCAAAAGCCAAGTGTCGCAATTAACCCCTTCTATGACCATCAATCACCATAATCCATAAAAACAGTAATCTAATTAAATACCCAGTGAGAAATGAGGCCATCATTATCTGTCACATGTCTGCTATACTACCAAATGATGTGAGGCTAAAAATTGTCGCATGGCTCGTCGGACATTAGATCGTCTCTAAATTAATTGCGTGGATTGAAATAAGGAGAGGTACGGACAGACGTGGCACGGTTTGGTAAACTCGCAGTCAAGTTTGAATAGGCTGCATCTCTTAGAAATCTGAAGACAAAAGACAGAATGCAATCATGCCACATACAGAACTATTAACAGAAATACACTCCCCAATCTGTTGTATAACTACAACACAAAAGGCTGGAAAATATCAGCCATAGTATGAAAAGCAGAACACTTTACTCTAGTGTTATTTATCACCATGTAAGAATAGGCTGGAGGATATCTCCTCATCAATAATACTCTTCATATCACATCTCATATTCACCTATTGTTTAGAACAGGCACATTTCAATGAGTGTTTTATTCTAGCTGTCAACTTCATAAAGTTAACAAGAACCTCTGGAGGAAGCTGATTGATGTGTGCGGTCGGTACATGTAGATTACTTGATTGGTTATTGTTTTATCAGGGCTTATTGTGTTTCCCACCTAGCTGTGTATTTATGATGGAGACACTCCTTATAGCAAATGATAGTGCTGCAGTTTTCAAAGTTTGCCAGATGAATATAAATTGATTTAGGTGAGTAAAAACATAGAGCTGCCCCAGAAGAAGAATTTTCCTAGTCAACCAATAGTCATCATTTAGGGCCATTAGTCGACTAGTCACCTGTATGTTTACAATATTAATTTAATTATTAAATGATATATTTTGGTGGTTTGAGTTGAAGGTGTGAGAAAGAATAGTCTCAGTAACATTGTTAACACTGTGCTACATCACAGAGAAATACAAAACCGTACTAATGAACCTTCATTAATATAGGCCTATATTTTATCTACAAGTGCACGTCACACACTGAGCGAGCCGCCTGTTAATGACGCTGTCGGCTAATGGGCACATGCACGTGCAGAGAGGGGGGCAGAAGGGGCTGGAGCACCTGCCCCTTCTGCCCCTTGACCCCCAAGTGCCCTTTTGTCAAGCTTTTTTTTGTGTGTGGTGAAGGCCTTCCTGTGGCCCCTCACAAGAACTTTTGTTATTATTAATTGTCAATGATTTACAATAAATGACCTTCCGCCAGCCAGTTCATCATATGACGTCACCTCACGACCCTTCACCTGAAATTTGTGCCCAGCTGCCAAGCGCTCAGCAGAGAGCAGAGAGAGAGTTGCAGTCGGTACATCAGAACAATAATACACTACAACACGACAGTACAACAGTTGGAAGTCAAAGAACCGGTAAGTGGGTAAAATAAATTATGTGTATGTTGTTTCATGTATTTTGCAAGTGTCGCAAGTGAAATGATCACGCATCCATGTTTGGTGTGTTTACACAAGGGCCTTTGGCCTCTAGCTCGCCACAGACAGGGACAGCAAATGAGGGCAAAAAGTTTGACATGGATGTATTTCTTCCTTTTCTGTCTTGGACTATTAATTATTGGACCTGACATGTAGCTTTCATTGTCATGAAATGACATCATTTAATACCTGTGCCATTCAATGTGTGTGTTGACAACATAACAGTGTGTTGGTTATTTTACATGAAATTTTAGATTTATAATGGCATAAGGTTCAAGAGTTGCTGAGTAGGGTTATATCTCTCCCATGATCTTTCTAATGTCTGTAGTTCCATGTTAGAGTTTGCTGCTACAGTGGGCCATTCAGGAGTATCTTCACCTCTGCAGCCTGCACTGTGACTATAGCGAACCAGAGTGTCCAGGCTGCTTCACTTGTTAGTAGGGGCTTTATTACAGTACACTAAACAGTTAAATATTATGCTCCTCTGTATAGATTTTTCTATCTATTTATCAATCTATCTCATTTATTTGCAGCTTTTTGTGTGTAGCAGTATCTCTCCTAGAAGCATCTCCCTCTATTGACTCCCAGCAGTCAGCCAGTCTGGGCTGTAGCTTCTCTCAGCAACCAGTCTGCTGCACACTCTCAGCTGAGCACTACATCAGGTCAGTCACAGTGAGACACTTCTACGCAGTGGCAGCAAGCTTTGCATCTCTCTGTCTCCCTTAAAAATATTTTTACTCAGATTATATGCATATGATGGTGGTTTCTATACACTATGCCAGTTTTCCCAAATGTAGATTAAAAATTGCAAAGTGTCTCCATGCTCACTGTATCACAATATATCATAGTAACTGTTATACACAGCCCTAACACCAGTGTTTTAAAATCAGGTTCTATATGCCCCTTTTTGACTTTGAGCTCCTGCCCCTTTAGAGGTCTCTGCACGGCCCTGAATGGGCATGTAGCTACTTCCATGTCTCAGATGATACGTCATGTTTGTAGTCGACCAATGAAGATAAGTTAACAAAACTACACTTTGTACTGATAATTTACACTTCAACCTGCTTACATCTTATTTTGCACGTTGTTTTACGTGGTTATGTTGTTATTTACACCTCCCAGTAAATGCTTCCCATCATATTTTAACTGGTGTGCCTTGTCCCTCCACACTATGTGCTGAGCTAAGGCCAAGAAAAAGGGAGCGTAAAAAGGAAGAGTAATTAAGCCACCAGATTATCCTGACGACAGCAGCAAAAATGGCTATTCAGCTTATGGCCAGTAATTGTGGTCAGGACACTATGACCTTACTCATGTGCAGAGCGACTAAGAGGAATGGGGGTGGGGCACAGTATTTGTCCCATGGGTAGGAAACTGTCTCTGCTCATGTAAAGAACATATATATGTGTGATAGACAGCCAGTTCACCTGTGAGCCTGTATATTCACATAGCTCTAGTATGTGGTGAAGAAATATTGTTTCATAAACCAAAAATGCCAAACATGTAGTTACCCTGGCACTCCAGTAGAAGAGTCTAAACCAGCCCGCTATTAAAGTGGTTAAGATTACCTTGACTATTTTCTCATAGGACAAATATCTAATCAGATGAAGGAGATTCATTCAGACATTAACTGTCTTATTTCTAAAGCCTTCCCCGCAACAGTAGCTTCTCAATAGCAAACTTAGTAGCCTGACATAGAGAGACACTTTGCTGATTTTCAACCAGCTCTGCATCACGACAACCTGTCAACGTGTCTTCATTGAACGGTTCGAATGATATCCTACAAATAAGTGCCCCGCGAATGATGTTACATCCTTAACAGACAGTTGTGTTATTATTATAAAGTTCTGGAGGTTGTATTTAGGAAAAGAAACATGGTGAGGACATACCTTAAAATGACTCAAAGTCATTTAAATCCTATCATCTATCCTTTCCTGTTTCCCCTCTACTTACAACCTCCTTGGCTTTTGAAGGATGAGGCTGAAAGTACAACACATTCTCACTCTGACCTTGTCACATTTCGCAGCTTGGTCATGGACTTTCAACGTCCACATAAAAGTTAGCCTACAGTAGGTGCGTCCATTGTTGATGTTCTGGGACACCATGTCAACTTCATGTACAGTTTGCAATTTGCATACAGTCTCTTTCAAAAGAAATGTACTACATCGGTGGACCACAAAATTATGTTTTTTTTTCCTTCAACAACACACATGCTTAGTTATGTTTAGGCAACAAAAGCATGCGCTTGGGTTTAGAATGAAATAGCAGGGTTTGGCTTTACATTTATACAGGAAGTGAACACCAGCCTCCCAGGTGAAAGTCTGTGATTACTGGACCTATCCACCACCTTCGCTGCCCTACTCAGACTTTTCGCCCCTTAACTTGTGTTGTTGTCTGGCTGCGTCTCCCACCAAGGCCGTCAGATGGTGTTACTCACTGACTGCACCCAGTCGCATATGTTGCCTACGTGAAAGAATGGTATTTTTGTCAGTCCGAGCGCCAGCATTCAGTGACTTCGGAATGAGACTGGGTTGGAAAGTAAGATAGGAAATATTGCCATGACGATGCGGCCATCTTGTTGAAGTCACAATATGTAAATAAACTATGATGCACGTCCTAAGTGGCGTGAGAGACGGAGCTAATCAGAGTCTGGAGCACATTCCAGGACACAAATGTGGACGTCACTGTTGGCACAAATGAATTCACTTAGTCTGTGGTGGTTTATATTTGTAAAACAACAGAAGCAACAGTGCCCAGAACTACAGTTCAGTCAATTCACAACCAGAAACTTTAGATTACCAGAACCATGCAGGATGCCATAAGCACACCAACTTTGAAGCAGCAGGCTTCAATGTAAGAGGGTTAGGTTTAGCCGGGTCAAGTTACTTGGGTTAGGTTTAGGAAAGGAAACATGGTGAGGACATACCTTAAAATGACTCAAAGTTCAATCAGTTCAAAATAGGTGTCTCTAGGGCAAAGTCCTGTGTTTTATGACCCATCCTCCATCCCAACCTGCCTCCTCACAAGACCGCTCACAACTGCTTCCTTGTTCACACCTGATGCACCATTTCATAAGCAGCAGCCTACAATGCAAGAAGAGGCAAAAAAGGAGTAAACTGCAATTCACAAGCTGAAGGAGCTGACAGGATCGCATTTCACTGGAGTCGTACCTTGTATGATTTCATGTGACAAATAAATGATTGACTGATTGCTGCAAGTACACCTTTGCTGGTAAGGATACGTCACTTTTAGAGTATAAACAAACTGACAAGAGCTTTTATTTGTGGACCTGACCTAGTTTCTCACAATCTGTACTCTGACATCAATGAGGAGAGGCTACATGATATTTTAGATGAATAATATATAATAAGAACAAAGAAGCTCTCACTTAAACTGCAGATGGTGTACTTTACTTAGTTATGCAGAGCCTTACAGCATTAATTCAGTAATATTAATTAAAGACAATCAAACAGAATTATTCAGAAAATTGGGCAATTCTATCCTCTATCCTTTCCTATTTCCCCTCTACTCACAGCCTCTTTGGATTTTGAGGGATAAGGATGAAAGTACAACACATTCTCACTCCGACCTCGCACTGTCTCTTTTCAAAATACACTTGTGTTTTCACAGGAAATGTACAGTTTGCATACAGTCTCTTACAAAATAAACACACTACGTCGGTACAACACCGCAAATGGACATTTTTTTCCATCACCATCAAATGCACGTTGTTATGTTTAACCAACACACGCATGTGGTTGGGTTTAGACCAAAAAAAAAACAGGGTTTAGCTTTACATTCATACAGGAAGTGAAGGTTGGTGACTGTTGGACCCATCCACCACCTTTCGTCCCTTAACTTGCGTTGTTGTCTGGAGATGTTTCACACCGACGCCACCAGATGCCTTTACGGCACCTGACTGCGTGTCATGCCTATGTGAAAGGATGGCTTTTTCCTTGGTGTCTGACACAGAAGTTACTGCTCAAGCGGGGGTATTCAGTGACTTTGGAATGAGACCAGGGTGGAGAGTAAGAAATGCTAAAATTGCCAATAAACGTTGATGGACGTTATTCTAGGTCCGATATTTCTACAGTCTTCAGGATTAATTGTTTTAATCACAGCAACACAGCGTTACCCAAAAATTGAGGGTTAAGGCCTTTGCATGCTGAATTTGTTTTCTTTCATCCAAAATTGTAACATGTCTAAGAATAAATGACCTCACCATGTGTCAATTACATTTGCACACTGAGTCTGAAACTTTCGTCCATCACAAAAGTTTTTCGCATCTGTCAAAAGACCAAGAATCAGTGAAGAAAATGTGACACTTCAGCCCCTTTTACACTGCCAGATTTCCCGCGAATGTTGGGCCATTTTGCCGGCAAGCTGCGAGCGTTTAGACACACAGAGCCGGATTGGCGAGTTGATCCGAGGTGCCCAATTTTCCGCCTTGTAGGGTAGTCATATTGGCCGAACGGTTTTGGTCTAAACAGAGCGAGGCGGCTTTCCGCCTCGGGAGAGTCTGTTGATGACTTGTGGGAGGGGCTGTTGATGACGTCGCACGTGCGACCCACTGGCGTGGACTTCAAACCAGGAAACAGCTGATAGCAGGAATGAGTATCTAGCAGCACTAAGGAGACCCAAAGCAGAAGATGAGCAACTGGGGAAATAAAGAATTGCGCACCCTCCTTGCCCTCGCTTTCCTCGGTACGTCACTGTTTACGTCACACGCTGAGCGACACATTTTGTTCTTGCTCACGCCCCCCATTGCCCCGAAAAAGGCACATTCTGTATAAACAAAAGTAGGCAGGCGGCATTTTGCCGCACTCCCTGATTTTGTTTTTATACTGCCAATGCGGAAAGAAGACGGATTGGGCTTTGCTGCAAATTTGCACAATTCCTATGTAAAAAGGGCTATCCATGACAAGACGGAGGATCAAGTCGCACAGCATCCTTTCCTAACTCAGATAGCTTATTTTCCACAGGTCAGATAGAAATATTTAGGTGGATAAAGATGACAAGGAGGAGGATGTGGACTGCACACAGAGACAGACAGAGAGCAAAGGTAAGAAGACATAGAAAGAAGACAGCTCAGCTCTTCAGCTGCGGTGCCAAATGCGAGACACGGGGAAAGAGTGGCAACAGCCAGGAAGGTAACTCCAGAGGCAAGAGGCAGGGGAGGACATGTGTCTTTTCATTTTGTCTCATATTGTGAATTTTCGCAAAAAAAAAAAAAGAACAACAGTAAAATGCACCAGACTCAGTGTGTCACGTTTTTCTCATATGATGGATTAAAAAAAACATCTGAAAAAAAAAACCTAACTCGGTGTGCAAAGGCCTTAACTCTCTACATCTCTAAAATCTGGTGTTCTTATGCCTTTTTTACGATCTCTGTAAGGACATCATTGTGAGCACCAGAGGTCAACCAGGTGCTACAAATGGCCCGATCAACTACGTGACACAAACATCATCTAAATATCTTCTGAGTTCCTTTGCATGAGGTGATAACCCCCAGGTCATTAACTTAATTATAATCAAGCTCTCTATAATAAAGTTTGGATAAAAGTATTTCCCATTCAGCCATCTGTGTCCACTTGACCTCCTCTGTACTTTATTTTCCTTACACATTCATTTCACACACTTTCATCAGCTCACAAGGTTATTAGACAATTCATTTGTTCTAAGTCAAGTACTACTACTATATTTTCATACTTCTTTTCACAAACACTGATTCATCGATATGATCACACTTATTTCTTATTACTTTTATCATTTTAATTCTTTTTTCCCCTATCTAACTTCCATCTTCTCTTACTGCTGTTTCAATGGTATTGTTCCTCCCTTTCACTGGGTCTTCTTTTGCTGATGGCAGGTCAGGTGTCAGATACATGTGTGTCATATAACTGATGTTCAGCTTTGGTTCTTATTTTTCCTTTCCTGGGTTTTCCATGGTGGAATCGGCCTGCTGCTCCTTTCTTTGGAGCTTTTTCCCCTGGGCTGTTTCTGTCCTGTTTCTGACTTAACGGGGTTAAGTTCCTGTTAGGGAGCCCACACGGGCCAATTCCACATCTGTGCGTCCGTGAGGGTTCCCTTTGGTCCACGTGACGAAATGTCTTCATCCACCCATGTCCATAAGGCTCTGCATGGACTCTTGTGCAGATGTCCCCGTGCTGCCTGTTTTTAGTGACCACGCAGACTGTATGCATAGTGCTCCAATCTCTTGTTCCAAACTCTAGTCTCGTCCAAAACACTTCGGTCAAGCCAGCTGCTGCACCGTGGTGGAGATAGTTTTAAGTTGGATTTTTGCCAGACATTCATTCCGGGCCCAGCAAAATTTTCTTAGTTTCAGTTGCAACCCATGTCAGCAGTAGGACCTCTCAACCCTCCTGTTTACTGTCGGGGGCCGACGCAGACCCTCATTTGTACTATGAATAGAACTTTGTGTATGGGCGTGTCCAAAGCTGTCTTCAATTGTTTATTGGGAAAGTATGTCTGAGACTTAAAGCCTCTTGCATTATCTTCTATTCTTTTACTGTTTTCAGCTTCCTAAATGTGCGGATTAGATATTTCTTCAGGTTTAGGACCCTCTTTCGGACAAAACAAACATTTTGAGTTGATAAAACTGTAATCCAATTTTCATGAAGGGTGTAATGTCAAAATTTGGAAGAAGGCTGACTTGCTGTTGAATAAACAAACAGCAGATTGATTAATAAGCTATACAGGATTTTTCCCCTTTGCTGTGAAGAGTTTTACTAAATCTTTACCGAAAACTACTCGAACAATGACTGTCTTGGTCTAGTTGTCCCTCTAGGGTCCACCTGGAATCGACAGTAGCGACATCTCCCCTTCTTTTGACTCCTGACACAAACTAATAACTTTCAAAACAATTTTTTTCTTCTTGCTCGTCAAAACTTGGTGCCTGCCACAATGCAGCTCGACCACTGATACTTCAGTAGGATATTTGGGTGTGTTATGTTAATAGTAATTTCATGGCCATAGAAGATTTTTCCCACAGCAGGGTATTAGACAGAGTATCTGTCAGCAGTCGTTGCACATACCTCTTTATAATGAGTGAAAGTGCACTTCCTATTTAGCTTTCTAAGATCACACTGAGGGAAATGCAAATTGTGTGCAAACCTCGCCAGGCTTACTAATATTCTATTTGTTCCAGTGGTGAACAGCAACAAACTCAGAGACCTATGCTTTCATTTCCTATTATTAAACCCTGCTGGGAGTTCACACTGTTGAAAAACAGCTCATCGCAGATAGCATGTCTCCCCACCCCTCCCACTTTCCCACAGCCATTAAATTCATCACTGACCTCCTAAGTCTCAACATTCACAAACCCTCCAACAATCAATTCTCCCAGGACGGAGAGATCCATCCACCCATCCATCCATCCATACAGCAGGATGTTGCTACAGTAGTGTTAGTGTGAGAGCGCTGCTGCATGCTACCAGGCACCCACGAGCCCTGACTTCTTGGCTGTGCTTGCACCTTGAGCTGCTGGCAGGACAGCAGACCTCTCACCCCAGGAGGGGGGCAGATGAGATCTCCATCACCATATCCCATCTCCTCCTCTCATCATTATCAACACACACCCTTCACCCCAACCCCTCCTTCTTCCCCCTCTCGCTTGCCGAGGTGTCTGGTGACTCTGGCCCCTGATATCTTGCCCCTCCCTTCATCGTGGAGGAGAGGAAGGGAGAGGGAGAAAGAGAGAGGCTGCAGCCCACTACCACCATGTCCCCAGAGGCCCCTTGCCTGCCTGCCTGCCTGCCTGCCCCTCCTGCTGCTCAGTACAGCTGTGGCTCAGCACCAGACCCTGACCAGCTGGGATCTCAACCCTGCCAGAGAGCCACAAGAAGAAGAGCCACTGTGTGTAAAACGCTCCTCACCTCTCTTCTCTGACTCTTCATTAGGTGAAGCACTCAGACACTGACTCCAACTACAGCTGCCAACCCTCTCCGCTGGTGCTGAGAAGATCCTCTGTTTGAGCATGGCTGTGGCACCCCGGGCACTGGCACTTCCCCTGCCCCTGGTGCTCGCCCTGCTCAGCCTGGCACCGGCGCCCACCTTAGGAGGCTGCCCATCTGCTTGCCGGTGCTCTTTCGCCATGCTGCAGTGCCTGGAGCCCAATGGTATCACCAGCATCCCGGCGCTGGTGTCGCAAGAGAGCGAGAATGTGACGGAGATGTGAGTATGATGTGTCACCTGCTCTGCATGTCTCGCTAAATCAGCATGAGTTTATCAGATGGGCTCGCATGCCTTCATGTTGGTGGTTTGCCAAGTTTGATTTTCCCTGTGTTCAGTTTATCACGCTGGGTCGCCGCTGAATTTGTTTAGAGCGTCTTAGTGGCAGAGTTCTGGGTTTAATGGCACCGTTGGCAACTGGTTTTTGTGTCCGATCTGGAGTTTCAGTTTAGATCCAAATTTGCTAATAATTATGGGTTTTGTCCTGTTGTTTGGGAGAGTCTGTTAATCTAGTCCAGGGATTCATAGAAACGACAGTCACAATCATGGGTTTTTGTTAATTGAGTGATACAGAAGCGGAGGTCTCTCTGAGGTTAAACTCACTGTATCATTCAAGGTTATGTAATAAAGTTACTTTCCATTGCTTTGACCGAGAACAACAAGTGCTTCTCTGCATGCTAATAGGTTATAAGGTTCCCGTTTTTTTCTGAGATTGGAAGAGCAGATGCATATTTGTTTATTCCTCATTAGTTGCATTAATTGGTCACATTATTGAATCTGTTTTCATGTTAGGACGAGAGTTTGTTCTCAGTTCTTGGAGATAATGATGATGTCTCAGCAAAGTACTGGAGAGCATAGATAAAGTCCCTCAAGATCACAATTAGCAAAATGCAAATAGTCTGCAAGGCTTTGTTTGTCATTATCTGATAGAGTCAGATTCAGCTCTGTGGTGAGCAGAGAGAGTTTGTTCTTTGTGATCGCCGAATCCAGACGCTGCGTGATGTAAAGTAAATTTACTGCTGTTTGAGATTCATTAGCATGGCAGTAATTCTGTCACTTTGGTCATTGGAAATCAATTATAGATTGCTTCTGACAATAATGGCATAGAGTGACGGGAACTGAAGTCTTATTATCCAGTGTGCCTCACAGCGTGGCCCTTAGGGTCTTCTAAGGATCTCAGCACCACAGGCTTTTGTAGTGTAGAGGGGAGATCAAGGGTCAGATCAAAAGTTCAGGCTTTCTTTTATTATCAAAACTCATTAACAATACAGTGCATGACAACTCCATTGATGTCCAGTAAGTTGGAAAAAATGGCCCTGTAAGGATACTTTCCATGGTACGTTAAGTTCAAGAAACTCTTTGATTTTAGTTTGACTTTTTGTTCTTCTGTCTGCTTTTTGTCTCAACAAAATGTACTTTAAAGACATTTTATCGCCACATCTCAAACATTACAATCTTAATTTACAGTAGTTTTTGTTTGAAGCCTCAGAAAACTTGATTTTAGACCTTAGCTTTTCTGCAAAACATAAAATATTAATAACTGAGTAAGCCTTTATCAGCATGTAAAGATCCAGTGTGTAGGATTTAGGGGGGATATATTGGCAGAAACGGAATATAAGTTATAGGTTTTCTGTGGTGGATAATCACCTAAAAACAAGAATCATAGTGTTTTCATGACTTAGAATGAGCCTTTTACATCATCATAGGGAGCGGGTCTTTGTCCATAGTGTCCATCATGTTGCACCGCCACATTTCTACAGTATCCCAGAACAGACAAACCAAACACTGGCTCAAGATAGAGCTATAGAGCAGGCCCTCCGTAATGAGCTGTTTTTTAACAGAAAACTGCTATGATAAATGTTTTCCTGGTTTCAGTTCCTGGTTTGTTTGTTTTGAAGAGAAAGAGACTTCTGCAGATAATTTAGCTCCCGGCAAAAACCACCCAAACACACTGAATATATCCTTACAGGGAGTGCACGCCTGGCACATGGGAGAAGTTTCAGCTGGCTGCATTCTGCAATCCTCACCGCTAGATGCCGCTAAATCCCACAAACTGCTCCTTTAAGTTTTTTTAAGCACCTTTAGTTGTCATTTATAAGGAGGTTACACTCAAAAGCTGAGCTTCATCAGGACTGTGTGGCTTGATATTTGGACTTTGGAAAAAAAAATCCTCTTTCTTTTAACTCTTTTGGAGATACAAGCACAGTTTCCTAAACTCTGACTTCAAACTTTACTAAACGACAAGATGTATGTGTACTATTTTCTAAAGGTTAAGAAGTCATTACTCCATGCACAAATTATATGCTTGTAATAATGGTAGAGACCTGCGTGCTGTAATTCGAGATACACATGGCTGGAGAAAGTATTTTTTAATTTTTTTGGCTCAAATGAAAATTCCACTTTTGATGAATTTTGCTGACCTGCGTTTGCTGAGGTTGTTCTGACCTAATTCCTGCTCCATGAGGTTCAACTGATGCTCAGTAGATGAAGTGGAAAAGGTGGCTGGTTGATGCTCGCTTGATGCTGTAGTTTGATGTAGGGCTGCGCAACATGTCAACATTATATTGATATCATGATAAAACTAGATATCATCTTGGATTTTGGATATTGTAATACTTAAAGTTTTGTGTTTCCCTGGTTTTAAAGGCTGCATTACAGTAAAGTGATGTAATTTTCTGAACCTATGAGACTGTTATAGCTGTTTTATTATTTGCCTTTACCCACTGAGTCATTATATTCACATTACTGATGATAATTTATGAAAAATCTCACTATCTGAAAATGTTGTCAAAGCACACATAGTCAACCCTACTATATCGATATCGAGGTATTTGGTCAAAAATATTGTGACATTTGATTTTCTCCATATCACCCAGCACTAGTTTGATGTTGTAATGCTTTGCAGCCATGCATATCACACTTGTGATTGTCACATATTCATGGACAGGCAATCCCTGGAGGGAATGTGTCTGAATAAAACTCATCCAAGTTATTGCTCAGATGAAGTGAGACTTCTCACTCAGCTGCAGCAGCAGCAGATGACTGTCATTTAACATTGGCTTTTTAAAACTTTGTATGAAAAAGGAAGTAGAAACTGACCACCTGTGATTTAAAGACGGCTGCTGTATTATTATGCAACCCACCATCAGCTCCAGCATGGAAAACTAAATGTCACTCTCTGCACCACCACGCTGTTCTCTCTTTGTTCCTGTCCCCAGATCTGAGCAATTAGCACTTGTTAAGAAGGAACTACATTTGTGAAATGCTATTTCGGTGGAGCAAGTCAATTTACTGCCGCTTTTTGCCTCTATTCACCTATACCCCACTCCCCTCCTCTTTCCCTCCCACTCTCTCTGTTTCCTCTCTTTTCCCCTCCTCTCCCTCTCTTATTTCAGAGGTATTTCCTTGTACCTGCAGCTAAACATGTTTCGCAGAGCTCAGGGTGAGGCTTGACATTCTCTCTGAACTGTTCAATCAATAAAGTGAGCGGGCCTTTCTCTGGCTTCTGTTTACCGCGGTGCTCTACATGCCAGCAAACAACAACACTTCGCCGTACTGGCAGTGCAAGGGAATACAGCCGATACGTGGAACAAACAAGAGGCCATTAACTGTGGAACAGGGGCCAAAATTCATCATACGCCGAGTTATAAATTCAATTTTGTGAATTGCCAGTCAATGCCTCCACCCGGGAACAATAGATGATATACAGCCCACTTGGCTCAATCCAATAAGTAAGGGCGATGGGTGATCCTGGGCCCACCTGCCCTGTAATCACATTATTGCCGTGTGGGTCAATCAGACATGAATAAAAAGGTTTGTGTGTTGCCGCTGACAAACACAGACCGGGAGGTTGAGACAATGTCACATGCTGAAAGCGGCTGTCATCAACTGGAAATTACTGCAGGTATTTTTTGGCAAAATCACCACACACTACAATACCATGGAAAAAATATCAACATCAGTTCACTGTACGACACACAGCTATTCATATACACTATCTATCCATCCATGCCCTTCTATTATTCTACTTCACTAGATTTCAAAGAGAAATAGTTCCTTTTTATTACTACATTTATTTCACAGCTTTCAAGTTACTAGTTATTTTGCAGATAACAGCAAGATTTTTCACTGAAAATCCTTTTTCTCATTACGTGATAATCGTTAGTATCCCTGTATGGCAGCCTACAGCATCAGGAGCAACAGTTGATGCTCTACCCAGAGAACAGCACCCACCAAAAAACCATTAAGAATCTGTATAATCCTTAATATGTCACATGATCCACATTAACTAATCTGAATCTCCCGTCTGCCGTCTTCAGCACCTGCTGTTGTGTCTCAACAAAATGCATTTTAAAAGCATTTTTGGCGGGACCACAGCACACGGGGCCAGCACTATAAACAGCAAAGTCTGATCATGACTGAGTGATAAAGTTACACCATTGGCCGGAGTGAGTGATGATGTCAGTGTTGGTCTTTCCTCATTGGTCGCTGCTCTTTCAAAATGCACTGAAAGGCACTGACAGTCCTGTATTTTTTTCCTTATTTCTGTAGTGTGTCATGATAGCATGGTGGAATTAGCAAGCTAGCTAACTAGCCAGCCACGCTCAAAACAGCAGTTTTAGAAGGAGGGAGGATGATGTCACCAATTTTTTTTGAGGAATAGCGACTGGAAATGACTGGGGGTGCAGGGTGTATGTTGAGGATGTACAGGTCTGCCCAGCCAACACCTGTCCATTGGGGACAACATGTCTTCATATGAATTTTCAGCTTCTCTTCTTCATTAGGACTGTGTAGGTGTGGTTTAGGCAAACAATCCCCTGAGGCATATTCACACTGCAGCAGAAAAACGCAGGTCTGGCATTGCTCGGCACAGCATTTACCACTCTTAAACTCCCAGCACCACCTTAGCTGCAATGCTAACATTGCTAATAGTAGACTGCTAAACTTCAGAGACTCGAACCGTGTTTTTTTTTTTAACAAACCTGATAGCTACATCTGCATGCTCATATTTTGCCAAGCAAAGATCTTTCTGTCTCGTGTCAATATAAGGCCAAGTTGTTCTTGTACAGTTCTGGAAATTCAAAAACACATGCAGCCTTATTGATGTCAGGTTTTTTTGTCCATTTTTCAGTATAAGCAGTAGTTCACAGTGACTGGCTGCACCCGAAAAGGTCAGCACAGCTTGGGTCAAAGTTCTAGTCAGGAGGCTAGCCTCATTGTGCTCCAATAAGCAACTTAGACAAGTGTGCAGAGGAAATCTAAAACCTCCAGTGCACATGGACTACGATCAAATCTTACATCAGGTCTCAGCTCATGTCCCAAAGCTTGAGTCAGCGTGGACTTGTGCAGCATGGTAAATCTGGAGAGAAGTTTCCTCTTCTATTTCCCAGAGTATCTATTCAAAAAGTAGCAACAGAGAAGATCCAAGATGGCGCCAGTATGTTTGGCAGCCCGTCGGTCGCATCTACTCAGTTTATTGTTCGTTATTGCTCTGTTCTTATGTGTCTGCTGTTTGGATGTCTCGGCTCTATTTGCGTATGATCGCCAAGCTCTTCTCAGTATCAGAGTCTCTGGTGCATTGCAAATGCTGTTAAAGCATGAATTGGGAGGCCAGACTGCAAGCTTCCCTCCTTTGCTGGCGAATATTCCATCTTACCTGCACCGCTCACCTTGCGCCCCTCCCCGCAAAAAACGTCGGAGAAGATTGGGAAAGCGCGGTGGTGTATCGTCCATCCAAATACTATAAGTATTTTATTCATTTTGAAAACTTTCTGTCTGGAATTATGGTGGATTTTGATTACTTTTTAATTTCCGGTGACCTGAACATTCATGTGTGCTGTGAAACCAGTCCTCTGGTCAAAGACTTCTTGTCACTGATCAACTCCTTTAATCTCACACAGTGGGTCTCTGGCCCGACGCATGATAAGGGGTATACACTTGATCTAGTGCTCTCTCATGGTTTGTCTGTCTGTGTCAGTGAAATTTGTATTAGTGCTTGTATTTCTGATCACTTCCCTGTTTTATTTTCTGCTACTGTCCCCTGCTCTGTTGTTGCTGCTCGTCCCCCTGCACGCCGTTTTCATGCTACAAACTTCTACTGTGGAGGGGTATGGTGCCCTTAGTGCTGAAGAGCTTGTTGCTCTTTTTAACTCCACGTGCACTAGCATCTTGGACGCCATCGCTTCCTTAAGCATCAAACGCCCAAAGGTTTTTTCTGAACCATGGGTAAATGACTCTATACGTGCTCTCAGACGCTCTTGTAGACGAGCTGAGAGAAGGTGGAAGAAGGACAAGTTGCATGTCTCCTTTGGGATTCTACGGGACTGCTTATTGGAGTATCAGAAAGCCGTGAAAGCTGCTAAAACCGCTTACATCTCACACCTTGTCTCAAACATTGATAAACCCAAGGTTCTGTTTAGGCCCAGGTCCAAATTACCCTTCCTGTCCAAAGTGTTAGAGAAAGTAATTATTTTTAGTACAAAATGATATTTATGAGAAGTTTCAGTCTGGTTTTAGGTCTGGTCACAGTACTGAAACTGCACTTTTAAGAGTGTTTAATGATCTTGTCTTAACTGTGGACTCAGGATATGCCGCTATCCTGGTGACCTTAGATTTGACATCTGCCTTTGATACTGTTGATCATAAGACTTTCTTATCATGCCTAGATCACTGCGTAGGCATTAAAGGTACTGCTCTCAAGTTGCTCCAGTCGTACCTAACCGACAGGAGTTTCTCTGTCCATCTCAGTGAATTCTCCTCAAATGTAGCCCCTCTTACCTGTGGGGTCCCCCAAGGCTCCATTTTGGGCCCTTTATTGTTTTCTTTATATATGCTGCCCCTAGGTTCCATCCTCTGTAAACATTATGTTTCTTTTCATTGCTTTGCAGATGATGTCCAAGTGTACCTCCTTTAAAATTAAAATGTAAGGACTCTCTGCAGCCTTTGCTAGCTTGTCTTAATGACATAAAAACTTGGATGGACCTAAATTTCCTGAATCTAAATGATAATAAGACTGAGGTTATTGTGTTTGGACATCCGGAATGTGTAAATGACTCTGTTGGTGCTCTGGCCCCCCTGGCTTCCAAAAAACGTTCATTTATTAAAAGCCTTGGTGTCACTTTTGATAGTGCTCTTAAATTTGACAGGCAAATTGGCTCTGTAGTCAAAGGTGCTTTCTTTCAGCTTCGGCTGCTCGCCAAAGTAAAGCCCTATCTCTCACCCAAAGACTTGGAGAGAGTTATCCATGCCTTCATTACGTCTAGGCTTGATTACTGCCACTCTCTGTATGTGGGCTTAGACAAGCGTTCTCTGCGGCATCTGCAGCTAGTGCAAAATGCTGCTGCTCGCGTTTGACCAGCACGAAAAAACGTGACCACATCACACTGGTTCTGGCCTCTCTGCATTGGCTTCCTGTCCGCTTCAGGATTGATTTTAAGATTTTGATGTTTGTTTTAAAGATATTGAATGGTCTGGCCCCCCAGTACTTAGTTGAACTCATCCATGTTCACACATCAGCTGGAGCACTGAGGTCATCAAATGAGTTGCTTTTAGATGTCCCGATATCTAGGCTCAAAACTAAAGGCGACCGAGCGTTCGCGGTGGCTGCCCCTAAATTGTGGAACAGCTTACCGTTGTATCTTAGATCTGCCCAGACTCTTGAGATATTTAAGTCGTTGCTGAAGACTCATCTCTTCTCGTTGGCTTTTGACTCATGTTGAGTCGAACATTGCCGATATATGGACTGTTTTATTGAATTTTGTGCTTACTGTGCACTTTATTTTGTTTTCTATTGTTACACTTTAATATTTTTTGTGTGCTGTGCGCTCTAATATTGTATTTTTCTATTTCTATAGTTGTATTTTAATACTTTAGTGCTTTCTAGATTGTACAGCACTTTGGTAAACCTCGGTTGTTGTAAATGTGCTATATAAATAAATTTGACCTTGACCTTGACCTTGATATTACATCTCCATGTTGTTGCAGCAAGAGAAAGTTTGCTGCCACACATAGAATCTTATTATGTGGTAAACACTGCGCATACACATTTCATAATTATATTCCATATTGTCCTGTACTGTGGTCACCTCAAGGCAATCTCCTGAAAATGATTTTATTGATGTAATTTTTATATCACGATTATTTGGTTCATTTCAGTGGAAAGGAACTCTCTCCCAAGGATATAACGTGTTCAAGAGAGGACTAAAGACATTCACATAGATAAAATCCTTCATTATGTGAATAGAGTTAACGAAGAGCCCTCCAGAGCTAAATGGACAACACTAATATACAGTACAGGAGAGTATGGAGTGAGAGCTGGAGGAGGGAAGAGAATGCAGTGGGCAGTTTGCTCTGGCGAGATCCTTGGTAGGTCCGAGCACTCTGTCTATTCAAACGTCCCATGAAAAGAGCTGGCTGTCCTTGCATTGAGTGCTGAATTGATCTACACTGCACTAGTTATTCTGAGGTAGGCTGTGTCTGGAAAAGTGGAAAATGACTAATTGAGAAGAAGTTCCCATCAGCCTCGTCTACCGGGCATCTCTTAAGACATTATTCTTTTTTCCACATGAGCAGTAGATTAGGTTCTGATATGAGCTTTGTGGTTTGAGGGTCCCTGGACATCTCGGCTGGTTTTGTTATCTGTTAGCTTGTTCAGTGGATGTCAGAGAGGTCAGACACATGTCAGTGGGGTTGAATTTGGATGCTACACTCCTTTAATACCTCACTCCATTCACATGGTCATCGTTTTAAATCCCACTCCCTCCCATGTGTTTCTTCCCCTCCATTTTCTTTCTTGTTCTTTCTCTAAACTCTTAACAAGAATGCCTTTAAAAAGAGGTTAATGGTTCAAGTATATTAGCTGCTGAGCATTGACACAAAGGTTACATAGGTGACTCAAACACAATTCAGCCTCTTTTGTTGTTTTCAGTGTTTACTGTGGATTGCCATCATCAGCAATGGGCTGGCATTTCTTTGCTTTACTTTGTGCAAAAGAAAAAAAAAAAGAAAAAAAAGGGAGAACCTTTTTGTGGTAATGATTTAGGGACCAACTATCTCTACTTGTCATATTTTGACACTTGGGCAGAAGGCCTCACAGTGGCAGATTTTTGCGTAGTATTTTGACTCAGGGGGTCGGCAATGAGGCTAAGGCAACAAAACTACTCGGTTAGGGTTGGCATTAGACACATCAGCCAACTCAGGTGACTAACAAGTCAGTGTTTACCATTAGGTACAGGTTGTGTTACAGTGTAGAAAAGGCAGATAGACTCCGTCATCAGCAGGGACCTATGAAGCAGTAAGGTGAAGCACTGCTTCTGGCCAAAAGGAGCCATTGCTGTTGGGCACAGAGCTCTCCACCTGCTGTTAGAGCTACGACTGCAGGTTGAAGGCAGTAGCGAAGACAAATCTCGGTCTGTCCAAATCGGGCTGCACTGCCCTCTGATATCTAGGCATTCCTACTAAATTGAGACAGTTTCATAACCAGTTCAAAACTCCTTATAGTCGTCTTAAACAGCAGTCCTCCTTTGTTTTTTTTTAGAGATGCACGATATTGGATTTTTTGCTGATATCCGATATGCTGATATGTAACAACTCATTTGATTGATTGCCAATACCCATAGATCCACTTTTTCCCCTATCAATTTTAGTGATCATCAAGCTCTTCTGGAGTGGAACTAACATCATATTACGCATGCCTACTCTCATTGTGATGGCCCACCATCTCATGGAGACATGCAACTCAACACTTTTCAATGTATGTAATATTCACTGCTTGAGCAAAATAAGGAAAAGCATGTTGGCCAATTCTGATGCCAGTACTGGCTGGACTTTGGGGTCAAGTGTAGTCTGAGCCAGGCCTGAGTCCCTGATGTGAAAGCCTCCTTAGTTTTACACGGGACATCAACACCTGTCTCTTGGGTTAAAAGTGCTTACTGTATCAATTTACCTCCCCAAGCTAATTTTGTGCTGTTTGTGTCACGTCTAATGACGAATGTCTAATAATGATGCGGATTGGTTTATATTGTAACTGGTTAAAAGACCAATGTGTTTACCATACAGGACATCAGCTGATTCACTCAACTCTCACTTGCCATCTGTCTGCTGCTAGCTACCGTTAGGTTAATGTATAGCCAAGGATTATGAGTTGCGCCCATACTCATGACCGTAATAATAACACAGAGGTTCTGTCGTCTGAACCAAGACGACCAACTTTTAATTGCTTCCCACATTGTCACCAACAGCACTTTACAGCTTTACTCCTTATGTTTGAACCTTTCACAATGAAAGCCCAAGCCAAATTATTGTTTGATTACTTTCTGAAAGGTATTTTTTTCCCCAAAATTAAAAGATATATTTGAAAATACACATTAACGTGAATCCAACATATTATTAACAAAAATAACTGGATCTACTCGTAAAATAATATTGAGAAAAATTCAAAATACAACTAATTTAATGTTGATGGTAGCTTACCTATGTCAAATGACTCCATGATGTATAAATATATGAATGTCAATAATGATTATTTTAATAGCTTAGTATTACATACACATATATAAAGGTATGTTTATACATGGCCTTCCAACACATTAATGTAGGCCCAGATTAATGTGCAGCTCAATTTATGTAGTAGGGGGTCCCTGCTCCATCTCCTTCAGCTGAGGGGTCCTTGGCTTGAAAAACCTTGCAGACCCCTGTCCTAAAGAATAAACACAAAAACTCCTCTTCATTCTATTATATGTCCCTGGTCAAGGAACTCATTCACTTGTTTTCATAATCTATTACGAAGTGTATTGTGTCTTTTCCGTACATTATTTTATGACAGTGTGGGCTTATTGATTATCTACACAACAGAAGGCTGAAGGTCACAACAAAATGTATGTATTTACCTTGCAACTCTCTCTCTCTCTCTCTCTCTCTCTCTGTCTACCTCTCTTCTTTTTTTTTACCAGTTACATAGAAAACCAAGCAGCACTGGAGAATATAACAGAAATTGATCTTGTTAACTACAGAGAGCTAAAGAACCTGTAAGTACTTTTCACACAACTTGGACAACTTACTGTCAGACAAAGGCAATTGTTCATCACTTCCTGCTTTCGACCATTATACTGTAACACTGTCTTACTGTACTGTGTTGAGCACTCTTTGTTCTGTAAGTGCGATTCTCAATACAGCTGTCATTCTACACAACTGACTGTTCAATAAGCTCCCCCTACTTACTGTTGCTACGCTGCTGTGATTTTTCTGCTCTCACAATGCACATATGCAGTTTACAGTGATAATGTGGCAGCTTTAACACTCAAAGCTCTTTGTATTATATTAGTTCTACTGTTCAAAATATAACTGTATATACAAAATAAATAAATAAAATACTAAAAAAAATATATATATGATTGTACACGAAATATGATTTTCCTTAAATAGAATTAAGGGGCCTTTACCAAACCTTAAAAAAACAGACCCACACCAAAGATCCACAAAAGTATGTGTGTAGGGTGTCCACATACTTTTGCCCACTATCTGTAAAGGTGTCTGTAGGTAGTTGGATAAAAAAAAATCTCTCACGGTCTCAGTGGAGACACTGAGTTTGTCTGACATGGATAAAAGTCAGTTTTGTACTTAAGAAACCAGCTTTTACTTAGTTTGATTAGTGGATCAACAGCTGGCAAATATTACTTGAATCATGTAAGTCATTTCTAAAGCCAAAGTTCACAGGTTTTGGCTTCTTAACTGTGAATATTGCTATGAAAGTAAATTAAGGATATTCCAGGACTCGACAATACTGGTTGCCAGGTTGCTACTGGCAACAATTGGCAACCAATACTCGGACTTTGGTTACCATCAGTGACAACCACTTTTTAAGATGAGTAAGATTGCATTAGTGATATTTGAATGTTTCTGTTATAATCAGAGCCTGAACTGGAAAACACTGCAAGTGTGTCAGTGCTGTTCTTTAAACAGCGGTTAAGCAAATCAAGTTGTTTAGCTGCGGGGTAAAAAGTTAGACCAGTCAACACGTCATTACAGATATTATTTTATATCATTAGCGTTGGGTACCGTTCACATTTGAACTGATACCTGTACTTGTTCCACTATCTGGAATTCAGTATCGTTACCCAGTGATACCTTTTCGACACTTTACTTTCTCTGTAATAACAAATATTTTTAGAGAGCAAATCTCCTGTCTCTGTCTGGCAGTGATACTAGGCTCTTACTGAAATAATGTAGTAAAGAAAATAGACCAGATGGCAAAACCATTGCTGCAGTACAGCGCTGCAGTGATTGTTTTGGCTTGTTGGGAAGCGGATGGAGATCCGCAACACTTCCGCCTCTTGTCTAATGCTGGCGTTCTTACCCAGGTGTGAGTTCAGCTCAGTTTAGGACTAGATGTTACAAAGGGGTAAGGTGGATAGAAAAGTAGATGGATAGATGGATAGTGGATAGAAAGGTAGGAAAGGTGGGTAGAGAAGTGGATAGAAATGCCAGAACCTGATGTCAGGTACCAACATTTGGCACAAATTAATTTAACACGAACTTAACATGGTGCCCTTAAAAGTACCAAGTCTGGCACCTAACTCTTTTTGTCACATTATCATTATTAATCTGACATATAACATTAATTTACTGTAAATATAAGGTGACTAAAAAAGGCAACTATATTTTCAGTGTTGGCATGTCGTTGCCAGCCTGGCAACCACTTTTAAAAGTTAGTGTTGAGTCCTGTATTTTAGTTGGGCTGTTGGTTGCAAAAAAAAAAAAACATTGCTAACTATCAAATTGGACATTCAGAGGGACATTATTTACTGTTTTCCAACACTTAATAGACTGAAGAATTTGCTGATTATTTGCAAAAAAAATATCGATAATGACAGCACTTGAGCCCCTGCTTTATTCTCACATAAACTCAAAACAAGTTTCAGTATGTGTGTGTGTTCTAATGCTTTATTTCCAGCAAAACAAACTAACATGTATTGTGCTTTCTCCCCCTCTCCAGCACAGTTACATCATGTAAACTGAGGCTCATCTCTGCCAAAGCCTTCCAATACAACCTCAAGCTCCAGTATGTGTAAGTGTCCTTGTCAATACAAAGGGATTGTCTTCCCCTTGTCATGTTTTGACCTGTATGTGGGTCAGCCTATTTGTCCCTGTCAGTCAGTGCTCAGCAGGCCCTTTAATATTGCACATGTCACATTAAGTGAAAGCTGCATTTCTCACAATTGCGGTGACTCAGTCGCTGGTTTGAATAGTTGGATTAGTCATCCACATCTGGTAAATCTATGAGCTCACTTAAGGCACCCAAGGCACCAATCAGATTTATTAGAAGTAGGTTATCTGGAAGGATATTGTGTATACAGAGGTGAAAATATAGCATCCAGTTGTTTGCAATAATTGCAACCAAGACAAAATAGTAGTACAGTTCAGTATTGGTTCCAGAGAGAGTATTTATAAATTGAACATCTTTGGGATTTGGACTGTTGGTTAGACAAAATGGGCAATTTCAAGACGTCACCTTTGTCAATGAAAAACTGTGATTAACATTTGTCATTAGATATTTATAGACCTAATGATCACTGATTAATCAAGAAAAGACAGCAGAAGATTATTTGTTATTTTCTTAAGTTACATCATGTTAGTTCTGTCCGTCTTCACATGTCTGAACAACCCAAGGCCAACAATAAATCATACTATGAACTACTTATTGACTGGAACCGTCAAATCTGCCTATTCATCAGCAGCTGACCCTTATCCCACCATCTTGTCCTCATCATTTTACTGTGCGTGTGCGACATGTCTGGTGTTGTTTATCTGAAAGACAGGCGGGTTTTGAGTACCAGAGATGGGGGGTGGTGGTGGTGGTGGTGGAGGAGGTGAGGTAGGCGGGGTGAGCTCGAGAAATTGGAGAAGACATCCACCAGTCACCTTTTACTCGCTCACTTTGGCGGATTATCGACAACTGATGCATAATAAATACACTCCACTAAGGGTCCATTATCACTTAATCAATATTTCACTGTGGAGGGAGAGGGTGGGCCGGGGTTGGGTGGAGTATAGGGGCTTCTGTGTGACAGATGTATTTCTGAGATTAAGAGAGACAGACTATAACCAAACTAAGCAGTGGACATAGGGCTTGGACCACTTTCCCTTCTCTCCTTCTGCTCTCGTCTTCACCCACAATCCTCCTGGAATTCAATCGTCTTTTATGAAATTCAGTTCTTAAGAAAATGAGCCGCTATTCCCGGCTCTGCTCTCCCCCTGTGGGCCCGGGGAGGAATCGAGCTGGTAATGGATAAGCCCCAATGGCTAACCCATCTGACATGAACTTTTGGGAGCAAGGAAAACAAATAATTGAACCCTTGGCCTTGCCAGAGTGAATATGTATTGGCTTCCATGTGCATGCTCCCCAGTGTGGCTTTCTGTCATCTTCTGAGGGAGGTTTATTTACCGCCTGCTTCTTGGGCTGTCTGAGGATCATTTGAGAGCCACTGTGATGATATTTAAGTGCCCTTAGAGGATTGACAAAAGGATATGTAGCATTCATCTATGACAGGAATTATGATAATCTGACAAACGCAATTTTAAAAGTAGGATTACGTTATTCACATTTTTTGTATTTAAATATTTATAAATAAACAAAAGTTAATTGCGACCAAGAGTACAGTCATTATAGCTGCTCTTAAGGCTGTACTTTAAAGAAACAATAGTGCTTTGAGCTAGGCTAAATGCTGACTTTGGCATGCTAACATGCTCACAATGACAATGCTACTAGGGATGCACGATATTGGATCTTTGCTGATTTTCGATATGCCAATATTTTCCAATTCATTTTGGCCGATTGCCGTTGCCGATACCAATGTTTTTTCCACTGAATTGCAGAGAACATCTCTCCTGTAGTTGACCTGACGTATTATTATGCCCACTCTTATCATGATGGCCTGCTGGCAGATGCAGACATAAAATATAATGCTTTTCAAAATGTACACTTGGCAACACTATTTTAACTTATTGTAAAGCACGTCATCCGTATTTTTGTGTAACATTTTCAAGGAAAACTGTAAAATCTGTCCCACGTTATCAGCCATGGATGATGGTTTCCCTAAGACAATCCTGACAATAGCCAAAACCAAGGCAAATCTGACCTATTTCAACTAATTAAAGTCCCATAGTAAAAGCGTCATCTTATTGGTTTGTCGTATCGGCAGAAATGTTATATTATACGGCGATATTTCATTTTAAAGCAGTTATCTGGTGATACCGATGCCAATATTATTGTGCATCCCTAATATTTACCATGTTCACCACCTTAGTTTGGCATGGAAAAAAATCAGCATATTGGATACAAGGGAAAAAAATCATCATCAAGTATCCCTAGCTTTGGACTGTATTTAAATTCTGACCCAAATCCACTAGATAAAAAGTGAGAGGATCGCCAAAGTGATTACAACTTATCGCGAAGAGGGCATGAATGTGTGTACCAAGTTTTATGGCAGTCCACCTTGGCTTACAGTCGCTGAAACATTTCATGTAAAACCACAACCATATGGAACCTGATTAGGATTCATCCTGTGGGAACCATGAATGCCAGGAGAAAATTATGTGCCATCCACCTTGCAGATGCTGAGATATTTCATAAAATAAGTTAGAACTTAGACCAGTTGAGGGCAATAGAGAAAAAGTCAAGGGATCGCCAATGTCACGAGGACTCATCCTCAGGGGACTGTGGGTGTTGATACAACATTTCATAACAATCCATCCGGTAGCTGTTGAGATATTTTAGTCTGGACCAAAGTGGTGGATCCACCAGCGGATACTGCCATCCCTAGAGCCACACGGCTATCATGGCTAAGCACTAGGGCTGACCCGAATGCCAATTGTAAGGCTTAAAAGCTTTAGTGATAATTACCCACAAATATTCAAAGCTTCTGTGGGGCACGATGGGCCCCGGGAGGTATATATATTCATGTACACTATTCAACCACCCAGCCCCACCTGACTTTGATAGGACTTAGCACTGCTGCGTGTGTGTAAGAGAAAGTGATAAAGAAGGGGAAGAGAAGGTGGAGGGTGACATCACTATTTTGCTGGCTGTGAAAAACAACCGCAATTCTTCTTCTTCTCACCTGGTCCTGTTGGTCAGACAGCCAATTTATTTGCTTGAAGCAGGGGTCAGTAACTGGGTTGTGGACACTGGACTCATTTGTGTCTGACACTGGCCACCTCCCTCCAGTTTCCTCTACTAGTTTGCTGGTGAATTAAAACAACAAACAAGTTTAAATATTAATTTGGATGTCGTTTTCCATGACGGAAGCTTCGAAGCATTTGAGTCAGCCCTACTAAAAACTCTCAGTGGTTTTACTGGTAAACTGTATAAAAATACTAAAATTTCTCCAGTAAATGGGAAACTATTTCCACCAAATGCAATTCTGTGGGGTTTATAAGTCTGTGTAGCAGAGCCACATCTTTCCTCCGAGACGTGTTTGTGGCTCTCGTCTAATCGCCTAATGTACAGAACAAATACTGGGAGAGGTAAGCTGGAGGTGTTTGTGAATGTGGCTCCTGGCTGGTGTGAAATACTTGCCATGGTAATTGATCAGAACCCATTTGGATGCATTAATGTTTTCCACTGAGAGTAATTCAAAGCAGGTAAGCATTGCTCCGAAAGTGAACAATCAAATCACAGCGTGACTCAACTGCGGAACGGATGAAAAGATGAAAAGAACATTTTTACTTTAATCTTTTTTATTTAGGCTAAAAATAGTTGTTCTTATTTTCATAAAAGATTTTGACTTGTTCTCCAAGCGACATGTGAGCAGTTGACACGATTGCAAAACTCATTTTCCATTTTTAATTTCATTTTCCTGACCGAACCTGACCCGAGTCCGAGACAATTATAAGCGAGCCCGACCCGAACCCGACGCAGTTTGTTACCTGACATAGTTATTGTTATGTCAGTGTGTAAATGACATCAAAAGGCTGCTGTTATGCACAGTCAAACACGCCGCTCGCAAAGCTGTAAACCAAGGGGAAACACTGTACCACCTGTACGAAGCTTTCCTGACCCATGTAACATAGGTTGAGTACTGTACAGCCACATGAAGCAAAACAAATGTTGATAACATCATGTGTCGTCTCTCTTTGTTTCAAAGGAACTTGGCATCAAACTCTCTGGAACACATCTCCTGGCGGGTGTTTCATTTTCTACCACTGCTCAACCTGTGAGTCCTTTTAAACTCTCTTTTACCTGAGTATTTTTCATTTTCAAGGAGCTCAAGTTGGCTGTAAAGGAGGAAATAACCTTACCGATCAGACTACACATAAACAGAAGGAGCCTGGGAAAACAAATCCCAGTTGTCCAAGACCACTGTAATCTGCTACTGCCTCTGCCTAGCATTAATTCAATGACAATGATAACATCTGTTCATGGAGAGGCCTATGTCTTGGTTCAAGGTTGCTGGTTGGCTACAGAATACTTTGCAAACTGGACCCATCATTTCTTTGCCATCAGGCTGTCAATTGGTAATGTTTCTTCTATTGTGTTTTACTGAGGTACTAAATGTTTAAAATGGAAGTATATCATCTTAAATGCTCTGTGTTTTGCATCTTTTGATATATCTGTCAATGGTTTGCTGTAAAGTTGGGCATTTTAACATGGAAGTCTTTGGGGATTGAGTGGCATCCGGAGCCAGCCTCAAGTGGCCATTCTCCAAACTGCAGTTTTTGGCACTTTGGTGTTCGCTTTATTTCTTAACCCCAAGAAGTTGCCACTTGTTGCCAACATTTGTCTCGATCATATCAGTGATAAAAGGAGGCGGAAGCATCAAACAGACACGTATATGGTGTTGCCAGGGCTCGTCCAAACTGACCTTTTCCAAACTGACATTTTCCATCCACATAATGCGTCCTGAATAAGACCAAAGATACTTAAACTTCAGTTTGCTGTGGTTTTTGCAGTGATGCGGGCACTGCAACGAAAGTACTAATTGGAAAAAAGGGAGCTGAGGCAAAGCTTTCGATTTTCTGGTCCATCTACATCCCAACCCTCACCTGTGGTCATGAGCTCTGGGTAATGATCGAAAGAATGAAATCGCAGATACAAGCAGCTAAAATGAATTTCGTCCATGGGGGGGCTGGGCTCAGCCTTAGAGATAGGGTAGGGAGCTCAGACATCCGGAGGAAGCTCGGAGTAGAGCCGCTGCTCCTTTGCGTCAAAAAGGGGTCAGTTGCAGTGATTCGGGCATCTGATCAGGATGCATCCTGGGCGCGTCCCATTGGTAGGAAGCATAGGAGCAGTCTCGGAAAATGCTGGAGGGATTACATATCTCATCTGACCTGGAAATGCCTTGGGGTCCTCCAGGAGGAGCTGGAAAGTGTTGCTTGGCCTACTGCCCCTGCAACCCAGCCCTGGACACGTGGATTAAAATGGATGGATGGACAATGCGTTGTGTCACCATGGCAGTTTCAGACACTGTTTGTCTCTTTGTGCAGGCGCAGTTAGAAAAACGGGCACTGACCATCAGAAATAACTTGTGTCTCCACTTCAACTGTGCGAGAGAGCTTGACGACAGCAGACCAAAATCTCTGACATGTCAATAGTTCATCCAAATGTCTGACAGCAGGTTTGGAGCAGTTGATTGGGCCACGATCGATCCTCACTCCCTCTGGTACACTGCACGACAAATGATGTCTGGCAAAGCTGAAACTTGGTCCAAATTGGGTCAGAAACAGGCTTAAAATCGTACAGTGTATGCCCAGCTTTGAATGACGAAGCATGCGCATTAGTGAGCTCATTAGTGTACTCATACGGCCATAGGGAGGTTCGGCTGGTTTGAACTTGAAAAGATCCGGTCTGAAATCAACCCTACTTCACAGTCTGGCTGAAGTTATTGAACACAATTTGATGACCTACAATTCTTTTACGCTGCTATCTCTCAGTTCACCAAGGGCAACAGTATTACCGGGTCTAAACACAGAGACGCTTTTGTCTCTTTCAAATGTCATTATTCTGTGCACTTACTGTAAAATACAAAACTAAAAAAAATCGGAGACCTTCCAGTGTTTTTGAGGTATTATAGCATTGTGCTTTCACCATAACTTTCACAGAGGTTAATTCTCAGGTGAACATAGAGTACTTGGTTAGGTGGCCTATTGTAAAAGAAACTACTGTTGCCTTTTACTAATCGATTGACAGCACTCTTTTCAGTGCTTTTCAGGCTCGTAGGGTTTTTGAAAGCTGATTCATTATTGAAGCTATCCAAAGTTAGAGGGTATGAAAAGTTATTTTCTATCTAAAGGTGAAATTCATCAAGGATTTATATTAAATCAAAACTATATATGTTTCTAATTATGTAAATAGTTTGTGTTTTTTAAAAGGAGAGAATATATGCCACCCTAACTAAAAAAAACTCATTATGTGCTATAATACAGTGAGTCAATACTGAAGAACTGATTACATAAAGAGAGCACGTCTGCGATAAAAGAACTCATTCATTGGTTGCTTTGTGGAATTCTCATTTAAAATGTCTTTTTTGTGTGTTCTTGTCAGAGAAATTAAAGGAATTAAAAACTGAATTTGTGGTTGGTGGAGCTGATTTTTCCTCCTTTATCTTTTCAGGGTTTTAAGGGACAACCCTCTGGTTTGCTCATGTGACCTCCACTGGCTCCAGCAGTGGCAGCGTAATGAACGCGGTGACCTGGACAACCAAATGTTGTCTTGTTTCGCCGATGATCAAGAAGTACCTCTCAGTTCTTTGGTGATAGATAACTGCAGTAAGTGATATCTGAACTGTGTTTAAACTGTCTTTAAACACACCTGGAGGGGATCTTTAAGTACATAATTGTAAGGTTCATGTGACGTGATGCAAATTTAAAGTGACGCAGCCTCATTGAATTGGCATGAAAAGGAGAAATAAAAACCATTTCCTTCATATTAATGTCTTCAACAAGCAGGTGCAGTGAAATGCAGGGAAGAAATTGGCTCAGCATTGTTGTTTTAATCGCACAGAGCGGGAACATCTTGTTGCCAGGAAACATATGAGAGAGTTTTTGGCCCTGTATTATTTCTGCTCTGCACTCAGTTGTACCACCACATTAGTGACCTACGCTCATGCCAACTTCTATGCTGCTCCCAGGTCTGCCTGAGGTGACAATCATCCCATCCAAAGATTCAAAGATTCGAGAAGGAGGCAACCTGACATTTACGTGTCAAGTGACAGGAAGTCCCACTCCCAATGTGAGATGGCGAACTGATGAGCTCCAATCTCGCTCCTTAACCCAGGTAGTGAAGATTTTTCAATGTGTGTGTGTGTGTGTGTGTGTGTGTGTGTGTGTGTGTATAAACCACATAGATATTGACAGTATTTTAATGCTCTTCTGTACACACAAAATCTATTGTTTGTCTGTATGTTTTCATTTCTTGAGGTTTCTGTCTTTTTTTTCTCCCCATTAGCACAAATTCAGGGTCTAAAAAAATTGGGGATTTGTAATATTGGGCGTAACTGTAGATTAAAGTCACAGTTCAGTTGCAGAGGGGGCTAGGCCCTGTAGTGGGGCCTTATACAGCCAAAAAGCTGTATGGCGAAGAAAGACAGGGAAAATTTACAGAGATGAAGGAGCAGAATGGAGAGAAATGCAGATTACAATAGAGTACCCCAGGGATGGTGCTTTCCTGTAGGCTGACCTTAAAGTTAGCATCGCACTTGTTCTCTTGTCAAAAAAGCCTAGAAGATTTTTCCCTTGGATTCTGGATTACTGCAGAAAATGAGCTCTACGGCAAACAAATGTTTGTGATAGTTACATATTTTGTGCAGCAAGATAATCGGCACAAATGAACACCACTTTAATGCTTGTTGAAGCCTAAATGAAATCGCCAGAAGTAAAAAGCTAAAATTGGGGTCTAAACAAACTACATTACGTTAACGCTCCCACCTCAAGACTGAAAGGCTGAATTCGGCACAGCTCGGCATGATGGTAAATGGCGCCTTTCTAGTCATCTGACCGCTCAAAGCGCTTTTTACACTATGAGTCACATTCACCCATTCACAAACTGGTGGCCGAGGCTACCATACAAGATGCCACCTGCTACTCAGTTTTAAACACACTCACACACCAATGGAAGCATCATCGGGAGCAATTTGGGGTTCAGTATCTCACTCAAGGATACTTTGACATGTTGACTGGAGGATCAAAACGCTGATCTTCCGATTGTAAGACCCGCTCTACCTCTGAGCCACAGCCGCCCCTGACATTCTGTAGTCTCATTCAACCACTTGATAGTAACCACCTTTTGAAGTGGGGTATTTTCTGATGTATTCTATGTTGTAGAACAACACGTAAAAGTCTCTTAAGCTTGTGTTGACTTTATTCCAGGTATCTGACCAAAAACCCACTGACTTTGAGACGAGGGAAGTGGTAAAATGCTAACTTATTTCTGGTCTTTAGAATTCAATGAACTCAATGAGGTAGGGCTGCATGATATGAGGAAAACATGCAATAATGTTGTTGCGATATTGCTTGTGATAAATAAATAGATATAATTAACGGCTCGGTTCTGCCTTGATGCTGCTTCCTGACGTTGGCTAAAATACAACAAACTGCTTGTTTTTTCAACTTGAGAAAACTGACATATTGGCCAACCTCTAGCTCACCTGGTAGGGTGTGCACCCACTATATGCTGAGTTCTTCACATAGCCTATAAAGTACCAAGCTGTAAACATGTTTATTTCTGCTGTAAATTGGGCACTTTAACATGGGGGTCTATGGGAATTAACTTGCCTCTGGAGCCACCCTCAAGTGGCTATTCAAAGAACTGCAGTTTTTGGCACTTCTGTGTGGGCTTAATTTACCAGCCCCGGGTTGTCATTTGGTCCTTTGCAGCGGCCTGGTATCAATTCCAACCAGTGGCCCTTTGCTGCATGTCATCCCACCTCTTCTCCTCTTCTTTCCTGTCACTCCGTTTCACTATAATTAAAGGCAAAAAGCCCTGAAAATAATCTTTAAAAAAAAAGAAAAAAATTGATAAATTGTGCTGCCCTACATTGAAGCGCTATTCAGCACCACAGACAATGCCATGGATTAATCATTAAAAGGTGACCTGCTGATATTAAGCAGCACAACTGCTGATAGACTATTTCAAAACCATGGCCCACACCATGGATTTTACCAATACTCTGCTAAAACTTCACTCAGATAAAGGATGATAATGAATGCCCATACAGCCACCCAGCCATACACTGTAGCTCCGTGGTTCACAAACATTTTTCTCATACCAAGGACCCCTAAATTTATACAGATTAGGTCAAGGACCCCCATTCAATAAGATTTTGCTTCAGGGACCTCCATTTGAGTAGATTTTTGTCCATAGATATGATTCAGACCAGAATTCTGTGGCTAGTTGTCATCTATAGTTGAGAAGATAACTGTAAAAGAAATTAAACCTGTCATCAGAATAGTCACTTTAATGACTCTCACTCACACTGGGCTCACTTCTGCAGTGAATTAAATAGTGAAAATAAAATATTCTCGATTTTTCTGGGGACCTCCTTGAACTCCCCAGCCCCCTGGTTGGGAACCACAGCTGTAGCCTCCACCGTCAAACCATACACTCACTGGCCACTTTATTAGGTACACCGTGCTAGTACCAGGTTGGGCCCTCTTCTGCCTTCAAAACTGCCTTAATTCTTGGTGTCATAGATTCAACAAGGTGCTGGAAACATTCCTCAGAGATTTTGGTCCATATTGACATGATGACATCACACTGCAGATTGCTGCAGATTTGTCGGCTGCACATCCATGATGAGAATCTCCCGTTCCACCACATCCCAAAGGTGCTCTATTGGACTGAGATCTGGTGACTGTGGAGGCCATTGGAGTACAGTGAACTCATTGTCATGTTCAAGAAACCAGTTTGAGATGATTTGAGCTTTGTGACATGGTGCGTTATCCTGCTGGAAGTAGCCATCAGAAGATGGGTACACTGTGGTCATAAAGGGATGGACACGGTCAGCAACAATACTCAGGTAGGCTGTGGTGTTTAAACCATGCTCAGTTGGTACTAAGAAAATCTCCCCCACACCATGACACCAGCAGCAGCAGCCTGAAGCGTTGATACAAGGCAGGATGGATCCATGACGCCAAATTCTGAGCCTACCATCTGAATGTGGCAGCAGAAATCCAGACTCATCAGACCAGGCAACGTTTTCCCAATCTTCTATTGTCCAGTTTTGGTGAGCCTGTGTGAATTGTAGCCTCAGTTTCCTGTTGTTAGCTGACAGGAGTGGCACCTGGTGTGGTCTCCTGCTGCTGTAGCCCATCTGCTTCAAGGTTGGACGTGTTGTTGGTTCAGAGATGGTCTTCTGCAGACCTTGGTTGTAACCAGTGGTTATTTGAGTTACTGTTGCCTTTCTATCATCTTGAACCAGTCTGGCCATTCTCCTCTGACCTCTGGCATCAACAAGACATTTTCACCTGAAGAACTGCTGCTCACTGGATATTGTCTCTTTTTGGGACCATCCTCTGTAAACCCTGGAGATGGTTATGTGTGAAAATCCCAGTAAATACTCAGACCAGCCCGTCTGGCACCAACAACCATGCCACGTTCAAAGTCGGTCCAGGTATCATTGGATAATTTGTAATTCATTTGGTATCTAAAAACAAAACAACACAATTCTCGGTTTTTGTTTTAAACCAAAAACAAAAAACAAGTAGAATCATTTTACCTTTTTGTTGCAGAATAGAAGCAGTTTGTTATTTGATTCGTGGCATTTTATTTTTCCTTTACAGAAGAAAACCGGAAGTCAAATGTTTTTTGTTTATTTGTTTTTGTCATTTTAAGCCAAAAACAAAATTACTTGGTCTATTTATTTTTTTTGTTGCCAAACGAAAAAAATAAAATGCCCATTTTAGTTTTTACCAATTCATTTATGCCATTTCTTATTTGTAATCGATACGGTGGTCAGACAGGAAGAGGAAGTTAAGTGTAGTGCCTAAATGCATTGAGGTGCTGCTACGTGATTGGCTGATTAGCTATTTGTGTTAATGAGCAGTTGAACAGGTGTACCTAATAAAGTGGCCGCTGAGTGACAACAAAGACAAGCATGTTTATACAATAACCTGGCAAACACGGCGGTCTCCGACACAAACAACAACAAACAACAGCATATATTAACAGAAATATGAAATATGAAACAACTTACCAGCGACGTTTTCGCCCAACGCCTGTCACACCCAATCCGACAGGGGATTCATTGAAGCCGACATAACAGGAAGCACGTGCCCGCACTTGAAAGTCAAAGGTCACGTGCTGCATTCGTGTTGCCTCGGAATAATCGGAAAAATGAGTTCCGGACTGAGAAAACTCCTCTCTAGCGATCAGGAAACTCCTAAAATCAGCGAGTTTTTTTTTAAATGAAGCTTTATTTAAAAAAGTAAAACGTACAGAGGTAAACATAATAGAAACCACATATCGTCAAAAAGGAAAATAACAGACTATTTTGAACAAGGAAAGTCAGTTGCTGAGGTGACGTCATATACTGTAGGCTACGCAGAACATGCTGTGCGTTCCAACACTACCATACTATATACTAGTATCCTGAGTATAAGTAAGTATCCTCTTTCTAATTTCAGATCTTTTCGGAGATTGTTCCATGTCCAATGTGCAGAGTAGGAGAGTGCAGTTTTCCCCAGATTTGTTAAAACCCAGGGTTTTATTAAAAATCAACCACCTGGTGGAGTGTAGCTGATAACTACCAGAGCTGACACAGAAGGGTGCAGAGGTCAGCCGGAAGTTTGCCCAATATTGATTTATAGATAAGAATATACCAATGCTGTTGTCTGCGAGTGGTCAGTGACGTCCAACCCACCAAATCATAAAGAATGCAGTGATGAGTGAGTGATTTTACATTAGTAATAAAACATAGATATTCATGGTATACTGAACCAAGGCTATGTAAAATGGAGGAGGTTTCATGCGTATACAATTTGACACCGTAATCAATCACAGACAGAAAAGTAGCTTCCACTGAAAGTGAAACAAGACTTATCTCTAAAATAATAGCTTCGCCTTTAAGCTTCCTAACTAGAGTAGCAATATGTGCATTAAATGAAAGCTTGTCATCTATCCATGTACCCAAGTACTTGTATGAGGACACTTTCAATGGATTTCCCTTTAGAAGTGAAGATACTAAAACCATCAAGCAACTGTGAGCTTGAAAATATGTTAATTGATAATATCTGTCTGGCAATGCACAAAGCGTTTTTGGCCATCTGTCCTCTACTAGTATGAATTTTCCATTTCCAGATGCCCAAAAATGTTTAGTATACTGCCACATGGATGATCATGGAAACTTTTTAAAACGTTCTGTCTCTGAATGCGATCCTCTCTTCTTTAAATGGATACATGCATCGACAATCATGCACCAGTTTGGCAGAGCTCAGTGGCAACCGTACAAATAGTACCACTTATGTGTCGCACAACTAAAAACCACATCCTGGTTTGGAGAAACCTGTTGAACTCATGTACAGAGGGATATACACAATTAGTTTTGTTATGGAACCTCAAACATCATATTTCAAATATAATCAAAAAATTGTGATTTGTGGTATTGGGCCTTAGAGATGAAATTAAATTGAATTGTTTTAGGCTGTCCTATATAATAAAGCCAAAAAATAATATATTCAAAAAAGAGAATTCAAACCTAGGGTACTTAAATAACTGCTCTACTTAGTTACTACTTAGTTTTGGCCTGGATTTGTGGACAATAGGAAAAATATAGACTACTTTATCCCACCTCCAAGTTTTGTAGTCAAAAATGTTGTAGCAAGGCTGATGAGATCAAAAATATTAGTCCAATTCTTCCCTCCCTCCACTCACTTCCTGTGAATTAATGAATCCTTGTTCATCTAGAAGCACTAAGTGGTCTTGCTCCTACATTTATTTCCGAACTCCTGCCCCTAAAGCACACAGCCGGAGACCTGAGGTCGTTCGTTTGTCTCTAGATTCAGGACTTTATGTTTTGACGATAGGATTTGCTCAGTAGCCTCCCCAAAAAGTACGTAATTCCTTCCCCTCTTCCATTTGATCTCACTTTATTGATGCTTTCAAGCTTCGGCTCAAAAATGCACTCTCCCTCACCGGCTCTTAACCGTCTGACTGTTTGCAGCTGTATTTGTCCGAGGCCACTTTTCTGTGTGTAGGTTTTCTAAAGTTATGATTTTTATTTTATTTGCTTTATTTTCTGCTCTTCTCACTGTGCTGTAAAGTTCTTTAGATAAACTGTAGCTTAAAGCCGTGTAAATAAAGTTCATGTGTAATCTATTGATCCACAGTATAGTAAATTGGATCCCATTTCATCCCTCTAACCTTTATACCTCTAAGTGATCCATATGTAGTTGTGACCTGGCTGCATTAACCTCCTCTGCTCTTTGTCTGCGCCGTCGGCTGCTGACAGGAGAGAATCTGGGGCTCCACATTAGAGCTGGTCCTTTTCCTCACCAACGTTTCCTCCAGCGACAACCTGCACAACCTAACCTGCGAGGCCGAGAACCAAGCTGGGCCCGGGGAGGAGATGGTGCAATTGGACATTGAGTGTAAGTGCCTGCAAAATGAAAACCACACTCTTGAAAGCTCGCGGGCTCAATACAAGTCATCGGGGCTTAATGGAGGTTAGGGCGAGAGCACACTGGGGCCATTTTTCTAGTGCAGGCAGGGTGGACAGCCAGAGAAAAGAAAAATGCACTGCACTGATTTCTTCTAAATGCCCCCTCTACAAATACGAGCATGTACCCACCATGCTTCTAATGGAGCTCTCTGTCATCTGCCACTCACTCTGGCGACTGGTGAGAAGTGTTAAAATAATATGAGTGAAGTGCTGCAGGTATGGCTGGTCATTTAATGCAGGGATACAATAAGAGGACAAAAGAAAGTGAACTTGCCTCTCCTCGCTCTTAAAGAACTCCTTCACCTCGCGCACACAGTACTTCTAAATTACAGTAGCAGCTTGACCCAGGAGGTTTGCTGTTGTTTTCTTCTTTCAGATGCATTAGTGCGCTTGGAAGTTGAGGAACACCGAGGAATGACAGCACCCAGCGGTCCCACACAAAACAAGAGTCAGATGCATTAGTGATACATTACTGAAAAAAATACTGCCCAAACAATATCGTATATCACCAACTCAGTGACACTCATTAGAAAACAAAGCCAAAAAAGAGCGGGGGCGCCAATCAGCTGAGGCCAAATGCACGAGCATCAAGGGACAGATAATGAACGTCAGGAAAATGGGGCTGATAACCCGTGCTAAGATCTGATTTGAGCCTGTGCTAATGGACTTTTCCCTCCTACTCCGGAAAACCGCTTCATCCGCAGTGATTGGCAGTCTGTAAATGCGTTAGTGCAGCTAATCTATCAACATCAGCCCCCCTGGTGGACGGACACTCGTTAACCGCTAGCCCTTTAATTACTCTTAATTACCTCCCAGAACAGTGGGTGTTTACTGCTGAGTGGCTCTCTGTGCCATTGATTCACGGTGCTCGTGTGGCTTCTCTTTCATAAAACAGCTTCCCTGAATCATGTTTTTGCATTGTCATTTTTCAGCTTTAAAGTCTGCATTCAGAGTGCAACTCTTTTTAACACCCACATCACATAAGTTAATATTTTGAATGCAAAGGTTCCACTTAACCATAAATCTGCTTGGACCGATGCCAGGAATCATTTTGTGTATTTGCCACGTTTTCTCAAAATGGTCATTGTCTAATTCTTCAATGAGAACTGAGTCGGCTCATTAAACATAATTCCAGCCTTCCTTTTAACCCCTGCCGTGAAATAGCTCGTGTGAGTTTAGTAGGGGTCGCTAATGGATGATTAGTTAAATGTGAATAACAGTGCTAATTTTCACTCACTGCAACGGACGTCTGTGAGCTCTGGATAAAAAGACAAATGCTTCAGTATCCCCCTTAGCACAGCACTTTCTGAGACTGGGTCATGGGTTAAGAGCAGCAGACTTGTCAGT
The DNA here is from genome assembly GCA_019142605.1 of Cephalopholis sonnerati. Taxonomy (NCBI): domain Eukaryota; kingdom Metazoa; phylum Chordata; class Actinopteri; order Perciformes; family Serranidae; genus Cephalopholis; species Cephalopholis sonnerati. Next base: position 36,417,816 of record JAGQAX010000008.1, read on the forward strand.
GCAGTATGAGGGGGTCTCTGCACTTGAGAGTCGTGTTCGATCTAAATGAGGCCATTTCCTGTAGCTTTACGTCCAGAGGAGCTTCCAGGTAGCTTTTGTGGTCGGGGGCACGACGACGACCAGGATTCATTATTCATGGCGGGTCAGCACAGGTTTGCAGTGCAGATGGAGAACATTGATTCATGGAAACTCAGAGGGGAACCTATAGGGCGTGTCTTCACCAAATGTTGACTTTAAGTTACACTTGATCGAGGTGCACATTCAGCAGTAGCATACATACATTTAAAAGGGCATTTCTGTAATGATTAGACTCATAGGTAATTAGCAGTGGTGAAAAGTAAGGGACTGAAGCTACAGATATTTTTCCTTGAGCGTCTCTGAGCGACTAGGGGAAAATGCATGACCCTCCCCCCACCAGAAATAGGCCCTCACCATTTTAAGCTCACCCCAAATGTAGGCCTTGGGTCCCATGCAGTGACCAAACAGCACAGAGGGAGAGTTATCACCAAAATTAACAGCTAATTTCTTACGCAAAATGCTCCTCACAAATTACATCATCATTGCACAAGCTGTGTATTCACTCAAGCAGAATATGGGTGCATGACAGCCACCCGTCTCACCACACAAAACCCAACCAAATTTAATAAGCCTACACATCACACACACTCCTGCATGTGTGCACCACAGCGGCACACAGCTGGCATTTGCAACATGCGCATATAATGACCGTTTTCTCAACTAAACGGTACACAACAGTGGCAGCAACATCCAGAGTAATCTCAGTAACCTGGCACGGTGGATGTCATTAGATTTTAAAAACGTATTCTTTGATGTTTGAAAGTTAAAAGCTGAAAATGAAATCCTGGAATTTAGAAAAGTCTATTGTCATTCACACAGGAGTACAGAATATAGTGGGGTTTTTTTTTACAGAATCTGGTTTATTTTTGACAAACGTTTAAATGAGACATGTAAAATAAAATGATAAATAAAGCTCTGATTTGGTGATGTTACCAGACAGAAGCATTTGTCAAGCATAATAATTAATTGATAATTGCTGTTTTTATAGTTTCTGTGTCATGATAAAGGACATGATTTTGATGAATTTTAGAGAAAACTTCCCCTTGAACCTGTTTCAGCCATAAAGTAATATGTCATTTCTCTAAGCCAAAATAAAAACCCTAAGTCCCTCCTGTAACAGCTAGTGAACCAGGTGAGTGTTGACTCAAACACACCACTCTGGAGACAGTTCAGGTGAAATAACACAGTCTTGACTGGTCAAAAAGTGGTTTCAGTACACAGAAGGACAATCAGTGGAGGCAAACAAATCCAATAGGGATGATGCAGAGGCAGAGTCAACAGGCTGTATCCAAAAAAACAAGACAAGGACACAGGGAAACAAAAGGCTGGAAGTGATATTCCACTTTAGAAATACCTAGGAGCAGTTTACCAGTTTGCAGTTTAGCATTTATTGCAGAGGAAAGAACTTTTTATTTATTTATTTATTTGCCCAGAAAAACGCTTCATTAAATTACGAATTAAAGAGTGTGCCGGCTTAGACAGGCATTAAAAAAGTCACTTTAAAAACATTTTAAAAAATCAGGAATCACAGCATTCCAACAAATCAGGTCAACATATCCTACCTTGATCAGAAAGAGGCAGATGTTCAGTCAAAGCATCTAAAAGCCAATGCATCCTCCTACTTTTGAAAACATTTCAGGGGACCAGCTAAAATCAGTCTGCAACAGATTACAAGCTGCAGGGGCAGCATACCTAAAACTCTTCTTTTTTCCATTTCAAGATGAACTTTGGGAACAGTGAAGGTCTTGTGAATGTGTCACAGAGTGTAGATGGTAGCATCCAGCATTTTTCAGATGGATAAAGTTACATAGATAAGACGGAAACAAGTTCAGAACAGGCTTATAAATAAAGACATGACAGTGAATCAAGTCTACGGATAGACAATGGTAATGAAAAGTTTGTTGTGCAGTATCTCAAGCCTCTTGTGACAAAAAAAACAACAAAAAAACCTTGATATTTTGTAGGACTGATGCATCAATATTTGACACATTTTGACAGATACTGTTTCCAGAGCCTGGTCTCACTCCATAGTTGTCGAAATCCGGCGCTTGGACAGTGACTTGTGACATCAGAGACCGACGAAAAAAGGCGTCTTTTAATGTTGGCATGATACGAGGCCGGTTGCCATTATAGTTTAACAGCACCTAGTGGCATTAGGGTAAATGCAGTGGGACAAGGGTGAAAGTTAAGGCAGTGTAAGTCCAAGTGGGGGGAGCAGGAGGGGTGGTGTATGGGTCCAACAAACACTGACTTTCACTCAAGAGAGCAGTGCTCACGTCCTGTAAGATTATACATCAAAACCCTTTTGGGTTGGGTTTGGATGGAAAGTCCATGAGCAAACGTCAGTATGTGACAAGGTTGGGGTGAGAATGTGTTGGTTTCCACAAATTGTAAATAAGAGTGGTCCTAAAAACAAACCTTGGGGCACACCATTTAATACCTTCAGAGAGCTAGAGGTGATGCCTTCAACCTGGACACACGTTATCAGGTCACTTATTTACTTTCCCAGTTTTCTACTCCTTCTGTAACCACCTCTGAACTCCCAAATCTGTCATCTCCCAACAGTTCCAGTCAAGATCCTCTTCCTGAGGGACGCTGTGCAGCAGCACCACTGGTGTTTCCCCTTTGCCGTGGATGGAAACCCTGAACCGAACATCACCTGGCAGTACAATGGCAACGAACTCATAGAGGGCGTCTACAAATACACCCAGCTCATCCCAGACTCGAGCGACGGATCAGTGAAGCACGGATGCCTCTTCCTCAACAAGCCCACCCACATCGACAATGGCGTCTACACTCTGATCGCGCAGAACAGACTGGGAAAGGACAATGCCACAGCCACTGGGATGTTTATGGACAATCCCTTCGACCCATTTGATCCTGAGGGGATAATTCCAGGTGAGTTCCTGAAACTGTTTTGGAGCTGCAGAATGTTCTTTCCGAGCAGCATGCCATAATGAGCAGAGGAGGCCATTAGGGCAGCTAAAAGAGGAATCTATCAGAATATCTTAGGATTTTGACAGAGCTTGGTCCAGATTTAAAACAATGACCTAATTAATCTACAACACTTCACAATAAGGTCACCACAATACTACGTCGTTACAAAGCAATTAGTAAGGAACGAATCAGGAATGACGGGGTAATTGAGGAATCACTGACAAGTACTTCCTGAACAAGTCTGCATCAAGGACTGTATAGTAGATAATTATAAATAAATGAGACATAACGTCATGATTAGTTCTTAGAGATCTGTAAATCACATACTGACCGCTTTCTTCATGAGTCATTCCGGCAAGTGGCACAATTTTCAGTCAATATTAGTTTTTATTTTGTGCCTCCTCAACCAACGTGGTGTATCATACTTAGAGCACATATACATTAATTTCCACATCTGAATGTCAAATTCTGTTGGTGTAGCTTAGCACAAAGACGAGCAGCAGGGGGACACAGCTAGCCTGGCTCCGTCCACAGTTAAAACATCCACCTTTAAAGCTCACTTAATAACATGTTTCATCTGGTTTGTTCAATCTTTGCAAAAATAGAAATGTAAAAGTTGTGGTTTTACAGGGAGTTATTTAATGAAATACTTCAATATTAATTTCTTTTTTGTGCCCCCTCAGGCAAAGCGGGGCATCATATTTAGAGTTAATATACCTTAACCTGTTCAGGTCCCCCTGATATGATATGATGTTTTGATATGTTGCGTAATAGTCAGTGCACAGGTTGCATCTTTGCTTCTCTGTAATATGTGTCCATAAATGTGTTTGTGTTCTTGCTTCCCACATGCTAGTTCCTGATCCCAATCCAAGTGAGTCTTAGATTGATTTTTATTTTCCAAAAATCTTTGCATGTTTCCTCAACACTGCGTGGACTTAATGGGAAGTCTGTCTGTAGTCTTAAACAAGTCTCACTCCTGCCCTTCAGTTCCTACAAACAAATCAGACATGGACGTCACAGAGAACCCAGAGAGTCGAGTGTTTGTGGTACGTCTCCGTGTCATTACTCAATACAAATATGTAATGAGTATCATTGATGTCAGTGAGTGTAACTGCACACCTATCTTTGTTTGAACAGGTGTCTGTGGCTGTGGGTCTTGCTGTGTTTGCCTGCACTTTTCTTCTCATCATGGTTTTGGTTATTAACAAGTGTGGCCAGCATTCCAAGTTTGGTATTCACCGTAAGTAGAAACATATTATTTTATTTGTGTTATTAATGTTTATTATTATTGTCTTCCAAAATATAAAACTATTCCTTTTCGGAAATCTTTCCTGAGTGTGTAAAGCAACAACAGGCGGGCTTTAACATATTTGATCATTATCTACACAAAATATGTGAGACACTCTATCTGATGATTTTTTTGTTTTTGTTCTTGTTATTCCTGGGGCTGAGGCTGTTATGCTATGGTAATTATCACACATTCACATATATGTAGTTATTTGTCGAGCCACAAGCGTCATGTAGGTTTACATTAGCAAAGATTTATGACAAAATCACTTGACGACACTGACACCCGTGTGCGCACGATGTGAGAGGAGAGAAAGAGATACTGTGCTGCTGCCAGAGGAGCCGCTGAATGAGTTCCCTCTGAGCAGTAAGTCACTAAAAGAGTCTGAGAAGTAAAACATTCAGGACGCCACAGTTTATTCCACACTACTGAAGCTGCTCCTCTTTTTGGAACCCCTGCAGAGTCTGTAATAATTTCGCTTTCAGCCATGCTTATTGTTGCCATGGGTAACAATATGACGTCATAATGTCAACAAGCCAAAATATCGTAAGTATCACAATATGAATTTTTCATATCATATTAAAAAATATAGCGATATTATCATGAATGAGATGATATAGCACACCCCTACTTTGGGGCGTACCAACCACCATCTACTGTAGGTAATATATATATAAAAAAAAAAAAGATTTGTTTTAGTTAGTTGACAACTTATTTTAAGAATTTGGTTAAAAACAAAAGCATTTTTTACATTTTTGTATGTATGGAATTAAAATAAATAAGTTGGAATATCTTCAATAGAAAAATTTGACCACTAAATATCACCACAACTTTTGGATAAACATTAAGTTGGTTCAGCTTAATTATTTTGAAGTCAGAGCAAATTATGTTAGGTCTACTAAAATAATTGAGTTTGTCAGATTATAAAATATTGATAGGATTGACTCAATAATGCTAAAGTTTGAACTACTTAAAAAGATGCATGCAAATTGTTATCTCGTGTTCCTTAAGTGGATTCTTTTTAGAGTGTATGGATGAAGTACCTCACACAACCCCACTGCAAAAGATCCGAACTATCCCTTTAACGCACAGACATGAGAGTGCAATGCTAAACTGAGCACTCTTTAAATAAACTTTGATACTTTAATGAAAAAAACTCAATCACAATGCACTGTGAACCACTGAAAGTTTTACTGTGGCATCAAGACTTTTTTCAAACAACATGTTTGGAGTCAAAAAGACTTTTTGTCAAAGAAATTGTCGCAGAGAATGGCTGATGACGTGGCTCTCCGTATCACTCATATAATTAAGCCTCCATATCTCTCTATTATATTTTCATGCTGTAGTAGCGTGATCAAAAAAAGAACCAAACCCAGTAGACGACATCGTCTCAGCCCAGAACCACAATCTGAAGACGTACATGCAAACTTGAATGAGCCATAATCAAAGGTTCTGCCAAATTATTGTTTCAAACCGCAGATGGTTCTGTCAGGCTCTTAGAAGGTACTGCGCAGGAGAGACTGACTAATATAGGATTTCCACTGAGCTGTAACTTTGCACACAGGCAGCCGCTGTGTCGGCCGGGCTAAAGTGCCTTAATTACTGCATGAGAATGGCGGCAGAAACCTCCCTTGGCCACCGCCACGTAGTGAGGGCCATTAAAGAAGATGGATGGATGGATGGATGGAGGAACAGCTAGACGTGATATAGCTCCACTCGGACCCCACCCCCCAACACACACACACATCTACCCTTCTCACTCTCAAAGTGCCTAAGTGGGCCTGATTGCCTAAGTGGACCCTGCTCCCTCTTTCCTTCCCTCCATCGCTCCTGTGCTCTCTCTTTGTTGTTCCATTTTCTGCCGTGTTGGACTCTAGGGGTTCTGTGGTTTGCCTTGCTGAGTGGGGTTTTACAATTTGGACCCCACTTGTTTGGCTTTTAATACGCACTGTAGTCAGGGGTTGCTAACCATTCATGCTTCCTTCCCATTTTTTTTCCCTGTTCAATGTGTCCTGATTGCTGCATGGTTGATGATGGTGATTATTAGAGCCTTGTCATCATCATCTGTCACCATGGCACCAACAAAACGTGCAGCCAAGTTGGTGGCGGAGAACGTTGATTCCACGAAGGGGAAAAAATGAGTTCTGAATTTTCTTTTGATGGCCGCTGCAATCACAAGTGGTTGGAGGCTGATTAGATGTTACACGTCTCTCAGTTTTGCTTGTTTGTATCCCTCCCTGTTTCATTAGGCTCATCAGTTTTGGGCACTGAGGATGACCTCGCCGTGTCACTTCGTTTCATGAACTTCGGGACGAGTCCGCCTTCCTCAGATGAAGACTCTGGTCTGTCCAGCTTTGTAGAGAATCCACAGTACTTCTGCGGCATCATCAAGGAGAAAGACATGTGTGAGTGTTGATGCTGAACTTGTTTTCACTCAGATGATGGTTGTGATTGAATCTCATGCTCATTCCCCCAGATTTAATGACATTTTGGTGTCTGGATTGTCTGTGTTATTATTTACATTTTATCATGTCAAGTATTTTGGTCACTGTCCGTCTTTTTTTCTTTTTTTTTAATGTCTGTAATATTAGTTTTTTTTTTGTCTGCCAGTTACAACAGGCACAAAGTGGTGAAATCTTGAGCGAATGCACCAAACTTTTGATGCAAAACAGTCATTATTTCCTAGACTTTCAAACCTGCTTTGTATTTCCTGATCAGGTGTCCAGCATATTAAACGGCAGGACATTGTGTTAAAGTGGGAGCTGGGCGAAGGAGCATTTGGCAAAGTTTACCTGGCAGAGTGTGCCAACCTGAGCCCCGACAGCGACAAGATGCTGGTTGCAATCAAGGTAAGTGAATTTACACCGAAACTCAGTGGCACTCTTACTATTAATTAGGAGTGGGGGGACAAAGTGAAACAGCATAGTAAGACAATATTTTTGTGTGGGAATAATGAATCAATACACAGACACCAAATGTCATTTTTTATTACATAAATGATTACTATTGCGAATACAAATTAAACTTTTGGTAGGCCACTAGACTGATAAAATCACTTGCTTTTTCAGTCCATCTGCTGCAATTAAAATGATTTAAGTGAGATGAACAGATTGAAAATATTATCCTTTTAAATCAAACGGATGTTGACAAAGTTTTCTTCTGGGGACATGATTTGCACTTGAAAAAAGTAATCAATCGTAATATATGTTAACGCAATACTCAGTATATTGCAAAATGTTTAAAACAAATAATATTTCATTGTGATTTAACTATCTTGATAATATCATATCACTGGGACTCTGATGATTTCCATCCCTAATATTAATGTGGTTTATTCCCTTTAAACATAAAACAAAAGAGAAAAGCAGTAACTTAATTTTTAGAATACATAATGTATATTTAAATAGCAGCCAGTTACTTTTTTTTTTAAATAGAATTTATTTATTAATTTTTAACACTAACAACACACAAACACAGACAAAAAAAAGACAAAAAGACGACGACAAAAAATCAAAACAAATAGATAATAAAGAAAATTGCAAAATGGCCACTTGTATATCAATGACCCACGCCGGTTTACTTGGAATTCATGAAGAAAACTTTGTTTTTCTAGCAGGCCTCCACAGAAGACGGAGAATCCAAAAAGGCGAACATTCTTCATGAATCAAAATCACGGGGGACCACATTTAACAACAGCAAAACTAAAACTCAAACATCCGTTTACAATCTCCCACACAACTTGTAAAGTACAATCCAAGCCTTATTAACCAGTCGTATGCTCAGTGCTTTTCAAACACACGAAAACATTACAATATAAAACACTTAGCCAACCTGTACGTGCCTTGTTCCACTTGAGCAGAGTTCAAACGCACATGTGTGGCGGGTACGCTATGCAGTCTCATGTTATGTGCCTATGTGTACTGACATGTTTTAATTGTAATGTTGTGGTGAAAATGCCTGTGTTGAGAAGGACTGAGTGTACTAATGGTCATTTTGCAGTTGAAGTATTCCTTTAAGTACTCCAAAAAGCTACTCGATACCGCACTTATACTTAAATCCTCCATACACTGAAATAACATCCTGTGGTTTCAGAGTGAGATGTATTGTCGAGGACGGTCAGGTGGTTTAATACACGGCTCATGTTACAACAGGTTAATGCAAACCACAGCGAATAAAAACGGGACGATGAATTTGGCTCTGCTCAGATTTATCTTCCCATTAATCAGACTTGTGCTTTTATTGCAACACATCATCACTCACAAGCAGGGGCGTAGCCAGGAATTCTGGGCTGAATGAAAAAACTCTACATTAACACACACAGTCTGCTATAACAGCATCTTTACTTTTATTTTTCCATCACACAATTTATCGCACTTCTTACTGTTGGGGCCTTTTTTAGTGCTTTTTACTTTTAGAATAAGCCCAATAATCTGCATCTTTGTGTAAATTCACTATGGTCACAGACTCTGAAGGACGCCAACGAGTCGACCCGACAGGACTTCCAGAGGGAGGCAGAGCTGCTGACAGTGCTTCAACACCAGCACATTGTGAGATTCTACGGCGTCTGTACAGACGGAGAGCCACTGGCCATGGTGTTTGAATACATGAGGCACGGTGACCTCAACCGATTTCTTAGGTATGTAGCAGACCTGCTCATTACGATCTTCGGGTCATGAGTGCCCAAAACTGTCCATCCCTGCTCATCAGAGTGTTGATACGATCAGGACGCCTGTTAGAAACTGAACTACATGCTGAAAGTGAGCCAGCAGCTAGATGGGGAATGGAGCCATCATTGTATTATAATTTACATTAGAGCTGAAGCAATAAATTGATCGACAAAATGAATCCTCAACTTTTTGATAACTTTTTAAATTGACAAAGAAATACACAGAATCTACATTAATGGCGTGCTTTCTGCCTAAGCTATAACTTGAGCAAGTTCTGCGGTGCTAGGTAAGCTAGCAGTAGATGCACAGTTCCTTCTGCGCAGTGATACAGCTGGGTTACAGGTGTAGTTACAGGTGTAGTGCAGTGAAAGAAAATAGTTCCTACCAGGTCATGTTTCTGGAGAGAGACATTGCTGTTGAATTTCTCCAAATTTTTAGCACCACAAGCTGAGTGCTAGTTCCATTCAACATAGTCTCATCACAAGTCTTCACATATTGCCGCTTTGTCATGCTAAGTATCCTCCTGCATCTGCTGTTGACGCCACAACCTACACCAGCAAAAGCACGTACTTAGGTTCAGAAATAAACATCATGGTTTGGCTCTATATTCATATAGGAAGTGAACACTGGGCTCCTGAGTGAAAGTCCGAGGTTTGTTGGACCCATCCATCACCACTCCAATCCGCCCAACAGCCCCTAGATTACATCATTATCGGCATCATGTCAACCTGATACCATCCAGTGACATATCATACTGCTGCGTCAAGTGCTGTCCATCCAGTAATTGACTGAGAGGCGTTTTTTTGCTGACTTTGGAATGAGAACAGACTGTTATATTATATTGGGGAGACATCTCTACGGCTGATATCTCCAACACTGGGGTACTCACACCGAAACAATCTAAACTGATAACTAGCACTACAGGTAAAATATAAAATATATATGTATTTTTGATTTAGGGGTGAACTGTCCCTTTAATTTAGATTAATGGCTAATAGAAATAACCACTCGTGGCCGCTCTAATTTACACCTGTGCTTTTCCTACCGTGGAAAAAGTCTGCACTCATCCTCATTGTCTGAATTAACCCTTTGTTTGTCTTCAATACATGAACAACTGTTGACCTCTGACACACTGATAAGTGACTCCAGTTCTTTAGAAACACTTTGAGCCACACTGCTGCCACAGTATCAGTCAAACCTGACATGAGGTTAAACTCACTCAGCCGACCTCAGTAGAACGTGTGGTTGTGTGGGTTCTGTGTGTTGTAGTAGAAATGCAGAGACGGCTGTAAAAGTGTTTACTGTTCAGACTAATATTGTGCTGCTGCTGCTTTTTCTCCGTCTCTGCACTTTAAGGTCTCTGAAGTCCTATTTAGAAGGAGTGTAGATTATCTGGGGACCATAAAGAGTCCTGTCAAAATCTGAGGTTAAATTCCCTACTGTCTTTTGCTAAAGTGGCTCAAACATGTCTTAATATAAACAACAATTTGTTCTTACTTCATAATTTCTACTTCGTTTTTCCCTCACTGGACTGTCACAGGAAATTGAGGCAGCAGAAGTTGTATAGAAGGAGAGTTTGCTTTGTTAAATCGGCAATGAGAAAAATCTTGTTGCATCCCAGGAAGGTCTCTCGTTCATGTCAAGGCACGGGGCAGATATCTTAGTCACAAGCTGTCCTCACATGATAAAAGTAAATATTGTGGATTGCAGGATTTCATTTGAATACTGACGCAGTAAATAACCAGATTTATCACTTAGGCTGAACTAGGGACGTTGCCTTGAATCGGTTACTGAACTCATCTCAAAAAGAGCTGAAGCCCATTTGTCAGTGTGATGGGGAAATAATCCTGTAAGTCATTTTCTGAGAAACTGTCTTGAAATATTGACTTATTGTCTCAAAATAATGACGTTTCCTCAAAAAACGGTTCGTATGATATCTAGCACCCTATGATACCTTACATAAAATTACATGCTTGCCATAACGTTTTGTAGGTTAGACTTAGCAAGCAAAGTTGGGAGAAGAGTTTGGGAAAAGAAGTCGTACTTTAAAGTGACTCAGAGTCCACTTGGTTTCACACACTTCCTAACACCAGTCTCCTGGGGAAAGTCCTGTGTTTTGTGACCAATCCACCACCACAACTTGCCTCTTTACGCGACTACTTCTTTCTTTACTCTTGTCAGTGCAATAATCAAATGATTGCAGCCTTCCTGATTGACCCTTCACTAAGCCCCACCCCCAAATGCAGACTGGCCTATCATAACGTAGCATCTGGCTGGCTCAGACCAGGGTCCGACAACAACACAGCTGTGCTCCATCGTTTCAGCACGTCGTGTGTTAATGATACTCGTTACCTGGAGAGGTTGGAACAAGATATACGTTTCTTCCCTGTTCCAAAACCAAAATCAAACCCTGAAAAGTGTAGGGTTAGCTAGCTAGCTACTGAGGATATAGCCTACTGAATGTATACACAAAGACCGACCCTGCTGTACAGGAACCAGTGAAGGGAAGCAGGGAAACTTTGCTGATATTCAGCCAGCTGTGTGTGCACAGATCAACGTTTAACTTCTAGGTCCAGGTGCTGGCAGCATCACGGGGGCGAAGCCAAACACCGTTCATCTGCACACACTGTGATGCCACACAGCTGGTTCAATATCAGCAAAGTTTCCCTTTATATTCATTGTCTTCTGTGTCGATCAGCAGTGATGTGGTGGTTCACTTTTACACTGTGATCTGTAGCCTATAGTTGGGCTTTAGCTTCTAACTATCTTTGTCTTTTTAACCTGTTGTTGCTGCTGAGTCAGTTTGACATCCTGGATATATCCTTCAAACACAGACTGTAGACCCCTCTGTCTGCTTCTCTCTGGAATCACTGTTTCATTTCTCCAAAAATATGGTAATATTTCTTCAGGGAGTGCAGTTAGTTACAGTGTGGGCTCCATGCTTACTCTGACAGCTTGTTGGGCCATCACAAAGGGGCAGGGCTTAGCAAAGGGTCAATTACATCAGTTATACATGAATTACAGGCTCATGATTATGTGGGATGTATATACAAATTGTTGTGCATTCCTTTTTTTAGGTATATGTATGAACTGTGTATAAAAACAGCCTGCAAAATGATAAACTTTCTCAAAATAAGAACTTAGTATCTAAAAAATAATGATGTAGAATCTCAAAATAATGAGTTAGTGTCATTTCTTATTAATCTGAGGTACTAAGTTATTATTTCAAGACAGTTTCTCATCATAATGACCTACAGGATCCTTTTTTCCTCGCAGTGTCAGGAATAGGCTTCCATAGTTTTGTAACACGGTGATGAAACAGATTTAAAATGTGTTATTTAAATCACTTATATTGTATTCTCAAAACTAAGTTCAGAAACCTTTGGATGGACCTAAGGACTCACTGAGGACTGAAACAGTGTTGACCTATTAGAGCTCACTTGGCACCTGGGAAACCATCTGACAAAGCTGTTAGAGCAGACGCAGTTGATGCTGTCTGCCAGGTGTCCTCCACAGGAGACAGATTGGGAGTGAAAACACACACAGACACAAACACACGTGCATGCACCACAGACTTTGCCCAAGATATATGTTCACCAATGGATGGAAATCGCATTTCCAGCAGACAGAATGGGTGAAATGTCTGAGGGCCCCCACAATGCAGCTGCTTTCCCACCCTGCCACCTGCCTTTTAAACTAATAGTGGTTGTATAGACAACTTCCTTCATAAGGAGGGGACGAAGTGGAGAGGAGAGATATTAGGATGGATGGAGACACATCATCTGTGATTTGCTCATTTAGGGCCGGAGTTTAACGTGAGAGTGGGTGTTTGGGATCCACAAAAACAACCGGGACTCAATGTGCTCTGCATCCCCGAATTGCATTATTGCAAATCAATTGTAGGCGTATTACAAGCCTTATGTTTTCTATTAACCATCCCTGTTAAATGGCTTTATTATGGCGTGGTCACGCTGACCATGTAATGCTCTCAAGATCTCATATATGTCAGAAATGTTCAATCTGCAGATTGCATGCTGAGGTCATTGTCCTTCAGGTCACCCAAGGTTGATGCCATAGTTACCAACATAACAGGAGCCCAATCCCGGCCTCTGATTAACCTGAACAACCAATAGAAACAGAGAAGAATAGCAGAGGCCAGCATACTCTGTTCTTTACAAATGGAAATATGAGTCCCCTTTACACTGCACAGTGGTCAGGAGTTCAGCTCCAGTGCAGAAAAGAAAACCAATAGGGAAAATATTCTGTCATGTACTAGTGGCAACAAGCAAAAACTGATAATATTTCTTGAAAATAGCTTAAAAATCAGACCACTACAAACACACCTGACCTGAAAACTGAAAAACTGTAAATAGTAAAAAATTAGTAGCTTACAAAAATGGACTCATTCAGTTTGTTTCAAGGATTTTCTTAAAGTCATTAATATTTCTTTGCAGTGATGACTGCGCATTTAACTGATGCAGCATTTAACTGATGCAGCTAACGAAAAAAAAAAGATACTGGTAGTGTCGTTTTTGTGTTCTTGCTGAAAAACAGATTGAATATTTTAGGAAAGTCCAGATGGATTACCTTGACACAAGTTTATTAATCTAATGCACAAGGTGCTTGATGAGACCATCCTCAGGGAGGTTTGGTGGCAGATGTAAAACAGTTACAATACACCACTGGACCCAGAGCGTAGCAAAGTTACTCAAGTACTCTGTTTACGTAAAAATTTAAAGTATTTCACTTGAAGATTTTCATTTAGTGCTTATTTATACCTCTGCTGCACTACATTTCAGAGAGAAACATTGTACTTTATACTCCACTATTTTAATTTAACACCTGTCATATTTCAGATTAAAAACATATGATACACATTTAATTTGTTCAAACAAATATGGAACGATATACTACCACTGGGTAAAAATTAAAAATTAAAAATAAGGGGGAAGTATTCCTGAGAACATGGGGACCTCTTATGGATCACCGACCATCCGCCTAGTCTGCTAACATGTGCTCTGACTCTAAAGAAATGAACCATTTCCACTGACCATAATTCTTTTTTTAATTATTGATATTATTTATTTTTTTATTTTCATTATTATTTATATCATTATATTCTCCCCATTAGTCATTACTATTATAATTTAATCCTGTCTGTCAGTGGTGTTTGTAAAATGTTAAAAAACATCTGATACACTTATGAAATAAAACTTAAAAAAGAGCAATGTTACAGATGAAACCAGTGGTTTGTAAGCTCTTTGATTTGTCTCACCTTAAACCAAGGACATGTTTTTAAATGTCAGTGAGTTGTTAGCAGTTCCACCAAAGAGACATTCACCGTCCAAACTTCTCACTTGATTTCATTTAAATAACTGCTTAAGGCCCAAAGACATCAAAATATCAACTTCTTTAAAACAAAAAGTAAAGATTAGGGAAAGTACAAAACAAACAAACTACCAAACAAAAAAGATAGGGTCAGATCCCCAGGTTAGTTACAACAAGCTTCACCTTGACTTGCTACTATAGCAACAACCAAATTACCAGAAAAAATGTTGGCATTGGATGTTTTTACAAACCCTGGATACATTATATTTGCACATTATTACGTAGTGGATATATACAACGTTAACATTTAAACAACTCTGAGGTTAACATGTGGTCAGGTTTAGGCACAAAAACCACTTGGTTATGGTCAGGAAAAGATAATATTTTGGCTTAAAATACACAGATTTGGGGACACAATTACTTTTCATGCCACTTTTATGCCAAGAAACGGGATGTCTTGGTGAAAAACAATCACCTTTGGTGCCATTATCCCCTCGGGATCACAGCGATGGGTTGCTACAAAACACCAATGTTTGGTGCCTAAAAAGTTGCTGGAAACACGGCAATGACACACTAAATCACACCAGGTTTTGTAGAGTGAGTGACAAACAGACAGCTACTTGACAGAGACAGCAAACTAGCTCAACTACATGGCCAAAGCAAGTGTGACGTTGAATGTATTAAACTGTGTGGACCTCAAACTAATGAGAAATCTGGGCTCTGTGGCTGGACTGGTTGGGAACCACTGACCTAGATGACACACTATTCACTATCCCCTCCACCTCTAGGGTGACAAAGTCAGCTCATATACTGCGTCACTTTAAAACCATTATATGTATGAAACGTACAAATGTAATGTATTTGTGGTTTGCAGATTCATACTATGCTAGTTTTTTTTCTGGTAACCTGGCTAATAAATTCATAAATTATGTTTCTCTATGGGGTGATTTTTCTGCAGAACAAGTACTTTTTTTGCTGTTAATACTTCTGTACTTTTACTTAAATAGGATTTTAAATGCAGAACCTAATTGTAATTGAGTATTCTGAGATTGTTTAATTGGTAATTTTACTGTCAAATGATCTAAATAGTTCTCCACCACTGCCTGGGTCAAATTTCCCCTTCTTATCACCCATATTTCCCCGTCATCTGTCTAATAAAGCAGAAATACCATTTTAAAAAAGCAGCCTTGATCCAGAAACACTCACCTGTTCCTCCTGTGTCACCTGCAGAGCTCACGGCCCTGACGCTCGTATCCTGGAGGAGTCGAAGATGCCCCCGCTGGGTCAGCTCACTCTGCCTCAGATGCTGCACATCGCCGCCCAGATCGCCTCGGGCATGGTTTACCTGGCATCACTGCACTTCGTCCACCGTGACCTGGCGACTCGCAACTGTCTGGTGGGAGAGGGCCTGGTGGTCAAAATTGGAGACTTCGGCATGTCCCGAGACATCTACAGCACAGATTACTATCGAGTAAGTGGCCGGAAGGGACAAAGACAAGACTTTTGGTTTTGGTCGTGAGATAAAAACTTGTTCTCAAGATATCAGTTTAGCCAAATTCACTTAGACCTAATGTTGTCTGGCCTTGTGGATAGTTTTGCTTTTGGTGGCTGTGGGTCCATTTTCTTTTTATTTGAATACCTTGAACTGAAGCTATTTTGGATGTTAAAACTCTCATTGTCCTGGTTTGTGGGTAGTTCAAGGATGGACAGGAAAAAGAATCTGTTTGAGGTTTGCTTAAAAATGTCTGTTTCTCCTAAAAGATGGTATTTCTGCTCAGTTCCATCAACAAAGCAAAGTGGTTAAATGTTCACCTTGAGACTTCTGTTATGCAATCATGATGAAGCATTACATCGCCTTGTGTCCCTCCTCAGGTGGGCGGACGTACGATGCTGCCGATCCGCTGGATGCCTCCGGAGAGCATCATGTACAGGAAGTTCACCACAGAGAGCGACATCTGGAGCTTTGGCGTAGTCCTCTGGGAGATCTTCACCTATGGCAAACAGCCCTGGTACCAGCTGTCCAACAGTGAGGTGGGTTTAGACGGAAATTTTATCAGTAACTGTGATGATCAACAAAAACTGAGACGTAATCTGATATTGGCAAACAACAGTCTCTTTTTCAAGAAATCTTTTTTATCATCGAAGGAAACACCCACACAAACATGTCTTTGTAACCTTCATCGCTCCATTTAAAGGGTCAGTTCACCCAAATGTTCTCACTTAGCTTTCGTTGTATCCATCTGTGCAGATAGTGTTAGTTTTGTTTGTCTAGGTTTTGAGATATCCACCCTAACACATTGAAGGCAAATGAAATTTCATCTGTGCTGATTGAAACACTGAAAGATTGTTATTCTGGACGATCAACAGTTTTTCTCTGCACCTAAAGGAATAGCTCGACATTTTTAGGAAATACAGGTCGATACCACCCTCGTGTCTGTAGCAATGCATTCTCATCCCAGGTTGTCAAATACCTTTCTCACAGCCCTTGCGTGTCATACCGATGTTGAAGGCACTCTTGCGTCTCTATGACCTGCAACCCTCTATCGCAGCAAACACAACCCTGGGCACTTGATACTTTGACTTATGACAAACACTCGTCTAGGGCTTCCAGGGCTTTGCTGCCCGTACATACATTACCAGGGAGTGAGCCTTAGGCTACCAGGATGTGGGCCTACCTGTTGCCTTGCTGTCCCAGCAGTCACTCTGGTCAGCCTGCTCTTCATGGTCTAACGCTGCTTAGCACTGGTGCTCCACTGTCACTTTATATGTAGACATTAAACATGCAGACAATAACTTGAAACAAAACTCCACCATCTGTCATCTTTGCAGAAACATCTCTTTTCAACTAAGGCCCCACACCTGTTCCAAATCATCTCTCTTAATTACTTTGGCACGCCCCCTTTCAAACTAACACAGGCTCTACACCTAGGTAAGCCCAACCCACCTAGCCTGACAGCCATGCAGGACAGCCAATAGGACAGTGTGCCTTGACGGTGATGTACATCAAGTTGTCACACAGTCATGGTTAATCAAGAACACTATCTAGTTTGGTTCAGAAAGAAACATTGGATTAACATAAGTATGTGACATGACAGAAATACATAATTCCAACAGACGCATGTGAGTTGCATGACGCAACGTTACATTAAAACAACATTGACTTTTGGTTTCACATGGGACACGATCAGCGGTGTCCTGGCTGAAAGTCTGTTTGTTTAATCCATCCACCTCCATCCAGCCGACCCTACATGGACTTTACTTAATACCGCATTGTTACGCCCCCGTCCAGGGGAGCACGAGCACAACATTAAAGTGCCAAAGGCTGTTCCCAAACCAGACAGCTCACAGCAGCAGCACTCAGCAGCATTGTTTTGTTTGTTGTTTTAGCCTTGGTTCACCCTGAGTTATAGTTGCTTCATGCTATTGTTAATATAACTTCATGTTTGTCAGGGATATAAATAGCTTTACTTTAAACTGCAATCCTGCCATGAGCTGTCTGGTTAGGGGACAAGGGAGAGAACAGGCTTTCCCACTTTTATGTTGCGCTTCTGCTCCCCTAGATTGGGACGTAACCTACATCAGTTGCTCTGAGCGTCAAATATTGCACCCGATGGGTTTACACTGGATTTAGTTGAAAGCCTGGTGCATCTCATAAAGACGTTAAAAGGTGTTTTAGAGTCAGTATCACATGCCGAGCTCTGAGCGCTGGTCACCTGCACCTGACCAAGAAATGAGAGCAGTAACTTAATCTTAGTATTTCTTTTATCTCTTGCAGTGTGTACCTCAGGTTTACTGTTCATATTCTAGACAAATTAGCACCTTGCTTAGCATGGCGTAATAAAACTTTCTACATGTGTGGATTAACAAAGATTACTTTGTAAGCATACTAAAAACTACAGTTCCTATGAAACTTTACTGCAGTTTTTATTTTATTTTTTTAATGACCGTCCCTATCTAGACATATGTGGTGGACTCTTGACAGCATCAGCTCCAAGGATGGATTTTTATTTATTTGTATAGTCATAAAAGTCAATGGGATTTTGAATGATCTGGTTTCCAGACGGCACTTTAAAAACCGAGAAGACAAACAACAGGACGTCAGTAAAACTAAATGTCTTGGACAGTGGGAAGGACTGTGTCTCCACCCAGGGAAAGTTGTCTCTTGACAGAATGCTTTCTCTCTGCTGTTGTAGACAGAGTTTAATATTTCACTCTTAGGTTTTAACTTGACGCCGTGTGCTCAGATTTCCTGTCAGACATCAGATTTTATTTTGGCATGAGGTAATTGAATTTGATCTCCAAACCTCAACAAATGAAACTGAAACTATCTGAGTGGCCATAGTGGCTAAATTTTTTTTGTGTGTATATGTAATTTGGGGTAACTGACCCTTTAAACTGGATAAAGGAAACTACAGGGAGTTTTTTGTATGGCTGATTGTTAGTTAGTTAGTTAGCTTCTTACTGCTTTAGCTGCATTGTTTGTGGACGAGATGATATTTACTGCTTAATTTTTCCTGTATTTCCTGTAACTGCACAACTGCTATGAAGGGAACACTTCCCCCTGCCAAATGACCAATTGCATATCAGTTACTCACCCTGTCCTAGGTTGAATTTGTGAAGTATGCCTCTATAGTGAACGAAGAATCCAAAACCTGAGAAAATTCTTGATGAATTATATGCGACTGCATGTAACAACAAAACTATATGAAAAGATCTGTTTACAAACTGTTTACTCAACTTGGGCAGTATTATCACAGACTCAAACTTGTCTCTGCTTTCTTCAAAGCCAGACTCCATTAACAAAAACAGTAATTTTACCTTGCTGAGCATGTGAGCTGCTGATCTACCTCTGCCACCATCGGTAGTTTGATTGTGTTTTTGAGTGACTTTGGTCAATCCTAACGAACACTATGAAACACCAAAATCACACAATAATACAAACAAACTGACTGGTTGAGGCAGCTGTAGACCAGTAGCTCTAGTGTGCAGCGAGGTAAAATTACTGTTTTTCTCAATGGAGACTGGCGTTAAAGAAAGCATTGCAAAGTCTTACTTTCTTTTCAGTTCCCTGTTAGGAAGGATCATCTGTTTGGGGTGTACTGATCATCCAGCTGGATAAATGAGACTTGGATTATACTGCACGAGTTGTGTGAGAGTTTGTAAATGGATGTTTTGATATATTTTTGCTGTTGTTAACATGGACCCCTATCACTTCAGTTCATCAAGAATTTTTTCCATTTTTTGATTCTTCGTTCACCAAGGAGGCATGCAGTAAAAATGACGTATTCTGTAAGGAATTCAACGTAACACAGGGTAATTAATTGATATACAGGCAGTCATTTGGGGGGTGAGGTATCCCTTTAACCTTCTCCAGCAGTAGATAAGCCAGGAAAGTTACCAGAAACTGCCCTACTGTCGCCTTTATAAAACCAAAACCTTTTTCCTTTTTACACTTGTACAGATTAAACAGATAGATACAACTAGTTAATAAGTGAACATTAAAGACGTTTCTAGGCAAACTATATTACCTTGGTTAGCTGGCTAAGATAGCTAAACTAATCCTATTCTGGCAACACATATTTAATAGACAAATATGAG
The DNA here is from genome assembly GCA_019142605.1 of Cephalopholis sonnerati. NCBI lineage: Eukaryota > Metazoa > Chordata > Actinopteri > Perciformes > Serranidae > Cephalopholis > Cephalopholis sonnerati. Next base: position 36,437,712 of record JAGQAX010000008.1, read on the forward strand.
AGTGGTATCTGTCTTCTCTACCTAACTCTCGCATTTCCCTTTGTGTCAAATTATTCCTTAAAACTGCTATGTGTGCCTTTGCACAAATGTAATGGGATTTTCTGTCTAACTATAGTTCATACAGCATGTTTACATTTTGACAAGAGTTTACAGAGCATATCGTGGGGTATTTTAGGGCTTTTTGACCAAAAATATCTCCCTGTTGCCAAAAACTCACTGCTGTGAGATCATTGAGAGGAAACAAAACAGTCATTTTAAAGGACTGACAGCTGAACAATGATCTGAAAACTGTTATGAAGCTCAGTAAGGAGAGGGAAACTGCAGATTGATATGAATGACCCCTTTTATATTGTTTTTACATGATCATTTTGTATGAAAATATCAATTACAGGTGCTTCAGATATATTTAAATATGTTAAATTAGCTTAAACTAACTATATGTTTTTACCCATACTAGTGCAAAGACATTTTTTACATATTCAAACTTGCTGGACAAAACATTTTCAGTGTAGCTGTGGATACTTCAGAGCATATGATGCTGAAGTTTTCACCGCTCTGCGCTCTTAAACTAATCAATAAATTCATAGTAATTAAGGGCAGTCCAGTCTAGCCTTTTCAGCCGGAGCACCAAGACGTGGGACTCCACTGCGACCACAGCGGTGCTATTACAGGCCCAAACCCTCTCTCCTTTCAAGAGAAGGGTAGATCACTTTTCTCTGGCACTCAATTCTAATCTCATTGGCTCTCATTTTTGCCTGGGGCCAATGAGCTTTAACCTTGTTAACCCAATCTGTCTCGGCCAATGAGGGACAGGTGAAATTATCATGTTGCCTAAACACGCAGTGGCGGAAATAAATCATCCCAAAATACTGACTCGGCGACAGCAGCCATTTTGGGGCAGCCGTTGTGACTTTTTGTGTTGAGCTGTGAGGCTGCCTGACGGGCCATTTTGGTGTGAATTGGCTCAGCGCTGACAGAGCTCTTCTGTTCATTGTATCGGGCCAAGGTTAACAATGGGGAAGAGATTGAGTCAGTAACCCTTCAAATGGAGAGCGCAGCGAAATCCTCTCTCTCATCCTCGACAGTGATTTATTCACTGAGCAGCAAGAGTGTGTGAACTCAATCAGTCATTGTGGCCATTAGAGTCTGAGCTGGAGGTTATTCATATTTTGGCTGCTCTCATTTGTCCCCGAGGTCCCTGCTAATGGACACATATCTGTAAATCTGGAGATATGAAGGTTATTCTACCAAAAAGCTATCTGTTAGTTAAAAAAATAACCTTAGTGCAGCATGCACTGTTTCTCTGAATGAATTTTAGCACAGTGTGATAATTAAAAACACATCATCAACAGAAGTGGAAAATTTTCTCTTATATTCCATTAAAATATGGAACATCTACTGTGTGGGTTGGCACTAAATTAAAAAGGCATTTACGATTCTCTGATGACTAATAACCACTTGATTATTTGATTTTTCCTCTAAGGCAGGAATTATACTTCTGCATTGAATCTTTGCCATACCCTACGCCGTAGCCCGATGGGCACTTCCCCACAGATGTAACTAGGCATCACAGACCTTATGTCAATTTTTTGTAAGCTAAAATCATTTCCCTCAGTGGAAACAAAGTTTTTATTTACTTTAATTTCACAGATAAGAAACAATTAATTGTGAAGACAATAAAGCCTCCACAAAAATTGCATTTTAAGTCTTGTGTGTGATTTATCCTGGCTTCATATGAGCAGAGGAAATCTCCGCTCGTCGATAGGCTAATTTATACACTGTAAAATTCCATTGAGCTAATGACATTAGCATCTTATACTTGTTTGGAAAACATGTTTATAAGACAGTTGTTTTGTCAGTGATCTTTGTGAGTTGTAATAGAGCCGAATTTTGTAACGTTACCTTTGATAAATGTTGCTGTTGTCCTTGGTTTCATATGAGTAGAGAGAAGTCTGCTAGCCACTATGCTAATTTATACAATGTAAAATGCCATAGGCTTGTGCTAAAAACATTAGCATGTTGTATTTGTGGGGAAAATGTGTCCAGATAAAGACAAGTGTTTGTCTGTGAATGCTGTGAGTTATAGTGAAGCTGATTTGTGTACTTGTGTTTGAAATTGTTGCTATTAAGCCATGTTTAATGTGTGTTTTGAATCAACTAAACTTTACAGCACAGTATAAATGCTCACAACAGCGTAGGCAACATGCGTATTGATATTTGTTTTATTTATTTTTTTTACAGATTATCTGCCTCATACTCCTGTCAGGATAAAGTGACAGTGTAAAAAATATTTTGTCATGTTTGCTAAAAAGTTACCTACTGTAACTTTAATATAATGTGTTTTTTAAATTCCCACCCCAACAGGCCATTGAATGCATCACACAGGGACGGGAACTGGAAAGGCCACGCACCTGCCCCAAGGAGGTGTACCTGCTGATGCAGGGCTGCTGGCAGAGAGAGCCCCAGCAGAGGATGGTCATCAAGGACATCCACAGCCGCCTGCTGGTCCTGGTCAAGAACCCACCGGTTTACCTGGACATCCTGGGCTAAAGGGGCCGAGAACCAACCAGGGAGTGGACGTCAGAGGCTGGGGAGGTTAAGGTTTTGATTTGAAACCTTAGACTTTTAATTCCATTATTCTAATCAGGGGTGATTACTTTAAACAGGTTCCTCTTGGTTTAAGTTGAAAAATATGTCCCAGTTCTCCCAGCTGCTGCTGCTGCTTTCCAGCCTCGACGCTTTGATGGACAAACTGTCCGCAGTGACCTTGCCGCTTTGCCTCATCCCGGCTCGACCCCGTCCCCTGTTTACTGCCCCGTCACTCTCTGGAAACCTGTCAAATGTTTACCAAAGTGTTAAATGTTTATCTGAAGTGGGATCAGACAGATGGAGGGACATGCATGGATAAGTGTTGAAGTAACTGTATATGGGCTTTACGTTGCTGGGAGTGCGATCTCAGATGATGGCTTGTCAAGGGATTGTGGCTATGAAGGATTGTGAGCTGAGCCGTGGTACATTTAATACGACTCGACAGTCGACACTTGTGCTGAAAGGCAATTAGAAAATGAAACGAATGATTACAAAGGAGGGCACTTCACATCATGAGTCAAATGTGGAAACCAATTTTTCTTTTTTGGGTGAAGCAGTCAGTCACTTGTACAGTCTCGTCACTGACTTTGGATAAGTTTTGATATGGGAGGTTATTTAAAGGCTTTCAGTAAATGTATATAAGATATCAAAGTTGTACAATCAAAACCTTGGAAAGCTTGTTTGTTTCTGACGTGTCAAATCCAGTGTATCATATGAGTATTTTTCAAAATCATGAACAAAATGTCATATAAGTGTGTGTTTACATTTAATGCTGTCAGTTTTGCTGTCAAATATGAACAAAAAATACTTCCAAAGAACAACAGTTTGACCTGTGGCCTGCCTGCGACACTCAGGAGTGGCTTTTGTACAAATTAGCGATGTTTAACATGCTAACGTAGCCACCTTCAGAATCAAAGCACTGCAGTGAAATTCGGTAAGGGGGCAAGATGGTGGGGAGGGGACACACTGAAATGGTTTTAGAGGTAACAGATGGATTAAAGTGAGTCAAAGAGAAGGACAGATGGCACTGAAACAGAAACTGGAGGTGAGTGGGGGAAAAAGTTTATAATCAACCAAATGGGGCATTTAGAGGGAGAGAGACTGAGTGTACAAACCGTTGTGATGCCTTTAAAGGGACAGTTCATCCCAAAATCAAAAATACATATATTTCCTCTTACCTGTAGTGCTGTTTATCAGTCTAGATTGTTTTGGTGTGAGTTACCAAGATGTCTGCCTTCTCCATAATATGATTGATTTACTTTGTGTCAACAAACAGTCTGTCCCACTCTGGAGTAGCATTAAACCTGCTGGTCTCTGAGGATGCTGACACACCTGCCCTGTTTGGTTCGGTTCAGTCGATCTCAAGTTTGTTTGCCCCCCGAGTGCAGGTCATTTGGGCAGGTGTGAACACAGCAATCACACTCAGTCGTGCACCAAAACAACCAGACCGAGACCTTCTTGAAGAGGTGGTGTCAGTCCGGTTCCAAACGAACTCTGGTGCGGTTGGTTTGTGGTGAGAACGTGTTCCGACCCGAATCTGAACCAACTGCAGTCACATGACACATTGTTTGGGTTAAACATGAGCATGTTACAGTCCTGGAGGATTATTAATGTGCGCCTCCTCCTGTACTGCCTTAATATGCACATTCAGCACATCCAATGCATCAAAACATTGTTTTCTAGTTGGAGCCGCGCCTCGTTTTCAAACTGTATGCTTTGACTCAAATGAACAATGACAGCAATATAGTCCACGATGAGCAGCGCTAAAATCAACCTGCGTAGTTGTCCCTCCATTGTGACATTAGAAAGTGTCACATTTATCTTGCAAGTGTACTCTTCTTCAACGTTTGCTTTACTTCCTGGATTTTTCCCACATGGAAATTCTGACCAATCAAGAGCAGCTTTCTCACACAAGGCATTTGGTCTGGTCCGCTTGTAAATGCTGCCGTGAGAACACGAACCAACTCTAGGCAATTATACAACTTTGGAACAAAATGAGTCCTGATTCAGACCAAAGGAGACAACGACAGGTCTGAAAGCACCCAGGCTAATGCTAATGTTCTTAAGAATAATCTTGCACATAGGGGTCTTTGTCTTTTGTTTAATTATATTTTTCTCTATACATGAGGAACATAAATATAATGGGACTGGATGTCACTGTGGTGTTCGAAGTGCAAAAAAACCTAACAAACAATACAAAACAAGGAGCAAAGAACATTCGAAAAACTCAACAGCAATGTCTCTTTCCAGAAATCATGACCTGGTTACTCAAGATAATCCACAGACCTTGTTGTGAGCAGTTTCATGTAGGAACTATTTTCTTTCTACCAAACTACCCCTGCCAACCAAGTCATCACGCAGAAGGAAGCATGCATCTACTGCTAGCTCCCCAAGCACCACTAAGCTTTCTTATGTTACAGCTCAGCTGAGGAGGACACCATTAACGTTTACATCTCTGTCACAAGCACAAGCCTCCCGCCCATGAGTAGATGCACGCTTCCTTCTGCTTGGTGATAGTTTTCAGGTGTAGAAAGAAAATAGTTCCTACATGAAGGTGCTCACATTAACGTCTGTGGATTATCTACAGTAACTGGGTGATGGTTTCTGTGAAGAGACACTCATGTTAAATTTTCAGTTGTATTTTTTTGGTGATTTGAGCTCCACAAGCTGAGTGCCATCTATTTCTATTATCAGACCCTCCAGGATTTTGCAGGCTTTTTTCGGGATTGTTTCAGCCTGAAACGCCTGATTTCACGGCAGCTTTTCTAAAAAAAATTGGGATGCATGCTACAAGATTTTTTTTGCGTTTTTTTCTGCAATGAAATTGGCACATGGTAACTGCATTGTTGTGACGCTGTCTCATATTTGGAGCCTACTGCTACAAGCATTCAGTGTTTACTGCAGAATTAGAATTAGCTGACAGCTAAACAGCCCTAGCAATCTCTCACTGACACTGAAAAGGCTCAATCTGTTGTTAAACCTGTTCGTAACCAGGCCCTCCAGGATTTGCAGGCTGTTTTTGGAATATTTGCAGCATGAAACGGCTGATTTCACAGCAGCTTTTCTAAAAACAACTGAAAAAACAAGTGAAAACTGCAAAAATAGTCACGGATTGAGACATCTCTACAGCCAATACACTCTGCAACTCACACCAAAACAATCTAGACTGATAAATAGTTCTACAGGTAAGAGGAAAAATATGCATTTTTGATTTTGGGTTGGACTGTCCCTTTTAGTGTAAATAGTAAATGTACATACTCTGTATTAATGTCAAAAAATATATCTTCATGTATTGTTACTCCAGCACTTTGTATATTGTCTGCCCTTAAAAATAAACAAACTTGATTAAAAAATGGCTGCAGCCTGAGCAGGAACATCCCTCTGCATCAGTCAATCCATCATTATCGTGTGCTTCAGAGCGAACAATGATTTGGGCTGCCGACTGTACTTAAAGTTAGACATCTTAACAAGGCTATTCAAGAGCCTTCTATTATTTTGACGAACTAATCAGCAACCTGCGACGTCTCCGCGGGATCCTCAGCAGATGGTTATTGAAAAGGAATAATCAAGTTTCATATTGCCTTACCGCCGGGCCTCCAGCAAACAAACACCCTCCAAAACCAAACCCTTCTCTCTACCTCACACTACCAACCCCCCTCCTCCTCCACCTCCTCCTCCTCCTCACCACCACCACCCTCCCTCCATCACTCTGTATGCAGAGCGTCTCCAGGGAGTGGTAATGGATTGTGAGTAATGCTATCATCCCTTTCTCTGTCTCTTTCTTTCTCTCTACCTCCTCTGGTGTACCGGGGGGATGAAAACACTTGGAGGACTCGTGTCTGGCTTATTGTTTCTTCTAGTGTCTACAAGCAGATTCTGGGCCAGATAGGATTAGCACACTCTGTAGTGTTTGTCCCTGTTATCCTTAAGGGCTCCATTTGTGGTTTCAGAATGAACCTTTGTAATAAGCACTCGAGTCTCCAGCCTGGTTAGATATAGGATATGACTATAATAAGAGCTGGAAATGAGGCCATTTTTAAAATGGAACCCCTATTAGAGCTTTGCAGCGGGAAACTTTCCTTTTTAATCTTCCACCTCGTCGTATAATGCATGTATGCAGGATATTGATTTTTTTATGGTAATTATTTCTTCCATGATAATGTCGGCGCAGATTCATTCTGGTCTGTGTCCACCGCTAATAATAAGCCACTCTGTATCCTTTCTGTCCATCCTGTAAGGAATTAAACACGGAGACTCGGTGGGAAGAGGACTGCACGAAATGTTGAAACTATTTTAGTTAAATCAAAGCACACAAATATATGAATCCTATACAATGAAGACAAAAGGTGCAAGGATGAAAAAAACTTAAGCTGGAGGTCAAGGTTTTTAATTCTGCAGTGTGTACTGGTTCACAATTTTAACCTTTGAACTGAGCTGTGTGCAGCCTGTAGCTTTCAAGTCCAAAGAATTAAATTATTTAAATAATTCCACATTGTTCACACTTGAAGTAGCTCATTGTGATGAACTGTATTGAAAAAAAAATCCAAATTTTACAAGTCACTTAATCCACATGTGAGGAGCATGAGATCATTTCACATCACCTTTTTTTTGGGTGGAATTCTCTTGAATGAAATCAAGTCTTTTCTGTAGTGATATATCTTTTCATTTTTACCTCAGGATGTTGACCCTCAGTTCAAGGCTGCCTTAAACTAAAGCATCTCTACCACTGGCACAGACATGTCCCCCACAATACTGAGAAGACACTGACGTACATTTTTGCACCCCAATTAAAACATAAAAGTAGCAGAGGACCTTTAATTGGATGAAGCACTAGAATGTGACTTATAGGTGCAACAATGCCTTCAGTAAAGTAGTTGGTGGCAGTTTGTAACCTCAAAAGTAATAGCTGCAATCTGCAGTAAAACAGAAAGAAGATGAAGCAACTCTGCACGGTTGAAGCAGGAAGTTGCATGACATTTCCACCATAAATTGATGCAGAGAAGGCATAAGGTGGTGCATGAAAATTCACCAGAATCCAGGAAATTGAGTCTTTAATGCTCAGCTTTACGCGGGTAGGACCCCCAGACCTACATCTGTTTTTATCAATGGAAAATAAGTGGAAGAAACTCAAATTATTAAAGACAAAATCAGGTTTGAAGGCTGAATATCTGCTGTTTTTTTATTTTAAAAAATACCTGAGTTAGTTCCTGCTGATAATCTTTGGGGATTCTCACTGTTGCAACAATGCAGCTGCAGCTCTTTTTTGGGGGGGTAGTAAAAGCTGATGAGCGGATAGTTACTGTGCTGTTCTGCCCTCTGCTGGTCACTCACACACACTGTTCAGACTGATGTGAAGGATCTGCAATATCTGCCAACAAAAAGAACATATGTCCATTTTTTTAAATGTCATTACTCAAAGACAATATATTTCCTGTAGTTATACAAGGAGTTTACACAAGAGTAGATATAGACATGATGACAAGTTGCATATGAAAGGTAAGCGCTGCAATGATTAGTCAAATTCATTGACAAAAAACAAAAATAAGCAGCTGTTTTGATAATGGAAATATTTGTTTTGGTCATTATTATTATTACATTATTACATTACATTACATTCTTTACATATATGACAGTGAAGAGGACATCTTTGGGTTTTGTACAAAAAAAAAGATTTGATAAGCTGTGGGAAATTTAACTACCCCCCCTTTTTTGGGGGCTATTTATACACAAAAATATTAATTAATGATGAAAACAATTATTAGTCATCAGTATACATGCACACTGTGTTCACACAAAGTGCACAGTGTATCAGCTAAAAGGGTAAAAAGGGTGAGCAATTGCCGTTTATCACATGGTATGTAGGAAAAGAAAGGCCCCAGTCTGTTTTTAAGACACTTGAAATGACTCCAGTGACAATTATTACACTTATAAAAGGCTTAATTTATTACACAAGTCTAGTAGAACAAAGTAGCAAATTACAAATTATACACAGCAAAGAACAAATACATTTTAAAAGTAGTTTGTTGTCTTTTTTTTAACAGGCAAGGAACAAACAGCTTTATATCAAAAAAGGCACCAATGACTCTTTTAAACCCTGTTTTGAATTCTTGTTGTATCAAATGGTTCATCCCACACTCGTCTTAGCTCTCTATTTCACGTTTTCAAATATCCTTCAATACACTGTGTTCTTTTTTTCCAGAAGTCGTTATAAGAAAAGTGCCCAGTTTTCCTGATAATTACAACCTGAATCTGCTTTTCCACTGAGGGATAAACCAACGAGGTTTAACAGTGATGTGGTCTGGAGAATTTCTGGGCCTGGATTCATAATTTGGTCGAAATAAATGTAAAAAAAAATACAAAATAGGCAACATCAGCATCGATCTATTTGACGTGGAAGCCTCTCTTCTGCATCTCTGAGCTCCATCGTCGTCAAAAAAACAGTGCAGGCACCGAACGGCTGGGAATGAGTGAGATGACAAAAAAAGCAAAAACAGCAGCTCAGAAATAAATGAGTTCCAAACTAGTTTGGGTCGATAACAAAGAACCACAACAGAAGCCAGTAATGATGCAATTCCAAGAATCAACAGGGTCGAATCGAGGAACGCTGTAAGATGATGACTGTGGAGAAAATAAAAGAATCGATCCACGCTCGGCAGGGGTGGAGATAAAACAGAAACAGAGTCGGTGAAAAAGCACGCTGAGGGCAAATACTGCTCCGTTTTGTCTGCGACATAAAGGCTGACGTGACTTTTTATACTCTGCACGCTAACCTTGAAAACATCCTAAACAACTCCCCTGCTCTAATACAAAAGTGTGTGTGCATGTGTGCATGTGTGTGTGTGCTCACTGTGGTACTACACTGTCACTCCGCATCCAACATTTCTACTTCAGCATCCACCATGGACCTGTAACACACCTCACTCCCATAATATCACATACATGTTCCCCTCTTATTAAAACCAACACAGCTAAAAGACGTGAGTGTGAGTGTGAGTGTGAGTGTGTGTTAGCCACGTGTGTGCTACTGGTGGAATTAGGTGTAAATCTGTGCCGTACATGCTTTAAAACTTGTTTAACACAAATGAGCCTTTAAACTGTTTGTCAAGTAAAATGAGAATTGTTTAAATCTGTACCTACAGTATGTTAGTGCTACAACAGTTTAGTAATGTGACACCCCGTCTCCCATTTAAACAAACTGAACAATAAGCACAGGCTGCATCTACAGTCCTGCTGCGATGATATTATCAAGGAATTATCTAATTTAAGCATATTACCAAGTCATTTTTGTCCATTTTTAAGTGGTAAAGTTTTATTTTCTTAAAACAAGTGAAAAAAAAACCAGATAATTTGACCCTTTTTTCTGAATTTTCTGGAATTATTTCAATTAATAATCAATTGTTTTTCTCTTTAAAAAAAAAAAAGAAAACTGAGAAAATGCCCATCACACTCCCTGTTTTTCCCAAGAAGGCCAAAATCTAAAGATATTACATTTGCAAATATATAAATATGCACGTTTAAGAGGCTGGAACTAGAAAACATTTGGCATTTTTGCTGGAAAAAGTGACTCAAATTATTAATTTAATATCAAGACCCTTCTGTCAATCGACTAATTGAAGAATAAGCTACTAAATTTAGCTCTAATACAGCCTTCTTTTTTTAAGAAAACTCTTAAAGTTACAAGTAACATGTTGAAAAAATCTTTTCACTTGTTTTAAGAAAAAATAAGTCGCAAATTGCAATGTGTGAATTATTAATTTATCAAGAACTATTATATTTACTTAATCTATGGTACTATAGATCTTCCCCGAAATGAAAAACACTCATATTCGTCCCTGTTTATGCACCTAAAACAAGCAATATAATACTATGACTCTGTAATAATTATTTCAGTGGTAAATGTAACAACAGTCTCACGGGACAACGAGATAATCACAGTATATACGGAGTGTTACTGGTCTGTTATACTGTATATGCACTATAATACTACAACACCAAAAAGACCCCCATATTAATATAACCCCAGACTATGAGTAAATAAACTTTCCCCCCTTTGCCATATCTCTAATGTCTTAACTCAAGTGCTGAACATTTGACTGGACAGAAAAAAAAAAGCTTATAAAATTTAAATCTGATCTTTAAGTGCTTTCGTACATGGTAAATGTTCAGGAAAGACGTGATGGAAGAACAAGAGAAAAATGGTGCCGTTTGCTCGGAACATAAAAATTGTTCAAGACCTTCAGGGGGCATGAGGCCACTATAGCGTTGCCATGGAAACGCACTGTTATAAAAATGGTACCTGTCTTTTAATCACCGCTGCGCTGTAACATTTTTTTTTTTCCCTTCCCCGTTGAGGGCAGATTGTGGGGTTCATAATAAGGCAGGCAATCAGAAAAAAAAAAGAACCACATGACCTGCAAATCAATTCCAGTCCATGCAGAGTGGAATCAATAGGTGGATATATAAGAGCCGGCAACTCAATCTGCATTATATTATGTAGAGCTGAATGAGGGTTGTCTGCGCTGAAGACGCCTTCATGCACAGAACAACCGCACTAACCAGGTAGTCCAGTTACACAGAATCTTTTCAGTACGTCCTTAATAAAGTAAAGGAGATTCTGGACTAGTACATGCAAGAAAAAATAGCATCATTAATTGTAATATAATCCCTGCCAACTGTGACATTAGATGTTTCCAGTTTGAGATTTAAACTACTGTAAACATTAGAAATGAAGTGTGGGTCTACAATAAGGCACTTTTGTGTCGCGTTAACAACAGCATGCTTCCTTCAACCCAGAGCCTTTTTTAATGCACATTGAGGAACATTAAAAATAAATTAAACAGACATTTTGTACATGTTTTCTCACATATGAGATTACTGTAACATCAGAAAAGGCTTCAGTGAAATTCGGCTGGGTCCTCAGCTGCTGAGTGAACACGTGAACAAATACTTTAGGTGTGTAATTAAAGAGATCCTGAAGCACTGACCATGATGTATCAAAGTCTTTATCTCGAAAACTACTGGTGCTGTGAACTGTTAATAGTCATCTCAAACACACACTGCTGAGACCGAGACACACAAACAGCCCAAACCTTTCCTTTGGAAAGTGAGTCAGCCATTTTGTGGCTGTTGGTGGAAAACACACCCTCACTGCTCCTTGCGCTCGCACGTTGTCGCGTGCGGCTGGTTGGAGGTGTGGCAGCGTTTCCACAGCAGCGGGGCACTGAAGATGACGATGATGCCCAGGTTGAGGACGAGGCTGGCGACCAGCACCCCGATGGTCCCCAGGAAGGAGGGCATCATTCCGTGGGCCAGGAGCCACGCCCGCCGCGATGTCATGTCTGCCATCACGCCCTCCATCTGGAAGTGGGTGCCCACCACGGCACTGATGTGGAAGAGCTGGTGGCTGTGGCCTGTGAGAGGAGGGAAGACAAGATTCACTCTGTGGAACAAAGATGGGAGGAGCTACAGTTTTTTTTCCCACCTGGACCTTTATGCTCTGCCATTTCTCCTCTAATCATCACGCTGTAACCTGTGACAGGCTGTTATGATACCACAACTATCACACGTTCATATATAAATATGTAGTTGTTTTTTCAAGCTGCAAGCGTCACATAGGTTTACATTACCAAAGGTTTATGACAAAATCACTTGACGACACCGACTCCTGTGTGCGCACCGTGAGAGAGGAGAGGGAGAGACGCTGTGCTGCTGCCAGAGGAGCCGCTGAATGAGTTCCCTCTGAGCAGGAAGTCATTAAAAGTGTCTGAGAAGTCCGGGGCTGTTCATAAAACATTCAGGACGCCACAGTTTATTCCACACTACTGAAGCTGCTCCTCTTTTTAGAACCACCGCAGTCGCTAATAAATTCAATTTCAGCCATGCTTGTTGTACTTGTTAACAAGTCGAAATATCGCAAGTATCACGATATGAACTCTTCATATGATATTAAAAAATATACCGGTACTATCATGAACGAGATGATATGGCACACCCCTAACTGATAGTACTGGTAACCTCTCCTACACCAAGGGCTGACGTGACTGTCTTTCAGAGGCTGTCGTGAGCTGAGTTTTGGAGTCATGTTAGCTTGTTGGGGAGGAGGTTGAATAACGCTCCAAAGTTAGGCTAAATTTTGGCGAGGGAAAAACTGGCATGGACATTTTCACAGGGGTTTTTGAATGAAAATGGATTCTACAACAACCCACAAGTCTCCGCTTTACAGGCATGCTCACTTTATTTCTCCCAATTATACCAATATTTTCTGCATACAAGGGCCTCCAAACAAAATTGGAATTGCATGAATTGGGTATAACTGGACGGCTCAGACTCTTGTGGATTCAATGAGCCACTTAATTGCAATTTTAAATAGTAAGGTTTGGGAACTTTTGAGCATAGACTGGATGAATGAGATGTGGGTTATTCTGCGCAAGTTGTGTGAAAGTTTGTAAATGGTCATTTTGAGATAGTTTGACTGTTATTAAATGCGGACCCCATTTACTTCAATTCATTAGGAATTTTCCCTTTTTTCAAATTCTCTGTTCATCATGAGACGTGAGAAAAATAAAAGTTTTCTTCATGAATTCAAGGTAACACTGAGTAAATAACTGATATACAAATGGTCATCTGGAGGGTGGAGTATTCCTTTAAACATTATTGTGTTTCAACTTTTATAACTACTCTTATTCAGCTATTTTTTAACAGCATTACTGAACCATCTCGCCTGTCTCTTCTTTTGCACAGCAGGTCTTCTTTCGTGTGAAACACAGGTGCAAGACAATTTTAGACAAGAAATAAAAAAACACAACCTGTTTGAAACCTTACCAGGGTAATCAACTGTCCACTGAGCAAAGAAAGAGGCAGAAAAGTTTGTTTGGAAAGTTTACATGCTATCAAATAAAAGCCTGTTTGATACTGAGCCATTGTTTGTGTCAGTTGTCCAGAAGTCAGAAAGGAAAACATTCAAGAACAGGCAAAGACAAAGACAGCAAATAGAAAAGTTACAGCCCCATGTGGAGGGTAGAACCTCGCTGTGAAAGTGTCCTCTATAACTCCACTGAAGCAACTCGGGATAAAGCATCTTATTACACACATACAATAGAGGAAATCAAGATATGAAGCACTTATCAGTGTATGCATGTTACAACAGCTATGAGGGACATACCAAAGTAGTCGAAGCGGCCTGGGGCCAACCTCTCCGGGAGGTGGGCGGTAAACAGGAAACAGGTGAGGAAGGCAAAAAGGAGGTGATAACAGTGACTGGACAAGGCATCGCTCGGGCTGCAGTTTCCCCCGCAGCACAGAAGGATCTATAGACAGATTGTAAAATTAAATTTATAACACTAGAAACCAACAGATTAATCTCAGTCTTTGAAAAGAAACACAGAAGATAAAACACTGATTGAAATGTCAACATTCATGTGGACATAGCTGTTACCAGCACTGATGGTTAGAGCATTGTTAACAGCATTTCTGGCCTAGTTAGGAACAATAAGGAAATCTTATTTGCACAAACAATCCCAGTGATTAGGAGGATTTATTGATGGCAGCGATACATTTGTCTTAGATTGAGAAAGGAAATCGGCTTCTGGGTTAGTGAGCCAAAGTCCTGCTCAAAGTATCACAGCCCGGCACTAATCAGCTCCCAGCACTTACATAATGACACAAAACAACACACTCTGTGGCTTTTACATAATGCAGTCGTTCATTGTGGAAATAAAAGCTTCAAATTCAGTCTGAGAAGAATACAAGTGTGCATACAGTCTAATTAATGTGTGGATAAAAGCAGGTCTGAAGACAAAACTGACACTCACCCTGTAAAACAGAGGAACGGTGTCAAATATAAAAGGAACGATGAACGCTCCTGTTCTTACAGCTTTACTTCTCTTTGGGAACTGCAGCTCCAGGAACCTGTGGACACAGACAGACACCAGTATTCAACTGCTTTTATTTTGTTTTATCTTTACACAGCAAAACAAACAAAAAAAAGACACATATAATCCATCTAACATCTCATTGAAATGCAGATGGCAAAATACATAAAATGACACCAATATAATATGTCTGTCGCTCCGTCCCTCCCTCGGCCTCTCTGTTGATGCTCTGTGCATAAATAAGATTAATAGCCTAAATAAATAAAAAATATTTGAATCATTTTCCAGCACTAGATTCATTCAAAAGGCCTTTTTAAAAAGACCTCTTAACCTCTGTAGCTGCAGTGCTGTGTGCAATAATGTTAACTTACAGTCCTGCTATTTATTTTATATTTATTTTCAAACAGGGGAATAAAATCCCTGTCTTTGCATTTTATTTTGATCACAGTCTGTTTTTATAAAAGTGCTAATCAGATCTCAAACGTGGTTTTGACTTGCAACTGAAAACATGTAAACCATTTCGTAGAAAATATCGAGATAAATAGTGTATCACCACTCAGCCTGTTAATACCAAGATATGAATTTTTGTCCATGTCGCCCAGCCCTATAAAACACCTGCATCTTTGCTACCTATAGCTCAACATGTAAAATAAATAAATAAAGTTAGAAAGTACACTGGGTTTGCGAAACTGACTGTGGATGTGCAATAACTAAAAAGACAGTCCAGTTGAACAAAAAAAAAAAGAACACTGGTTCCCAACCTGGGGGTCACCACAGCATCACAGGGGGTCATGAGGCCGTCTTGATTTTAAGGCGTGTAAGAGAGCGTTATTAAAAATGATACAGTAGGCCTATATCTCAGCATTATATTCATTTCTGTGGAAAAAAACTAACTGAAACGTTTATTTTTTGAGTTTAGATTATCATTCAAGGTAAAGACTTCTCACAGGATAAAGGCAAAGAGAAGACCTGAACACACACTACATTCACAGAGCCTTTACTCTCTGCTAAACAGCCTCGTCCTGCATTAGAATAGGACGCAATTAAAACAATCAAAGAGCTAAGAGAACAATGGCCAAACATCAGGGAGAAGAAAACACTGAATTTGTCATAAAAGATGCCTACTAAGTATGTTTGATTCTAAGAAATAAATAAAATACACAATACAGACAGACAATCACATAAAAAGTGCATAAAAAAACAGTTTAAACTCATTTCAGATGAAGGGCCTTCTATTCACAGGAAACAATCGGCTCAAAATTCTTCCAAATCGCTTGATTTACACAAACTTCCTGCAGTTGTTGCGCTCACTGTTTGGGTTAAATGTACAGTTTATCAGCTGTTCTGTACTGTTATTGTTATGCACATGACATTTCCATAAAATATGTAATCAGTTCACTCAATGATAGAAAAAGAGTCACTGTTACTTTTGTCCATTAGAGGGCACTGACAGGTACATTTTTCATCTTCAATATGTTCCATCAGTGTGTGCAGTATATTGGTCATGATTAAATATATACTTTAAACTCCCAAACATCTGCACACATTCATACATTAACATCAATACTGGCCTTAAACATCAATACTGGCCTTAAACATCCTGTATCAGTTTAGCTATACCTCATAAGTTAGTTCTCCTGTCTCTGTGCAACCTGCAGCAGATATCATGTAATCAGACACTTTATTCACATTACTCTTTGGCCTTGGTGTTTAACGTTCCAGTGGGCACTGGCAGAGCTGCATAAAAGTGAAACCAGCGTTCGCCTTGATACTTGTGAAAGGCACACAGTCACTGACTCCTCACTGTCACTCAGCAGCGCAGAGGAAAACCACAGTGTCAATCAATTTCACACTAGTTTTAGACTTTTAAATAGATACTGATTTAAGGACAGATAAATCTCATAAGATGTAAAAACTGCATGTCCAAGTGCACAAACTGAGGTCAGACTGATACATGAGTTTACTGCAGATCAGGCGATAATGCAGAGAGGAAGTTTTTTTTTTTTAACATTTGAGGGGACATATATTACAGACGGGATCTGGGGAGTCTTTCCCAAAGGAATTTTGAGCATCACAGACTTCATTTCCTGCATTCTGGTGATATTTATGCACCAATTTGTGCTTCTCCTGCATCAATTCATGGTGTAAATGTCAGAGTACTTCCTGCGTTAACCGTGCATACTTGCTTTATCTTTTTTCCGTGTAATGGCAGATTGCAATCTGTGCGTTTGAGCTTGTATAATGCCGTCATCTAGTTTACTGGCGGCACGGTTGCATCTATGATTCATGTTTTAGCTGTGCATTGAATTAAGAGACAGATTCTAAATACTGAGCGGGACATGTCCCCCCCCTAAAAAATCTACACCTAATACTTGCAGCAGGTCTTTCAGAGCTGCTTAGCCTGAAAGAATTTTATTTGCCTGAGTTTCAGTGGAGTTTAGGTGTCACATGATGGTGCAAATGCTGTTTCAGTGGAGTCTCCATCCTGGCAACACAAGTCTAAAGGAAACACTAAAACCTTCCAGGCATAACAAATCAGTCACATTTATATAATCAATTTCTGTTGCAAAAAGTAACTGTCCTGAAATCTGTTTTCAATCCTTTGAACCTGTAATGTTAAAGAAATAATTCATTTTCCACCTCCTTGACAACATTGAGTTGATTTTCCATAAGTTTCTGAAAGCAAGAATCCCACAAATGCAAAATATTCCAAAGCAAATTTTTCAAATTCTTGGCCAAAGGCAGAGAGGCATGATGCACGCAGCAGCCTCTTACCTGGAATAGCAGGACAGGCTGGTGCAGAACAGTGTGTTTCCAATGGCAATGGGGACAAAATGCTGATGGAGCCAGCTGTTCACCCAGCAGTCTGGCATGACGTAGTATCCGTAGCTTATGGCACAACCTGAACAAACACAAGATATTAACAAATCAAAAGTTAATTGATTTGACCGAAGAGATTTCTTTAAACACTTTTAGCTTCTAGGATGGATTTTATTTATTAAGCCACAGAGAACTGACTTCAAATAAAAACTTGTACCAAATGAAACAGTGAACTGTTGTTAATTTCCTGAATGATGTGAACTCTTTGTTTACTGTCATGCTGTGAGTCTCTAGAGGTGATGCATTCAATGGACAATTCAATGTAAAATACCCAAACTAGATACTTCAAGAGGTGCTGTGATGCACTGTGATACTGCCAAAATCCTGACCTATGTCATGATGCAGTTGTTCGATCGTACCGCTCAGCACTACACTAACTACCCCTGATGACCTGCTACACTTAGACCTTAGGATCCTTTCTTTTAAATGCTATTATTTACTTATTTATTTTGTCTCATGTTAGTTAGTTAGTTTAAATGATAGTGTTTAATTGTTTATTCGTCTGCACATGGTGTTTTGTCAGTTACAAAAAAGTGTACTATATAAGTAGCTTTGTACCTGATGATTTCTTTTTTTTAAATTTAAATAAAAAGAAAATTACAAAAAATTAATAAAGAATCGGATAAAATATATTATATTAAATTATTTCTTGTTCGTTATTTTACATTGCCCATGTTTTTGCCTTGTGTGAAAGAACTATGCAACATCTGGTTTCAAATTCCATCCTAAAAGAAGGCAAAAAGTACAAATATTTTCACTTTAAATGGCAATGCAGGTCTACCACTATTGCTGTCGATATTCTCTGCTAGCCTTACCTAAATTTACTGTCCTGCTCTCCTCCATGAAAATTATACTCTGTTTGTTGTCTACCATCTCCCTGATTCCATGTGAATGCAGCCGAAATTATTTTGTACACGTCCTTTACAATAATTGTATTTTTTAATACACAAACAATTAAAAATGAACCAAGATGGTTTTGTTTTTCAAGAGCTCTTAAAAGTAAAGCAGCAAAATTATGTTTGACAAACCAACACAGAGCAAACACTTCCTGATGAAACAAGAGTGAAGACAGGAGGAGAAATATAAACTAAAATAAAAAGCGTTAACACATTAAGAACACACCAAAGGGTTAACATAGTTAGTACTTAAAGCCACAACTTAGACCACAAGTGGCAGAAACAGTAAAACCATTTTAAAATTGATGCAGTCTGTCTGCTATGGTGTGTTTTCTGATACAACCACTGGGTGTCGCCAAAGAGGAGACATTTCAAATTCTTCATCTCTTATGGCTTTTCACTTTCTCCCTGTTTAAATCTTTTAACATGATCACTGTCTGCAATGTCACTGTTTGTTTTTAATTCTAAGGAAGGATCTGCCCACCTGAAAGCTCTTCATCAATCTGGAACAATTTAAAGCACAAATTAGACGCCAACTTCTTCCCAAGAGAGCATCAACTGAACTTTGACTCTGAAGTTTGATTTGTTTTTTCTCCTGCAGTGAGAAAAGCTTCCTGCAGCTCTGATCCCTGAAATGGACTTTTGAACATTTTAAATTGGGCAAATCTTGGTCCTAAGAAGCTTTGTGGCAGATTAAGGATCAATCTGCGGGGGACCACACCGCATGTGGGAGGAAGTGAAGAGGCCATCAGTTAGTGTTTGACTGTTTGTCCGCAGGTGGTGGAATCTTATATATGCTGCTGAGATCATAAACACACCCATGAAGACAAACATACTACTGTATAACCTGAAATACACACACTGATTAAACATACAGCAGGCTCACCTTGGAGTCTGTATGATTCTTCAGGTAAAGTGCAGACTAAATAAATCTGTTTCGCATGTGCGTACTCGCCTGCGAATGGGCACACAGCAGCAACAGCAGATGCTGCAGGGAAAACGTTTTCAAACCAACACTTGGCACAAGGCGAATACTTTGTTCATTCTTTGTTGAAATTCCTCTGTAAAGGCCGCTACAGTCACAGGGAAATATTATTCACAGGAAAAACATTACTGAGGCCAAGCACACACTGCCTGGGCCGCAGATACAGCAGGAAACAAATTATTTCTAATGGAGGCAGAAAGGAGAGATACTTTGAAATGTGGTTTGCGTTTGCGTTTTTTTATTTTTTTGGGGGGTGTCTCTTTCTTGGATACCTGCTGGTTACAGTTTTGCACCTGGTTGCTACCTTTTTATAAAGCTCCTATCTCACCTGAGTGCTGTGGGAGAACAGTCATGAAAGCCCTGAGCACAGAAAATAAGAAAATACAGGCAGATGGCAGAGTCTCTGCAAAATCTATATTTTTCGAGGTATTGCATCACAATTAGAAATTACAGTATTGTGACAACACTAAAACAGAGTTTTTAATTGTTGCACATTAATGCTGACGACCACAGTCTGCAAAAAATTAAGTTATTAATACACTAAGGTCCTTCAAAATAAAAAAGAAAAACAAGAAAAGATTTAAGTTCAGAGTGTCTGCACTGTGAATATCTTTTTTTATTCAGATTTTCACTCACATTTTTGTACTTATGTTATTTAATATTTAAACATTTATTAAATTTATTTATTATTGTTTTTATCATATATTTATTATGAAATTTATTTTAATTTTTTTTTACTATTTTTGTATTTTTTTCTGACTTCAAATATGTACCACGTAGCATGAAGCACTTCTTGTATTAAACACCTTGCTCAACTTAACAACAGTTTTTAAAATAGCTCAGACAAACCCCTCATTCACCTCTCAGAGTTCTGCAGAAAATAAAAATATATATATCTGCAGCAAACCTTGTACTGTCAGGATTCTAGCACTGTGTCTGAAGTCTTACCCAGACTGTAGAGGCTGAGGGCTCCGTAGTCAAAGAAGTAGCAGATATGGCGGGACTCTGGGGACATGGTGCTGAAGGTGTGTGCGCAGCTGGAGGTGAAGGGGTAAATGCAGATGAGCAGCATATACACCAGCAGGGGCCAGGTGTAGCTGTCAGTCAGGAAGTTCATGGTGGAGCAGAGGACACAGAAGCGCCACAGGAAGTACCTGAAAAACACCATTTAGATAATAATCAATAATCAACTCGGCTAAAAACTGCTTCTCTCTTCTTCTGTCCCACGTTTTCCAAGGCTGTTGTACTTGGACGCATGTGACATCCTGAACTTGTCTCAGTCTCCTGTTTATTTGGATTCAGGCTTATCGTGTTTTTGGGGATCCCGCCTCAACTTTTTTCCCACCTTCCTAAAAATCTTCATGGTGTTATTTTATCCTCCTGTTTATTTTCCCTCCAGCACTGACAAGAATTTAATCCTCATACTTTTACTAATCTTCACAAACTCCATCATGTTTTTACAGCTGGAAAGTTAACAAGTCTTCATTCTGCTGCTAGTCTTAGTCTTGAATACAACTGGATTTGCTCTGGTCTCATTTAAAACCTCACCTTTGATAAAAATCATTCCATGTGTTTTGTTTGGGTGTGTGAATATGTTATATATGTGATTGTAGATTTTTTTAAATGCTACTTGAAATTAAAAAATCCTTTTACACACAGAAATGACTGTTGTTGTTGTCATCATACAGGAAGCAAACAAATTATCCTCCTATTTTTTGTTCGTATCCATCGATTTGTTCTTATTTTGCTTTAATTCACTGATTTCTTGATTTCATATATGTTTTCTTAATCTTGTTCTTCTCTTATGCAAAGACAATTTTACAAGCGATTGAGAGCACTGTTACAAAGATAAGAGAAAAAACATCCTGTTATTGCGGTCCACAAATTGTTATCCAGTGCCAGGAAACACAGGTTTTTTTTATCTAAGGAACATAAAAACATCCAAATTGAGACAATTGTAAGAGCCACTTAAGCACATATTTATATTTGGTAAAGATGTCTGTGTTTCTATGACATATTATATAGTTCTGATATTAATTAAGTTTGCACTACAGTTTCTGTATATTTTTAATAGTGTATAGTTGTGGAAAGTGCTTAATTATGTTTATATTTACTTTATTTCTTTGTTAGAATACAGGCATAAGTTATTTGCAACAGGCATGGTGCTGTGAGGCAGTTTAATGGGCATGAGAAGAGTGTTGACAACGTTGTGCATTAAGACGACATGAAGTCTGTGTTGGTCTGGTTTACAGTACATTTTTGACTGTGTTAAAGTGCATAATAATACATAGAAATTAGACATCAAGCCGGTAGTGGACCGTACAAGATGTAATTTTAGAAGGACTTGGCCTGCTGTTTTGTTTTCTTTATTTAAAATTTGTATTTTCAATAAACCTCATTCAACTTTTTCCCTGCCTCGTGTGAGTACTGTGGGTCTTCACAAAATAAACTCAAGTCAAAACTGCGACACCTTGCAGTCTAACTGGCCCAGGAACATTGGTATGTTGAAACAGCCACTATAACTATAAAAACCTTCGGATGATATGATGTGTGTTCAGCCTTTGAATGGCTTATATATGCTCTTGGATGCTTTGGCCAATCAGGCCTCATGCAGATAACACATTTTTATAGATCACACAGATGTACAGATAAATGGCTGCAGAGCGATCTCACATTGCCGAGAGCACTGCTACAAAAACTGTGCAATACTCTGCAGCCTCCACGCCTGCATCTGTCCTATTCTTGGGCATGTGCCAGAGTATTTGCACACGGCACACACCTGCCCTTGTGTAGTGTTTAGGGGACATTACGCATGCAAACAA
The DNA here is from genome assembly GCA_019142605.1 of Cephalopholis sonnerati. Lineage (NCBI taxonomy): Eukaryota > Metazoa > Chordata > Actinopteri > Perciformes > Serranidae > Cephalopholis > Cephalopholis sonnerati. Next base: position 36,459,754 of record JAGQAX010000008.1, read on the forward strand.
TCGGCCACGCGCCTCAAATTTATGATCAGGTCAGACTCATCACTCAGCACACCTGGGATATGAATACTTAATAAGATTTGGTGCATCTGGAATGAACTTTTCTTATATTTTTTCTTAACAGAAAAATAAACTGCATGAGGTCCATCATCTTAGATATTTGGTGCAAAATTAACACAATGAAGTAAACACACAAATTTTTTTTAAATATCACTGGATTCCATGTTGCTGTACACACCATGTTGGCAGGAAGTGGGTCCAGATGTTAACCGTCTCGTTGTTCATCTGGAAGCTGCTGAGGACACAGTCCAGCGCTGAGCTCCGCGGGTGACGGTAACCAGAGATGATGCTGTCCTCCCTGAACACCTGAGGACCAACCAGACAGTCCAGGTGAGCAATTACACTGAACAAACATCTGTTGATACCTGTGGGGAGAATATCACTCCTCACTGGAGCATAACTTTGGAATTTATGACTTGTTACTATCACTGGAGAATAACATTCTGTACTTGTAGCTGGTGCTCCAGTGCAGAGGATCCCTCCTCAGTTGCTCTTCCTGAGGTTTCTACCCTTTATTTTTCCCCGTTAAAGGGTTTTTTGGGGGAGTTTTTCCTTATCTACTGTCAGGGTCCAAAGGACAGAGGGATGTCGTATGCTGTAAAGCCCTCTGAGGCAAATTGTGATTTGTGATATTGGGCTTTATAAATAAAAGCGATTGATTGTTTTGTTCGAATCATTGTTAAAGGCCGGAAAAAGCAAAATATCAAACATTTCACAGGAAAAAAAAAATTGAGTTTGGAGAACTCTGCTCCAAAAAAACACAAATATGTGAATCAGAACTTCTGGTTGGATGTGATAAAGACGAATATAAACAAAGATGACAAAAATGTAAATATCTTCCCGAGTGGGAGGAGATCTGATATTAACTTGCCAATTTGAAAGTCTGCAGTGGAGCATTTCAGTAACTGAGAATATGCCCTGCAACTTTAAAGTCAAATAATAGTCTAATTTTTTATTGTTTGTTTGTTTATTAAGATCTCCATAAGCTTTTGCATTGCAGCAGCTATTCTTCCTGGAGTCTACACAGTTACATGGTGACAATTTGAGATATACATTCACACTACACAACACAGTAAACTTAACACATTATAATGTGCAACTGTAAATAAAACAATAACACAAAGACAATAAACCTGCTCCAACGTCTTTTAAAGTGTCTTGTTTTAAGCATAAATATAGTTAATCACATAAACATACACTGTGTGTGAAGTTCGACAGCTATGGCCCTTTAAGAATCTTTCTAAAATAAATGTTTATGTTCCTCCTTCATCACTTACTGATAAAAATATGTTACTCAACCTAACCTGACTTTAGATAAGCCTCTGCGACTACTATTTTACATTTACTGTTGGTGTGTGATGGTGCAGTTGCTCTCTCCAGGGAAAGATTCCTCCAGCACATGATGGGAACTGATGTGTTTTACACAGCAACAACAGCTTGTTTGGGATAAACAGACAAAGACCTGGATCATAAACAAAACCAAGTGGATACAGATGAACAGCCCACTCAGCTATAGAAACTCAAGTATTCAAACTCCAGAGATACAAAATCAAGGACACATATTTTGGTACTTGACACTAAAACTGTTGCTTTGAAACTGTGTTGTAAACCCACTAAACAATGACTGCTTGTTATATAAGATGAGGTCACTGCTGCCATGCATTTGGGTTTGGCTTCTTAGGAACAGAAAATTGTTTGTTTACAGTGTATAAATACTGGAAGGTATGCAGTTGAATTGTGATGAAGATGCAGAGGAAGAGCAGAAGAATGCTGGGATGCTTCCTATCAAACACATTATGGGGATGTGCTGGTATCAAACAAATAGTTAAAACAAACTGTTAATGACGCTGTGGGCTAATGGGCATGTAGCTACTTCCATGTTTCACATGATACGTCATGTTTGTAGTGGACCAATGAAGATGAGTTTACACATCACCTTGGGTTGGTCCTTCACCTTCTCAAAATGATCCCAAACTTTGGATTTCCTGCCCGACATGTTATTAACTAGCCTGTGGAATAACCACAGGTACCAGCCCTGGAAATCTGACTCCTGTCTGACTGCTGAGCGTGGACACTTCCTGTTACAAATTAAATTCCCACATGGTCCAGTCATACAGGTTTTGATTTATTTGTGACAAGGCACTATGGACCTTTTCTAGTTGACCAGCATTTGGTCGACTGTTAGGGGGCAGCCCTACGCATTATGACTAACAAGTACTACGTGCAGAGCTGCAGCTAGCACATGAGGAAGAAGACTGCTGTGTGTCTGATGTAGCAGTAAAATTGGTAGTAAATCGCTCTCTATCTGACTTTTAACATCGTAACTCAGCACTCACAAACTAATTTTCTCCATCTACTGCATTCACCCGAGAAATTTAGTCCTTAATTCAAAACTTAACGGAAAAACTTAATAAGTGAAGCTCATGGCACCACCTTGTGTGACCTCATGCCAAGCCAGCCCCTCTCTTATACAATCAGTGACTGTAGAGGACTTGCCGTGAGGTGGCAACAGGTAGGTCGCTTCCTTAACTGGAAATTACCACAGGACATTTAATTTTTGATAAAACAAAATGTCTGACTGAGCACCTTGTAAACCTCGTAGAGAGACCTCCTTCCCTCCTTACCTTGGGGACCTGGTGGATGTCAAAGAGCTCAGGAAGCTTGATGCTGAGCATGTCTGTGGGCAGTCTGATGGCACCCCTCCCTTTCTGACAAACCTCCCAGAGCCTGGCGCGTCCTCCACGACAGAGGACAACCCAGACAGGGTAGTCAAACACCGGGATCCGGGCCCCTTGTCCTGGACTGCCTGGTTCCCATCTCAAGCAGCGTCCCCAGCCCTGGCTCCATCCGCCTCCGACGCCACTACCGACCCCGATCCCCCGCCACACTGGGAACACTGCAGAGACACAGAAACAAACACGAAAAATGAGACGCCAACATAACAATAATTCCTACATGAGATAATTCCTACATGAGAGATCTACGGCCTCATGTCACCAGCTGGTCTCTGAGGTCCTCTGATCAGGTTTTGCTGGTTATTCCCCGCTACAGACTTCAAACTAAAGAAGACTTCTGGCTCTTAAATGTGAACTGTCTCACTTTGGACTGTGGCGGTGGTGTAAAAACGATCCTTAAGTAAAAGTTGAAATTCCACAATGTAAAAATGCTCCATTTTAAGTAAAAGTCTTGCATCCAAAATAATTTTTATTATGAAGCAGTGTGTAAGATTTAGGAGGATTTAGAGGCAGCTAGCGGAGAGGACTGCAGAATGCAACCAGCTGAAACTTTTCACAGAATTCTTTCAGTGTTCATTGTTCAGGAGCTAAAATATCCGCTGAGGTCTCTTCCCCTCAAAAAAACCCCCCAAAAAAACAGTGCTCTTCCTACACTCTTGTCGTGGAGGGGCTGCTAACTACAATGGCCAAAACGAAAACGCAAATGGCCAACTCTAGAGCCAGTCTTTAGTTTGTCCATTCTGGGACACTGTTAAAACATGGCGGTTTTCAGGTGTTATTTTCAGGTGATAAAATAAACTAATGAAAGCATACTAGTCGTATCATATTCGATTTCTGCCAGTATATCCCCCTAAATCCTACACACTGGACCTTTAACACACTGACAACATATTGGACTTCCGAAACTTGTGTTTCAGCTTAATCTTTGCAATGATGTTCATGAAGCAAAAGTTATATCAGCATTAAAGTTTATATGACAGTCCTCTCGAGAGTGCTGTCTTTGTTGACTGGAGCCGACACTGAGAACAATCTCCTATTGTGGCTGCTCTTGAGACATACCCAGACATCTATTTGAAGAATGCCTGGCATTGTTACGTTGCAGTGGTCTGTGACTGGAGGCAAGCATGTCATAACGACATGTTTGTAAGGACAGCCAACATTACACGGTACATTCCTTCCCTGTCAACAGAGGGGGAACATCATCAGATAACAGATTTGTAGACCACAACATGCTTTACAGACAAGCCGTACCTTTAGGATATCTGGCTGTCAAACATATTAAACGATGAGTTATTCTAACAAACTCATCAGCAGGTATGGACGTTTGCAGTTGAGCGAGTAATGAGCTGCCAGTATTTTTATCCCCCCAGATTTTTTTACTACTTAAAGGTGAATTATACACTCATACACACGTAATCCCTCATAATCATCACTTATGACCTTCTAGAAGTGAGTGGCAGTGAATTTCTCTGCAGAGACTCTGCCTTCACAGCGCTTAGGTGTTGTCAGGGCTTTATAGAAAGGTCACTACCAGGCATCAGGCCGTAAGCAGCAGGCGTCCAAAAGACAGTGCAGAAAAATTACAAATATAGCGAGACGAGACGCCAGGCTGGCTTTTACTTTCACTTTTACCAGCAAACGTGTTTACAAACAGTAAGCGACAATCCTACATAATACCCCTTTAACATATCCAAGTATGTATCTATAAATATATCTATGTTTTGTATTGTTTAAAATACATTTTTGAATACAAAGAAATGAAGTAAAACATGTTTTTTTTAATTATATTTTCTTATCTCTGTGCAGCTTCACTCTTACTTCTGTATTAAAAATTCCCTGAGAGATGAAGTAGAGATGAAGATTAAGTTTATCTTACACATTCGCTTAGCATAATAAGAAATTGCAGTACAGAAAGGGCGGCATGGTGATGCTCGGGGCTCTACTGTGCAATGTTTGCATGTTCTCCCCGTGTCAGTGTGGGTTTTCTCCTGGTGCTCCAGCTTCCTCCCACAGTCCAAAGACATGCAGGTTACTTGGTGACTCTAAATTGTCTGTAGGTGTGAATGTGAGTGTGAATGGTTGTCTGTCTCTGTGTGTCAGCCCTGTGATAGTCTGGCGACCTGTCCAGGGTGTACCCCACCTCTCGCAATGTCAGCTGGGATAGGCTCCAGCCCCCCCATGACCCCCTAACCCCCTAATGACCATGACCCCCCTAATGAATGAATTAAAGGACAGAAAGGCAACACTAATGAAACTTTAAGATGAATTTACGCTTCTTATATATATATATATATATATATATATATATATATATATATGTATCGTTAATTCTTTCTCTTTATTAACCTGCAAAGATATTGTACTTAAAAGAATGTGGTGAATATAAAGCAAGGAACTGGGGAGAAAAGAAATAGTTTGTACACCAGAGTGCACTGACACTTCTATAATGTCCTGCTCAGTACATATTTTGAGAGAAATTCTCCAATCACTAAGTTGGGTCCTTCATATTATGAGTTAACATTAAAACAAATTCTGGCTTATATATTGTCAAATGTTATAAATCTCTTATAAATAACACTAAAGTTATTTTATATACTCCCAAAATCGCACATCTTTCAGTACAAGAATGTCCTGTAAGGTCAAGCTAAACACACACCAGCACTGCCTCTATGCCATTAACACGCCCTGACTGTCTGTATAAACTATACTGTGGGGACATTCTTGTTTTGCTGTAGTAATATGGCTGTACTCTTTAAGAAACTAGGCCAAGTAAACACAATATTTTCTCTTTAATATACATATTGGACATGACTGGTAGACTTGATGAGACATGAAAACAGTCACTTTCACCTTCTTAAAATAAAGTGAATTTCTCAAACTGAAAGCCAGAGCTGTATCAGTCTATAACCCTTTCAGCGTTATTGACTTGCCTGTGCACATCAGAGTTCAGGCGTTTTTCCCCAGACCTGACAAGTGTCTCTGCTGACAAGCGTCTCCCCTGTCAGGTCTCTTGCAGCGTGGGAGCAACAAGAGGAGGCCGCCGCTTACTGCAACCCAGCTGCAGGCGCCGGCCTGTTAACTGTGACAAAGTGAGCTTTGTGGAGGCTAAAGCCTTGAGAGTACAGGGGCCAAAGGATGGCTGTTACACGCTGCACTGGATGGAAATGAGGCTGCTCACAGTCCCACATACACACACACACAGTATCCTGCCCTGGAGAACATGCACAAATACCCTGAGCACTGACATGCGTGCACACTGGTACAAATCCTGCATTCATCACGGCTGGATAACGTCTGAGCACACAAGAGAACAACACACACACACACACACACACACACACACACACACACACACACACACACACAAGACTGCAGCTTGTGTAAATGACAATAGCTATGAAAAGCCACTGGGTTCACTGCAGTGTGAAAAAAAAAGCTCATTTGAATTCAGATCATCAGCATCGTGTGGTGCCGATGATTTGAATAGCCATGTTAAGATCTGGATGTGTTTTTGTTTGGCAGACTGTGTGACTGATTTGAATGGTGACATCTATGCATGTAAAATCTATGTAGATTAGATAATAACTGTCGATAAGAGACTGAAGATAAAAGATGCGGACTTCAGGACACCAAATGCATACTGCCAGGACCACACAACTCCAGAATGTAATACCATTAATTTTGGACAGTTGGGGCCAGATATATAATCAATGTGTGCGTACAACAACCATGCTTGGGCCTTCACCCACATGTAAACTAGTATTCATGAAGACAGAATGTACAATGAGATTGTGTGCACATCACGCATACTACAGACCAGGCGGAAACATGGTTTTAACTTAGCTGCAGATGAGAAAATGAGGAGACCAAATTTAAGTTAAGGGACGGGTGAGGTTTTTTTACAGGCTACACAGCATTCTGTAAAATGACAATCAAAGGCAACTTCATAAACTTAATTTTAGATTATTAATGAGTGATTAATTTCATTTACATTTCAGCCATCCTCTCCCTGTTAATGGGCATTAAATTTATCTAGAATTGGGAAGTTTGTGAAGTTAGTTTCAACGTAAGGTTGGTTTGGCCGATTAAAAAACAAAAAACAAAATGAGACATCCTTGCTTCAGAGCTGTCATTCTAAAGCCATGTCACTTAAATACGGTGTGAGGCACAGCTGCATCATCTGTCCACTGTTTTGTCAAAGCCTAGTGCTGTATTTTTAGTCACAGTCTGAGCATATTTACTTTTAATTCAATTTACAACATGGCATAATGTGACAAGAATGTACAGATGTCTTACATTTGACACACAAGTACGAGTTCCAGGTCACAAGCCAAAGGGCTGACGATCAAGAAGACAAGAAGGCACAAAATTGGGAAATGGGAAAGTCCTCCTGACCGTTAATGTGGCCACTTCCTGTTTTAAATTAAAGGCCTTTGTTTCAAAATAAGAGCCCTCTAGTGTTTCGTACACAGTCCAGCCATATATAGAGTTTTGACATAGTCTTGTACTTTTTAAAAATGTTTTATTAATCACTGAGAAAGTATTTTAAGTATTAAAAAAAAAAAAGTTACTCCACTCTAGAATATCGTGTTTTAAATTACATTTGAATTTTTAAATCAAAGTAAAAGTAAAATCTGCCGATTAATCGCTATCGGACTTTTTCTTGTTTTAAACAATCATTACTATATCGGCCTATAAAAATCCACTATTGTTTTGACCTCTAGTTTCAACGTGAGTGCTATGGATGAAAATCTTTTGTTGTTTAATAGTAATTTGAGATTTTACTGCAATGACAATTTGCAGGAACATTATGAAGCTTCTCTGGCACTGTTGGAGAGCCTCCACACTATGTAACAGTTTGTGAAAATGGCACTGTTTTACCATATGTCTCATTGACAGGTTTAATAAGTGATGAAGAGACACAAGTATTTCTGTGCAAATTATGTTTAAGAGGGTTCCTACATCCATTTATGGTGAACTGTGGGCGTGAAAATGAAGCTCCTGCTCATGCACCCAGGGGATTGAGAGTCAGTCGTATGCACAGCCTTATAAATCTGATGAAAAGAATGCATATACACATTCGTTATACGCAGAGTTTTATGCATCTGGCCCCTGATGTTTGTGGACATGTTCCAGAAAAAAACTCTTGAGGACCTGGACTCTCCTCTGCAATGACATCAGGAGACACATATCTTAGTGACCCAGGAAGCAGGTCAGTGTGTCCTGACATGCTGTCCAACAAAAAGCGAACAAATCATGTAAACATGCTTTATATTTCAACACAACTCTGACTCCTATGCACAAACAGACACTTACCAAAGTGTTTATAACACAGCAGAAGTCTGGGAGGATGGAAACGGAGTGCTCAACTTCAAACACAATATACACAACAAAAACAGCACTCAATCAAAGTTTCAAGCTCAGGATCTGTGCAGAAACTTCAGCACAACACACTGAGTGGAAAAACACTGACTCAACTCTCCACGATCACGAGACAAAACACACAGCATGTGAAGTAATGAAAACTTGACTTTACAAAATCAGTTCCCACAGATTTACAAAATCAAAGATGTTACAGACAGTGTTGACATGAAGCATCATGCAACAGCCAAAAACATACTTCTCTCATACTCCTCACCCCACCCTGCTTCCCGAGGTCATCCTGGTCACTTAATGGAATAACTGAGTCAGCTGGCTCCACTTCACATGGTATAAAGCACATGGACTTGTGCTGCTGACTGAGTTACATGAGACACACATTCAGTCTGCCTGACACAGATCTACAAGACGGGGTTAAAAATCTCATGTTAAAAACTTGCTTTCCTTTAGTGGGGGTTCTCTAAAACTTGGACAGGACAAGGGCTTTTTGTTTGATTGGTTTATTAAATCTAACACACATCCTCCAACAAGAGATAACATCCACCTTTAGGAGGTGAATGTGGCTTCCTGGAGATCTTGAGAAAATCTATTAGGCTCCTCCTGTCTAGCACTTCTGCGAAAGCTGTGTCAAAGTGAAACTGTGAAAAGTGTTTTTAAGGGAGTCATGCTTGTAGAGGTGATGTCTGCTTTTGATATTTAGCTTGTGATTATATCTGGTGACGCAACAGCCAAACCACAGTGGATTTTTAATAAGCACGAATTTTAGCTCTGTTTTGAAATCAGACATTGTTGACTCTTGAAATTATTCAGTCCCCTTTACGATCATCAAGATAAGAAGCCAAAACTGAAATTGCAATCCAAATTAACCCTAACAATTATGTCACCATTTCAGTACTTACTGCATCACACTTGTTTTTTCCTAACACAAAACAAGTATTGATGCAGTAAGTATTGAAATGGTGACATAATTGTTAGCGTTAATTTGGACTGCAAAGGATGAAATGACTATGAGAGATAAGTAGGTGTATAAATCCACATCACATAAACAGTGTAGCAACTCACAAAAACAAAAGCACAAAAACAGGTCCACACACCAGAAATTGCTCCTTTTGGAGATTTTAATGGTATCACCACATGTGATGTTTTGGGCACCAGCCCTCCATCAGACAAGAACAAGATAAGGAGACACACCTCTATATACACAACCAATGGTGGTCGCCCATTAGATCATGTGATAAGACATGTAGCTATACAAAAACCCAGTACAACACACTGCAGAACCAGAACAAAATTACACCACAGGAATACAATACATTGACAAAAAAATACAAAGAGTATGAAAGAACGCCAATAAGTATATTTCCCAAAACATCAAACTGTTCCTTAAAGCTGAAAGTCAGCACTTCAACAGGAATCAAAAATAGTATCTTTTTTTAATCCCATGCATTCTTATTTCCTGTTAAAACCTGGCGCCTACATTACCCACAATGCAACCTGACTGCTGATGGTTCAGTCAGAGATTCAGGTGCTTTATGCTGGTAGAGGCTAATGTAGCCTCAAGCAGAGATGAGGAGCAGGCCACAGATGTCTGGTAAGCTCATTTCTTTCTAACTCCACACCTCCAGATGATTTATATCATCCCGCTTCAACCCATCCCTCCATCCATTTTCACCTGCTTATCCAGGGCCAGGTCGCCAAGGCAGCAGGCCAAGCAATGCACCCCAGACGTCCCTCTCCCCAGCAACGCTTTCCAGCTCCTCCTGGGGGACCCTGAGGTATTCTCAGGCCAGATGAGATATGTAATCCCTCCAGTGTGTTCTGGGTCTGCCACGGGGCCTCCTACCAGTGGGGCGTGCCCGAAACACCTCCAGCAGGAGGCGCCCAGGAGGATCCTGATCAGATGCCCGAACCAACTCAACTGACCCCTTGGAGCAGAGCAGCGGCTCCCTCCAGATGTCCGAGCTCCTCACCCTATCTCTAAGGCTGAGCCCAGACACCCCACGGAGGAAACTCACTTCAGCCTGTTGTATCCGCGATCTCATTCTTTCGGTCACTACCCAGAGCTCATGACCATAGGTGAGGGTTGGGACGTAGATGGACCAATAAATCAAAGGCTTCAACCCAACCACCGCTGACTCATATGACATCATATGAGCGGACATAGTAGAGTCCATTAGTGATTGATGTGACTCTGATTGGAAGTTCAGCTCAGAGCAAGAGAAGAGAAACACAAGTAAGGGCAGCAAACAAGTATCAAAAGTCAAGAGGGCATGGGATCAAAACAAACTTGTTTTATTCGGCAAGTGTTTTTTTTCTTGTTTCTTTTTGTAGCCATTTTAGCCAACCGTCTCTTTCACAGAGACAGTTCTTAATTGTGTTACTGTTCGCTGGTGCACGGTAAATACGCTCTGTTCTTTCAGCATCAAGTTGTGTTGTTAATGTGCTAACTGACTAACTGGCATCTTGAATCTGTCCTGCCGGTATTCTGCCACCTGCTGGTGTGGAGTTATTTCCTTTCATGCAGATGCAGAATGTTCGTACTAGTTGGCTGTCGTCTTTGTGGTGTGTTCAAGTGCAACTTTTTGGCAGACACACAGTCGATGTGAGGCGACACAACAGTCGGCCTTCGTCGCCACTTGTCCTTTGATGCTGATTTGGTGTGTCTAGGCTTTGAAAGGCTGTTTACTCAGCAAACATTAGGAGGAGTACAAAATAATGACATACAAGATATTTTCTCTAACTGCTCATGAGATTAACAGCAACTGCAAAAACCTCCAGACTGCCGTTATTACCTGTAAGTCCTGAAGCAATTCTTAACTGACCCAAACAAAACTTCCTTCCTACTTTTTGTTCTTCTCTTGACATCTGAAATTCCTTTCCTCTCTCGTGATGTTGTCACGTGACCTTTCTCAATGGACGTCTTTATTTGCCAGAGGCTGACAATAAGAAGGCTATGCAAGCGAGCATGTTGCCCACACAGATGGACACATGTGCCTAGTACTGCATGTTCTCATTCTGCAGCTCAAGCTATGAGGCGTTTCACTGTCTTGGAACATGTTGAGCCCAAAAGACACTTGACTCCACCAGTGGGTTCACTGATGGTTAATGCATCATTTCTAAATCTGTTTGGGACTCTTACAGTTCATGTTTGTGATTTTAAGATTAACCGTCTGGCATGTGATGATTATAGTTAATCATATAAAATTTCATCTGTGAGTCACTGCAGTATTTTTCCTTTCAGCAGCCACCCACAGAACATGCCTAAACGTGCTACATCCACCTGTTTTCTCCTCACACTGGTGAAAAGACGACTAAGAACATAGCAATTAAAGAAGTATTTCACTGCTGGAGAGATGGCCTTTTAATAAAACTAGGATGTCTATGCAGTAGAAAGATGCAATACTTTGAAATCGAGAAAAATGACACTTTTGCTCATGAGGTAGAAAACCTACATCTACCAGAATGCACTGTGCTGTCCGAGACCAATAAACACCGCTGCTAGTGGGTGATGTCATGCAAAACACGTCCGTTAAAAACTATGGCAGCCAACTGGCATGAAAAAAATCTCGTATTACAGTTAAACAGAACGCTGAAACATGTTTCTGAAAACATTCAGGGAGAGAAAAAAGTAGCTCAGTGATAGCATCTTGGTTTATATTTATCAGTGCTGCTTGGTTTTGCCATCAGGAAACAGTATGCTGCCCACTTCCTGTTCACAAACTCTTGTTATAACTAGGGGTGGGACTCACCACCATGATATCCACGATAAGATATCATCACGATACTTACGTCAGGATACAATATTACAATATGTTGTGATATGCTAAGTATTGGTGAGTAAAATATATTGCGATTTATTGCCTTTTTTCAAATTCAAATTCTAGAAATCTTTGTCAACATCTGTTTATCTAATAAGATAAAGTTTTCAGTATGTTCATCTCACGTCAGTTTTTTTTTTGCAGAAGCAAAATGTATCTAGTGGACTGAAAAAGCAATTGATTGTGTTATTCTAGTAGGCTACCTAAAGTTTAAGTTGTATTTGTAATATTAATAGTTAATGTAATAATAAAAAACTGATACTTGGCACTGTGTGACGATACGATATTGCCTAGATATTGCTCCTAGCTATTACAGCTGAACATGGGACTAAAACATATTTCCAAAAAAACACTATAGGGGAGAAATAGACAATGCACTAACATAATCTTGATATATATTCAGTCAGCACGGCCTAGTTTTACTGTTTGATTGGATTTTGGTCTGAGTTTCAGAAAGAAACAGAGAGGGGCAGGTATGTTTCTTGATCTGCTTCTATACTCTTTGTGTCTGCGGTGGTTGCATGGGTGGCGGGCAGTACAAAAATGAAGAAGTATAACCTGAAGTTTGAGCAACAGCCCAAGGACCGGACAAACTGTGCCAAATAATGAAAATTACATCATCAGATGGGGTTTTGTCAGGGTGGTGAGGAGGGCTATCCCGGCCTTGGTTAGATGGAGGAAAGTTTACCACAGTCCATTTACACATACTACCCACACTGTTTTGATACACAGCTGGTTAAAAATTGGTGAAGTACCCCGTTAGCACAGAAAGTTTTTCAAGTTACGGAACTAAAGGTATCACTGAGCATGTAAGATGTACGCACTGCATTATAGTATGGTCTACTTAACAACTGCTGTTAGAGGAACTGGGTGTCTACAATGAAGCTCTTCTTATTTTTGAACATGAGTTTAGAGGGAATCTCTTGCTCTTTGTTTCTGTGAGGCAGACAACAAAACCAGATGTCTGCTGCTACTTCATTAAAATATCTCAATGTGGCGTCCAACAGCAGTTATTTAAAACAAAACAACAACACTTAACAAATTACTAAACATGCCAACAAATGGAATCCTGAATTTTTAACAACAGCACACATGTTTAGGCTGGATTTTTTTTCCCAAAAGCTCCAAAATAGGGTGTCACCATATACTAGTACTGATGATAACCCTGATATTTTGATATCATGTAAATATATCATGTAAATGGTCCAGTGCCTCTTGAATCATCTCTGTTTCTTTCTGTTTATGCTTTGTCTTGATACAATATGGTTACAGACTTTTAACAAAGTTAAAGATAAATTTGACTGACAGCATTATTATGTTTCTTTGTTTTTAAAATTCTCTATAGATACCACGATGATATCGTTAATGCAAACTCTTTTGGATGAGATAATCATATATTTAAAATCTGATATTGTGCCAGCCGTGGTTTCAAAGGTTCCAGCTTGCCAAATGTGAATATTTTAGACATCATTAAATCATTAAAAATCAATTATTCTTCCATTATTTTCTTAATTAAGTGCTGAATTACCCCCCCAAAAAAGTTTTAAAAGCCTGTTTTGTCCAAATCTCAGAGGTAATTAGTTCACCTACAAAGAAACAAACATTCATATCGGAGTTGCTGTAACCAGTCGGGGTGTAAAAGATTCCCCATGACATGATATTTTATCTATTCTCTGGGCAATGACACAAAGTATGTTGATATCACAAAGTCTGCCATAAGCCAATTCAATTCAATTCAATTTAATTCAGGGATCTGTGATCGATATGAGACAACATCACTAAATATCCTCATTGTCTTTCTTCTTGGCTGCTGACCATTATCTGACGAACACTGGGCCGCTAGCACTGTTTGAATGTTTAACAAGGAGGTGTGCTCGGATGGAAATGATGACACAGACGGACCGTGGGAATCTCACACAATTTTTCACTTTGCATCAACAGTATTAGATCATCGATCACTGAATAGATGTATCAATCCAGATCAATGTATCATAACACCCCTAGTAACCAGATCGTTTCTGGCATTCTTCCTTAAAAAAATAAGTCAAATGATTGAACAGGTATGAAAATTGCTGCTGATTTGTTGTTTCCATCGAGGATCACTTTGGAAATGAGTGATCATGTCTTTAAGTGCTATCTATTCAGATTTTCGTGTCGTGATAACCTTTTGAGTTTGTGTGCTTTAAATTTCTAACAAAAGTTAAAAGCAAAGATAAATTTTCTGTCAAAAAAGTCCAAAATGTCAGCTCTAAAGAGTCTGCAGCTTCACTCTGTAGTAAGGCTGCAACAATTCATCTAAATATTATCGATATCGCAATGTGGCCAAGCACAATATCCAAATCACAAGAGCTGCATTTTTTTTTTTTTTTTTTTTTTAAATAAAAGGGGAATTGTGTCACTATTATAAATAAAGCATTGTGTGGTACAGAGATGCCCGGGCCTACAAATCATAATCCAGACATGTGGGAACATTGTGTTGAAGCTGGTACAGATGGTGGCAAAAATTACATCATCATTTTTATGTTTCCTCAGTGAAAAAGAAATGCAAAAGTAACCATTCCCCCCAAAATTGTGCCTTAAATTGCAAACTCTGTCAAAATAATCCAATGAGATTTATTTTTGTTTATCATGCAGCCTTACTCTGTACTGTGTCTTCAGGTTTTGGACAACAAAACCAGCTATCTTTCCAGATTGTCTTACATTTTATGGATTAAATGATTAATCGCTCATTAGAAAATAATCCTTGCATCTGCGTCTCTTGTATCTCTGCCTCCGCACAAATTCCCTACTTCCCTCTGACCAAGTGCTCGAGGTTACTTCAGTATCTGACACCTCATGGGGTAACCCTGTACGCTAAAACTTGTCATGAGATGTGTTTTATAACTTCCCTCTTTTGGCTTTGAGTCTGAAGTCATGCTGGAATGTTTTTTTTTTTTTTCAGAGAAGGTGTTCCTCCTTGGTCACCCAATTCCTGGTATGTGTCGACATTTCACATGAAAGCACTGCTCAGGGTTATGTAACATTATGTGTTCTTACAGATCACAGTGGATAACTGCAGGAACAAAGAGGTGACCGCGGCACGATCAAAACAGGTCATTTCCATTAAGATATTTTAACCTTTTACTGTAATAGTCAACCAAGTGTTTAATTTAAAACCTGGATCTGTGTTCTTTTAACATGACACCCACTTCTCAACACTAAGAAAAAAACAGTCTGAGTAAATGATGGGCATGTGCCTTTGGTTTGCATGTGACCGCTGGTACTTTTTGACAAATAAGACGGAAAATAGTGTCAAATAGAAACCACTCTGAAGTCATGGCTGAACATGAGGTCATAAAATCAAGCACGAGAGGAAAGATTCAAGTGTTTAGGTGTGCTGTAGAGACATGTGCACGTTCCTACCCCCACCTCCCTGCTTCATTCCTCTGTACAGTACCTGCAACTGACAGTCAACATGTGAGCAAGTTTATCCTCATACAGGAACTTCAGTATCTGAATAGACGACAAGCTTTCATTTAATGTACACATTGCTGCTCTAGTTGGGAAGCACAAAGTGAAGTTTGGCTTCTATTTAAGAATTAAATCTTGTTTTACTTTCAGTGCTGAGAAAAAACTTGTGGACGCAAATTTTCTGTTTGTGATTGATTACAGTGACATATTGTATATGCATGCAGTGTCCTCCATTTTACATAGCCTCGATCAAGTATACCATGCATGTCTATGTTAAATTACAAATGCAAAGTCGCTTACTCATTGCTGCATTCTTTATGATTTGGTGGGTTGGACCGTCACTGACCACTCGCAGACAACAGCACTGGTATTTTTTTTTTATCTATAAAGCAATATTGGGCGAACTTCCAGCTGACCTCTGCACCCTGCTGTGTGTCAGCTCCCGTTGTTACCAGCTACGCTCGTCCAGGTGGTTGATTTTTAATAAAACCCTGGGTTTTAACAGATCTGAGGAAAAAGGTGCACTCTCCTACTCTGCACCATGGAACAATCTTAGAAAAGATCTAAAATTATAAACACTTATATCCACTGATGAATGTAAGGACATCATAAAGAATGTGGCCCCTATGTTGTTGAGTTTGTTGCATTTTAAATGTGTTTTGATTGGCTGCTACCTGGGACAGGTCTCTCTTGTCAAAGAGAGTGGAACTTCCTGGTTAAATAAAGGTTAAAAAATAAAGGTTTCCCGTTTAATCTCCAACTATATGCTCAATTTTGTACTTTTTTATCAGCTGCAGTGAAAGAAAACAACAAAACTGAGGAGATTTTGCTTCAAATGGTCTCTCAAGTTAAAAAGTTGCTGTATAAAATGTCAGAAAATAGTCGAGAGTACAAGGTTACATCTTCAAATGTCTTGTTTTGTCCACGCAACAGTCAAAAAACCCAAAGAAATTCAGTTTGTTTGATATAAAACAGAGAAAATCTGCAAATCCTAACACACAGGAGAAGCTGCAACTCTGGAGCTTGGGGCAGTTTTGCAGGACAAATTACTTTTTATTCATTTATTAAATATAAATTTGATTGCTCAATCCAATTGTTGCAGCTCTAATTTGTGAAAAAACAGATGCAAATCAAACATGTCAGTCTACAGAACACATTCCCTTGCTCATGTGTGAGCTGTAAACTGAGGCAAAGAGGAGCTCAAGTCCATGTGGCGACTGCTTACACTATGGAAAGATGGAAAACATCTCCAAGCTGGAAAAAAAATGCAAGTGTATTTTCGCCTGAACATCTCCAGAGCAACAATTCAGGGAAAAACACGCCAGTCACATGGAGCTAATTCTCAGGATGACTTGTCTCCATGATTCAGCCCCATGTGTGTGTTTTTATGTCCTTTTCCTTTTCCTTGTTACCCATAAAACACTTCCCAGGAATTCCTTTCACTGAAAAACAAGTTTACTGATGTAAAGCAGCTCAAGACGGTGAAGACACACACACACACACACACACACACACACAAACTCAGCCTCAACAAAGCAGCGAGGAAAACATCTTCGCGTCTTTGTCACACACACACGTAGTTTTTAAGGACTTACCGCGACCCTCGGGCATGCGGAGGTTAAACGTGTCCCCCGTCTGTCTCCGTAAAAACAGTGAAAGCTCCCCGTGTGTGTGACAGCCTCGGCTGGGCGTCTTTCCCCTCTCCTCTCCCGTCTCTCGGTTTTGTAATAGTGTCAGGTCTACAGCCTCTTTTTCTCCTCTTGTTCCGCGCGAGCCAGTGAGAAGCGCTGCTCGCTGCTCACGTGGACCACTGGAGCAACAACAACACGAGCCATGTGTGTCACACGCCTGTGCGCGCGCTACTGGTGACAAGACAAGGGCTACATGTGGAGACATGTGAAAACCATTAATGTGGTGAAGCCAGTGGGGGAACACCAGGGGTGGCTGTAACACTCCTTACTGTTGTGTTGTGACTGCTCATCATCAAAACATCCTCCAGTAGTCAGTCCTACATTAAATGAAAGCTGAAGGTCCTGGCTTCAAATGGGCATCACTCTCATTTTTACTACTCATTGTAACAAGAAGTTATTCACCATCAAAGACACTCTCACACACTAAATTGGTAACAAGTCATAACCAGTGTTGGGGATTAACTGAATTATTATTATTAATTAAATGAAGTTACAAATAAATCTGATTGTAATCAGTGACAGTAACTGAGAAACAAATATGTGACCAAATTACAGTTACTATTTAAAATGTTGATGATTACACATGGGTTACATCCAAAAATACTATTTTCACTACAAAGTTTCTATGTCAAATGTAATGAATTAACTTGTTTTTTACCAATAAAGAGTGGATGTAGCATGACTATGACCTTTCCATTTGATTCCTAGTGTCCAAATTATATGAAAAAATTGGTTCATTTGTCTTTGTGTGTTGTCTGGTTCATTCATTCATCCATTTTCTGTAACTGCTTATCCTGTTGGCAGTCCAGGGGGAGGCTGGAGCCTATCCCAGTTGACACTGGGCGAGAGGCAGGGTACACCCTGGACAGGTCACCAGACTATCACAGGGCTGACACATAGAGACAGACAACCATTCACACTCACATTCACACCTACGGACAATTTAGAGTCACCAGTTAACCTGCATGTCTTTGGACTGTGGGAGGAAGCTGGAGTACCTTCGCACAGAGGGGCTCCCTGACCCTGGGTTTGAATGAGGAACCCTCTTGCAGTCAGGTGACAATGCTAACCCCTGCACTACATTACATGTAGTGTAATGTAAAGTTAAATGATGCCCATAATGTGTCTGGCTCAAGAGATATGAAAGTCAACGTTTTTCACCATTAGCATGGACATCAATTCAAGATGGCCGCTAAATGAACCCCACGAGTTGACCTTTGCAACAAGAAAAATTCTTAACTAGACGCCATTCAGGTCCTAAAAAAACAGGGTACAAAGAAATGCCATGCATGTGCACGGGAACCTATTTCTCCTGCTAGACTAACTAAAATGAATCCAGATGGGAGCACAGGCACGCAGGCAGTGTGGCTACACTGGGGCCCATGGGTGCAAGTGATTCAGACTGCCACCTTAAATATACCTGTGTTCAAAGAAGAATGATAAAAAAAAACAAGGTTTCTATTTTAAAAATGTGTCATTTGCTATATATGCCCTCAAAAAGGCAAACCCATTTACATCATGGTTTACGTTTTATTTTCATTTTTTAAAATAGTCCGTAGCTATCTAAAACAAAATGACATGCTTTTCTACATAAGCTATAAAATCTTTAAATAAACTATAAAAACTATTAATTTAAGTGATTGATTTTCTTTGAAAGATTTTATCAGATATGCAGTGATGTATCTTGATGTTGTCCAATAAGTCTCTATTTGTGTCAAGATGAGCCCAGTCTCACTCCAAAGTTGTCAAAATCCACCGCTTGGGCAGTGACTTTAACGTCTGCGTAAGACGCACCATGTTACCATTATGGTTTAACAGTGCTCAGCAACATCAGGGGGAAACGCAGCAGGACATGAATGAAAATTAAGGCGGCAAACAAACACTGACTTTCACCAGAGAGAGCGGTGTTTGTGTCCCGTAAGATTCTAAAGCCAAACCCTGTTCTTTCTTCCTAAACCCAACCACACGTGTTAGTTGCTGGGGGGAGAAAAAAGTCAATTTCCGTTGTTGCACAGACGTGGTGCATTTATTTTGAAAGAGACTGTATGTAAACGTTACATTTCCTGTGAAAACAGAAGTGTATTTTGAAAGAAGACAATGCATGGAACAGGCAGAACTTGGGGGGCCTGTTGTAACTTCTTTAAGCCACCGCAAAGACACGAATGTTAGTACAAAATTTCACGGCAATCCATTCAACAGTTGGTGAGACATTTCGCTAAAAGCCTCAAAGTGCCAACCTCAGTATGGCGTTAGGGGAAGAGTGAGGGGATCACCAAAATCATAAAGATTCATGCTGTGGGAACCATGAATGTCTGTAAAAGACTTCACGGCAATCCATCAGTTAGCTGTCCTACCAAAGTGCAGGATCGACCTACAAACCATTATTTCCATCCTTAGAGCCACGACACTAGCATGGCTAAAAACACACTGTGATGTCTCATGACACTGATGACCTCAGTGACCCTGCCTGTGATGTCACTCACTCACACTGGTTAAATACAGGAAGTAACTCCCTACATCTCAGCGAAACTGATTAAGCCTCTTGAATGACTAAATGTCCTCGAGATCACAAGAAGTCCAGTCGCCTCTGACTTATTTCTCCTACATCACATGACTTCGAGGCATGAGAGCCTTCATATGAGCCTGCGGGGACACTCCTTTGTCCAAACTCTGACAAGGGAGGACATCCTGTTACATTCTGTGCAACACAAACATCCAGTTTGTGTCAACACAACTTTCTATCCCATCAAGTCTCCTTCGAGTTCAGCCAAACCCAGAGCAGCGTGACGCTACAACACTTGAGGAACATAAAAGATATTTTAGCACCAAGCGTTCAATAAAAACACGTGAACACAGCAACACTTCACCAAACTGTTCAGACTGTTTGCTTGAGGTTCACTGACCTCACCCGTCCTTCTTCCTACTTCCAGTTTGCTTGGTCATCATTAGCTATAAATATCATATTGCATGATCAGAACTAGACTTACTATGACTGAGACAAGTGTGACACTCTGCAGTTATCACCCATTAATCCACATTCTTGGCAAAACAAGTCACTGATTTTAAGTGTTGTGTTTAAAAAAAGCAAATACATACACTCTCAGGAACTGTCTTAGTGTCCCAAACAAACGACACACCCTCACTTCCTGATCAGATTTATCTACACAGCATAATACTCTTGAGTTCTTTCAATAGCAGGGTGTATCCAACACAACCTCCTATTGTGTGACATCAGTGAAATAAAAACATCCCTCCTGTTCAGAGCTTGTGAAATATATTTAGCTGCTGTACCTCCAAAACTCCATACTGGTCCAAGAGGGGAGCAAACACAGCTTCTTTTACTTCTAGTAAACTAGCATTTACAAGTTGTCTTTTCAGTAATTTGTTATGTTATTCTTTTATCTCACTTCTTTTTAACGACTGTGTTGTACATATTCTTTGACTGTACAGGACTTTGTTACTGAGTTTTTTATAGAGGTATACAAATAAAGTTATTAATAATGTTAATAATGATTACAAAACACATACTCTCACCTAACATTGTGAAGCACTAAGTTAAAAGTAGTAATATCACACTTGAACTGTGAAGCTAACTAACTACACTATACACCACTGGGTACTTACATTTATAGCAATGCATCATATTCAAGCACAGTAACAGAAACTGTAACTCTCAAATAAGGCAGTACAGCAACAACAACAATACTACTACTACTACTACTAATAATAATAATAATGATAATGATAATGATAATAATAATAATAATAAATAAAATAAAATAAAATAAAAACATGAAAGAAAGACAGAAAGAAAGAAAGAGACAAAAAGAAAAAGGTGAAAAAAGGCAAAAGTTAGAAAAGAAAAAGGTGAAAAAGGTGTCATTTTATCTCACAGTGAAGTAAGTAGAAGTGCAGAAAATTGAAAAATAAATAAATAAATTAGAAGTACCTGAAATCACACAAAAAATAAGTACAAAAAAAAAAAAAAAAAAGTAATAAAAAATTAAAATATATACAAAAATAAACATTTAAAAAATAGAAAGAAAGAAAATAAAAAAGAAATTGGTGGAAAGAGATGTCATTTGCTCTCTCGGTTGTGGTGAAGTAAAGTAGTAGAATTTCAGAAAGTGGAAAAACTCCAATAAAGTACAAGTACCTGAAATTATACTGAAAAAAAAGATTAAAAAATGAAAATTTAAAACACAATAAAAATAATACAAACATAGAAAACAAAAATAAAAAAAATAAAAATAAAAAAAGATAGAAAAGAAAAAGGTGAAAAAGGTGTCATTTTGTCATTTTATCTCACAGTGAAGTAAGTAGAAGTGCAGAAAATTGAAAAACTCAAATAAATTAGAAGTACCTGAAATCATACAAAAAATAAAAATAATAATAAAAAAAAAATAAGTACAAAAATAAAAATAAATAAATAAATACAAAAATTAAAATAAATACAAAAATAAACATTTACAAAATAGAAAGAAAGAAAATAAAAGAGAAATCGGTGGAAAGAGGTGTCATTTGCTTTTTCAGTTGTGGTGACGTAAAGTAGTAGAATTGCAGAAAATGGAAAAACTCTTATAAAGTACCTGAAATTAGACTGAAATAGCTTCAGTGTTGAAGTAAATGTGATTTGTACACAACTGGATATCACAAACAGGTTAAAAAAAGACAAAAAATGCGACTGAAAAAAAAAACAAATACTAAATTATTGAAAAAAGCATGAAAACTGACTAAGAGTATATCTCCCCAATCAGAATCAGAATCAGAATCAGAAATACTTTATTGATCCCCAGGGGAAATTGTTTTCCAAACATTATTATTATTATATTGAAAGAGTTATGGGCATGCGTAAACGAAGCCTGACCCGGGATGCTCCGTCCAAACACTGGAAACGTGCACAATAAAAACTGCGCCACAGCTCATGAGAGGTTCAATACCTCATCATATCAGTGTGTTTATCTGAAGGAAGAAAACTTGGCAGAAATATCACCAAATGATTCGGAAGTACTATTTGGCACACTCAGTTCCTATAAATGGGAGTGACCTACAAGTTAAACCCTCCAGAGTCTCCTCAGGAGAGGAAGGGGTGTGAGTTAACTGAAACATTAGACCGTTTTCAGACAGAGAAACACTCAGTCACGGCCGGTGTGATGATGAAAACTGCAGCCGAACTAACGCAACACAAACCTGGTCTGACCTCTCAGCTTTCCGATGGGATCATTGCAGGGAGGGCTTCCGAGGCGTGGGGAGGGGGGAACAAAAGAAGACGGAATTTTCTGGGAATATAAAAGTCATAAATCCATAATTGTTCCAAAATCGGGGCCCGTCCCTAGTGAACCAAACACTTTCCTCCTCTGCACATTCCTGCAGGAACGGAATAAAAACACTACTGCATCCCCTAATGTCGAAATCCCACCCTCGGGGCAGAGACTTTTTTCCATTGGATGTGGCAAAGAAAAAAAGGCTTGTTTTTCACTGTCAGGAGACAAGAACTGGAGGACAAGAGCTCCAGCATCATTTACATAAGAACAAGCACGGATGGCATTAACTCTGAATGAAATAAGCATGTACGTCTCTGACAGATATTGCTCAAGAAAATGATTAATAAGGCGCAGAACATGCGCAAAAGACAGAAGTTACTTACGTATGTACTCCAAGCAGGCGAGGCATTTCCCCACCGCCAGCACAGACCCCTGCATGGACATTCTCACACAGTTCTCAGACGCTTTTAAACAGGTTATAAACTACTGGGCTTTTTGTATGTTTAAATCCCTCATCCTGTCCCAGCAGCCCAGTGCGTCCTCTCTGAAGTCCCTGCAGCCCCACAGCCTCATGGGCTCACAGAAAGAGGATTGCCTTGGGTCAGTGAGGTTTCTAAACCCCCTTACCCAGCAAAAAAAAAGGGGGCAGCTCCGGTGCCAGCCGTCTTCTGTTGGAGTGGCACTGACCCCCGCTGCCAGGGGATTGGTTGTTCTGTGTGCTCGGTCAGTGGTGGGCATGGGGCCCAGGACAGAGGGGAACACAAGAGATGGAAGGGAGAGAAACAAAACAAAAAGAATGGCACATAGAGACCTAGTTTGAGAGAAGAGACAGGAAGACCTCATATGTGGAGCTGAAATGTCTCTGAGTATTATTAACCTTCTGTGTTGTGCTTTGGTGTCTGAGAAGACTTCAGATTCACAGATCTGAGCTGGACTTCATTGACTGTGTTTCTACACAGGGTGTTTCTCAAAGTGAAGGAAAGATCCTTAATGGCTGAATTTCAAGGATGCTACATCATTTAATCCCCCTTAAAGACTGTTCCAGTGTCAAGGATCCTTCAAAGTCTACCTTGGACAGAAGGTGTTTCTCAAAGTCAAGGAAAGATCCTCTAATGTCCGAATTTAACAGAAGTTAAATTCAGCCTACCTGTTTGTTTTTTTAAGTATAACCCAGAAATATTTTCTCCCTAAAAGTCACATGACTCTGAAAATACTGCTCACATTTGTTCAAACTGTACAACAACATTAGAGAGCGCCAAAATTATCACAGTACCTTAAAAACCCCTCAGTCCGCTGAGGGTTAATGACGCACACCTGGGGACACTCGTTCCAATATGTTCACTGAATGTTAGGAAGGACTCTTGCCTTGCCTCTATAGGATCCTTCCTTGGAAGGACCCATCCTATGAAGGAAGGATCCTTGACTTTGAGAAACACCAAGTGAGTGGATCCTCATCCATGGAGATTGCCAAGTTGCACTGCCATGTTTCTATAGTAGCTCAAAAAGGACAAACCAAACAGTGTTTTTGGGTTGGCGCTGTTGTTAGCAGCCTCTCTTTGACAAGAGCGTCGCAAAAACAGATTTTTTTTTTAACGCTAAACTGCTTCATTCAGTGTTTTTACTCATTTAAATCAGCGGGTCAGTTTGTTTTGGAGAAGAAGAGACCTCTGCAGATAATTCGGCTCATAGTACCCTCCTGAACGTCTAGATCTAATGTTATCACAGAAAAAGGTGAGCACACATTAGCAAGTGCTGAGATAAAGGTCTGTCTAACATGCCAAATCAGTGTTGGAGAAACACTGATTTGTAATGTGAAACTGTTTTATTCATTATTTTTACTGGTTTTAATCACCTGGTCTGTTTGTTTTGGAGAGTAAGATACTTCTGGTGCCAACTATGCACAGAGCCCATTTGTCTTAAGTCAGGTTTTCATGTGTTTACCCAGATGTGACAAATGTTCAAAAGGTGAGGCTTCTCTTATTCACATGTATTGGACGTGTCCGAGCCTTGAAAAACACTGGAAGGACGTTTTCCAAACCCCATCCTCAATCCTCAACTTTGACCTGCAACCCAACCCTCTGATCGCCCTCTCTGGCACCACCAGAGGCTGATGTACACCTGACTTTGATCAAACGCCGTACATTGTCTTTTGCCTCTCTGCTGGCCAGATGGGCTGCTTTAATCAGATGGAGGGATGCTGCCCCGCCCACTCATACCCAGTGGCTGAGGGACATTATATCCTGCCTTAATCTTGAAAAGATGCACTATAAATTCCAGAAGGTTTGGGGCTCTTTTCTGAAATACTTCCAGAGCTGTCAGTGACACTGAAGATTGTGTTTCAGGTTCTTGTTGCTTTTTGTCAGTGTATACTCTGATATACTTGGTTCAAAAGCTTGGCTATTAACCAGAACCAAGAGGAGACAGCACATCAGGCCAGTTTGAGCTGCTCTGCACTGACTTCCTGTTACATTTAAAATTGATTTTAAGCTCCTCCTCCTTGTATACAAAATTCTACATGGGCTGGGACCGTGCTACATTGCTAACTACCTTGTTGACCAGTTGCCTCCAAGAACACTGCGATCATCTGCTGCTGGTTTATTGGGGGTTTCAGTAACAGCTGGAAGAAGATTGGGGATGCAGCCTTTATCAATTATGCCCCAAAACTATGGAACACAATACCTATAGCTATCAGGGAAGCTAGCATGCTACATATTTTTAAAAGAAAGATAAAATGTATCTGTTCACTTTAGCCTTTAACTAGCGCTGACTTTCCAGATACAGGTCTGAAACCTTTTCTTTTTACGCTTCACGCTGCTGTAACTCTTAAAATCTTACTTGATTCTATGATTTATAGTTTTACAACTCTATGATTTTATGAATCAGTTCTGTTTAATGTTCATTCTTGGCAGTACTTTTCTGTCAAGTAGTCGGATGGCACAGAAGAAGAAGAAGAAAGAAGTCATCATGTTATACGAGTTTCTTTTTATTGTTCAATGCATGGCCACACACATATACTGGTTTTCTTTTGCACTGTGCATGATGGGACAGTCACTATGGAAATGGTGATGTAGATGGGATACATTTTAGGAGTTTACAGGGGTCCAAACACAACCCACATTCCTCTGGGAAAGTCAGTTGGCCCCTTTTCTTCTGAGCCTCTTCCATGACTAGCTACAACATGAGGCTAATCAGCTTCTAGCTCCCTCTAACATGACACCTTGATAAATAAATTCTGGATTATAAGTTTTTTTTTATTTTCAGAACTAAAGGATTTGTTCAGTGGATCAACGCACGACAACAACCTTTTCCCTTTCCCTTAAACATTCTTGCATATCTCATTCAGATTTAGCTTACAAAAAGCAAAATAAACAACATTTGGGTACAAAAATAAAATCCAAATTAAAACTTTGAACAGGGCTGACACCTGTTTGTTTTTTTTTCCTTTTCTCTTCTCGTACAGAGATAGCACAATACATAAGTCACTGGTCACAAAAGTACACCGCAAATAAAGAAAAACAAAACCAAAAAAAAAAAAAAAAGCCACAGAGGAATAGAAACCGATCCCGGAGAAGTGTACATTTGTCTTCCTCAACCTTTCCTAGAGGCCTATGAGCTATGAGACGCCTGGTTTGTTTTGTAGGGCTGGAAGCCTTGGGTGTCAGGTGGACAGAGTGTTTTCTCTATCTCAAAGTTGTCTTCATACACCCTCGACTTTCCATAAACGCAGTCCTACCAGACGTGACATTCTTTACCCTGTTTCTCAGATACAGACTGAAGGGAAAGGGAAGGAGGGAACGGAAATCCAAACCACTGCTCTAAACATCTATATGGTTTCATCTGAGCGTGAATGTGTTTATGTGTGTGTGTGTGCGGTTTCTCTCTCGACACGGATGTACTCGTTTGCTAACATATACAGTGTATTCCTGGTTAGGGTGTGAACCAGGGGCACTTAAAAGTTGTGTAGCGTTCCCCCACCGTTTCCGCACCCCGACCACTGGGGGTCACTCTTTATGTTTAGGATTGGGAGGTGGGAGATCTGCTCTTTCTTATAGCGCCGTTTCGCCCGCATTTCTCTTCTGATGTTTTTTTTTTTTTTACTCCACTGTTTTAACTTTTCCACCCCTCTAAGCTTTAACTCTTTCCTTCGATTCCTTCTTTCTTTTGAGTTGGTTTTTGCCTTTGGAGACGCAGATACACACAGAGCAAAAGAGTGGGAGAGAGAGAGAGGGAGCGAGTGTTGTGATCGATCAGCTGTTCGCAGCGCCGACAGCTGCCCCCGTTTGACCTCTCAGCCTATCTCCTTCCACTGCCGGTAGAACTCCACGATGTTCTTTAGCTCCATGCCCGCCTGAGCCTGCCGCCTGGATCGCCGACTGGGAGGTGGAGGGAGGGAAAAAAACCAGACATGCAAATTAATACAAAACATGAAATAATAAAACCTGTCCTCAGTCTCAGCTTTTACATATCTTTTTTCATAAAGTACAGCTAATGCAAATGTTCTTCCAACACACGTGTGTTGAAAAGAAAGAAAGATTAAAACTGTCATATCTACATTCTGAAAACCACAAGGGTGTCAGTGTGCGTCGAGAGAGGCAAGGCTGTGCATTAACTGTGTCTGCATGTAGGCACTGGTACCACACAGGTTACCAGCACAAATATAAAACTATCAAGTCAGTCCACTGTACTTTGAGACTATTCAAATACTGTGTTACAGGATTTTAAAAAGTACTGCATGTGTGCTACTGCTGTGATTTCATTCATCGTCTTTTGTGCGACATATATGTGACGCCGTACAACATCTTAAGCCCTGCCCCCCCTTCTCAAATCTCTAGATGGCTGTGGGGTCTGTATGAAAACTGAGGGTAAAGTGTAAAGACTTAAACTTACAGGACATTTACACCCTTAAATAAATATACTACTACATAGAGAAATATTTTTTAAAACACAAAGATTCCTTGTACAGCCAGTGACTGACCTTCATTGCTGCTGACTGAGTGCAAAGCTCTTCCACTTGATGGCCCGTAAGAATGGTCACCATGCCGGCTGTATCTTCATCTCCGTTGCTCTGGGAGACTGTTAGCTGACGACAGCTGTCCACCATCTTGTATAAATGCCTACAAACAAAAAAAAAAAAAGAGGACCAATCAAAATAGAATTCACACTCATCCAGTGAGTACTGTAGAAGACAAATGGAGGAGAGTGTGGCGTACCAGGCTTCAATGTCCTGACGTTTCAGTTTATCTCTTTCAAAACTTCGACCAGACTCCTTTTGGCAGCGTATGTACCTACAGAGAGATGTGATCATGAATCCTCCCAAGTTGCTAAGCAGTATGGTAAAATTGAGATTTGTGTTCAATATTTATTAGGAACACAAAAATATTTCACTTCCAATTAAAAAAAAGTGCAGTGTGAAACTCCATCAGTCACTATAGATAAAATACAAACACCTACCTGTTGCCTTTGCGAAATTCTGACTCCAGGAAGCGAATGCCATCCCTCGCACCAGCATTTTCCTTCTTCAACCTGTCAAGTCCATCGATCACTGTAAACACAGGAGTAGTTCGGATTAGGTGCATGAACAGCCACGTCAGCAAAAAGACATCTGAATACTAATCTGAAACTGACTCTTTGAAAAGAAAGAGAATTTATAATGAGCTAAAGTTTACTTATTTTGGTTAAAATATTGAGACTTTATGTCACTGCCGAGGTCAAGAGTTCAAATTGGCACATTTACCTTTATTGGACTATCAATCTATCTTTTCAGTTTCACTGTCCTATATGACAGCCTTGTACATTATGTGAATCAAGTGTCTTCAAACCAGCGCTGTCACTTATCCATTAACCTTATCTACCTTTTTTTCCTATGATACAATGAATTGTTTAGTCTTTAAAGAAATTGTGAAAAATGTCCATCACAGGTTTGTGAAGGTGTCTTTTAATAGCTTATGTCTGACCTGCTGCCAAAAAATGATACAGAAATGACAAAATCAACAGATCTTTATGTCTGAGAGGCTGAAACCAACAAATATTTGGCATTTTGCTTTGCTTGATGAATAATTTAACAAGTAATTTATTTTCAAAATGAGTAAAAATTAAATTTCTGTCAGTTGACTGCTTGATTATTCATCACCTGTTATCAATTATTTCAGCACTGATGTGTCTGCCATAATTTTTGCAGTTTTGTAAATCAAAACAGCAAAGTACAAATATTTTATTGTACAATCAAGTGCGAAATACAACTCAGTACATGCATCAAACAGTAAACAAGAATCATCTATTTAAGACAAGATAGGAAAAGAAAGAGAGAATTAAAACAAACAAATGAAATTGATTATTAGGATGAGGTGATTCCACTTCATATGAGACTTTTGGACATAAAGTGCACTTGTTAACAATGAAGTCTGAGGCCAAATGTCCACAATAACAACGCCCTTACTTTGTAAAACACTTGTCTTTGTGTATATCAGAGAGTTCCCAAAACAAACTCAAGACTTTAAAGACATTTTGTACCACATGAAGTGCAATTTAATACCTGTTTCACAGGGTATGTTTGGAAATCAGTAGGAATGAAATGTTCAGAATTATTATTGTTAAATTCTTTTTTTCCCCATAACGTCCCAGCAGTGTGTTACAATAATTCCTCTGATTAATTAAATTAACGTGATCTGGATCCACATAAGTGGCAGGAAACGGACGGATGTGTTAACCAATTTAAAATGATTGAAGAATTTGCCAAAATAGAAACTTGCACATTATGAGATGATGAGCTATCAGTGTTTGTTACAGGTCTGATGGTGCTGCCTGAAGCTCTTGCAGCACAATCCACTGAAACAAAAATCCCACTGTAACTTTAAAGCTGTATAACGTCTCCCAAAAGCCCGCAGTCGGATACAAATATATTTTATATTTATCATCATGGTTTATGTGAAGTTTTTGTGAGTTAAATTTAAGATTTTTTTTAAGGCCTTTTTATAAGTAAAATGAATTCAATGTTTTTTTTTAATGACTAAACAAAACCTACAGACACCCTATAAAGTTGCATCTATTCTTTAGGATAATGTAGATGTCAGTTCTCATGGTAGACATCAAGTTACATGTTAGATTACTGCTCTATTATAAGACTACATTTTGCATGATTGTCCCTCTCTAAAGTAAAGACAAAGATCGTGAAAAGCGTCCCTGCAAATCACTGAATCTCCAGTGAATCTAGCGTGTTAAATATGCTTCACAGCGGGGCCTGAACACAACACATGCTGCTCAGGACAGCACTGACCTGTCCGTGGGATGATGATGATGAAGCAGCCGCTGCCGGCCAGCTGCCGGATGAGATTCAGATGCTGGCAGAGAGCCGCTGTGTCTGGCACCAGGTAGGGAGACATGGACGACTGGGCTTTAGGCTGCTGAAGGCTGCCCTCTAGCTGCGACACCTCCAACTGCAGGAACAGGCAGGAAAAGAGATCCAACAGCTGATGAGATGTAATTGATGTATTATGTGGGTTTCATGCTCACAGGAATATAATATACCTACCTATAGGGTTCCTGTACCTTCATTAAATGATTCTGGTGAGATTTCGACTGATGTCAGCTGGTTCATGTTAATGTTGACTAAACTATATGCCTCCTGACAAACATTATGTTTCACAAAGTGGAACTTAAACTCAATAAATAAGTAATAAAAACACATACAAAAAAATGACAACATTTTCTATCTCTCAAAAAAAAGACTGGGAACTCTGCTCTTTCAGCAGTGATGACTGTATCAGCACACAGCTGTGTCTATGCTGTATCATTGGGAAACACAGACAGGGTAAACAGTCAGTGGGAAGAGTGATAATGTTAAAAACCTGTAGTCGAAGCTGGGCCATATCCCTCATCAAGCGATTTCGACGAGCCTCCTCTTCAGCCTGTACAAACAGAGATAAAGACAGGAGAGTCAACATCAAACAGGACGGCTGCTTTGCTCACAAGTATAGACCAACTTGTTTCCAGGTCACTAATTAAGCATTCTTCACATTTGTTTGGTTCAACAGTTACACAACAACACACTTTTAACAGGTCTAGACGCCACGCAGAATAATGAGACTGGACTGAATGCAGACCCCCCCCCATGGTTCTTCTTCCTTGTTCTGTTCAGACGTCACTCACCATGCGAAATTGGGCCTTCGCCTGCTGCACCAGATTATCCTGCTCGGATTGGCTGATGCTGGTGAAGATGCCCGCCTCCGGGTTGAAGTGCAGCACGTTGCCCTGGAGATTTGTCAGGAAGTGGCCAAAACTGCGAATGCAACAGACTCGCACCACACACTGGAGGAAAGAGAAAAAGAAAATGCATCAAGCTTTGATATGTTTGATAATAAAACACTGAGTTGGAGAAATTAGCTTCCCCAACTATAACATTTACTGAGTGCGTGACCAAGGGCCCATATGTGTGTGTCCGAATATGTTATAGTGTTATAACATGTCCTGTTAAAGGGACAGTTCACCCAATAATTAAAAACATGTATTTTTGTCGGACCTGCAGAGCTTTTTATCACTGTAGATTGCTTTGGTATGAGTTGATGAGTGTTGGAGATATCAGCCAAAGTGATGCTGGCTTTCTCTCTAATATAATAGAACTAGATGGCACTCAGCTTGTGGTGCCAAAAGAACCAAAAAATAAATTTGAAAAACTCAACAGAAATCAAGACCAGGTTACTCGAGATGATCCACTGACCTTGTTGTGAGCAGTTTCATGCAGGAACTATTTTCTTCACTGTGCATCTACTCATGAGCTGTAACGTTAGCTAGCTCAATGGTGCTAGGTGAGCTAGCAGTAGATGCACGATGTACGATGAACGATGTTTCTTAAATATGTAATGTAAACAATATACATACCCATGTTTGAAGCTGTTCTTATTAATTGAATAATTGATCAACAGATGAATAATTTCTGAATTATGAAGCTAATTTCATTCAATCTGGTACAAATGTTTCAAATGGTAGAAGTTTTTTGTCATCTCCACATTGCATTGCAGAAAGTAAAATATATTTTTATCTATGTGGAAAAATGCTGGAAGGTACTATCTGCTCTTTGTGACATACTCTTGCTATCTGTTCCCAAAGTTTGTCTTGAAATGGGGAAAAAGGAACTTTTAGGTTTGTTGCCCCTGCAGCCTGGAATCTGTTGCAGACTGATTTGGGTCGTGGGGAGCTTGTTTCTTTAACTGTTTTCGAACATAGACTGAGAGAGCTGGAGGGAAGTGCATCAGGTCATTGATGCCTTGACTTAATATTTGCCTCTATGTGATCCAGGATATGTTCTATGTTATCGTGTCTGCAACTTTGTTTAATGTGCTGCTGCCTGTTTCGGCACAGACGCTCTTGTAAAGGAGCTGATTAATCTCAATGAGGCTTTTCTTGGTTAAATACATTTTAAATTAAAAAAAAAAATATGGGCTTGGATTCTGTGTACAGGTTTTCCGGAAATATCAGTAATGATTAAAATATTCTAAGCTAAAAATAATTATGTCTACGATAGTAACACTGTTTTGATATTTGCAAACATACTGGCTCAAAAAAAGGAAACACAACTGGCAAATATCATGTGCCATGATTCTACAAAATAAGCTGGTAACTGGCAAAGTGGAGCTGATACCTTTTGGTGTTTTCAAGTGTTTTTAGCCAAATATGAACTTCTGTGTCCTGTGTGTGCGTACCTCCTGTAGGGAGCTGAGGGAGGGGTTGCGGCGAGAATAATCGAGGCGGCGGTGAGCTACGCCGAGAGCAGGCAGGTGTCGCAGAGCCAAATCCTCAGGCAGCAGCAGACTCTGGACCAAACCAGGCTGCTCACACTCATTTAACAGCTCCGTCACCTCTGCGTTCAGACCAAGCTCTGCAGCGCACACATGGATAAATAAATAAATGAGCTGTAGACTCAGACAACACACTCATGCACAGTGTGTAAAAATCACACAGGAAGACAAATATTCAGTGTGAGATCTGAGTTATTAGCACTGTTTGTTAAGTGAGAGCACACAGCACAGGGATGAAATAAGAGCTCGGAGAGAAAATTAATATTACAATGATCATCAGACATTATACATAAAAAATATCTAATTACATGTAACATCACATGTTAAATAATCAGTAAATTAATCAAGTTATCAAACTCCTTTCAGAACTCATTTTTCAAAGGCTTGTGAGTGACACTTGTTTTTTTATCATAACATTATACAAATGTTAATTATGATTTAATGATATGATTTAACTGAAATAGTAATATTGATATGATGAAAATATTATCTTTAATAGGAAATTTGATCAGCCTGTCTTTGACCATTCATTAAAAGGAGTAGTTTCACATTTGGGAGATACAGCTATTTACGCTGTTGCCGAGTAGATGAGAAAACTGACGCCACTCCAGTGCAGCAGGTGATTAGTTTAGCTTAGCATAAAGACTGGAAACTGAGAAACAGCTAGCCTGGCTCTTTCCAGTATTTAAAAGCTCATACCCAGTTGTATTTGGGTAGTTAAATCTGTGCAAAACCTGAAATGTAAGAGCAAGGATTTGTATGGAAGTAAATATGTTGCAAAATGAACTTGTAGAACAAAGATTTAACGAGTGTCTGAACCCGAAGTGCTCTGCCATCCTGCTCGATCAGCAAACTTTCTGTTGCTGCAGCTACACAGATTAGACCCAGTACTGCTGCTGGTCACCAGCCCACTGTGACACCCGGCTATGGGGTGTGCACTGGCTGCTGGCTGAAATTGAGCCGCAACAGTAACTAACTGAACTGTCTCCAGAGCTGCTGCCCTGCTCTTCTCCCAGCAAAGTGTGGATGTGGGGATGTCAGGCAGAAGGTCCGCGGGGTGCACTAGCTCATCGGTTCTCAACTTTTTTCATGTCAGCTACCCCTAAGCTGATGAACACCACTTCAGTACCTCCATCTGTAAAGATTGCTGATATGATTAAGACTAGAATACTGCAGGTAGTTGTCAACAACAGATGAGCTGTGGAGGTAGTGAAACCTATGATCGGCATAGTCACTCCTTTGTCTCTTACTCACAATGGGCTCACTTCTGCACTGAATTAAACAGTGAAAATAAAATATTCCCCATTTTTCTAGAGAACCCCTGGAACTCCCTCATGGAGCCTTCGTGGTCCTGGATGCCTAGCCGAGGACCGCTGCGCTAGCTGGCTAATTCTTGTCTCAATTCTGGTCTGATAAACCATATATTCATCAATTTCAGTGCCCAATATCTCTATTCTCAAAGCTGTAGAAGTGTTATAAAAGTCCAGGCACGCAGATTTGTCACTCTGCAATATAAGAAAGCAAATTTGTGAAGCTGCATTGACCGTTTCAGGGGTTGTTATTGCCAACTTTGGCTGTACTCAAGTAAACAAAAAACAAAAAAAACCCACAAACAACTTCAAATTCAGAACACAGGTGTTTGAATATTTTTTATGAGTGAAAATTTCAGCATACAAGTTTATTTTTGTATACAAACTCTAACGTGTTTTGTTTTTTCCTGTGACTTCAAAGTCAGCTCACACGATGTGTGAATATTTTGTTAAAGTGAAAACACAAGTTCAGATTTTTGTTCGCACATCAAGTCTAGGTGCTCTAGCAATTTGCAACACATTTGCTTTCATAGACTTGGGTCTTTACAAGTTGTGACATGCTGAAACAATTTCTTGGCCCAGCCTGTCTCTTTATGGAGTTGATTTTATTCCAGCTTTTGCACACAAACTAGATAAAACACATTAATTAGTTAGAGCTGGAGGTGCTGGTGAGCTTTTTTTCTTAACCTTTGGACAAAGCCAGGATAGTTGTGTCCTTGTTAAGCAAAGCTAATCACCTGCTATCTCTAGCTTTTTATTTAGCATACAGATATGAGCGAAGGACCAATCCTCTCGTCTAGTTCTCTGCAAGACAGCAAGTAAAAGTAATGTTCCCAAAATGTTTAACAACTCCTTTGAATGAGCGGTTTAGGTAATGTCTTCACTCAGTGCCTCTAAAGACATTTTAGAATTAGTGGACCCAGGAGGAATAAAACCTGGATACTGTTGTGCCATCCTGTGCCTACTGAGCTATACAGGAGTGTAAATCTTTATGCAGTGCAGTGTATCACTAACTCACCAGCCTCGAGCATCTTGCTGCCATCTGGTAGCAGGTTGAGCAGCACAGACAGTCGGTTCCACAGGCTTTGAGAACTCTGCAGGTAGAACCAGGGAGTTTGTTAATTATACTCTGAAAATGTCAAAGTTCTGTAGAAAAAAAGGCGAACAATTCTGCCCCCTCACCTGTGCACACATGAGGATAATGTCTGTGTTTGTCCTTAGCCAATCAACAAAGACCTTCACCACCTGGATCAGCCCCTGATTGGCCAGGATCTCCAGCCTCTCCAGGAGGGTTTTCTCGCTGTGCACTGACTGAGTGCTGTGTTGGCTGCCTTCTGAGTCTGAGTCCAAGTCTAGAGGAGGGGACACAAAATCAAGCAAAAAGACAAGTTTGATTTCAGTCAAGTCATATTTCGGGGACTGTGTTTCCCCTATGTGCATTTAGCAGTGGTGCTACTCCGCTTCTAATTGATTAGCACCACTGCTATAAAAATCTCTCCATATGCGACTGACTTGCTATCTGTGCTTTAAGCAGCCAGATACAGGGACGAGCAAGGATTATAAATCAAACACCCTCTGGTAAGGGTGCTCCGAGTGATCAGCCACCAATCATTATCAGTTGATATTTGTTCTATATAGTCTGAAGGCTGACATAAAACATACAATACAAAGTCTCTATGTGTCGCTAAAAAAGCTTCACCGGTCTGGCGGTTCTGACAAAAGCCTTGTTTCCACCAAGCAGTCCAGTTCAGTTGTGAATAGTATCAACAGAACCATTCCATACGGTCACAATTTTTCGTCACCCCATTGTTGGGGTGCCTAGCGCAGCAATTCAATACTAAGAGGTGGAGGTAAAAACACTGCAGTCTGTTGATTGGTTACTGGTGAACCCTACTGTTTAGAGGCTACTGTTGGCAGCTGCAGGCAACTTTTAAGGTGGAATCTTTTTTTTGTGTGTTGCTCAGTGTAAAACTCACGCACTTCAGCACCAGTGTGGGAAAATCACATAAATAAAGACACATTACATTAACATTGAGGCAAAAAGCACATTACCGTTTTCATTGGTTCCGTTGGCAGTACCAGGGTTCATATCGCAGGGTGAATCTCCGGGAGGAGGTGGTGTCTCTTGGGAGGGGGGAGCAGAGGCGTCAGAAGGGGTGGGAATACCCGAGGAAGATGAGGCTTGAGGCCTCAGCAACATGTTACTGAAGGTTGGCGCCAGGCGGAAGCAGCGCTTTGCCTGGAAGAGTTGTGAGGACATGGCCTGGAGGTTACTGCTGATGCTGGAGTCGCTGGGCATGAGAGGCCCGTTGGTGGTCGGAGGTGTGTCGCCATCCCTGTCGCCTCCTTCCTCCTTGGGCTGGTCTTCATCTTCCTCTTCGTCCTGGTGCTCCCGTGCCTGACCCTCCAAGTTGTCTGAGTTTTCCGTGTCCTCTATGTCTTCCAGGTCCGAGCGAGACTCCTGGCTGTTCATGTCCGAGTCGGTCTCTACATCGAACGCCGTTCCTCCTTCCTCCTCCTCTTCCTCTGAGCCACTCCCCCAGCTGCCCTCCTCACCCAGGGGGTCTCTCTTTGTCTCCTTCCTGATAGATGGAGGATTAAGTGGAGGTCCTGTCGTTGTGGCGCCTGCTGAGTCAGCGTGACCCCTCCTCTCGTCGTCATCATCTTCGTCGTCTTCGCTCTCAAAGCCTTCGCTCAGGTCGCTCTCATCCTCTCCTCGAGTGTCCTTGCGGGCGCAGCGGCGTCGGCGGAGTCTAGAGAGGCGGGTGTACTTCTTTTTCTGTCTCTGTTTCTCTTCTTCCAACTTGCGCTGCTCTTCCACGCTGCAATGCTTTTTGGCGCCAACCCTTTCGCAGCCATCTTCATCCTTCTCCTCCTCCTCATCTTCTTGCTCCAGGGAGCCGTTCTGCAGAGGCTTCTCATCAGAGCGATCTGTCACTGGGGCTGACAAATCCCTCATCTCCAGGTCATCTACATAAGAAAAGAAAATTTCACTGCTTTTTTGTATTCATTCAGTTTGTTTGTCTCTAAAATCTCTTACTTTAACAACATATTTCACATTACATAACTAATGTTGTCCACTGAGACAGCCTTAAAAAAGCCTGTCAGAAGGACTGAATAAATATGTTCAACTTTAAGTTGCTTGTCTTGCAGAAACTTAACTTACAGCTTTACTTCTACCAAAAGATTTGATTTTTAAAACCACAAAAATCAGCACTTTAATCCTAAAAGATTATGAGAATACACCAGGATTTACGAAATGATCTATGTTTCAAACACTGACTGGGAGACTGAACTAACTCCCCTCCATACACGGAGACAGAGATTTCCCCTCTCACCTGTGGCGTCAGTGTGAAGTGGTGGCACCTGGCTCTCCGCTTCCTCCAGCTCAGCCTGCAGCCGGATGTTGACGTGGTTCACCAGATGGGAGAATAGAGCCAGAGTAAAAGCTATGGACGCACTGTACTGCTTTGATCCTTAAGACACAGTACAACACTTGTTAGTACAAAAACATCATTTTCATTTGAAATGTGTCCTTTCTTTTTTGTATCAACAAAGTTCCTGATGATAATCACTGCCACTAGACAGAGATTCTCAGGATGGTTTACATCATGTACAGATAAAAGTATGAGCCAGACCAATAAATCAGCTGACAAATGTCCAAAGATTTTTTAAAGCGTTTAGTGCAATGTTTATCAAATGGAAATACTGGTGCCTCTAGGATAACTCTGGAGTACTGCAGAGGGTAGGTGAATTTTTTTTAAATGTAACTTTAAGAAATATCAGTCATGCATAATTGTTAAAATAAGTGTTAATATAAGGTTGGATAGACCACATTTTTAGCACTATAGCCTCACAGAAAGAGGGCTCCAGGTTCAAACTTGGAGCCCTGCTGTGTAGAGTTTGCATGTTCTCCCCTGTTTCAATGTGGGTTTTCTCCTGCTTCCTCCCACAGTCCAAAGACATGCATGTTAGGTTAGCTGTTGACCCTAAATTGCCGGTAGGTCTGAGTGTGAGCGTGAATGGCTGTCTGTCTCTATGTGTCAGCTCTATGACAGTCTGATGATTTGTCCTGGGTGTATCCCAACACCCTCTCGCCTAATGTCCAGCCTCTCTACAACCCTAAAGAATATAAGTGGTTACAGATATGGAATATTTTTAATGCAATCTGTAACTGCCATAAACTGTCAACTGCTGCAGCAAACACAATCGTGTTTTATATTTTTGTTTGTTTATTGCAAATCTCTACCAAAAATCGATTGCACTGGTCAGGGGGGTACATTATTTGAAGAAGTTTGAGAACCACTGGTTTGGTGTGTAGAATATAGTAGAATCTGGTGATAAGGTTGAAGAACTGAAATCTCCTCTGTATGATAAGTGTGTGGCACAACTATGGTGGACAAGGCAAGAACACAAATGGCCCTATTTAGAGCCAGTGTTTGGTTTGTTGGTTGTGGGCTACTGTACAACAGCATGACTCCATCGAGGAGGACTTGCTCCGTATATTGATATAAATGGTTCATTTTAAGGTAATGAAAACACAACAATCTTGTTTCAGGTGATTATAAACTGATGACGACATACTTATTAATATTGTATACCATTTGTGCCAATATCTCCCCATAAATCCTACACATTGGTCTGTAAAACTCAATATCAGTCAAAATATCAATATTAGTGTAGCCCTCAGACCCTCTATCAGTGGAGCTTTAATAAAAATAAAAAGTTTCTTTAAGTTGTCAAAATTTGAGATGTACTTCTTCAGATTTATATTTTGTACTTTCATGTTAGTGTCCAAATCTCAGTCTGGAGTCAATCCATCACAGATCTTCTTATGATGGCAAGAAACATGGACTACTTTAGTGGGTGTTTTGTGCTGCTTTTTGGCTAGTTAACTACTCAGCTCCACAAAAGTAAAATTAAATCTGGTTTGTGTCTTCACCCTCTTCTACTAGTTATTCCAAGCCTCATCTGACCTGGATATACTGGCCCATTGTAGATAATAACAGCCTTTAAAAGGGCATTTACAGAGAAATGTTACTTTTTGTTCACTATTCTTTTGTAGTTAAAGAAAAAGTCATAGAATAAACATTAAAAATAATTTTAAAACCAAAAAGGTGTTGAAATACACAACAGCCTAAATATTATGCTAACACTAACCTCCCCTCTTCAGGCTGTGCACCACCATCAGACAAGTGACCACCATCTTGAAGACGAGGGTGTCAGGCAGCACGGGGCAGGAGCTGTCAGCGTGCTGCTGCTGCTCCTCCTCTTCCTCACTGGGGGAGTGGTGAGCACCTCCATGTGTCGGCGGCGGCAGGTAGAACAGCACCAAGTTGAAGTCCTCCAGCACTGACTGGCAGAGTGACGTCAGCTCCGTCTCCATCAGACTGGATACAGACAGAGAGGAAGCAATATCATGAAAAAGGATGTACTGAAAATACAATGAGTGAATGAATAATCCAAGGATAACACTGCAGCAAATCAGCGGCCCAGGCTACGTGATATGCTCACTTTTGTTGTCCTTCATATATGAAAATTTTGAACGTTTCTACAGGCAGTAAACACTGAACGGTTAACCTCTGTCCACACTTCACAAAACCAAATATTTGATTTTGATATCACTGCTGCAGGTGAGAGGTTAGATACTATAGATGGACTGATTTGATAATAACTAAACATACAAACTGTACCACACGGTGTTCATCTAGTCTTAAAGGAATACTTTTCCCACAAAATGATCAATTTCCCTGTGTATCCTTGATTCCATGAGGAAGACTTTCTCGCATGCCTGCACGGTGAACGAAGAATCCAAAAAATGAGAAAATTCTTGTTGAACTGGAGTGAAAGGGGGCCAGTAAAACTATACCAAAACATTTGTTTATCAACTCTTACACAACTCAGTATAATCCAAGTCTTATTTCATATGCTCAATACTGTCCAAAAATGCATTTTCACTAAAAACGTATTGTTTAAAATTCTTCTGCATATGTGTAGCATGCCTGGGAAAGCACGTTTCAGCTCTGTTGGTACATTCCACTGAGCAGAGTTCAGATGCACACCCTTGCCCAATGGCAAAATCCAGGGCTGAAAACTTAAGCCAACACTGAAGTGCCAAACACTGTAGTTCTTTGAACGACCGCTTGAGGCTGGCTCCAGAAGCCCCGTGGAAAAATGTCCAACTTAACAGCAGAAATAAACATGTTTACAGCCTGGTACAAAAACAGTTTTGGTCTCTATAGCTAATTTCCCTGTTCATGACAACTGTATATAGGGGTGAATTTTTAAAATAACTCACCCCTTTACATTTTAGTAAGGCTTAAAACAATGATGGCGACAGCTGTGATGCTGAACTTAAGGCTTCAAAATGGGATACCACAAACCAATCTGTGACGCCATGGTAGGCTGAGTCCATTTTTTTTTTTTTTTCAGTCTATGATGCTTGCCCAAGCATGCTACTCATGTGTGTGCATACAGCTGGGTAAATACGACTGGAATTCTACTGCATGAGTTTTATGTGAGTTTGAAAACAGATGTTTTGATGTAGTTTTGCTGCTGTAAATTCATCAAGAATTTTCCCCTTTTTGGATTCTTTGTTCAATGTGGAGGCATGAGAGAAAAACATTTTCTTCAAGAATTCGACGTATCACTGAGGGAGTCATTGACATACAAATCACCATTTTGTGGGTTAAAGATTCCTTTAACATACCAATAAAATAGTAAAAGGACTAAAAATAGTAGTAAAGTCAATGCTTATTCCCACTGTGGACTGGTTCTAAAACGGACGAGGAACAGCGCAATCCAAGTAAACACAAGCACTCACCTGTTCTTGGGCTGCAGCAGGCTCTGAAGGTACATGAAGCTCACCAAGAGGCGCTTAATGTCTTTTGATCTGCAGAGAAAAATACAGATATTATGATTTTGTATCAGAATTCTCCGAATCAAATCAGCATTATCTTTCTATTTCTATTTAATATTGTCATGTTTTAGAAGCACCTGTGTGTGGTGAAATTATCCAAGCAAAACATTTTTTAATGGAAACACAGGTGTGTTCAATGTCCTGTTGTTGCATGTTGGTACTCTTATTACTGCTTTTACTATTGCTAACACATTTTCTGTGTCCTCTGGGTAATTAATACAAAAATATTGAGAATATTGAAAAGAGAATGTTCAAAAGCATAGTTGGATATTTTGGGATAAAGGATTCTTTGAGTTAGTTTTAAGCTTAAATGAAAAGATAAATACTACTCTCATGTCTGTACACTACATGTGAC
This sequence comes from Cephalopholis sonnerati, assembly GCA_019142605.1. Classification (NCBI taxonomy): domain Eukaryota; kingdom Metazoa; phylum Chordata; class Actinopteri; order Perciformes; family Serranidae; genus Cephalopholis; species Cephalopholis sonnerati. The sequence goes on from JAGQAX010000008.1 coordinate 36,500,523, forward strand.
ATTTACACCAGCAGCCTTTAGCATAAACAGTGGAAGAAGGGGGAAAACAGCAATCTGGGTCTATCCAAAGGTACAAAGGTTATATCTTGTTTGTTTAATTCGGACACAAACAAAAATGTCTATATAAAACAAGTGTGGAATCAATCTCCTCATCCTACCCAAATAAGCAAAGAGGCTTATTTCCCAAAATCTGGATAATAGATGTGTTAAATTTATGGCTTTACAAAAGATTTTCTGTAAGGTACAACATACACAATGAAGCGCAAACTGGTGCAAAAAGTTTTCACACTGCACACATCACACCTAAGGGAAGTGTTATTCCGGTAAATGAAACAAAAGCAGCATTGTTTTGTGTCCAGGTGGCAAAATAATGTGTTAATCTTATTTGCTCCATGCACAATGGTAATCTAAATAATCCCATAATAGACAGGCAACATGACATGACCCATATTTATGCTTTTCATCCAGAGTTCTCTTCTGCACACCAGGCATTATCTCTCGAAATGTTTATTTTACATGCTTCATTTGTATGCATATTCGTCTTTTATTCCTACTGATTCCTGTAACTTTTGTTGCTTCAACAACATAATTTCCCCACGGGGATCATCAATTATCTAATCCCATCTGCAGAGAGATGCTGCTTTATCCCACCACTGGTATGAGCGCCTTTGTGATTCAAATGGCGGGCAGGGGAGTTGGTAATTATGTGAAACCCCAGATGTCAATTGGGACTAGATTAAAATGACTCTGGGATGTCAGCACAGTGAAGTCAAAATATTCTGTTTATTTTAGACAGATTTTTTTTTTCCCCACCAGGCAAACCTGAGAAAACCATTAGTAATAAAACCACTGCTGTCCAGAGAGGGCCCGTGATCTAAGAAGGCCTCAGAGGAACTTTGTGTTTGTGTTTCTTTGAACTCCAGAGTGTTCAGACTTTCTGAAATCCTGTGAGTCCTCCTCACCTTTGTCGAGATGGAGACAGCTTCTTCATTTCCTGCTTCTTCACCTGGTGGTACATCTTGGCAGCTTTGTCAAACAGGCGCTTCAGGTTGCCATAAGCGCCCTCGAAGGGGGTGTCTGATTGAATGCTAGGACAAATAAAACATATGTTAATACTCCTAACTTACTGTGTTGTCCTTCAATAGTAATTATCACACATAAGTGAACATAAACACTCCTCACCAGCGTAGGTAGTAGTAGGTTGCTTCGACATTGTAGAACTTGCTCCCGGCCAACGTGCCCAGTTGGTTAAAAGGCATTCCTGTAGAGAGGCAGGTGACAGAAATGAGTAAACTGGACTGAGAATCAGTACCTAATGGTCTGTCTAATAACCAAATGTCCTGCTCGATCTGAAAAAATAAAGATGATACACGCTGCAATGTAAGGCTGCCCCCTGAAAGTCAAACACTTAAATCATCAGTTGGAGACCCCCTTGTCAACCAAGATTCATCAAGTCGAGCAGTCTGGGTTTTTTTGGTCAGTTAATTTGCGGTGTAATTCTGGGGACGTTTTGGTCCACAGATAAAGCTGCAGAGTGAGCGCCGCTTGCTTTCACGCTGCTCTCTGATACAGGCAGCTATGGACTCAGACCCAGGGTGAGTCTGAGTTAGATGGAGGCAACTGACGGAGGAAGAGAGGCAATGCCCGTTCAGGCTCCAACATGTTATCTTCTGCCTTCTGCTTACAAGTACAGCTCGCAACAGCACATTACAGTCGTTGGCTTTTGTTTGATATCTGCTGTCGGCAAAAAATGTTGCACACTTTGGAACTTAAGTCACCGTAGTTAGCATGCATTAGCTCAGAGGGCTAACTTGGCTTGTTTACTATATTATGTTCCCATTGTTGCCACCATGAACGTCCTGTTGAACCCTGTTCAGCCTCTTAAACTCTATATGTAAAAAAGGAACGAATATACATATTGAACAGCTAAATCTGATTTGACAGAGATAATTTTGAGCCAGGTACAGCCTTACCAAACGTGGCAGTGCTATAAGCCAAGATTCAGACACCACAACACTTATACGGATAGTGTTTAGTGAGACGTATGGAGCTAACTCTTAGAACGAAAGCTAGTAAGAGTGTTACCTAAAATGTCAAACTACTCCTTTTAGTGTTTAATCACATAATATATTTGTAGTGTCAACATCACTTTCCTCCACTATAACATTATGAGGAGAATTAATAAGTGTAAGTGTCCTTCTTTAATTGATTTCTTTTTCTATTGAACAATGAGTTTTAACATTTTTGCTACTGTTTTGACTCCTTAAAGAATCATGCCTGATAAAAGCATTTTCCTAGCTCTCTAGAAGCATCGTACTCCTGCCATTCTCCAGCCCAGAAAACACAGACTTTACCAGCTTCTCCCCGACCATAGCAACAGCAAAGTGCTGTGTTATTAAGAAATCTAACATTACAGTCACTCACCCACGTGTGGCATGACAGACAGCGCCTGATGGTAAAACCTTTCTGCCAGCTGCTCAGCCTCGACTCCAGCAAGTTCATTCTGATAACGGGCTGCACAGGAAACATTAGAATAACAGAAAAAGTAATATATGTTAACAATAAGATAGACTTTGGCTTAAAAATAAAAAATGTTCACTAACTCAATTAAATTTTCTTTCTTTATCTATCGAGAGGCAAACCGAAAATGGTGCAGACATAATTTCATTTGCTGAATAATTTTCAGCTTAATAATGAAAAATCAATCAAATACTGATATCTCTGTATCACATAAGTCTAAACCAACCAAACAGCCTCCTGCCAATTATGCGCTAAAGCTGAGCCAAAATTTCCCACGCTGAATGACACACACATGCTGTCTCACACCTCTACAAGCTGGGTAGAGAGATGAAATAATTGCATAGTCTATTATCATGTTATTACCTAGATCTCCAAGGTAGACCAGACAGCGATGACAGGCCATCTGTGCCCACTCCATCTCCTTGGGGGTGGCTGACACTGGTTTCTTTCGGCCTGTGGGGAACAATTACACAATGTGTTTTTTTTTCTTCTTTCATTTAAAGCAGTTAGCTGATGCACTTACTGAAAATGACTTGGAATTACGTAACAAAAGAGCTTCAATTCCAGCAAAGCAACAATTTGCACACAGCAGATAGTCTGAATGTAAGTCAGCACCTAGGTATAACTTGAAGCACCGTTTCTCTGTCCCTAAGGTGTCAACGTCCACAAGTGTCTGCTTTTATTTTAGGCGACCAAAAGATTTCTATTTCTTGATAACACACATTTTCGCTTCATGCTGGGAGACAGGATTACATATGTTATTTAGCTGGGTATTTAGCCCCCGTTGTCTGAGAGTTCCTGAGGCAAAGGACAAGTACCAGCTGCACAGACCCACAAACTTGGGTGACCCTGCACCTGTCTATCTTCGCTGACAATAGACTGACTTGGCACTTCTCCACCCATTTGTCTGCTTTGCATTGTGCAAGGGAACACTGACATCTGATAGGGACTGAATTCAGACAGTGGACACATTAACACCTGGTATAAATGCAACTGTGTGACCACACTATTCATTATGTGGAAAGTGAAAGTACATTTAAATACCAGCTGTAAATGATGTTCATCTTTCCAGTGGACACTTTTAGGGAGTTTGAGCAGTCTGAATATTAAATCCAAAAGTTTCAAAACATTAGTAATACCGTACTGAATAGGATTTACACCCATTTCACAAGAAAGTCATATCTGAATGGTGCAAAGGTGGTAAAAGCTATGTGTCTGTGCAGGTTCATTTCTTACTAGAATAGAGTGCATTAAAAACTTAAAACAAAATTTGTATAGAAAAAGATTTATAGTTGTTATAGTGGGAAAAGCATAGGTCAACGATAGCTCTGTTTCAGGCCATATCCACACTAATATGTTTCCATGTTAAAACAGCGTTTTGAAAGGAAACAAACTCTATACACACAAGGGCTGCAATGGTATGAAATTTTCATAGTACGATAACCATCTCAGAAAATACTGCAGTTTCACGGTATTACAGAATTTATATTATTATCAGTCAGAATGACCCTTTAAGGAATGAAAAGGGGGGTTATTTTTTGTTGAACAAACGTTTTATGACTAGAATTAAAACTTGAAACCATTTTGTTGATGGAAGAATGTGTAAAAAGTCTTCCTTTGAAAATGACTAAAATAAAGGGGGGAATAAACACGCAGTGGTATTTTTTTTTTTAATATCTTAGATAAGCCAATGTACATTGTATGATAACCGTCAACTTTTATATCACGGTATACCTTAAAGAGGGTATATTGCAGCAACCTCAGTACACACAAGCATTCTAACAGCACTTAAGAAATAATCTCCATCTATACTAACACGCCTGAAAACACACATCACATGACCATTTACATACACTGGGCATGTGTGTGCTGATGTAAACAGGAAGCAGATTGTCTACTCTGAGGCTGGTTGCTTTGTTACAGAAAATACTACAGAGACGGCGAAAAGTAAGACCACAGATTTCTTTGCTTAGACCGACAATAAAATGGAATTGTTACTGAAAGAAACACATGAGTATAAGGTAGCAGAAAACAGACTGGGAGTTGTTACAAAGCAAATATGGCAACATATTAAGCCCAGTTCAGACCAATGATTCACAGCGAGACAAAACCGTTTTAGAATGCTACAGAGAAAAGTTGCAGAGGTGTGAACTGGCTGGTTGGAGCTTGAGTTGGCGGATGGTGTCACCTGCAACTCAGCTGGTCAAATCACTGGGCGGCTGGTTTTAGAATGTAAAGCACCTGTCACCTGTTTATACAGCCAATTGGCTTGAAATGAAGTCCTCAATCAAGTCAAAATAACCGCAGACAGTGTGTTAGCTTGCTGCAGCAGGCAATTCCTCCCTGCGAGCCCACCGTCTCCTGCTCACGATGTGCTGGTGTTGGACGGTGGGTTTCTACTACAGCTCACTGTATATACGTTTATTATGAATACAGTCCATCTGATGCTTGTTTTAATTTTTTCGCCGTTCATAACTACTACAAATGCAGCTGTAGCCAGTATCTCACTATCACCATCCTCATTCATATTTTAAGAAGCTACAAATTATATTCAGCCACAAAATCAGCCTGAAAAGCTGCAAATCAGAACAGAAGTACAGAGAGTTGTTGTATAGAGATGACACACAGTCTCATATAGTGGCATTGGTGTGAACCGGCAGGCTTTTAGAATGTTGCAGAACGGTGCAATGCACGTAGTTCCCTGTTTCAGCTCGTCACATTCCCAATCTTTGGTCTGAAGTGGGCTTCAGAGAGGTACCAGGAGCATGATCCATTGCGGCCGAAGCCATGGCGATGGGAAAGAGTACCCACACAAGAAGGATGAAATCACAAAAGGTATGCATACTCAACTATAAGGTTTCACTTTGACAAGCTGTGAGTGGTAAGTCTCAACCAGAAAGCAAATGTGGATGTCTACATAATGGGTTTTAAGACTGTTTCTGTGCATCCAGATTAAAACCCAACCCTGGATTTTTCAAACCTAAACAGGGTCACCTGTGTTTTCAAAGGTCTATATTTTAGTTGTTCCAAAACGTAGTACTAGTATGGACACTAGGCGTGAACGCAGCAGTTGTTATGCGTTTTAAAATGAACCCCTATCCGTGTGGATGTACCCTTACTCTTGTAAGTGTTCTAGTGAGTAATTAAGGTGAACTGGCATGCACAATACACGGATCTTAAAACCAGCACAGCTAAAAAAGGCCTATAGGTGATTTAAGATTTCTAAAATCAATTTACAAGTGCTCTAAAATATGGACAAGCATATATGTGTGAATGTTACATATCCTTCAGATATCATATCTATATATATCTAAGTGTGAATTTGTATGCTGCGTATCTGACCTATCAGCGGGTCTGTGACGTGGGTCCAGTCGATGCAGTCCTGCAGCTCCAGCTGGTAGTGTGACTGGATGTAAAGCAACAGGTGCTGGTAGAAACCCACTCCGGCGATCAGGTGTGTGCGGTAGGCGCACTCCAGAGCGCTGCGGCTGTGGATGTGCTACAGTAAAGGAAAGAGAAAGAAAAGAGAGGAGCCAGTATATTAGCGATACGACTTGAGCAACAATAATAAACTATTTGCTAGTTTACGATAAGCATCACAAGGTACAAAGGCATGGAACAATAAACTAAACTGTACATGTACAAAAATGATAAGCAATGGGGAAACATTAAAACATTACCCCCAGTGTAACTTACACAATGACAACTTGTTTGTAGATTCAAGTGTGTTACGCTACTGGCTGACATAGCCTCGAGCCACAAGCCTACAGCAGCGATGAGGAGCAGACTACAGAGGTCTAATAAACTCAATCCTCTCTAACTTCAAACCCATTTTCAAACTTGTAGTCCAATGCTAAAAATTTATAAGATTTCGCACAGCTCTCTGCTTACAAAACTTATTTTTCACACCTTCATTAGTACTTCCCAAGACCTTCAAACAGACTTTGATGTGTTAAATCAGTGGAGTCCCCCTTTAAGAGGAGACTTAATGACTTACACATGTTTAAAACAAACAAACAAATGAGCAACAATGACTAAAACTCTGCTGATGACATTAAAAATGTTCATGATTCAACTTCACAAGCATCTGAATCACAGTACACACTCACTACATTATTATCACAGAATTCAATGCAAAAATGATCCATCTGCATTTGATGAGGGCAACAGTGTTTGATGGTTTTCCTATGTTGGTCCAATAACAGAGCAAAGCGCCAAAAGTGACATTTTCAGAGGTTTGATTTCCATTGGGATCACCCAGGCAGAATATGCACACACTCTTGGTGCTCTATGAGGAACGTTGCACCCCACTGACCACAAAATGGCAGATGTCATGTTGATGTTGACCTTTAAGTGGCAGCCAGGATGCCAAGCCAGCTAACAACAGAAAAACTGGATGGCTCACACATGCTGCAGGGGCCAGTTACCTTCTTGTTGGTCTTGATAACCTGGATGACCTCATAGTAAACCTTCCTCCAGAGCAGCTCCTCAGCCTTGCGGCCATAGTCAACAGGGTGGAGGAACATCAGCTTCACGCAAAGCTCCCTCAGCCTGGAAACACACAGAAAGAAAAGGCAGATACACATGCATAAGTTAAGGAGGTAGCTGGGTCACCGGTTTGACAAGTGGACCAATGAGTTAACCTAGTTTCACAGGAACAGGTGGGGCTATGTAAAACAGAAACACCTTGCAGGATACAAACTTGAATGGTGGGCATTTTGGCATGATGAATCAAGATAATGAAAACAATCATGCAGCCCTACTTTATAGAAACTACAGTTAGTAACAACAGATGATTCCAGTGCTGTCGGACAAATATCACTGAGTGTGCCTTTCCCTTCTGTGACTCACATGGTCTGTGTAAACTGATTCAGAGATGTTCACCAGAATATTGTGAAATCTCAGTCCGCACTTCGTGTGCAGCTGATGACAAGATTATGTTAATACTGTTAATCAAGTACATGCCGTATCTGTCATTATCGCCTCTTTGAAGAGATGCTTCTGTGCCTGGTACTTCCATTATTTAATGCCAAAGATGATAATATCATACACTACATTAACATGAGCCTCACTTTGCTCTGAGGTGCCAAATTATCACATTTGCATGTGAAGTACAATATATGACCATGGGTCTCGCATTAAATGATGTTTTGGGGGAACTAGTCACTTGTGGAAACTTTTTAATAAAAGTGTAAAATCATCCCAAAATATGCGGAAATGGAATTTGATCACTTGTCGTGCCACATTCACGGTTGGTGCCCTGGTGTTGTATTGTAAATGCACATGAAACTAACCCTTAATCAAAGCATTATTTTCTTTGTTAATTGATTAGCCCTTTGTCTACAAATGTCAAAAAATGACATCTTTAAATGTCCAACTTATCAGACCAAGAGTCCAAAACCCAAACACAGCCAGTGTACGATCATATATGACACAGAAAAGCAGCAAATCCTCACAGTTAGAAACTGGATCTAGCAGTAGTTTGGAATATATAATCAAAAAATGATGCCATCTCAGTTCTACATGCAGTCCTGACCACAAGGGAGGCCCGTCTAGTCAAACTTTTAACACTGCATATTGCTTTGAGCAAAACAAGGCATCATCTCCTCCATCTGTGTAGACACATGGTCAAGTTTCGTTTTCACATTTACCAGCAACTTCCTCTTTCTCAGCTTTTGGTTCATTGTATCCAGTATGAAAATAACAACTGCAATCCTGCACACAGGCTGTGCGACTGAGCACAAATTGGTACATTTATTATTATTCATTTTTGTTTCGCCTTACAGTGATCACAATTTCTGATAGGCAGAATCAAATAATTATATGTAAGCACGCTTACAGTGTTTGAATACAATATGCGAACTGGATTTGGGCAGAATGTGAACACAGAATATCAGGTCTGTGAGCTTAGAGAGATGCAGGCAATCCCAGTTGAACACACAAAATAACAGAGGGGTAGTCTCAGCTAAATAAACTGAAGCTAAGAAATCAGCAACTGGTTACATCCAGAGTAATGTTCATAACAACTGGCCAGATGTTTAACACTCCTGCCTCCTTCTACACTCACACACACACACTGCTGAGACAGCTGGACCTACTTGTTGCGAAGACTGATGTTCTCCGGCTTGAAGACCTCTCTGTAGGATGCTTTGCTGCCGATGATGACATCCAGCTTGTGCACAGACTCCACCACAGCCCTGGATAGCATTGAGCATTAGAAACAATATCATAATGACAGTGTTGACACCGTGATCTAAACAATACCAAGGAGGCTATCATAGTGCCATGACCGTGTCTGTTTCATTTCTTTGTAACAAGCGCACTAATGACAACTGCAGCTACATAATGACTTGCTAACATAAGCTACACTTCCACAAAGCATGATGACTACCCGGTCACATTTAGCTGAAGCTGCACTGACTGACCACACAGGAAATGTGGGGCTACTCACTGTCGTGACAGTCTGCTGAATGGAAGAATAGATGGACCCTTTCTTGTGATAACAAACATTGATTGGCTAGCAGCTAAGTTAGCCAGCACAATAACGTCCAATTAGCACCTTGGTTAGCTACGCAAAACGGCCTCGCCAACTTACCTGTAAAGCCGCTTGATGAGAAGGACTTTCGCCTCTGGCTCACTGTCCTGACCCGGTCCACTCATATTAGCGACTAGCCAGTTATTTGATCACCCGCTCCAGCGTCTGGTCAACCGCTTCCTTCAGCCCTCCGGACCGCACAGTTGTCAGGGCTACTCGGGTTTGTTCCCCGGCAGTGACAACTAGCGCTAGCTATCAAGATAGCGTTAGCTTTCCTCCCTTTCCCTCTGAGTCTCTTTCGTTTCTTTTGTCCTTTGGCAAACCCCCCCTCTACCCATCCGTTCTGAAAACCGGGTAGGAGGGGTTGCCCTGTAATTTAGGCTCTTCCTGGTCAGCTAAAACGCTCTGATATGCCTCTTGTGTTGTTCCCCGTTCCAGCCATCGCTACGAAGGCGGCCATTATTCCTATCAGGCAGTGACCGCCTGGATATCGCGAGAGTTCAGATCACACTCACAAGATTAAGTCGGGGGGTTGCCAGACTGTGTACAAATCCCGCATTTCCGAAAATAGCGATTAAAATATTTTTCCAAATCTGCAAATTAGACATTCAAAAAAATTTAATTAAATAGATCACAGCAGTGATAGAAGATATATCCCAGATATTTTTGAGTAAAGTAGCAATACTACAGTGTAAAAGTACAAATCAAGGCCCTGCATTCAAAAATGAAGTAAAAGTAGCTATTTTACATTAGTGAAATTAGCAATTTTACTTGGGCAAATGTCACAGTGTACAAATAGTTAAGTGCAAAAAGGCATTCATCAGAAATCTAGTGGTGAAATGTTACTAAGTGCATTTGCTCAAGTTCTGTACCTAAGTACAGTTTTGAGCAACGTTTACTTTACTTAAGTATTTTTAATCTTTTTAAACCATCATAAAGCAGTAAAACTCTGAAATGGACAATTTTACAGGAAGCAACAAGTACTTTTACTTTAATACTTTTAGTGTATTTTGCAGTAAATGTTTCTTAAGTGAAATCTTCAATGTAAGACTTTTATATGACAGTTGAGTCACAAACAAATATATATTTCTTCCAGATTTGTGCATTCATACCTCCATCATTTTTCACATGATAGCACAGAAACCACAGCCACTATTAACACTGTTGTTGTAATTCCTCATGGTGGCCAGGAGAGGTCTATAAAGATCACAGATTATTTTACATCCCTTTAAATGCAATGTTGAAGTCACAGAGAAATGGCATTTTCAGAGATGCTTTCTCGCTAAATTGAATCTGTTCTTTTGTATTTCCTGACTGTAGAAAAATATTTTGTTATGACAGATGATGATGAATGGGATCACTAAAAGATGGGGTATCAGTTAGGGGGAAAGGGGTAGTTTTATTAGGGTTTTGGTTCATTATGTCATGATTTTGTCTGCCCTATTTCTGAAAGTGTGTAATAATGTTTTTCAGGAACTAAAAACATTGAAATTTAGACATAAATATCCTCAAATAGTTTTGACATCGTTTCATACAGATCTATAGTATTACATGAAAAGTAAAGTGACCTTAACGTTAATTTTACTACGAAGATTCCTCAGGGTGTAACTGAGGAGAATAATTATATGAATGTATTCGATGTGGAGCAGGTTTAGGTGGAACTTTCAACTCAGTTTGTTCTCTTCGCACAGCATGAAGTGTCTATTGCTCCTCCACTGTGCTCATTTTTTTCTGCTCTGTCCAAACTCAGAAGTTGCCAACCCACTAAGGAACTGCAGGCGATTAAGTTTAGGAGGATGAGGATAATTACAAGCTTGCTATATTCAGGCCAGTCCCCTGCTCCCAGATCCTGCCTGCCATCCTCGCTCTCAGCACCTCAGCTGGGGAAAGTATGAGGAAATGATCTGCTCTGCTCACCAAGAGAAGAAAAATGTCGACAACCCAGATGAGCGAGCACTGTGATGCAAGCACGAGCGAGCTGCAAAAACTTACCTGTGAAAATAAGAGTGAAAGAGCTTGTAAGTCTAGAAAATGAATCTTTCCTTTGCCAATAGTGAAAGACAGGTACAACCAGAAAAGGTGACTGATAACCTAAACTTTGTTTAGGTTCGTATTGAAATATAAAATGTAGAATTTTTGACCTGATGGACAATTTTGTTCCTTTATTATTCATAACCATGCATACTGTGAGCCTATACACACAGCACAGACTACCACTGAAACAATTAGAAGATTAATCGATAAGTCAAGCGACTAAAAGGTAATTGACAACAATTTTTGAGTCATTAACGAAGCAAAAATGCCAAACATTTTCTGTTTTATATGATTGTAAATGAAATATTTGGGGGGTCTGAACTGTTTATCAGATAAAACCAGCAAATTAAAAATGTCACATTGGGCTCTGCAGGAATTGTATCTATTTTTTAAAATCATTTACACACAAAAAATTATTCCAGAAAATATTTGATAGATGAATCAATGATGAAAATACTTCTTGGTTGTGGCTCTATAGTCAAGTGGTGGACTGTAACTGAGTACATGTATACAAACCCTGTACTTCAGTACATTTTTAGTTAGATAGTTGTACTTTAAAGTATTTCCATTTTATGCTACCTTATACATTTACTTTACTATATTTTAGAAGCCATTACATTTACTCGACAGCTGTAGTTACTACTTTGAAGATTAAGATTATTATGGTGCATTAAATATGGATTAAATTACCCAACAGCATAAAGTTTAAATTAGCCCCACCCTTACCCTCTTCAACATCAGTAATGCTTATACATTAAAACATCACAGATTATAACCCAGTGAAGTTAGATATGTTATTCTGAAATAAGTCGTTCTGCATAATGGTACTTTAACTTTGGTGCTTTAAGTATATTTTGATGCTAATACTTTTGTATCTTTACTTGTAACAGAGTATTTTCACACTGTAGTATTGCTACTTTTACTTGAGTAAAACATGCGTATCTTCAACCACTGCCTTACAAGGAAGTGACCAAACACTGCTTACGGACAAAAACCGAGCCAAAACATGAAGGATAAGGTTAGTGATATTCTATATTTTTGTTTTCAACAAATGAACAGACCGAAAGCAACAACCTACCAACTTAGTCTCCAGTTGTTACTATTGAAGATGCAAATTCTGAAAAACTGGTCACAAAAACGCTTCACTACAAAAAAGGCTCATTGATTTCCTCAAACAGCTGGGCACTGTAGCTTTTAGCAAATATGAGACAAACATAAGTTAACAGAGCATTTGTTGGGGACCATTTTCAGCTATGGATTAATACCCATTTGGTGGTCTAGTGAATATTTACAGCAGCAGGACGAGTGTGTGGGATTGTCTCATGATAAACTACACAGTGTGGGTTAATGTTAATGTCACCTGGTGCAACAGTGTGGTGCGCTGATGTGTTTTTAAAGGTACTGTATGCAACATTCAGAGCATTTGCTATGTAAAGATTTAGTGGAGTTATGCCATTCTAAGCAGGGAATGAAGTCATGCTCCCTCTGTGTGTGTTTGTAATGCAAACTCTTCTGTGGTTTGTTGTGGGAAGCCAGTCTGGCTGTGTGTGCATGTTCGTGCATGTAGGTATCACACTGGCTACCTCATTGCTGCAGCTTTGCATGGTGCTCATACGGTGGTAACTGCTGATATCAGGACGACATCATCACTGCAAAAGCCTGGCGCACACCCTCCAGTTCCCCCCTGGTTAACATCGTTAGCTCTGTCAGCATTGTTGCCATTGTTTAACGCTGTTTATGGAGTAAGCACCATTAGCAGCTAGCCACCGGCTCAAACACCTCCATGTTAAGAAACCATGTGCAGTCAACCAATATGCTCTGAATTTTATAGAAAACAATGGTGTTGCGATTTGTTGACAGTAAGAAAAATATAGATAAAAATATAGACTATCTTGAGTTAATGCATTAAGAGACAGAACACACATTTCCACCGCAGGTTAAGAATTTAATTATTTGTTTATTTATTTATTTATTTACGTATTTCTATCTCCAGATTCACCCACCCGAAAAATATAAATTCCGGTGTATTCCAAAAAAAAAAAAAAAAAAAAGGAACAATGGCATCTTCATCAACCGCATCAAAGGAATTAATCAACAAACTCAAAATGGCAATAATTATTATCATTATTACAATAATAATTCAATGATCAGAATATCCACATTCATAACAAATCCATATACAACTGCAATACACTCTTCAACACCACTCTTCCATTAATATACACAAAATCCCCAAATGTCTGTCCTGTCAAAACAACAATAGAGGAGTTTTGGGGAGGGGGGCTATGGCTTGTCAAGGGGTATGAAGATGAGTGACCAGAGGAGATAATGGATCTAAGGTTAGTAAGAGTATAAGGGGGGAGGCACACTTATTTAGTAAGGACCTATACAAAAACAAGCAATGTTAAGTAATGACAGTATACTTTCATGGAAGAATTCGCCAGTCTAACCAAATCTCAACAAAAGGTAAGACGGCTCCATGAGAGGCAGAATTTGGGGAACAAAATTTCAAGAAATATATAAGGGTTGTCGGAATAAATATATAACTCTGAATGACAACCGTTGCAAACATATACCATAGGAACCTAAAGTGAAAGTCAGATACGCAAGAACTCAAAAACAGGTCGAGAATTTTCAAAGAAATGCAGATGGAGGTTTCTGGAAAAAAATTGTCTTAGTCTATATATGTACAAACATTGCTTGGTCACCCAAATCTACTTAGAAAAGCTTTTTAGTTGGTCAGAAAATGAGTGCAAGCTTTAAGATTACGTGAGTTACTTCTTGTATGAGAGCTTCAAGAATGCAGCTGTTAAGTGACAGACCTTGCTGATATTCTAAGTCTGCGCACAAAGTGCCTCTGACAGCTCGGTACATTTAAAAACCTTTCCATGCCTCAGTATTGGTAACTTGAGAAGACCTATTCATAGAAAGAGAGAGAAACATTAGAGGAAAAATAACTGTACACTCTGCATATACAAACAAACTGTATATACACATAGACATACCATATATACACATTTATCCAGTATATACACAAAGATTTAGCCAGTACGCACACTTATATACAAACACATTCACTCGTTTCAGCAGGACCTCTAACATATCTCTCTCTGTCGTCGTTTCAGTCGTAAGTGGAAATGGCGGGGATTTCAACTCAGACTGGTGTCAGTGGGGTCCATCCATTGAAATAAATGGGGGGAGTTTTACAGCAATTTGACTGTAGAAATGTGGCCACACTGAAACCAAGAGTTCATCCTCCGCTCGTTTAAAACTCTACAGACACATAGTCGAAAGTGGAGTACAAAACAATAGCTGTAAGAATGTCCTCATCCAAAGACTTTCACATCGTCCGTAAATGGAGAGCTCCATGGCGATTGTTGGGCGAGAAACATCCGTCCACTGTTTCTTTTTTTTTTGTTTTGAATGATTATAACCAAGAGGAAGGGGCGGGGCACAGGTCACAGCAACGTGCAAACTGCTGTAAGGGGAGTAGGTAAAACACAAGTTTGTCCCTTTCGTCACAGTCCTTCAGGGCAAAGCTTCTCTCCACAGGATTGTCTTAGTAAGAAAACTTGGTTCATATAAAATGGATTATTTATGAACTTCCATTAGATAGAGGCATCTATCTATATCAAGAAATAAATATCTGCTCCGGAAGATTTTTGATGAAGAGTTTCTTTTTTTTAAATACTATTGTAAGAATAAGCATAGAAATATAAATAATAACATTCTGTCCGGTTTTTCAAAGTCTTCATTGAAGCAAGAGTTTTGTTCTGAAGCAGTTTCACTTGTTGTATTAGGCTGTGCATATTTAGTTTCCTTTAAAATCAAAGTCTGAAAGAGATTCGAACGGAAGAGCTAAAACTATACGAGTCGAGAAAGAGATCAAGTGTGTCTAAATTGGAGTAAAAATGAAGCGGTTAAATAATGCTTTGAGAATCCTAGATAGATAAAGAGTGAGTAGATGAAGAGGTGAAGAGGAGTCAAAGGGTAATTTGAAAAGACTATAAGAGAGAAAGAGAGAGAAAGAGAGAGGGAAATAAATGCTCTAAAAGTAAATCAGCTTTGACTGAAAATTTTTAAGAGAAGTCAAGCACCTTTGAAATACATCTTACCCACAATACACCTCCCCTCTCTCTCAATTTGGGCGTCACGCCTTCCTTGGCCTTTGTGTTCCTCCGTTCTGCTGATTGATCAGACTGCATAGCTGTTCTTTGCATGCTCGGCAGGCTAACAAACGCCAACGTGTGTCCAGCCTACCTTTTTAAAAGTAAAATGTAGATCCAACCACAAGGCGTCAAACACATTTAAAAAAAAAAATCCTGTTATCAAATCAGAGAGAGAGGGCCAAGGTAAAGTCAAAAATTAAAAATAAAAAAAAAAACAAAAAAAAAAAACAACCCAGCATTTCCTTACATGGTCCGCTGGGGCTCTGCACCATCCCTTGAGCAAAGAGAATGGGACCAATGCCCCAAGTTCTCCCTTTGTCAGCCAATCGCGTCACGAGAGAGGGCTCTGGACATTTGGCTATGCCACCCTGCGGACTGCCGATGGTGCATCAGCCAATTAGGTTCCACATTGTCCTCCATGAAGCTGTGAGAGTGGCTAGGGGGAGAAAAAAAGGGGAGACAGAGAGAGAGAAGAAACGGGGGAGGGTGCTTGATCAGGTGCTATTGAAGCATAGCGAGAGACCGAGTATCTGCATGGTGGCAGTCTGTCCAAAGTTGGACTCATCTCTTTTTCTATATATATATTTATATATATATTTGTGTGTGTTCAGCTCTGAGGCAACTGCTTGTTTACCTGAGTCACTGAGGTATTTTCACAGCAATGTTAATTTCTCAATCACGGATCATCTCACATCTCTGAAAAAGACACTGAACCTAGATCGCTTCCAATCCAACATTCTTCACACACAAGTAATTTCACAAGAAAAAAAGTAGCCCTACAAGCTGTCTAATAGAAGACAATCTTTCCCTGCGTGATACTGCTAGCATTATTAACATTTGGTGGTTCAACAGTTAAACATTCATTGAGAGTCCAAGCTAATCCATTAGCACTGGCCTACAAAGTGCTAGCGTCGGCCGTGTTGACCTTTGACACTGCAAATTAAGTGGTTTGTTGACTCTAAAGAGAAAAATGGCTGACACAGAGCTGATGTGAAACTCTTCAACTCCTCTTGGTTCAACCTTCAAACAAGCTGAGTTGTTTCAGAGCGACACCAGTGTGTGAGGCTACGAACACAAAAACAGGTTCACATCCAGACAAACCTTAACAACAGACAGTTCATACACAAAATGAGGGAATATGGATACACATTACAGACATTTCAAAGACTCGTGTTTTCAGTATTTGACACATGAGAAACTGAAGAGTTCATTTCAAAAACACATCGTACAGTAATTCTAAAAATTTAAATTAAACTCTTTTAATTTGTTTCAATGCGGTTTCAGAAACAGATGCCAGCCTTTTCATTTTGAAATGAAACTTCAAATTATGGAAACGACACAAAAAAGTACGTCAATACTGTTTTTTTTAAGCATCAGGGGTGTTATATATATTCCTACTGTCTTAAGCAAGGCATTAAAATGTGCATTTGGTCGATGACTAGCTAGTCTACTGGCCAAAGGATGCTCAATATATTTATCCTAGGCACTTAATGGCAGGCAAACCTAAATGGTTGAAATGGTCTTTTCACACATAAAATGATCCTTGTTGTCATGTCACGCTGGCAATGATTACTGTAAAAAAAATGTGGGGCTGTCATTAGTATTTGTTTGCACAGTTTTGGTAAAAATTGTAAGAGAAATTAAAAAAAAAATCTAAAAAAAAAAAGTACTCATAACGGCACCACTTGTCTTCTCTATAAAAACACAACTGATCAACATTTTTTTAACTAAATAAAAAAAAAAAATTAAATCTCCATTCATCCATTTCATTCAAAGTAGCTTAATTCATTATTAAAATTATTACTTCTCTGTGTAAACTCAAAAAATAGCACTTCTGGGTGTCCACAAATTTGAAATAACCCGTTAAATAGATGACCGATCAAATTTAAAATCGGGGAGGAGCTTTAATTAACTGTAAATAAAACCAGAGATTGGAGGAGGGCGCTTCTAAAAACACACATATGGAAACCCCAACAACCCCATTGGACATAAGAACACAACAGGATGCACAAAGAACAAAGACAAAGACACATACAAAACATACTGGGGGGAATAAAAGTCCTGTCAAAGACAAATCGCACGGGGGAGAGAGAAAGAGAGAAAGAGAGAAAAGACAGTGAGTGAATCATGAAAGAGGCAGTGCTATGGCAGACACAGACATTTGACTTGGAAAATGGCACCATTTGTTTCTGTTTAGCACCAGTTTATCACATATCGGTTCTGAGATTGAGAAGAGAAAAATTGCACGAGCTCAGTCCAAAAAACAAGAAGTCCCTTAGATTGGAAAAAAAAAGGAAAAAAGTTCCCAAAAAATGTCTTCTGTCACTCAAAACCTCTACGCCGCTTTGATCTTGTGTCTTTGAATCTCTCATTTCAGCCCACAGATCATTTCTCTCACTAGCAAAGCTAACTTGGATCTCCATCCGTTACTTCAGATCTCTATTGGAAAACCCTGTTGAAAAACACTCAAAGGCACTAAGAAAGCCAGACTACATCACCAACATCTCTACCTAAACAATTTGCAGCCTGGCGTGTTCAGGATAGGTATATTTAATGCACCTACATCCATGGGAGTCAAGGGTTACTATAAGCTAGCTTATAGCACTTGCTAATGGCTACTATGAAGTCTTTGGGGTGCAAGACATTCTATAGTGCTTGTTCCTTACGTGTATTTGTTCCTCATGAAGCCACAGACAGGCAACGAGTGCACAGAGCAGGTGTTCACATATCGGCGTGGTGTGTACGTCAAATGCTTTGTTTGACCGATTCAAACAGTGTGTGATAAGGTATCATTATCTTGTCCTGCAAGACTGATACTAACTGAAGCTCCATGTGAGCATCAAGAGAACAAGTGTCCGTTGAAGAGCCCTTTGTGTTGTGTGTTCGTGTGTTATGCACTGTACAGTTGCTGTGTGATTACTACTTGTCTCCCGCACACTTTTCTTCTCTCTCTCGCCCGGGGAATCGGAATATCTACGGCGGATTCTTTTCAAAGCTCGCTAAATGGGAAAGACGGGGGACAGAGTTTTCCTTTGTGTCGTCTCTCTCTGATTTGGCTCAGTGTTGTGTTTGACCTACTCCCCCTTCTTCTGCTATGCCTGTAGTTGCTGTTGTTGCCGTGGTTCCGGTTGCCTGTGAGGTTGTCATGGGGGAGGATGTTTGGTTGCCACGGAGCTCTCCATTCTGACTAGGATGTTGATGAGGAGTGGGTAGAGAGGGAGGGTCTACAGTTTGGGGGAGGACTCCATTGTGGGGCGAGCTGTCAGAGGAAATGCCCGAGGAAGAAACTCTGAGGCCTTGATCGTCGGTTACCGCTCCTCCTCCTCCTCCTCCTTGTCCTCCTCCTCCGCCTCCACCACCTCCCCCTCCACCTTCAGTTTTCACACCGGGGTCTGCATAACCCAGGGAGGAAAGCTGGTCCTCCTAGTGAGATAGAGAGAGAGGGGAGGGGAAAGAGGAGTGGGAGCAGGGAGAGATGGTCGTAGGAGAGAGGCCATTCAATGAGCGGTGGCAGGGATGTGAGGAGTTGTAAAGGAGATGTCCAATCAAGGCAGATAACGTGACATGTAGAGGGAAAAATCACATGTTGAAGAGGTGTAAGAGAGTGTGGGAGGAAGTAAGAATAGTGAGATAAAGATGGGAAGGAGGAAAATCACCAGAGAGGGATGTGAATTGTGTGGAAAACATCAAACATCGACAAATACAAAGAACCGGTTGGGATGGGCACGTGTAAAAGCGATGGCAGAAGCAAAGTAAGGAGGAACCAGGAAATAAAGGACAAGTGATGAGGGATTGGAAGAACCACACAGAAAGAGAGAGACAGAGAGAGGAGAGAGAAAGAGCCAAATGAGTTACGAAGTTGATGCATGGCGTACACCAATAGAAATGGCAGCACAGGAAAAGGGGCACAGGGGAAGAGGGGATGAAGGGGAATTAAAATTCTTGAGGTCAAAGGGTCCTGATCCTCTTTGGATGAGTAGCAAGGAGTGTTTATCGGGTGTCAGGAAAAGTCACTCTTTGCCAATGAGCACAAATCATGTTCAATAAGTTTCTATGCAAATGTGCGAGCTTGTACAGCTATTTGAAATTGAAGACCATAAGGGAACTCTATACTTATGGCATCTATAAACATCTTAGCAGCACATTCTGTAGCATCAGCCTGCTGCTAGAAACATGCAAAAAAACCACAAAGAGCTCAGCGCCAAAGTTAAAAAAGCAAGATAAAGGTGCATCCTATAGATTTATGGCAGGAAATCCAAACCCGTCAAAAACACCAGCCAAAATATCAAACCCAAACCCACTGACCACGTAGCAATGAGCCGCTGCATGGGCGTCCACCCTGGGTTGGAGCTTTTGATTGGTGATTAAGTCAAAGTTTGGTTTTTGCCATCTTTTCTTACCTACATTGGCGCAGAATAACAGCAATGCAAGACTAGTTTCATTATTAGTTTATATCAGAGTCTGTTTGCAAGCCTTCGCTCCCAGGCGTGTTCACTGACGTCTGTGTAGGAGCAGTGGGAAGAGAAAACAATTGGGTTATTGTGCCAATAGACAACTATGAGGACTCTATTCATAATGGTACTTAACGTATCCAAGAGCTACTGCAAGATGATTTGAATATAGGAGCATTTTGAAAGCTGAAAAAAATCACAGTTTTACCATCAGACCTCTGGTGGAACCTCTTGAAATAATTGCACTTGATTTATCTTGGCTGGCACATTTGCTGTGTGGTGTCTAGACATAATTACACAGACTCTGTTTCACTGAGAATGTGCAGTGAGTACAGAGCCATCTTAAAAGAGCCTGGAAATATGTGCAATAATTTAACTCAGGTTTGTTCTTTATCAGCCACTGGAAATGACAATAGATACCACTTTAATGCTTACATACAAGAAGTATGAAATACTGTAAAATGGATGAAAATGGCGTGCTGTAGAGGGGAAAGACAGGAAGTAGGAGGGATAGTTTGGTCTGCATCCAGTAGAGAAAATGAATCAAAAGCAAATAATCACTGGGTAAACTGTATCTGATGGGTGTGTCCATTGTGAGTGGAAGGTGTTTCCATTTCACTTAAAAAAAAAAAGTGAAAAGAAGAACAAAAAAAAAAAAGTTACCCCAAAATTTGATGTGAATTAGCGGGCCTTTTCTCTTCTCAATCAGAACCAAAATGAATGAAAACATAGTCAGCCGCTAACTGGTGCTATGAACAGCCACAGTATCTACAGACAGTTACAGGATGCCAGTAACATGACTCCACTAACACTTGTTTCGTTACTCTCAAACACGACCAACAGTGTCGTTTAATATCCATGTGTAGACCAAAACACATGTCTATTAAACTCAGTAAATCAAGCAGCTGAACAAAGACATGGCAAAAATGTTTACTGACATCCTTTTTTTTAAACTTACCAAACTTGCTTCACTCTCTGTGGGCTGTAGTGTTTGATTACTTGGTGCATTTCAATTACAGCTTGGTGTTAAAGTGTGTTTTATGCTAATGAAAATTGGGGGTACTGGAGACAGAAACACAAAACACTTAGTGGAGAACTGAAATGTCAGGTGTATTGTAATGATGCAGAAAGAGTAGCGTACACACTGGTTCTTACCCATCTCCTCCAATCTCCAATCAATTTGAATCGTGGATGTCTACAGAGCAAAAATCTTCCTCACCTCCACATTTGAAAGGCTGTAAGTGTTGGTTTAATCAACTTATATATGGCAGTTGTTACATTAAAAGAACCCCTGCACTGTATGGCTTAACATGACTAGCTTGCCAGGTGAGGAGCTCTAACTCTGATGCAAAACAAAACAAAAAGAACAACGCATTTCACACATCCTCAGACGCACCCCAACAACTGTCCTACGCCACCATTCAACCAAATAATGTGCCCAGGTGCCAAAACACATACACAGACACATAAATATCAGAAACACACTGAGAGACACAGAAACACACACAAAAACATGTGCACATTAAATCAGTGTTCTTCAGGGAAGGATTGGGTCAGATACGGAGATTTCCCATAATTCCCGTTGTTTATCTGAGGGCGTGCTGGGAGGGATGAAAAACTGAATGGAAATGTGAGTTCATGTGTGTAGGAAAACATAGCGGTTCAAAAACATGTTGTGTGTGAAGAAAAAAAAATCTAGAATAAAAGAGAAATCACACAATGTTCCACAGACTTTCTGACAGATTTATGCCCAAAAATAAATGTACAAAATTAATATTTGGGCCTGTTTACAGCCAAGTATTTAACCAGTAAACAGGCTCCAAATGTGACATTTCATATCTAACTTCTTGTTCACAAATCTGTACAGAAATCTATGGAACAATAAATATGAGATTGTGTGTATTCCCCTTAAAACTCTGATTTTTTCTGCGTGAGAAATTGTGAAGAAAGTCACAATTTTGCATTCAAAATTGTTTAAAAATAATATCTGTTTATTGAATAACTAATGCCTTGTCATGGTGCTGTTGTGTGAACCACAGGGAATGTGCATCCTGTAACTGTACACTATTGTTTATAATGTTTAGTATATTCAAGAACAAGTGAAAAAATGAGGTGTCTATAAAATGTGATGAACATCTGAGTTGAATATTTGCAAATGCCAACATCTGAAAATAGCGGAGCTTAAGAATCAATGGCAGCCATTGATTGTTTTGTATTTCTCTGCATTTCAACGAGTTACCCAATGCAAAGAGTTACAGGAAGGTCTCCGTATATGACATGAAAATCATTTGCGAGTAATAAATGTTGGCATACTGTATGTCTGTGAGTTGCTGGTTATGACTGAATTGTGTGTGTGAACAAGCGATGGCTTTTTCACTTGTAGCTGCAACAGTCACACAGAAAACATTTGATGTTTAAGATTTTGCAAAGACAGAAAGCTTTAAGCTGTTGTTGTACCTCTGTATATTTCCTCCAAGGCATGTGCTTTGCTCATTGGGCAACATAAAGTGGAAAAAGCATCCTAATTCATGTCAAATAATTCAAGTTCCTTTTGGAGGTCTGTCACTGAATATTTTCAGAGTTACCATCTGATACAAGAAAACACGCTATTGTGTTGGCAGGGTGACAACAGTTTGGCAAAACAAAGAAAATGTCACTTTTTGTGTGGTGAAGGAGAGAGAAGCTGACTTCATACAACGCTGTGCATAAATTACGCTTTTCCGTCATTTGTCAGGGAGGAAGAGACTTTAAAGCTGCGTTAGGCAAAATGTGCAGGGAACGTTGTTTAATTGTTCATCTTATGACTCAACCAGGAGAGTCATAGCCATAGAAGTGCTACAACTGTGAGTCATGTCACATTGTTTAAAGGAAACATGAATGGGACTTTCACTTCCGGAGCCACCAGAAAAGCCTCCCCCGCCGATCCTCACATTACCACCTTTAGCTGGTCTTCACTGTAAGAGTCAGAGGTAGGAGTAAGTCACACGTGCAAGTCAAGCAAGTCACAAGTTAAGTCTGTAGACTGTAAAAATAACGGACGTAGCTAATGTGACGTCACCCACTGGTTTGTGGACTCCCATTTTGAAGCCTTTGAGGCCATTGCCATCTTGTTTTTTGGACCAGGAAGTGACCATATTTGGGTGAGAGGCTGGAGCTCTGGAGGAGTGAGGATGAATCCATAGGCTTTAATAATAACTAGATTGCAGATGCCAAGGTGGCGCCTATTGATTCCAATGGAGTTGCACGCCTGGCGCATACGCCAAAAAGTCTTTTAGCTTTTGGGTTTTCTTCAGCAGTATGTGGCCCACTGAATATGGAAGTTAGCTGCTGTCTCCATCGCGCATGCTCTATGGGTAATCCAGGATTTCCTTATATATCCATGGCTGCACCGTTGCAAGGTTTGCACCAGGGGCGATTGCTCTGAGACAACAATGGAGGCTGAACTTCCCCTAAAATTTCATAGAAGAAATGGTCAAATATGCACTATTGAATTTACATTAAAATAAGAATTAACATTGCATTAAACGTGCGCTAGGATGCGTTTAACATCATGACTGTGATGTTCAAACGTCAGCTGTTTATCACCAGTTTTCAAACGCAACCTCCCTGTCATACATTCTTGTGTCAGCATGATGGACACGGAGCCTCCAAGCATTCCTATGAGACAGCGCTGAGCAGGTTTTTTTCATGCAGCAAAGCGAGACAGTCATTGGATGAATGCAACAAAATCGTCACTTCCAGGGAGGCTTAGCTTCCGTGAGACCTAATGGAGCAGTTGGCGAGAGAGGACGCTCGGTGTATGCATGATGATTGGAGGAATTGTCTAAAAGGCTGAACCCCTTTGTGATTGACAGCGCTTTTGAAATACACACTGGCATCGTCGCATTTTGAGCTCAGTCCCATGTGGATATTTGCGAGTGGAGTCTTCTGTTTAAACCCATCTGAAAATCTCTGAGGTGTGTTTTGCTGTGGTTCTATGGCATGAGTGTGGTTGAAAAATGGCTTCAATTAAATGTTCCTTTTATAAGTTTCTGCCTCGCTACGATATGACAAATTTTATGATGCAAACTTAAGGTGAGCTTCCACTGTTTGTGAGACCAGCAGCCGCCACTGGTTTGCACAAACTGAACTAGAAATCACTCGATCATGTTTCAAAAACAAAACGGAACTTCTCAGTATCTAGAAAAATGCGAACATTTAATTTTAAAAAGTCGAGTCCCTTTGAGTCATCCGTCTCAAGTCACAGTCAAGTCTCAAAGTCATGAAAACAAAGTCAAGTCGAGTCTTTTGTCAGTGTCAGTCAAGCAAGTCTCAGGTCCACAAACTTGCGATTTGAATCTGACTCGAGTGCCCCTTCTGTTAACTGTAACTATGCTAGTTTGCTAACTTCGTAGCGAGCTAGCTTGGAAAAGTTAGCAAGCCTCTTTGTCTGCTAGAAGAATAACACACTGTACAGACAGAGACAGAATCTTGATTTGCCTCAGTTTGTTTTGACTTTAAACACAGCAGTTTTTGTTTTTGTGTGATAATGTGATAACGCCCTCAGTGTGGCACGGGTCATTCTTAATGGCAGCAAATGTGTTCAATCCAAACTTTTGTTCACCTAAATTTAATTTCCAGCCTCTCTCCTGCATGTGGTATCATTAGATAAAAAGTGCACCGTTGGCCTGGTGCTGTGTACTGACATTGCATTACATGATTTATGGCTACTACACTTCAGACATATTTCAGATGAACACCTCTCACTGCCAAGTTTTTTAGTGCGGCTTTAAATCTTTGAAATGTTTTGTTGTCACCCTTTCAACACGGAGGTGTGCCCTTCAAGTAACCTCTGTCCAAACACTCTGTGACAGGCCTTTCTTTCTGAAAGATAAATGGAAAAGTAAGTGGGCCTGTCAGTGTGCTGGCTTGCAGTGAGTTCACAGGGTGCTGCGTATGGACAGGGACGCACATAGAGAACAGTAGAAGTGGAAAAGAGGCAGCAGGTTATGGATGGAGAGTGAGAGTTTGCCGGTTTGTTTATTACCTGGATACTCGGGGTGGGACAGGCGCGAGACGGGGCTGCACTAGGATGGACTGACGCCTCCCCTAAGAGAAATCACCGTATCTCATCAACATAGGAGGAGAGGAGAGGAGAGGAGAGGAAAGGAGAGGAGGATTGAAAGCAGGAGGCAGAAGGAGGAGGAAGCTGAGGAAAACAACAGCCGCCCAAAAACAATACATACACAATGTACAACAAAAAGTGAACAGAAAAAAAGGACATAAATATACATGAAAATGCTTACCGACGCACATTTACATACAGATACATCATGACAACCATTCACGCACAACATCATCAGACAACCCAACAGCCTGAAAGCATTAAAGCAGCTTGCCATGCAGTGTATCATTAACAGAAATCATGCTTAGGACAAGAAAGAAAAAGGCGTTAAATCATGCACTCCAAACGACATCTGCAGCTGAAAGCAGCTGATTAATCCAATAGACTTTGGAAAGCTGAATCTGGCATGTTTCCTGGTTTCGGAAGCGTAAGAGAACATGCGTATATCAAACATGCAATCATCTACTCTATGAAGATAAATATATACACACACACTCGGAAAACCCAGAATTATATTTGCATAAACACAGAAACAACAGAGAAGAGGATTTCTGCACTTTACTGTAACACACACCGCACCACAACACACTGCGCACACACTCAAAAATGACCAACAGTCAGGAAGTTGCGACAATAAGCACAAATTAAAGAGCCCAATCAAATCTTCTATGAATGAAACACTTATGATTAATGTCACAGCAAGCTCAGGAAGCCATTTCCTCCTTAAATATAACTCACTGATACCTGCTGGTCAAACACAAAGTCCACAAGGTTTAGCAAAATCTAAAGAAAGGCCCTACAAATGATCAATAAAACAGTTCAACGTATAAAAGAAAAGAAAAAGATAACAAGCATTTTAGTTTAACTGATAATGTGGAAACACTGTAAAACGTTTATGGAAAAGTCTTAATAAATGGCTTGTTTAATTTGCACAAATTGCCTTTAGAGGGCTGCTCAATATCAATTCATTATGTATCATCATCAAATAAAACATACTCCACCCTTACTACTGCAGTAATATGATGTAATTTATTGGATTTACATGTTTTATTATATTTTCCAACCCATTTTGCTGAACATGGCTGCTCCCAAATTTACACAGGGATTTTGCAGAGTTCACCA
Source organism: Cephalopholis sonnerati (assembly GCA_019142605.1). Taxonomy (NCBI): domain Eukaryota; kingdom Metazoa; phylum Chordata; class Actinopteri; order Perciformes; family Serranidae; genus Cephalopholis; species Cephalopholis sonnerati. The sequence continues at coordinate 36,526,458 of JAGQAX010000008.1, forward strand.
AATTAAATTTAAGGCTTTTTAAGACCCTTTTATTTATACAGAATGCAATCAAATAGCTTTTCACTGTCATGCCAGTCAAAGGATGATGGAAAACCAGCAGGGACAATAAGGCCCACATTAATTTACTAAGTACACACATTTATTGACATTTATATAAATTTTTTTTCAGTGCTTTCCCTGCTGTATATAACAATGCTTCCTAGTAATACACACTCAGACACTCAGCTGCCAGTTTATTGGGTACACCTAACTAAAAGGAATGCAGCTTAATGCAACAGTCCTGCAATAAATCCTACGTTCATGAAGATAATAATGTTGAATTTTTGTTAAAAGTTTCTGTTATTTAGCCACTGATATAACTGGGATGCACAAAATAAAAAAAAGACCTGCCAGTATAAACCACAGACAGCATCTCCTAAAACAAACACAAATGAAATCAACACCTCAACAAAAACTGAACATTATAAATGTCATGAAGGGAAGATTTATTGCAGGACCGTTGTATTAGTCCACATTAATTTTAACTAGATGTATCTACTAAACCAGCTACTGGGTGCAATAAACCAATTAACATGAGATAAGTAGCAGAAAGCTGATGGATGTATTTATGCAATTAATTAAGTGATTAAGTTGTTGCTGAAATTTTCAAAAAGCGTCCTGGTGACTGCAGTGAAAGTTTTTGTAACAGGTCTGATCCTGCTAAGTAATGATATTCAAGACCATTGTAAATATAGTTCAAGACTTTTCATAACTTCAAGGCCATTTTAATGGAACTGAATTCAGTGCTTTGAACACAACTCATGTAGTATAATCAAGGTATTATTTCTCCCAACTTCATCATCAGCAAAAATATTGGAATCATATTTTTTTGCAAACCACAGATACCTAACATTTGTATTTTACTATGTACATTTCACCGTGGTTAACATGTGGTTAGGTTTAGACACAAAAACCATTTGGTTATGGTTAAGAAAAGATCATGTTTTGGCTTAAAATGCCTGATGCTGGGGGCACAATCCTGCCTGGAAAGAAGTGATGTTTTGGAAAAAAAGCAACAGCTTATCATTGCACTGTCTCTGGTGGAAAAACAGCCTAAAAACACCTACGTTTGGTGCCTAAAAAGTCGCTTGTAAAAAGGTCATGGTCACTAAAACACAACCAATTTTGTTGTTTGTTAGTCTACCTACACTTTCAAATAACAAATTCTGCTCATACATATTTTGGTACTTTAAAAACATTGATGTAATAAGTATGAAATGTGCAAATGTAATGTATTCCTGGTTCACAAAAACATACTGCCATTAAAATATTGCGACATTTTCATTTCATTGTATGCTCAGTTCTTCCCAAACATACATTTTTGCTAAAAAGTTACTTTTAAAAACACTTTAACATAAGCAGTCTCACACATGGATGAGACACACATCTGGACAAGCTTGTAAGCTTGTACACTGTTTAATGTAATGCATGAGCAGGGTTTAAACGCAGGTGCTTGCCCAGGCATCGCTACTCGTATGCAGAAAATCTTAACATTTCAGCAAAAATGTATGTGTATGGGAAGTACTGAGTGTATGACTGGATGAATGAGACTTGGATTATACCGCAGGAGTTGTGTGAATGGATGTTTTGACATAGTTTTGTTTTTGTTAAATGTGGACCCCATTCACTCCGATTCAACAAGAATTTTATCAGCTTTTGGATTCTTCATTCACTGTGAGGAAAGCAAAGTTTTCTTCAAGAAATCAGTAGAACTCTGGGTGACGAACTGTTATACAAATGATCATTTTGTGGGTGAAGTGTTCCTTTAAAGACTTTTCGAGACCTGCAGATACCCCGTTATATCATTAGGCAGCTATCACCTTATCAGTTGCTGATGTGTGCTTTAATTTATTTAAACAGAAGTCACTAATGCCTCCATGTCCTTCAAATAGCAGTTCTGAAATCTCTCAGTGTCTGCAGGGAAGTCAACTTTTTGCAGTTTATGTTTATTTTGTGGGCATCAGGACGCTGTTGTGCGAAGGATTATGGCATCCTGCACCTGTGTTATTATGTGAGGTCTAATTAAGTGTGGGGTGTTGTTTTGGAAGCTGGTAGCAGTGGCCTGAGGAAACAATGGCATCATGCTCTCCCCTCTCACTCCCTATTAATTTACTGTTCCCTCTCTCAGCTGCTACGTGTGCACCAGTCTCACTCAATAAAGCTGAGTGTCATCACACTGGACTGAACTGTCTGCTTGTCTTAAGTGCTTTGGCTTATGAACACAAGGCCTTGAAGCTAAAACACAAAACAAACCTATGATTTCCGAAAGAACGGCTTCACAAAATTCTCACTTAAAGCACCGTCTGCTTTAGCAACAAGCACCAAGAAATGAATGTCGACTAAGGGAGCATTTCAACATAACGAAAACACGCTTCTCCCTGTTTATCAACTATAACTGTTCGTACCCATTTATACAGCAGTAAAGCAAACACCATAGAATACAAAATAATACAACAGCCCTGTGACACATACTTTATCAAATATATCAAGTGTTAGATGAATAGTCATGAAACTTTACAGACATGTTCAAGGTCCCAAGATAATGCATGTCAATGATTTTGGTAATCCCCTGACACTTCCTCTAGCATCACCATTAGTTAACATCTGTGGTTTTTAGTGAAATATTTGGACAGCTGTTGGATAAATTGCCTTGAAACCTTGTACAGACATTAACCTCCCCCTCTGGATCAATTATAATAACTCTGATGATCCCTTAAAGGAATACTTCACCTCAAAATGACCATTTCAGTTACTCAACCCGTGTTGCCTTGAATTCATGAAGAAAACTTTGTTTTTCTCGTATGCCTCCACAGTAAGTGAAGAATCCAAAAAAGGAGAACAGTCTTGATACTTTGAAGTAAAAGGTGACAGCGTTTCACAACAGCAAAACTATATCAAAACTTATGTTCACAAATCTCACACAACTCATGCAGTATAATCCACAGATGAGTAGCACATAGACAGGTAGTGCACAAACTCTGCTTGAGCAGGGTTCAAACGTAGATGCTTGCCCAGGCCCACTCAGGGTGCGCTATCCATATGCAAAAGTGCTTTAATTAGTAAGGAAGTACTTGGGAAGTCCTGAGCGTACGACACTGCATGAGTTACAGTCCCCCTTTATTTCTATTCATCAAGAATTTTGTCAGTTTTTGGATTCTTCGTTCACTGTGGAGTCCAAAGTTCAAGAATCAAGGTACTGATGTATAAATGGTCATTTTGGGGTGAAGTATTCCTTAAACATGTCACGTAGCATGAAGGTCAGTAATTTAATTTGTCCTATATTTTGATTTATGACTAAATACCTGCAAAACTAACAATATTTACATTAGCTTCAGCTCTACTTTAAGATTACTGCTACTTAGCATGTCACTGCAGCATGCTAGCACTCTGAACTAAGATGGTGAAAATGGTAAACATTATGCATGGTAAATACCAACATGTTTACATTGTCATTGTTGCATGCTGATATTATTCTTTAGCTTAACGTACCACTGTTCCTAAACACAGTCTCACTGAGTCGCTCACATGGTTGTGAAGTCCTGTGTTGAATTGTATTATATTGTACCGACGTTTACCTTCCGATGGTTTTAACACAGCATCTGTGTATATTAGGTTTCCTATAGATATAAACTTCAGTGGCTACATTTTTATTTTTCCACTCGGGTCAGCTTTTACTCAACTTTTTATTACATTTTTTTAACCAATGACGACTTGTGTCTGTGCTCTGAAAAAGATTCTTATCCTTATAAGACTGCCTGAAAGATTTGCCAGTCAGTCTTTCTTTAACACCACAATGAGACTTCTACCTTATAATAAAAGCACACCATATTTAAGTACCTTAAATATGGTATAAACATGGTACATATGTCTAGAGTAAAGGGAAAAATTTCACTTTATATGGTTTGATCTGTTGGAATTAAGGACTCCATAAATGTAGGAGTTGTACACTCCTCCTTTAAACACCACGGTGAAGGTTCCCTGCAGCTTGCAGATAACCTCCAGCACAGTCTGAATGTTAAGCAGGCTGCTGCTCGCAGTGTGCTCTTCTGTAATCCAATAAACATTTTTGTCAAGGCAGTGCTGGAGCTTAAATTGTCACTGGTAGATATAAAACCATATGTTGCTGTTAAATGCTGGTATAACCCTTTAACGCTCTTCTTAATGGTTCTTCACAGAGTTACAAGCCTGTTAAACATTGCATTTATTTGGTTCCAGAAACTCAGTGTTTCTTTATAAGTCTCCAACAACAGACTCTGCTTGTATTATTTCACTTTCCCTCAGTCAAAGATGCACTGCTAAGCGTAAAGGTATGGAGTTTAAATCGTGTATTAGTATTGGAAGATGGTGCCTAAATACAAAGCATTATTATTGTTGTTATTTTTATCATTTTTTGTGTCACAGACTAAAATAGTGTGCTCAGCCATAGAAAACAGGTACAACACCTTTTTTGCTGACAACCAACAAGTCTCAACATGATTCATCGGGCATTCTCAGTTTTATCTATTTATTTTTGTTCTAATGTGCACTAAATCAAATCCCACATACTTTTTCCCTAATTGCCTACACTTTATGGCACTCAAGTCATTGTCCTACCTACGCTGCAAACTTTATCCATCTGGCTCCCAAGTGGGCTCACAAAAAACTTACAAATAGAAACATACAACATGGAGCTTCAACAATTAATCAGTCAAGAGAAAATTAATCAGTTACTATTTTGATAATCAATTAACTGTTTAGGTCAATTTTTTTTAGCAAAAACGCAAAATGTTATTTTATTTTAGGTTCTCAAATTTGAGGGTTAGCCAATTTCATTTGTTTTAAATTATGGTAAATTAAAGATGTTTGGGTTTTGGGCAATTTGTTGGACAAAACAATTATTCTATGATGTCATTTCTGTGATTTGTAATTTTACTGTTTTATGTTTAGAGACCAAATAATTAATCATTTAATTAAAAAAAAAATAGAAAAGATAGAAAGTAATGAAATTTGTTTTTTGCAGCCCTACTGTAGATCCCTGGTTACATTAATAACCTAGACAGACGCTTGATAACTACTCTAATAGTGAGGACTTGTTTTCATATTATTATGCTGAATATGTATTTATATATTTCTTCTAAATGTATAGCCCTTTGGGATTTCTCAGAATATATAATTGTCACATGGTTGTAATAATGACCATCAGTGTAATGCTCTGAAGCAGCTCCTCCTTCTTCCCTTGTCTCATTATTTTTTTCCCCTCGCTTTTGATGGGTGACTGGAAATCTCCCGTGAGGCGTTTATTTGATTTTTTTTATGCAATTAATTGACAAAAAAAATCACAATTCCAGATGAAAGAAGGAACGTATCAAGGCTACTGTTTGAGCTCTTTGACAAATAAATGAGCTTTTTGAAGGCTAAGATTAGCATTAAAACGTGTCACATGACCTCAGAGCAATACACTTATGAAAAAACCCCACACATGGCATCAGTCAGAGATAATTCCTCTATGTTTTATTCTATATGCATATTGCATTTGATTTCTGTGGAGCAGCTGAAACTGAAATGTAGTTTCCAACATCTGAAGAATAAAACAACTTTTATGACCCAGCTAACATTTGTATGTGGGGCCAATGTAATGTGAGTCATAAAAGGACAATAAAAATAGGCCCTGTATGGGACTGTCCACAGGTTCTACACTGGCCCCATGCTAGTTGCCCACATGGGCGGATTTACCCAAGTGGGCTCCAGATAAGATGCTCATTTTGGGTCCATACCCACTTGGCACCCAGGTAGCCCTAGCATAGCCCATGTGGGGCGCCACTTGATCAAACCCAACCATGTGGGCAAGTGGAATGTGGCCATTTTAAAACCCATGGACAATCCCATATAGGGCCCCTTTTTTAGTACTACCTACATGGGCCCACATACAAATGTTGGCTGGGGACAACTGTATTGTACTTAGGCACAGTTTTGAGGAAGGTTATTTCTTCTTCACCTTAAGTATGTCCATTCTTCACTACTTAAAAATCCTTCTCCACAACAACCCAGAGAGAAATACCGCACTTTTTACTCCACTACATTTATATATTAACTTACACAAAGTTATAGTATGCAGGGATTGTTGGCTACTGCTTGTAAACAGCATCACCACTGTAAGTAAAAAGCTAACCCCAGGTTTGTTTGCTTGGTGTTATTTTTTCTGTACTCTGTCTGCAATTTTTGTAGCTTTCTCTTGAATACCTGCTGTTTACAGTCTGGCACCTGGTTACTACCTTTTTATAAAGTCCCATATTCACCTCAGCGCAGTGCCCATAAACATCCTGTACACAGCAAAATATAAAGAAAATAAGAAAATACAGGCAGAGGGCAGATAAATACACTGCAACACACTTCTAGTGGGTCATAAGTGATGATTGAAAGGGATTACTTTTGTGTAAGTCTCTACATTGTTTTTCTTTAGGAAAATCCTGCATATAGTATACTTCTAAGTTACTTTGCATTAAGTAATAACAACATTAAAGCTATTGGTAACTTTTATTAAATAGCTTTGTGTTAAATTTGCTGAAACTTTCATCGTATTCTTAAAGATACACATGAGACAGATAGACTGTGAATAAATCATGTCCCTCCTCACTTCCTACTGCCTCTAATGGCCTACATAAGAAACTGACCATGGTGCAGCAGAAACAACCAATCAGAGATAAGCTGTTTCTAAAGCAGCTGTCAATCATGTTAATAAATGCTCGTGAACTGCAATCAAACTGTCAAATGAGGCAGCACTGACCAAATATCAATCAAGATTCTGTTAATAAATTGCCTGTTTCACTCCTCAAATATCAGAAACCAACCTTCTCATTTAACAGCTAAACAGTACACTAAAATATGTTTCTGACAATATCTGAGGAGAGAAACAGGCAATGCAGTGACAGAGTCTTGTTTCATATTTGATCAGTGCTGCCTAGTTTGAAAGTTTGAATGCAATTCACCAGCAGTTATTGACATGATCGACAGCTGCTTTAGAGACTCCTAATTGGTTATTTCTGTTCACAAGCAGTTAGGTCTTTAGAAGTGCTACGAGGCAATACAGCAGGCAGAGGTAATGATTTAGTGCTGTGTGGAAGCCGCTCTCACAAACTGGTCATATGCTTTCCTACAAAAAGTAATGCACCCAAATTCATACATACGTCCTGTCTTTTGAAAGACTGCTCTCACGTGACTGATGTGCTGGCGGGAGTAAACAAGGTAGCAGCCCTGAGCGGGTAGTAAGGAAGCAGGTCGGGGTGGTGGATGGGACATAAATACCAGGCTTTTCCCCGGGACTTTTGGAGTTGTGTGTTCGGAACCATGTGAACTTCGAGTGAATTTAAGGTACGTCCTCACCATAATATACCATAATACACCTCAGTAACTTTACATCATTTACGTAATTGCACGTTGAAGACGTAATGTCATGTGTGGGGTGTTAATTCGTAGGATATCATACAAACTGTTGTGTGTACACTGTTATAGGATAACATAAGAGCCACGATGTGAGTATATGTTGTGAGTGGATATAGCAAGAGTTCCAGAAAATATGAAAAAAGTTATTTTTAGAAAAGTTATGAGCCGTCCTGCACAAAAAGTACTTAAACTTTTGTTACTTTTGGTATATTCTGATGCTAACGTGTTTACTTTGACTCACAACAGAGTATCCCTACACTGATGTACTGTAAAAGTAAATGATCTGAGTACCTCCTCTGTCATTGCTGGTGATAATCATCAAGAGAAAAGGATTATTTCAGTAATAATATCAATATCAGAGTGTGTGTTGTAATTAAAAGAACTCAATCTGGATACATTTCCACGTCTCTGTGCATCAATGAGTAGCTGCTGTCATTACCCCTCAGCATTCATCGCATTTTCTGTCAAACAAACGCATATATACATACAGTATATATGTATATTCACACACACACACACACACACACACACACACACACACACACACACACACACACACACACACGCACTATATTTACAGCATGAGTCATGCTTGAAGGCGGGCTACTTCTCATTGACAGGGTAAGAAATGGGGCAGGTTGAGAGCATGAAATGAAACCACTAAAGAGGAAAGCTCCTGAAGACACACCACCACCACCACCACCACGCAGCATTTGGGGCTCAGCTGTTCAATATCCTGAGCGCAAGTCTGGTTCTACATCATGTGTGAAACAGGTTTAACCCCGACATGCTCGGCAGAAACATTTGACACAAAACACTACAGAAACATCATCACAGACCGAGATAATGCTCACAAACCATCTCGACAGCTCGAGCCGAGGAATGCAAACAGCAACACTTTCTGATCTTCAAAGCTCCCAGGTATGTTGGCAGACAAGATGGCAGTCAAACCCAAACACAAGGACGGGTCAGGGATGGGGCAAGACAATCAGAGGTACCACACACACACGCGCAGCAGACGAAATAATAACAGTAGCAAGGGGAAAAAGAGAGGTTGAGGGGGATAGCAGAGAAGATAGCACGGGCCATCGGACAGACTCGACGAGGGAAGAAGCAGTCTCACAGACCTGATCAGCGAAAATCCTGGTTTTTGGCTCAAGAATGGGTCCTCCCCTTAACTCATCCTCCACAGCCATGAGTCTTGGAAGCAGAGAAAGAGAGAGAAGGGGGGGAGGGGGTGACAGAAAGAGAGGGAGCATTATGAATTCAAGATTAACAAGAAGTTGAGCAGGTGCATCTCCAACATCTGTCTCAACAACACCACCACAGAGATAAGATGTTGGTTACCTGAATCCCAAATCTGCTCAATCTTTTAAGCCCATGCAAATGTTGAGCAAGCCATGCTTTCTGAGGCACTGCCAATTTTCACTGGTGGAGCCTTTTTTTTTTCTTCTCGCCCCCATGGGACTCATCAAAGCACTTTTGCTCAATTTAAGGTGTTTCCAAAGCACAATTAGGGCCAACTGTGGACAATTATGTGAAGCGAACGGTTCAATAACAGATCTTGATCATCCCCAGGGAATTGCCCATCTTATGTAATATGGACTGACCAAGGCACTGGTGGGAAATCCTTTGACTAATCATTTCAAAGACTCCGCTCGCAGATATGAGCTGCTGGAGTCTTCATGAGCCATCGGACAATGCAGGTTTCCCAGTTCTCGTGATTATCCAAGTGCCAGGGATTTACTCCAAATAGGTTCATTCAAGGACATCTCTCATACGGGGTTATCTTGCAGTTACACAGCCAACTGGCTAAACTGTGAATACTGTTATGGTGGTGATAAATGCCAAATAGAAGTTAGTGTGAATAAAAAAAAGTCCTCTTCACATGATTTCATCGGTTGCTTTCATGACTTTCCATCTGTTTTACAAGACTTTACAGCAGCAGAATAAACATCCTTGCAAATTGCTGACATGGAATACGCTTGCAGGAATATTCTCCCTTTATAATCGTGCACAAAGGAGTAACTTCATGTCAATTTGTCTGAGCAAAATGACCAGGAATATTCATCAAGCCACCAAGCCAATCAAATGGTTGACAGCAACATTTAATTGCCGCCATGTTTCACCACCAATCTAGTCATACTGTGTCACTCAATGCTACTTTCACATTCATATTGTTTTATTCAGAACACAGAGAGGCCAGCCCGTTCTCACTCCCAACTCGTCAAACACCGCCACTTTGTCAATGATTTCGGCGTCATGTACCAACATACAGAGGCACCTTTCATGGTATGCTACCCACCGAATACCACCACTTTGTCAGTGGATATGTACATCAGACACCAACGTGCCAAGACTATTAGCAGGGGTATGATATGCCAGCAACTACCCTGTATAAAGAGTAAGAAAGTCCCTTTATGGCTGGTGGGGGAGGCGTAGCTTGGACAAACAAACACTGGACTTTCACCTGGAAGCCCACTGTTTGTTTCCTGTGCGACACCAAAAGTTGTCACATGTATGTATGTCACATGACGTTAGTACAACTGTACTTCTTTTAAGCCAACCCATGATGTTTTTTTCTGAACCTAACCATGGACTTTTGTTGCCTGAACTTTAGGAAGTAAACATAAAGATGATGGGATTAACCAACATAGTAAGTTGATTTGAAAAGGACTTTATGCTTAGACTAAGTGTCAATTGAGACACCATCCATGAACGTCCACACAGGGAACACAGAAGGCTGCCCAGCACATCATATTTTGACATTTAGGTCTACTGACAAAGCGGCGTTATTTGACGAGTTGGGATGAGAACGCGTTGGAGAGGCACATGTTTGACAATAAAGAACGAAAATCCACAGGTGAAGTTTCAAACATAAGCGTTTGGATGTTTTATTCCATAAATAATGTACAGTGTCGAGAGTTATTTTACAAAAGAAGAAGAAAAGAAAATAATCACTCATACTGTAAGCACACACAGAAATATAAGCACTGTCCCAAAAAACAATGGAATGTAACATGGGCATACAGCATTAAGATTCTGACATGACTTCAAGAGGCAGACAATGATTCATGTGGGTGATATGTTACAAAAAAAGCTTCTTATATCCAGTTGTACTTCAAGTAGTGTGCTTTTGAGGTCAAGTCGTACATGTAGTCAAAACAATGTGTGTAACATGAGGTCACAATGTCTGAATATTTTGCTACAGAGAAAAAAGGCAAGAGACAAATAGGATGTAAAGTTGATGTAAAGTCAACAGAAAGAAACAACAGACCTGGATCAAACAGCAGCTGCAAATACTTTCTTTTGTCTTTGCCGACATTGAGTACGTCTCTTTGACTGAAAACTTACCTCTCAACATCTGATTGGTGCTGATGCCGCAGACCCCGCCCATAAGGTTCAAGCAAACTAAGAATTATTTGCAACAATTTGACACAGGTCTGCATAAAAGAGACTATAAACCCTTGGCTGTTGCTACAAGCCATGTCAATCAGACCAATATTGATCACACACACATCAAGCCAAAACTCATCACCACTATGAATTCATTTGCAAGATTTAAACAGAAGTTTTGCCGTAGTACAATCGACACAGCCTATCAATATATTCTTGCTACAAAAGAGAGGCGGAAATACTGACACCAGAATATTATCTATATCTCTGGAGAGGGAAAAACAAAATAAAATGGTTGCCCTTTTAATAATAGTAATCATATTTAAATCATACTGTAACTGCATAAGTTAAATGACAGTACTGTCTAACTCTCTTAAACAACTATTCTGATCACCATCACCACCAATGACGGACTGCAGGTCAAAAGGCATACCAAGCATTTACAGCAAAATCATACAGATAGAAGAAAAATCGTTGTCGCTTTAATTAATAAATAATATCCATAGCAGTTTTTTTAAATGCAGATAAATTCACAAACACCGTACAGTGAAGCCAAAAACAAGTTGAGAACTTAAGAACACACTTTGCAGAACACACTGTTGTCAAAGAGTCACGTCATTGTTGTCATGTTGTCTCTGTGGTATTTTGCACTTTACAGTATTCCAGGTCTTTGTTCTTTTCTGTTTAGATACTGTGATGGCACCTGGTTAAAGGTTTTAGTAACACTTTACAATAACCATCATTAATAAATGGTAAATTGATAGTTAATCCAACTGTAGTTAAAAGTTATTTTACTGTTAAACAATGAAATGAAAGTAATGTTTAGTAATTAATAGTAATGGTACAGTTTGTGGTACTTTAACAGTTTATTGTTGCACACATTATAGCGGTCTATATACTGTGGTGGTCTTACATGTGAGGCACTTCTAAGCCATCTGATGTTCAGTCTTTGTGTCACCTAGATGAGGCAGAGAACAGGATAAGAGACACCTAGGATGAGCTGCTTTCAGTACTCATCCAGGCTCAGAAAAAAAAAACTAGCAAGATAGCCGACATATGAATGGCTTTGTTTTTTTTTTTTGTTTTTTTTTAAATTCCATGATGAATTGAGACGTTTATTCTTGTAGGTCTTGTATATCTTTTTTTCTTTTAGCTATGGACCCTCCTGTGAGTTTGAAATAAAGTTTATAATAATCATAAAATAATACAATTTGTTAATGGTTAACAACTATAAACCTTAATTGGTTGGCCATTATAAAGTTGCAGTATTTATAGATGAACTACACAGTATTTATTAATCATTTCACAAAGTATTATAAACATCAGTTGCAACTTGATAATAGCAATCAAATTAATGTTTATGGACGGTTGACTAATCAATTTTTATCTTGTCATTAAAATTGAAATCAGAAATACTTAAAATAAAATAAAATAAAATAAAATAAAATAAAATAAAATAAAATAAATAATTTTAAAAATGAGACTCGTGTTTTTTTTACCTTAAAATGAGCTGTTAATATCTATATACGGAGCAGGTCCTCTGCTACGGAGTCTGCCATGTTGTTCTAGGGTAGCCCAGAATGGACAATTCAAACACTGGCTCTAGATGGGGCCACGAGGCTGTATAAAGAGAACCCGATTCAGCTTTGAAGGCAGGGCCTCGCTTATTCCTATGAAAGTTGCTCAGTGGCGCGTGAATCCAAAACAGTTCAACTCCTGCATATATTACCCGAACATTAGGAACTGCTTCCGCACTGTGTGGCCCATAGAGCAGCAGGTGCAGTAGAAACTTCCACCTGCTGAGCCAGCTTCCAGTTTAGTGCTTCATTAACTTCAATTAGAATAAAATAATTAAATCATGCAGCTCTTCAAGATGATCCTAATCACCTCATGCTGAGTGGACCACGTTAGTGAAATCAGTGGATAGTGAAATTCATCATTTCACTGGAGTTGTGACTCTGAAAAAATGCATCCATGAATTACAAATGTTTCTTTTGCCACGCAACTCTATGAAAAAAAGTATTTTTGGGCCACAAAGCATCACATGATGGATGTAACTACACTGTTTGGCCACTATGAAAATTGGCTTCAAGGCGCGGTTCACTTCCTAAAGGTGTTGTCGAGTTTTTGTGTCACTCATTGTAGTTTTCCTACTTGGCACATGGTAGACGTCGTTTCAGTTCTGCAACCTCACCACTAGATGTCAATAATCCTTCACACTGGACCTTTAATACAGTGTATAAAATGTTATAATTATAATATGCAGCAATAAACTGTTAGAATATCATAAATTGTAGCATCACTAATAATTAGCAAATATTCATTTCATTGCTTATTAACAGTAAAATAACTTTTAACTTAGGTTTAATAAACTACAATCAACCATTTATTAATGATGGTTATTGTATGTGTTACAAAGATTTTGGCAGGAAGTTACTGTTTCTTTATGTGCACAAGATGCATACAATAAACCTCAGCAGGATCCTGCATGTGCATCTGCACAGACAGCACATGCAGAGTATTGTATCTATTATTGCGCTTCTCCTGCTAAAAGTTAGCTATTGCAAAGTCAAAATAATTAGAATCTCACTCTCAATAGAATTCATATATATTCCGTATATCATTATTGTTATGGCTCTTGCATCACAGACTTTAATATGCTATGGATTATAGTTAAAAATAGATTATTACTTTATAACAGGTGCAATTAAGACCATTGATTTTTTTCCCCTGCTGCAAACTCACCGTAAATCTGTTGTTCAGTTCACAGCAAACAGCTCGGGGAAGATAAATAGTTTATATTTATAATTACTAAAATGTGTTAAAATATTTTGACAATGAATAAATAAATAAATTAGAGAGCCTGTAGCCAACTAATGGGATCAGTACCCTAAAGAAAATATATAGATACAAGTGCTACAGGTAAAGTGGATTCAGTGTTTTCAGTGGATTTAACCTAGCATGACCTAAAACTCAATATTTGGCTTTGGTTTAAATTAGATCATTGAAGAACAAAAAGTGTATCTGGTCTTATGACAGATATTGGATTTGCTCTGCGCTTTAAGTTTACGCACAGAACATTAAGGCTTCTCTGAAATAAAATCTCTGACACTTGAAACACAACACCGAGTGTTTTAGTTCTGCAGATAAAGAGAGTTTTTCAAGCCTACACAGGAGCCATGAATTCAGGGATCACGTATTCGCTCCTCTTTGCAGAACCTGAGTTGCTTTTGCATCAGCGTGATGTTTCTGAATGAGAAAATTTAACATAAAAAGTCAATTTAAGATGAAATAGAACATAAGGCTGCGGTTACACTTGGTGTTTCACTAAAAATTTGGAGTCCCATTGCCTGAGACCATGCTTCTTGGCATCCACACTTTATGCACCTTTTGCATTGCTCATGTTAAAATCAAAATCCAGATGATGCACAAGTCTTGAAATGCATTAGATGATATGATCTGGCTCAGTAAATTGTGAGTGACTCGGAAGCATAGATCTGCTACTTATTTCTTCCTTGTGTGGTCAGCTGATAAAAGTCACACAGGATACAAGTGTACGCCTTGGAGATATGAGTTTCCTGCACACTATGCTGTGTGTGTGTGTGCAGCAGATTCACTGTATTCGCTTTAAGCTCCTGGGGAGCAGTATTAATGGTTTGGCTTTAAGTGCTCTGATAAAGTTTCTCTATTATGTGGCATATTTTCCTTTATGCCTTCATGCTTGAATCTTCATCATTGTCTGTGACTTTCCCCCTCTCTCCATATTACATCATAGCATTGTATGAATGTAAGAAAAAAAAAAAGGAAGAGAGGTTTCGGTCCCCATGTAGAAAGATACATCAGCAGTCCTTCAGTGAACGTGGTTTACCTTGATTTCAAATGGAAGAGCTAATATTAAACCACGGTCTTCCATAGTCCTCTGCCTGAAGGTCCAAAACAATGTGTTGCTTTAAAAAGTGCAGACATGTTTCTGAAGTTATCAAATTTTCAATCCTCTTGTGCTTTTACGGAGCAATCTCTCGGGAGAGTCAATTGAAAATTAAGCTAAGTGGAATCTGAAATGATCCCGAGATCCAGTTAAAAGCTGTGTTCATAAAATGGTAAGTGCAGCAGCACAAGGACACGGGAGGGTGTTTTAAGGGTGGATTTTATATACAAGGTTAGGGTGTTAAAGATGTTTCCCCATAAAAGACGAGCAGGACTGTCTCTGTCTTCATTCCGTGTCTTCTTTCCTGGAGTGGATTAGAAGTGGCAATATTCTCTGTCACAGTTATCCACCCTTCAGATGCAGACCACAGACTATTATAAGATGTGAACAAGAAATTATTGTACTCTTTGATTACAGAGCCTATTTATCTGAACTCTTTCCACAGTAAAACTAAATTTGAGCAGCATTGCTAATGTGCAGTCACACTTAAAATGCTCAAATCCTTAGAACACAGCAAACATTTGGTTTTCGTGCCTGAACACAACTGAGATACGATCAATATTCCACTCTTTTCCCCGTCAACTACTTAATTTTGTGGTCGATCAATAAAAAACTTAAGAATGCGCTGCGAAATTGCACCGCTACGATTTCACACAAGCACTCAATAATATTGGGACTCAGCTGGAGTTCTCCACAGTCATCCAAATATGATGCTCTTGAGTAAACCCTGTTACGATAGCAGATTTGCTACAACAAGAGCTTAGAGGACAATCAAAGACTCCTTTGTCCAGCTTAACTCAGTTGAAAAGAACCAGCCTCCGAGGGAACATGCACTGCACGCTTATCAAAGAAGATATAGATCTCTATCTTCCTTATATTAGTCTCTCATTTAATTTGTCACTCATTACATGTCTGCAGCTTTGGCTCTCAATATACAGTACAGCTCCCTGCTTTGCTCCCAGGGCTGCAGTGCTTAATGAAACTGAAACAACCTCCTACTCTCCAATATTCTTTGCAAGATAACACCCCTGTAAATAGAGTCTTATTCCAATATGCAATATATGTATTTTAGGAAAAAAAACACTGCAGCTTCAAGTTCCTGTTTCCCTCTTGTTAAATAGAATCCGATATGCTAAAGCTGTAGTGTGCTTCCACTTACTCCTCAGGAGCATGAAAATGCATTTTAATTAATGCTAGCAATCTTTATATGAGGGAATGTCATTTTTTTCCACATATTTTGGAAGAAAACTCATATACTCTAATTCACCAAAGGCGTCACAATAAACAGAGATAAAGTCAATGCGGCCCGCCAATTCGCCCACATGACGTCTTAGCTGTGTTTCGCCCTCCATCCCAACAACAGCCTCCATTTACCTGCTAATTATTCCTTTAATTTGGGAGTCTTTCTCCGCTTGCTGTTGCCGTAGCTTCCTCTCACTGTCTTCCAGTCGATTCTGGTACTGTAGGAGGATCTTATTGGTCTGCTGCTCCTGCGTGAGGAGCCTCCGCTCGTACTCCTCCAGCTTTTTGTGGGACATCATCAGGCGGTCCTTCAGGGAGTTGATCTCCTCCTCGTACTCCCGTACCTGAGGCAGAGATATGGAAAGATATTAGAGATGTTTAAACCCAGTTGACATGCCTTGATTTCTCAGTGGCTAGTGGATTTAAAGGTACTTTATGTACATTTAGGAATTTACAAGACATACTGGAAAGTAGAAAGCCACCTCCACATATTCCAAATCAGAGGGCTGATGTACAGTGAATGTATGAAAAAGATTTGAGCACTTGGCTGATGGCTGTTTCCCACACTGTCTGGGACCTCTTACTTCTGTGTTAAGACAAGATCTGAGTGCCATCTGCTCAGCAATGACTCAGTGTTCCTCTAAGCATGAATTGAAGTTTTGTTTTTATTCGAAAAGCAGTTTTTAAACTTAAAAATGATACCTACCCTGTCCATGCGTGACTCATCCATGCTCTTTGAGTACTCCTTCAGTTTGAACTCTTCACGGTCAATCCTTGAACTTTCAATGTCAGCCGACAGATGAGGCATGTTGGAGACCCAGGCCACTGTTCGCTCATTGGCTGAGGGTGGATTGAGGGTGGATGGAGTCTGGGAGCCCTGTGAAGAAAAGCCAGCACACTGGATATGAGAACATGAGTTCTTAAATGGACGAGAATCAGTTCCATAACAAGTAGGGTTTTTTTTTTCAGCAGGCTTTAACACAAGGTGCCTCAGAGTTCACACATTTTGAGCTGGACCCTGGTGGGACTCAAGCCCTTATTCCTGACTGTGTTAGTGCCATTCTCAATTAAAACTAAAACACAGTAACTGATATCTTAAGTCCTATTTGCATGGGACTATTATTAGCTGGGAACCTCATGTGATTTAGAATATACACCCCTGTGTCTGGGCTTCGTGCAGCGCATTCAATCAGAATAAGCAAAGTCTGTATTTCACCCCAATATACTGACATTATCCCCCGGGTATAATACACATTTGTAGCTCCACTCCACACAATGAAGACACAAGACACATCACCGCTAGCAGTGATGCGCAGTGTTAAACAAACAGAACCGATTCTGCCACACGCTGTCACATGTTATCCATCTCATCATTTTTCCAGATTTCGCTTTTATGAATGACTTGAGCTTGCTTTTCCTGTGAACAGGTCTCCATGTTGTGCAGCGAGATGAGCCTCCTGCACCCAAACTGCTGTCAAAACTTTCATTTATAATTGCCAATGCAGCCTCCGTGATCCTCGACTGGGAAAGAGGCAGAAAAGACTTGCGGAGGAAACAGAAAACCTAAATACGCACAGAGGTGCCGATTCGCGAGGGACTAATATAATCACACCACCTCTGCGTTTGGCAAAACATGGTAGGTAATTTGCAATTTTTACTTGATAAATTATGGACATGGCAGATTCACATGGGATTAAGATCACACACGACCTCTGCAGTTATTACAAATTACCAGAGGTCCCCAGGTAACACTAGTCCAGTGCAAATATGGCTTTACACACATTGTTGAGGAATAGTCATGAGCACAGGTGGTGGCAGAAAAAACTGGAGCGCTCGAGAGAAGAATAAAGAGAATAAAATGAATACAGAGCATGCAGATGTTACCTGTTTGCTCATGGTGGGTTTGAGCAGGTGCTGTTGCGGAGGCTGTTGCTGTGGTGACTGTTGAGTGCTCTGACTGGTGGTTCCCTGTGGACTCTGGCTTTCCCTGACAGAGCTCTGCTGGTGGGGAAGGCCCGGGGCAGTGTTGTCTTTGACGGACAGCTGCCGGGACCCGTGCTGCCGGCCGCCGTAGCCGGACTCTGGTGACTGGAGGAGATTCCCGCTCTGAGGCCGTGTTTTGGCCAGAGCAGCAGGTGCAGCAGCTGCACTAACGGACAGCTGGTGGGAGGTCTGGGACTTGACACGCTGAGATGGAGGCGGGGCAACAGAACTCTGGCGCACGGGTTGGACTGTGGAGGGGGGTGTGGTGGCCAGGGAGGAGTGAGAGGTTCCTGTCTGGGAGGTCATGCCCATCATTTGTTGTTGCTGTTGGAGGTTATCCTTGGAAAGAAAAACAGGAAATAAGGGGTTAGCATTTCAATTTTTGTTCCAGTTATTCTGAGGCAGATGATGCTACTTTGAACTTTGTGGGCAGTCAGAATGAAAAACGCAACAGGCTGCAGTGGTTGGGCGTGTTGCTATAGTTACTAGTGAGACAATGAAATAAAACCAGGAAGTTCAGTTTGAGTGATAGATCAATGAATATTCCTCCCCAGGTTTCCTGCTTCACAACTGTCAACTACTGGTTGCAACTAACTAGAGGCGTGGACATCAGTCAAACTCAAGTCTCAGATTTGATGTTTTTCGACTCGATTAAAAAGTATGTTTAGGATGATGTCAAATTCATATGTGATATCAAAATACTCTATTTACGATTTCAAGGCATTTAAATGTACATTATACAACATGACAGGACACTAACATACAAAGTTCACTCTGTTGTGGCACTGGTTGATGGTGCTTCAGTCAGTCAGTTGCACTTGCTTTAACAAACTTGTTTTAACAAATAAATACAAATTTTAAAAAGCACTGACTTTATTTGTAAATGTAATATATTAATAATCTGTGGTTAAAATAGCATTACATTTGGTGAAGAGCGCATTAGGACTTGTTCAGTACTTGAGCCTCAAAGTTTAGGACTTGGGACTTGACTCAGGACTCGATAGCAAAGACTTGGTGAGACAATGACTTGGTCCCCAATCTGCAACTAACAATAATTTTAACTATTGATTGATCTGCCATTTTTTTTCTTAATTATGTCATCAATCTTTTGCTCCATAAAATGTCAGAGAATGGTGAAAAATCTTGATCACAACTTCCTAAAGGCCGAGGTGACGTCTTCTTTGTTTGTTTTGTCTGACCAACAGTCAAAAAGCCAATGAGATTTAGTTTACTATCACATAAGACAAAGAAAACCAATAAATCTCGTACACCTATGAAGCTGGATTTGGAGGATGTTATGCCAGTTCTGCTTGCAAAATGCAACTATTAAAAAAGTTAATAGGCTTATTATCTGTCAATCGACAAAGTAATTAACAAGTCATTTAAACTCTGCCGAAAAAGTTGACTTTGGCCAGTACCAGCATCATAAAAAGACAATAAGGCAAATACACAAACCATACCATGCCATACAAACTAATTAGAACTATAACTAGTCGACCTGCAACTTTTCTAATAATTGCTTTAAAAATACCAAACATTTTCTGGCTCCAGTTTCTCAAATGTTTGGATTTGCTGCTTTTCTTTTGAGTTATATTGCTGTATACTGAAGATCCTTGGTTTAAGGACCGTTGGATGAACAAAGTAGACAATCTGAAGCCCACCATCGGCTCTGGAAATCTGTGATGGCCATTTCTCACCATAATCAATAGGTTTACAAGCTAAAAAAAAAAAATCGATCAAACAATAACCAACCCAACAATCATAAGTTGAAGCGCTAAAGCCATCAGAATAATTTCAAGGAGACAAAAAATTGCACACACAAAGGCTTTCAGACGTCACAAGAATACAATAAACACACATTTACCGGCACATGAATGGACATCTGCCTGCGTCCATAGTCAGCCCTGCTGTAGTCGTCACTGTAGCTGTGTGAGTGGATGATGCTGGGTTGGCCCAGGTGACCGTCCCTGGTCCTGAGGGTGGACAGGTCCTCACTGCGAGAGAACCCCCCATGGGCGAACTGTGGCATGTAGGTCTGGTGATCAGGTTCTGGGGCCAGGAGCAGGGGTGCTGGAGGTTGAGCCCGGCTGTGCTGGTGATGGAGCTGTTGTTGAGGCCCATCAGCAGTCGCCAGATGAAAGAGGGGATTCTGGAAGGAAAGCGGGTAGCGCATGGCGGCGGCCTGCTGTTGCTGCTGCTGGGATAGCGAGTCGGTGGTGGTGCCCATCTGGCTCAGCTGGCTCAGCCGAAGACCGCCGGACATGCTGGAGCCGCCAGAGCCAGCTGACAACCTCCCACCGGCCCGCAGCTGGCTGCTCAGGCCCGACCCCAGGCCGCCACCGCCTCCGCTGCTCAGCCCTCCGAAGCTGCCCATGCCGGCGATGGAGGCCTGGGAGGAGTTGAGCATGTCCACCGACTGCAGGTTAGACACGCTGTTCATTCGGGAATCCTGGAGGTCCATCATAGATACGCTTTTATTGACACTGAGCACCTAAATAATAAGGGATATGAGAGGCTTTTGCGCCCCCTGTTTAATGTATGTTAGGTGGCCACGGATGATATGGGTGAGGGTGGTGCGGGTGTTTTTACCGCGAGGCCTGGATATCGGAATGCCTCAAAGTATTTCCCAGGAAATACCGCTAGGATGAGTTGCGTGGTGAATCAGTGGAAAAAAAGCAGATGTCATGATATACTACAGCCTCGATCACACGATGGCAGATTCTATTAAGTATGACTAACATGCACGTCATACTAACCTCACTTTGATAAAGATAGACCTAGCGGATGGGATGATGATTCCCCAACTCAGCATGATAAAACTCACCTTAGGGTCTGGCTCCGTGATGTCCGAGCTGCTTGTGCAGTAGGCTGGGCTGGATCGGGCCAAGGGAGGACGTGATACATAAAACATGTCTTTGGAGGACGCTCGATGGGGGTGGTCACGGTCCTGAAAACTCATCTGGGAGCGGGATGGCATGACTCCTCCGGTGGAGGTGGGGGAAGGCAAGCGAGTGATATCTATAGAGCTGAAGGAGAGCAGTGAGTAAGACCAACTATAGCTGAAGAGAGAGACTTAAAACCTAATTTTAGGCATTGCTAGACAGAAATTATGCATTTTCGATAGAAATCACTCAACACTTTCTTTTCATGACGCACTCATTGAGAATGTTATGTCGTGGACACCGTCATATTTTGCCATGTAATGTGGGGGTGTAGTTATGGCGAGCCTCTCTGACAAATCTACTGAGTTTTGTGTGTCCCGGCCTGAAAAGTTGTGGATGGTATCAATGGAACCGTTCTGTACCGTCCCCATGTTTGGTCCCCCCTGTGTTGGGGTACCTAGCACACAGATCTGGCACTAAAAGGTGGAGCTGTGAACACTGCAGTCTGATTGGTCAGTAGAGGACGGTCACTCTGCTCAGGGCTGAGTTGTGTCTGGTTTTGAGGCTCATGTAACCACTGTTCATACTGTGGAGAGTTTTATTAGTAAACTGGAACTATAAAATGAAAGGATGTTTTGCTGCCTCTCACAGCAGCTGGAGTCGGAGAAAAAATGATGATTCACAGGGCCGACTGCCGGCGACTTTTAAGGTGGAACGTTAACTTGTAATGTTACTCTGTGCATGAGCTGACGATGTGAATCCATCAACACACCTTAAATTTCACCGTGACAACTTTGACCATCACTTTAGTTTTTATATGACATACACTTTTAGTAATGAGTGGATCTTCAAGTGTTTATATATATATATATATATATTTATTTCGACTGTGTTATGTGAACTGCAAATATTCTAATCCTTAATCAGAGGGGAAAAAAAGCATCGTGGACCGTCATTCCTGTGGGCTCCGGCAACACTAAACCCCTGAGCTTGCCTTCGAGGGACTAAACGCAATTTCCGCTATTTTTGAGTATGTCACGCAGAGAGACTCTCACTGCAGACTGTCATATTTTGTTTTGAAAATGTCAGCGTGCAGCCTTGTTCTGTGGACGATAAACAAAGTGCGGACTGATAAAGGAGGAAATACAGTGAGTGCTGGATGGAGCAGTGAGTTACAAAAACCCTGCCCACATTTAAGAGTACTGTTTGTGGTGGAAACGCTAAGCGGACCTAGGGTTCCAAAGGTACCATACTGGAAGTGTTTGGTGGAAACGGGGCTATAGGGCCTGATCTTGTTGACCAGATCAGTTGGCAGACGTCTGAAAATACCAAAAGTGCATCTCCTTGTTCATGTCACATATTTGTTGGACCAAAACATATTCATCCCATAGCTCTCTTGTTTGGTTCAATGGATGCACTGACTGACTCCTCTTTATGCGCTCCCGTTTTTACGTTAAAAATATTTTTCTCTGTAACCAACTAATTTCATCGAATTTCTTTGTTACTTATTAACAGTGTTGAGAGCTCTATTATAAATCAGGCTTGAGATATAATTAGAGCTTCAACGATTGGTTGATTAATTGAGAAGTGAATTTCAAATACTATCCTGGTGATCGATTAATAATTCTGAGTTAATCTTTAAGATAAAATGCCAAAATTCTCTGGCTGCAGCTGTTGCAGATGTGAGTATTTACTGGCTTCCTTCATCTTGTACAAAAGTAAACATAAAAACAACAACAGGGAAATCAAAGTCGATCAATACATCAGCTGTTAAGTGTTTTAACATGTCTTACCTATTAAGATCCCTCATCATGAGATTTTGGAACTCCGATGAGATGCCCCTGTTGAAGCTCGGCCGTGACAGCAGCCTGTCTGTCTGCCTCTCCTGCACCCTGTCTGTCTGATGGCTGGGCTGCCTCTGGAGGTGTGGGTTACGCAAGGCCATGCTGATGTCGTTCAGGAGGCGAGGCAAAGGGCCCAGTTTGATGATGGCATCCTGCGGTTCAAAGAAAACCAGTTTTGCTGAGTTTTGCTGCGGATTTAAAAGATAATTCATTTTTGAGTTATCGAATGTAGAGCTTTCATTAAAATGTCATATATCCATCGTCACCTGAATAACCTACAGCTCAAGCTATAACACACACTTATGAGCCTCATTTAGCAAGAACGTTTGAGGTGAAAGAACACTGAGACGTTTAAGACCAAATTGTTGAAATTTTAATCCTAAATTATATATCCAGTTTGAGTTTGGTTTAATTTGGCTTCATCACAACCTGAAGCAATGTACAAGGAGTGGACACTAACATGACAACCTGTACAATATAATGCTATTCAGTGCAACAGCACTGAAATAAATGACTTTTGTTGTCAAAAAGGTGTTCATTTTAATTCAATTTAAGCCAAAATTACTGGTGGTTTTGTGCTGGACTGCATTATATTATCATGTGTAGCTAAGATTTATTTCCCTTTACACGAAAATTTAGTGTATGTGTCAAATCCCTGTATGGCAAGATGATTAAAAATAGAGCAACATCACCAGATAATGATAAAAAAAAATGGACAAAATCGTAGGGAAAATATGTGCATAAAGATGACAAAAAACAAAAAAAGGACAAAAAATTGTTTTACATAAATATTGTCTAGAAAATCTATACAAATAACATGTCTCATTTTGGAAAGCATATAGTGTCAATTTGTGGTTAAAAATAGCACAGGTGATGTGTCCTGTTTGTGTTTACCTTGCTGAGCTGAGCTATGACCTCCCAGAGGAGACTGTGAAGTATGGACAGCTCTCTGCCCAGGTCGATGTATCCTTCAAAGCCGCCCGCATTGCTGACACTGTCAAGGTTGGAGATCTCGTACAGAAACTGCTGCATGGAGCCCCACTCCATCTCTAAAAACTCATTCATGAAACACATGTACTCCTCTTTAGTGCCAAACCTGCAGGTGGGGAAGGAAGAAAAGGCCAGCGGGGAGAGTGTGAAAGAGAAGAGAAGGGAAGGTGACAGAGGAAAAGTACAAAAAAATAATTGAGCAACACATGACTCTGAAATTAAATGTCAGCTTGAGTCACCATCAATGACTACTCTCACTGAGGTTCTGTCTCTTAACATCACATGAATGTCCTTCCACTGCCAAGACCAACACATTGCAATACATTTTAGTATCAATCTATAAATGCAAACTAGAGGTCCTCTAGCCCGTCAGGATCCAAAGGATCTGACATGCTGTGTCTCTTTGGGCTGGGCTCGGACTCAGGCTTTGTTTTAAAAGACAAGGCTCAGGTCGGACTCAAGCTCTTTAAACTTCTCTCCTTTCTTTGTGCCCGAGTCAGCTAGCAAGGTATACTGTATTGTATATTGTATATTAGTGATGCAAGGGACTGCAGTTATATCTGCTGCAGCAGTCCCACTGCAGCGGAAATGGTAAATGCGTCTTTCCATTAAGAAAGATGCAGTGTGTAGGGGCCCAGCAAAGTAACTTTATTGATTATTTAACTCTTTAGACGCGCTGACAGGATCAGTTAATTATTGTTCTGTGTTCTACACACACTTTGTGTGTGTGTTTGTGTGTATCAGACAGAGCGCATGTTAGAGAGAGCTTAAAGTTATATTGATGTCTGACTGTCTTGGGTCAAGGTTGGGCTAAAAAAACTGGGCTAGGACTAAGGCTTCGGCTTGAACAAGACAGGTCAATGGTTGACTAGGGCTGACGTCTTTGGCTCATGCAGGGCTCTAATGTTAACAGATGTGTTTGTTTATAAGAAAGTTGCTTCTAGAACCTTCGACACGTCACATATTATGTGGTATGACTCAAATAAAAACAAACTGAGACAAATTTCAGTTAGAGCATCGCTGTTCCTAGATTTAAGAAAAACAATTTGTGGTTCGGTGACTTGTAACTCAGCTGATATTTTTGTTATCAAATGTGAAGCATTTTGAAGTTTGTAGCACAATCCGATGGAAAATTAATATTTTAAAGCGCTGTGATGGAAATGTGCAGTTTTCTGTTTTTAATTCAAATTGTAAACAAATATGCTACTCACAATAAGTTCAGGATGAAAGGGAAACACTAGCGATTACAAAGTAATGAACTGTGTATGGAGATGTAACCCAGGGTTCTGTCCTTGGCCCACTAATGTTTTGAATGTGAGAATCCTCCTGTATGCAGATGACATTGTCATTTACTATTGTGCCTATTGTCTCAGTCAACCTTGTGCCTAACAATTTTTTAAATAATCATCATGATCTAAACATATTAATAAATGCAGGTAAATGAAGCTTATGTTGTTACTGTATTCTAAAATGACACAAATTATTATTATTTTGAGCTCTGTTGAGAAGAAGACTGGACATATTTAAATGTAAAATAAATATTTACGTATTTTATGTAATTGAATTGACTTCACAAAAGAATACTTCATGAAGATTTTAGTTCAGAAAAAAGCCTGTTTTCTTGTGATACAAGGAATGATTGATTGCTTCTATGTATTTATAGTTGATTGATTATGGGTCTTGACTGAATGCTTCCTGTTTAAACATTTTTGATACTGTCTCACATACAGCAGTGTGCTGGTTAGTGACTGGATGCAGAGTGTAAAAGCTGTATATTAATTGAAATATAACTGACTTGGAGAAGTTAGCCAGGTTTTGCACTACTTTTGCGATGAGGGTGAGCGTGCGTGACGTCTGCTCGTCGGGATACTCCTGGGTGAGGTTGAAGAGCGATGGGGACATGATGGCAGGACACAGGAAGCGCAGGAAGAGGGAACCACTGATGAGACGGTCGGCGATGTCTTCCCGACCTCTCTCAGCACAGCGCACTCTCCAGGAGGCAAAAACTTCCTTCAGCTCTCGAGGGAAAACACTGTGAAGGGAATGTATTACAAGTCAGGATCAGAAACAAAATGTGGAGATTCAGAGTTTCTACAGCTCCCTGTGAAAGAATCTGAAATCACATGTATCTTTAAAATAGCAAAGAAGAATACACACATACTCGAAACAAAGGATTTTCTTTTGCACTGGCATTGAAAAACTACTCACCAATGGGAGTTGACGATCTTGCAGAGTGCTAGTTCACAGCACATTCGGAGATTGGCTTGGTGGTCCGGGAGCACAGAGGGTGGTGTTCTCATGGGGTCCACTTCGCAATTTTCCTCTGACTCATACAAGGCCCTTATGAACTCCCCTACAAATGACATTTCATTAGCAACAGCAAAATGGCAGAAACTATCCCCAACATCAGTTCAGTGTTGTTCATACAAAAAGCAGCGACAGCAACAACTAAAGTACAAAAAGGAATCCATTATCAGGGATTAAAAAGCAGCAAATTCAACAGACCAAATGCAGTATTGCCACAAGACATGCTGCAGTTTGAAAAAAGGGGCCTTAACTGTAAAACAAAGACAAATCTGGGAAACCTGGGTGGCAGGCTAATTAGCAAACAAGCTAATTAACTACTGTATCTCAAAGGCAAACTTTAGAGCGACTGTGGTTTGCTGTATCTATGAGCCAAAACACTCAAAACACACACACACACACAAACCAATTTTTGGACTAGAAAGTAATTAAAGGAAATGAAGAAACAGTCTCAATATTACAGATTGTAATCACTGTAACGTCTACTTGAAATAAATGAGGACAAAATGAGAATCTAAAATTTAAAGTGGACTTGAAATTTTGGCAAAGCAGACTGAATATGAGGCAATAAACATGAGTGTCATCAAAGACAATGATTTTAACCTTAGTTAGCCTCCTGACTACATGAGTAAGACTGCATTTTTCCACCTGAGTAATGTTAATAGTCAGATCATATCTTCCCCTTCCTAAAGCAAAGAAATTAATTAATGTTTTGTTGTTCTTTTGGATTGGAAAAAAATCAGTGAGCAGACTTCAGATATACAAAATGCAACTGCCAGAGATTTAAGAAAATACAAGTGACAGAAAGCACAGTACACCTATCTTTGTCTCACCTTTTTAATCCTGCTTTTAAGTAGTTTTATCCTTGTTTTATTGAATCTCACTGATAGTTTATCTTTATTTAATTTTATCTTATTCTAAATTGTTTTCTTATTCTTCTACCCTGTTTTAATTTTGAATCGTATTTATTGTGTATTAAATTATTTGTTAGATTTAAAAAATCTTGTTTTAAATTAATTTGTTTTAAATATTTTTGTTAATACATACAATATGGTGTAAATTAGTTTGAGCTGCATTGTCTGTATGACAGTGTATTCTCATTACTTCTATATTTGAAACAACATTGACATGCTTCTTTTCCACTTCCTGTTTACAAGTAGAGTATTGGTGGTTGGCCAAAATTCCAATGTAAGAGTTTTTGTCCTTGTGATAACATTCGTTCATTAAATTAGGTTAATGAGTACAATAAATTATACTGTATGTGTCTCTCTTCCTTTAGAGAAGCTGTATTTCTCTCCTTTAAGAGCTTCTTCTTGATCAGATAGACATCAGGCACATGAGCTGCACTTGGCTTATCATACAGACCCCTTTACTGTTAGTAAACAATATGATGTTTTTTGGTGGGCGGGGCTTAGCTGGAGACAAAACAATTCTCCACAATTCCAAGTTTGTTTGTTAATTTATATAGAAATATAACACTCCGTTTCTTCGACCAACAGGGCTCTCATTTTAGTGTAGAAACAACAACTTCGAGACAGACACTGCCATAAAAGTTTTTCTAATCTGACATGTCTTCTCAATATCGCTTGGCATCATAAATTGTTTTACTTCACTCTGTTCTACGCTTAAAACCCCAACAAAACCAGTTTCCTGGCATGGCTAAGCATCAGTGTGGACTTTAAATGAACTTAGATTCAGATGGATGTGATGGTCTCTAGTGAGTGGTGATTGGTGACTGGTGATTGGGAAAATCAAACCCCCTTGCCCTATGGAGATGAGATAGAGTGCAATGTCAGACTGAAGATGGAAAGGGCAATGTAAATGTTGCACAGCTGCTTTAATGTATACAGTGACAAACTCAAATGTCAAGTGCTCCACTGTTGTGGCTGACCTATAGCATCCTTGAGGTACTTATGTCCGATCAGTTTGAGGTACTCTTCTATGGCTTTGGTGGCCAGAGTGTTCTCTCTGAAGATAAGGTGTTCTCGGTCGATGAATCTGTCTACCTCGCACATTGCCATGTCTGACAGGAAGTCCTGGAGAAAGGGAGAAATAAATCATTGCTGTTTCTTACGCACAATGTCTACAGCAGAATTAAAAAACGACAAGATTTTCTGGTCTGAAAAAGCTTTTGTTTCTGCACATTTTCACATACCAATGAGTCACAGAGAGCTGTCCCTACCTTAGCTTTCCCTGTGCTCTGCAGTATATGCACCAATGCACAGGCCACTTCCTCTTTGCTCTTGACGCTCAGCACGGGCTCCAGCACAGCACACAGGGTGCGGTAGTTATTGGTGACGTACTCTGCAAACTCCTTGTAAAGCTCCATGGGCAGGATGTTCATGGTCTGGAAGCGGGATTTGAGGCGTAGCGATGCGTTGATGATCTTACCCCCTCCGACACCAGCCCCCTTGGTGAGGACGCTGGGCTGGATGACCGGGTACCACTGCTCCACAAACTGACGTCCGGTGATGCTTGAGATGGGGATGCTTACAAGTCCTAAGTATGTGCTCTTTTCCTTGGAGAAAAAAAGAGTAGATATTAGTCGAGAAAAGCACATGTCAAAGAAAAGTAGTCTCATGAAGCCGTGCTGTGAGAATTTAATAAATAATTTGAGAGTCTGAAATGTCAAAAAAAGTTCACATAAAGCTTTTCGCACTGAATAAATAATGAGTAGCAAGACTAACACTGGATCCCCGGAGTGTCGTTTGAAGCTAGAAATGAGTTGTTTTGCTATGGTGGTGCTAAACTGAGAGTATAAGTTATCGTATTTGTGAGTCACAATTCATTATCTTGCTTAAAAAAAAAAAAAATTCTAAAAGTGAAAAAACTAAAGGAGTAAAAAATAAGATTTTTACTGGCAAATAACACAGAATGGTCATAATGCTGTGTATCCGCAGGGGGCTGATAGGGCTGCTGATCCATGGCGATGACTCAATCAATTACGATTGTTTCTGACATTTTTTCTTTCCAGCCGGCGCTTTGCTTTTGAACAGACTCACAGCAGTTTGCAGACACTCCCGTTTCCCTCCAACCCAAACTCTGGATGTTGCATATCCTTAAGCGTGTTGTTATAAAGCCATTAAAGCAAATAACAAAAAAACAAAAGCAGTGCCAGGCAGATCATTTTGCTATTGGCTTTTTTTTTAATAAAACCACTGAATGACAATGCAGGAATCAGGCATAATGTTACCATCTCACAGTTAACTTTCTTATCTCTTTGTTTTTGTTGAACTGATGCTCTAATTGGCCAACTTGCTTTCTTTTCTGTTGTACAAATGTTGGAAGAGAAGAGTGGCTGATTAAGACTTTCTCCTAACTTCTAAATTTAACATTAACTTTCAGGAATATCACCTTACAACTTGGCATGGCAAAATTTTTAGAGAACAGTTTCTTATTTACAGCAGTTAAGCAGCAGCATTATTATTCATTTAGCCACCTGAGTAATGTAAGTCCAATATTTACTCTCTTTTAGCTCTGTCTGCGATGTCTACCAACTCCTGAGGGAAATATCTGACTCTTTGGCTGCTAAATGCCCCACCAGCCAGTCGATAACTATCTCTGTCTGCTCAGAGGAACTGTTAAGTTGGGTTTTAGAACTTTTTCGCTGAGAACAGCTGCCTGCTGTGGCCGGAAACGATGCTGTGAGAGTGGCCAGTGTAAACCAAAGCAGTAAAGTTATGTATGTATTATTAATATTCTGGTTTTTGCCCTTACTCTGAAAAAGACAATTTTTCTACTAATGGTTAATGAAAATGAATATTCCACTAATATTCCTGTCTACATGCAGCCATGTTTACTCTAGCCAGGTGCTCGAACATGTTGTTTATCATGTCAAATTATGGAAAATGGGAACAGCTGATGCTGCTTGTGCCATTTTGCTCAGCCATTATTAACAGTTGGAACAAATGATGTCCTACCAAAAAAGATTCTTAAAATTATGACTTCTCAGCACACTAATTTTGTTTCTGGGGTGAAACATTATTTCTAGGGGATTTATATAAGACTCCACAAGCCTTTAAAATCTAAAACTAACAGTTCATACTGATAACACTGGTGTAAGAATGTCCTGCTTCTTTGTTTTAAAACATTTTTTTGTAAAATGTTGGCTCTCAACTCCGTCAGATTTCTACAAAAACATTATTCAATCAGGCATAAAAGGACTTAGCTATATCCCAAGGACTCCTATCTCAGTTTCTGGTTACCAAAAAAGGCAGAAATGTTGCTCAAGTACTGATATGCTTTCTATTTTTCAACCATAACTTGTCAACTCCATAGCCCTTTTGAATCCAAACTAAATAAGAATTACGGTTTAAAAATTAGTATTTTGATAAACACTAAGAAAACTCTTAGCAACTTTGAAAAATAAAATAGCTACTCAATATGACTGCTGTGAAATTAATAAATATATAACTTTTGCTAACTCCATAAGACATCAACTCTGTCAGATCCTTCCTCTGACATTCATTATGTATGTTACTCAAGACAAAATTAAATCACTTGGAGGTTGTCCCGTTACAAGGTTTAATAGTCAAGATATTTGATCTTTTAAAATATATTTTCTCAGCCTAATTGAAGAGTAAAAATGCCCCCTACCCCCAAAAAGTAAGGTTCTGTCATAACTCTCAACAATGACTGTGTTTCTTTACATTGAATTAGGATTTCTTTCAGAGTTTTCCATCAGTGGTGGACTTGTTCAACTGTGCAAACACATCCTCACTGTTTCATTCCTTCAACCACCTCCTCGACAGCACTGCGATATTTGCGTATCTCCAAAAACCTGTTGATATCCAAGTCTTTCATAACGTTTGAAAGACGGCGCATTTCTCCTTCAACCATAAATATGGCTTTTCTTTTGGGCATGCATCTCCACACCAGCCTAACAAAGTGTTAGCAAGTTGGTTTATATACAACACATCCATGACAAGGCACAGAGGTGACCATAAACAGGCGAGAGGCCATGTGTCGCAAACTGTGATAAGCATATTCTGAAGGTGCACGTACAAAAAATGCCCCTAAAAGCCGAATAATGTCGGCATATTCTACATGTCTTAATTGGAAAATGCAACATTCCGAAGAAGGCCTTATTTTAAACATCCAAACAGAGTACGCTGTTTATGACCGGAATAATAGTGGAATATTCATGTGCATGTGAACGTGGCCAATGAGCTGAAACTATAAAGCTGAGGGGAGCTGCAGATTAAGCTGATTATTCCCTCTCGGTTTATCACCACGAGCAACCCCTTTCACATTGTCACATTGTTCTCACATTGTCATATGATTCATTTCATCATAAAATTAACAATTACAGCCACTTTATAATTCACTGTTAGGGATATTTGAGTGACTGGGCAATTCTCATGCGCTGTTCTCATAAAAACATACCAGAGCTTTAACAGACTGCTAAAATAAACCAAATATTACCACAGTGCTTCTGTCAAACTAGCCATTCTCTGACCTCCATGTTACCCTACAAATCTCTCTGTCACCTTGCGTCTCTTCTTGTCTGTCTCCTTGTATAGATGAAGGCGTAGGTTGCGGACGGCGGGCAGGTTGTTGAATTCAAAGTGCTCGCCCCAGAAAACGGTGTCGGTGCGGGGTTTGCTGGTGGTGCGTGCGTACAGCATGTCGTCCAGACAAAGTTCGCAGTAGTAGCGTTTCTTGGCTGGAAGCTCGCGGGCCTCGATGATCCACAGTTTGAGCACATTGTCCACCCTCCGGCTGTTGTCCTGCGTGGAGATGAAGTCAGGTCAGATGAGGTCAAGTGCATCCACTGTTATTAAAAAGCTTTACAAGAGAAGATGATACAATGCGGGGGTAAAAACATGACCAAACAGCCAAGAAAAAAAGTTCAGAGGTATGGAAATAGAGACAGTGTGTGTGAATAAATGGCGACAGCAGGTCAGCCTGCAGGAGTAATGACAGGAGAGAAATAGCTGGTGACATGGCGGTTGAACTACCGTGGATTGTAGGCTGTACTTGATAAATTGCTCTCAACTCTGGACTTGAATACAGAGGCAGACGACAGCGTGACAGAGATGCAGAGAAGAAAGATAACAGAATGTGAAGGATAAGAGTAGGTGAGTGGTGTCAACGACTGAAAAAAGTAATTTGCTTAAACGCAGAAAGACACAAATGACACAATGCAAATGTGCTGCAAAGACGAAGGACAAACAATGGTGGTAATGCTTCTGTAGACAGCTACACTTCCTAATCATGATCACAAAGCCCAAGCTATATTTGACATCCCCCATGGGAGGAGAGAGCGCCGTGTTGATTGCAGAGTGATGTTTCAGCGAACGGGGGGCTGAGTCATTTCAATTGGGCTCAAATGCCATTGTTGTTAGCCCCCTGTTTGCTTCAGACTATTTAAGTCCTAATTTAGACGACTCAATATGTGAGCATCAGCTAGATCCACAGTTCTTAAGTTCTCCATTTGTATGCTCTTTGATAACCAGCGCCAAACACAAGGCATAATTAATTCCAAACGTCTGAGTTTGAATGCGCTGGGCATCTGGTGGCTCAGTTTGCTAGTGCACATACAGTGCAGCAGCACCAGCATGGGCTCCAGTCCTCCGCCTTGATATCGCGTTACATCTTCCCTAGTTTCTGTCAGATCTGGATTTTACTACCAAAAAGCTACGAGAAAGCAGAGTGAAGTGGCTGCTCGCCTTTTGAAAAAACAAAAAAAAAACAAGCAATCAAAGCTCAAAGCGGGAATTCAAAAGGCTCCAGAAAGTTAAGAGGCAAAATGATAATCTTTGTCTCTGCAGTGAGTCTTATCTCTGTCGATGCATCTGGTCTGACATGCACAGCGCGTGTTGTTCAGGGGTAGGAGGGGGATTTTGGAGAGAGCCCCCGTGTGGAGTCCTTGGAGCTCCATGACTCAGCCGGGACCCCCGCGGCCTGAGCATCTGGACGAGGCATTCAGCTTGGGCGATGTTTCATCTCAGTCTGGCTTAATAACTCTTAGTCCCTGGTTGCCATCAAAGCTGCATATCTCGCATGCCTGTTCACAGTTTTTTTTTTTAATAACAGTGAGAGGAGATATTGGGCAATTTTACAGAACTATGAAATCCGGGTGAAAATTAGGATATTGGTTTTTGAGCCGATATGAAGAGCTGAGATTTGTTGTTGTTTTTTAAGCTGTGAGGATGGAAATAAAATCACAGTACTTTAAAGCTGCACTAGGATTTTTAAATGTAAAAAACACACCATTGTATCTGTTTGAATCATAAAGTAGAGCTGCATCCCATCTGCACTAATTAACTGTAATCTGGTGTCAGATATGAACACACTGATGTACGGCCTCATGCAAGAACATTTTCACAATCTCACCCTACACCACACTTTTCTTCTGTGAGGTTTGTTTGTACGAGTGATCCAAGTCGTTTAACGTGGACAAACTTGTCGAAAATTGCTTGTTTCAATCTGATGAGCGCCACCTGAGATTTGATAATTAGAAAAAGCAATGCCTCTAAACTGGCGAAATACAGTAACGCTATCTGTTCTGCTCCGTTTGTTTCATTCACAAAAATGTTACCAAGAGAAGAATTTAGAGCAGCTCTGTACTGTGACAGAAATAAAGAGGGAAAGATTTAACATGAGGTTAGATTCTAAAAAAACATCACCGGTATATAGAGGATAATATTAAAGCCAAAAGGAGGTGATGTTACATTGTCGGGTGCAACAGAGGATCATGGTGACCCTGAGGCAGCTGTCAGAGTGACAGAATCTTCCACTGAACTATGTAAGCCCAAGTTTCTGTGCCAAAATATGGCAATAAAATTCAGAAAATTTTAAAAACCTTCCAGTAAATTGGTAAGCCTCCAAAATGATGATGACAACGCAGTGAACAGATTATGATTTTTTCATCAATATTGTTTTATAGTGTGTTCACACCCAACATGAAGCAATTGTTTCACGCAGCGCAATTAAACACTGACAGTGCAGCCCCACTATACATGACCAATTGGCAATAAACTCGCATCTGCCCAGCCCTGCTGGTTGCTTGTGGCTGCAGCTTGATTGGCTGTCTTAATGTGAGAAATGCTAAAAGTTTTAAAACCGCCTTCTCATCACACGTTCGCTTTGTCCACATCGCTGGTATCCCTGCATGCTTTGAACAGCAAGTCAGTCACTTCCAATACCGACATGTTCTCATCCCAACTTGCCAAATACCATCGCTTTGTCAATGGACCTACACGTCTAAATATGAAATGCTAAGTACCCTCCTGCGCCTGTTTTGGATGTTTGTGGACGACGTGTCACTTTGCGCTCATTAAATGCATTGTGTCTTTTCAAAATACACTTCTGTTTCAAAATAAACTTACAACGTACATGAAACACTTCATTTTTAGCTTTAGTTCCTTAGTTTTAGTCCCTGGTTTAGCTTAAAATTTACACGAGAAACAAACAGCAGACTCCCAAGTGAAAGTCTAGTTATAATGTTAACATGATTATGCTATATGTATATTTATGCAAGTTGAATTTTTTTAAATTTTCACAAGAAATTAACGTGATGCTGTTTAGCCAAAGCCTATCAGCGTTAAGATCTGGTTGAGATCCTCAGAAATGGAGGACAAACTTATTGTCGCTGCTGTGGTCACCCAGAGCTCTGCAACTCAACGTCAGTACTGTACAGAAACAGAGCAGAAAAGGAAAAAGCTCTGAGATTAGTGAGTGAAGCCACAGGGCTACATGGTAAATTCTGAAAATATGTATTTGTGACACTTGCGTGAGTTATTGTGTTGAGCTGTTTCTCAGCAAAATGAGTAATTATGTTGATCTTTAATTGTTGACAGTAAACAACGGAAGGCGTGAACCAGTAATGCAGACAATATGAAAAATAATAGAGCGTTGCCATCTTGGTTCACGCTGGCTTCTAGGTGTTTACTCCAGCCATCAGTTGTACGTTACTAAGAACCAAGTGAGCAATTAGCCGCCTTCCCCAGTTAGTTTGCACAACTGTTAGCACAGCTGTTAAGGGTGAATATTTACCAGCTGCAAAATACTCATACACATATTCACGTAACATGGGGCAAAATTTGGCTTCCCGTTCAGCATGAACACACCATTCCATCTATATTTTATTTAAGTTAATTTTGTTATCATATTTAAACTCTAAAATCATTCAGATTAAGGCGTAAAGACCAACAGTCAAATGAGTAGTTTTCCCCCGGTGAAGAAAGACATCTGTGCGACTCTTACGAAAGCAAAAAAGGATCACTCGTGAATTTCCTTTGTGCCAAGGAGAAAATTTGGTGAATGCCTTAAAATCTTTTAAAGGAGCTGTGTGTAGGATTTAGTGGCATCTAGTGGTCTTGCAGATCACAGTCATCTGAATACCCCTCCCCTCACCCCTCCATTTCAAAGTGAAAAACAACAATTCTTAGTTTTTAGGTGATTATACACCAGTGAAAACATCGTTATGAATAATATATTCAAATTCTGCCAATACTTTCCCCTAAATCAGGGGGGTCAAACTCACTTTGGTTCAGGGGCCACATACAACCCAGTAGGATGGACCAGTAAAACCATTATATAATAACCTATAATTAAACCCCCCTTTAATTTTCCCTCTTTTTGTAGAGTTAAGAAGTTCATTTTGAGAACGTTCATCCATGTATAAAACTAATGACGACCAGCCTGCGATATTGTCATAAAAATATGTGCAAATTCAACAGTATGTCTCAATTTTTCCACTTTCAGTCAGTCTGCTACTTACTTTCATTGCATGTGCATTTTTTAAAATAATTTCCCACTAAAGTGGAAGCTATGGTCTGAAGTTCTGTCAGCGCCTCAGCAGCAGGGTTCCACCCATATTGTTTTACGATAGAAGACTAATACAGATTATTTTGTACTGAAGCTGCTAGTTAACAGTGTTTTGCACAATGTTCAATCTTTTTAAAATATGACCACAGTGAGTATTCATTGTTATTTCAGAGAGCTGTACTCTGGTCAGGGTGGAAAAGCCTCTGAGGCAGCATTGTACATGAAGTATCTACTCACTGTTTAAACCTGACACCTCTCAGCCTTCACAGGTGCATCAATAGCAGGTGGGAGAATTCATCCAGTGGGCCATTTTGGACCCTTCGGTGGGCCAGTTCAGGCCCCCGTGTCATATGTTTGACACTCCAGCCCTGAATCCAACACCCTACTCCTTTTTATTACCTCTGCATTACTCTTAAAAATGAATCTGTTCTTGCAACTGGTTGTTGCATGAGGCCCACAGTGAGGGCGGACCTGAACTCACCAGTATTCAGTCTTTTGCCTCTTGTCCCTTCAGCATCTTTCAGTATCAAGTATCACAGACACGCTGGGCTGGTAAACATGAGCCTGCTGTGTGCAATTCACTGACATCACATTACCTGATCGTGGATATCAAAGTATTTCAAAAACAGCAATTTGTATCCTCCACCCTGCAACATCACCTTGTGCAGCTTTAATATTTGCGTGGAGAAGCGACTAAATTGTTCAACACAGACACACACAGACACGAGGATGGAGTTCACACAGAGAAATGAAGCGGTGCGCTCTTATTGAAAACAGACAACAACGGGAGACGGGGAGGAGAGAGAGAGACACACAGACAGAGGGATCATCCTTTTTTTTTTTTCTTCCTCTACCGCATCCCTTTCTCTCCCCTCACCTTGTTGGGCTTGACAGCTCTCTGCAGGTTCTCGATCCATTTGTCTCTCTCTGCAGCTGAGCGACACGCAAAGCACTTGGTTCCCGATGCTGTAGTCACCTGAGGTTATAGCCAATGGTAAATTCAACAACCACAGCCATTAGTAACTATGGAGACTGCAACTAAGGCGCCAAAACAATGTCTTGTATTCACTCTCAACCTCTGTCATGTTCCACTAATGGAAAGATGATAGAAAAAGCTGACAGACTCCTGCAGCAAATTATGTAGGGACTACGGCTCATTTAAATGTCCTTGTTTCTTTCATTTTCCACATGTAAGAAAAAAAAAATACCACTTTCAATTCACAGTCTCTTTCACATCACTGTCACTTGTCAGGATGGAACATTTTCTGCTGCTATTTACTGCTCTGTACACTGCACTGTGTGTGTGAGTGTGCTGCTGTTTGTCCACACTGTGCAGCTCGGTTCTCACCTCAAAGCAGTACTCTTGTCCCAGGATGCTTGAGTGGACAGGTTTGATGATGGCGTCCTCGTCCAGAGTGAGGTCCAGCGCCTCGGCAGCGCTGCTGGGAGACAGCAAGGACTCATGGGAGTGGGACTCTTTGAAGCTCTGCATCAAACGGGTCCTGGAAGGAGTGACAGTTGTGGAGATGTGGAGAGGGGAGGCTCTTTTATTGAAGGTTGCATTACACTTCAGTCATGTGTATAAAAACTACAGCAAATTTCAGTTTGCCAATGTATGAAAATTACAGTGTGTGTTAATACTAAATCCTCAAAACTACAGGTTCTTTTCATATTTATCTTCGTGCTGAAACAAACAGGCATATAAATGCTGCACAATGTGTTTCAATATGGTAATTAAGGGTCCATTAACACATCCCCAATATCTATTTATGAACATCTAGTGCCAAGAAAAAGCACCCAGCTGGTAACACAAGACGTGTCAGTCTGTGAAGTTGAATATCAAAAAATATTCAACATACAAAATGGTGATAACTCCATTTGAAAAGGCAAGAAATACCTCAGCAAACCAAATATTTTATGTTTTGTTTTAGACAAATCATGACAGATATTTTAGATTTTAGGTGATCCTGCCAAGATGTTGCCTTCACTGATTTACTGTAATTGTTCCTGTGTGTCTACAGGTATCAGACACTTAAATCTAATGCTTTTCAAGACCCTTTCAAGATCATTTTTGACCAAACTTTGGACTGATTTGGGGAGAAATAATCTTTTTATATTCAAGCTTTGCGTGTAAGTGTAAAGTTAAGTATATATGTGGTCCTCTGCAGAGGTAAGTTTTATGTAGGAGGATGGTTATTTGAGTGAGTGAGGTTACATTTTTCTGACAGGTAAGTGCAGGTATAAAGTAAAAACACAGTGTTAGCTTCAGGTAGTAGAGTTTGATGCAGAAGAGTGTGACTCATAAAAAAAAAAAAAAAGAATAGAACGGATGGAAAAGAGGGAAAATGGAAATAATGGATAAATTAAATTAAATTAAATTAAATTAAATTAAATATTTGAGGCAATGAAGACTTCACAAATTCAAATTTAAGCCTATTCAATGACTTTTAAGGTCTTTTAATATTTATAAAATTACATTTAAAGGTCTGGTGAAGCATGTACTGGCATCTTGTCGTGATGTAGAGCTGAAACTTCTCTCAAGTGCCAAGTGTGCAAAAAAAAAGTACAGTGGCTGACGTGAAAACCCGAAGATGCAAATGGCACTATCTAGAGCCAGTGTTTGATTGGTCTTTTCTGGGTACTGTATAAACAACATAGCAAAAGAGGACCTGCTCCAAATGTAGACATAAACAGATCATTCTAAGGTAACAAATGCATAATGATTTCTTATTTTCAGGTGATTACACACTAAGGAAAAGACAGTTCTGATTGTTATATACCATTTCTGCCAATAGATGCCCCTAAATACTACACACTGGACCTTTAAGACATTTTTAAGGACCTGCAGACACCCTGCAATTTTGGCTGTTAACAGAAAGTAACTATTAGTAAACCAAAGCTACAAATGAAATATCAGAATCAGAATCTTGCTAAGAGCAGACGCTACACATCAGGCACTGAAAAATAATAATGAGCATTTTGAAACTATTGATTCTAAAATATTTCACAGGCAGCTGGACGGACTGAACAAGCTCCTCATAGCATAAGGTTCACTAGCTGAATTTCTAAGAAAATCCAGTAAACCGAATGGACAGCAAAGTGACTCTGATACTGTGAACTTATTCTGAATCACTCATAACCTTGTTTGAAATAATTGCTCGTATCATGTCAGCAGATGCACACGATCAAAAGGATATTTTTTTTCCACAACGCATTACAGCTTGATGAGCCAAAAATATAAGATGACTGGTGGCAGCAGATATCTTAACTTTAGTTGTCCTCACAGATAAATTCTTTTCCCTCCAGGCAAAAACATTTTAAACTCTACACACAGTATCTCGAGATGATTCTTAACAATAATAATTAATCCTGACACACGTAGAAGAGAACAAGGTGTCCGCTACAGGCCCATCCATCATGCTCACCTACACGTTTACTCCCACACACATGCACACACAGAGGCATGTAAAATCACAGGCTAGCTCTGCAGACGGTTACTAAGACAGACGTATGATGACATAGGGAGTCTAACCAGAGAGCAAGGAGGGACGGTCAGGTGTGACGAAGCCCCTCAGAGAAGAGAAGGGAGGATGGAAATGAGGAAAATGGAAAGAAAGAAAAGATACTGTATGTCCTCCGTGCCGCGTCCGACCCTCAGCTTCTTGCATGTGCTCGCACTGCTTTTGTCTATGTTCAATCACAACGTTCATCAACAGAGCACTGATTACATGTAGGGGACCGGGGGGGTGAGAGAGAGAGGGAGAGATAAAAATAGACCCAAAGGAATGAGTCAGATTGAGGGGAATACAGAGAAGAAAAGAGAAAGAGTGGGGGAGGTCATAAGAGGATGTGAGAGAGGGAAACACTGGGAGAGGAAAGGGTGAGGAGTGAGGGGATTGAGAGAGAAGACCTCTCAGAGGAAATCACTTTGATTATGTAAACAGTGGATCCTTTGGAGAGGAAGAAAGTGAGAGCATGGATTAGAGGAAGGGAGGTGGAAAGAGGGACTGAGAAGAGAGCAAGAGCGCTGGAGGTGAAAGAAGGTCTATGCAAGGTCTCAGCGGGGAGCTGAAGTGCAGGAAGAGTCAAACATGAAAAGACAACACACACACACACTCACA
This sequence comes from Cephalopholis sonnerati, assembly GCA_019142605.1. Classification (NCBI taxonomy): domain Eukaryota; kingdom Metazoa; phylum Chordata; class Actinopteri; order Perciformes; family Serranidae; genus Cephalopholis; species Cephalopholis sonnerati. The sequence goes on from JAGQAX010000008.1 coordinate 36,566,380, forward strand.
CACATACACACACACACCTTGCAAATTTTATTCAACATGTCACGACTCATGAACCTCACATCTGAGGAAACAACCTAGGCACCAGTGATGATAGACTAGAAACAAGGATTCACTTAGCAGATACAATACATCAAATTTAAAAATATTGAGAGCACGTTCTGTGCAGTGAACTAAAGCAGAACACGTCTGGCAGCCAACACAACACAAAAACTTTTACCTCAACTAACAACTATGTAGGCAGAGCTGAAACGATTAGTCAATTAATCAATTAGTCCATTGGCAGAGAATTAATCAGTGACCATTTTAAGCCATTAAACAAGCAAAAAGGTCAAAATGTGCTTCTTTCAGCTTTTTAAATAACAGGATTTTCTGCTTCCTACTGTTTTAAATCATTTTATTCGTTTCATTAAACGCTTGATTTTTGGGGCTTTTAGACAAGCAAAGCAAGACATCTGAAGACATCACCTGTGCTTCTTGCAATATTCAACTGGACTTATACAAAAAGTTATGAATGAATTTTTAATTGACCGTATCAGTACGTTGTGCACACCCATTTCCTGATAAAAAGGCAAACGCTACCTAAAAAATGTTATTTAATTTAAAACAAAAATCTTACCCAGGAACCTCTTTGTCACTTTTTTTGTGCAAGGGAATTATAAGTGTGTGACACATGATCTTACATTATTTCCCCTTTAAACGACTGTGTTTTGATGCTTTAAAATGAATTCTTAAATCATTTTCTAAATAAATATTTCAGGAGTAACAGCCGCTTGTCATTTGTTATTTGATATTGGTGAATAAAAACAAGCATTTATGTCATGATAAGAGTGACATATAAAGATATAGATATAAATATAGGTGTGCCTAGAGATTTTGGCTTGCCCTTTGGTGTGCCTTGGGCACAAAAAGCTGGAAAACCACTGGTCTAACGAGCTTCACAGTAATGTGAGGCTAAATGAAGCCGAATGACAGAAAATAATCTCCAAATAGTTTAAGAATTGATCATCATTTCAACGATTTATTAAGCAAAAGAACAGAACATTTGCAGGTTCCAACTTCTCAAAAGGGAGGACTTGTTGCTTTTCTCTTTTCTATATGCAACTCAATCAACAAGAAAAATGTTGGCATTGTAACCTTCATTACTTTTGCATGTTATAATGTAGTAGATACATCGACACTTTACATTTTAACAACGCTGTGGTTAATGTGTGGTTAGGTTTAGGTCAGGGATCGTCAACCTTCACCAGCAAAAGAGCCATTTTTGACTAAAAATAATTTAAAAAACCTATCAAGAGCTGCGAAACATATAAAGCATATAATGAAGGCAGCACAGCCTACTGAATCTAAATCAGCCTGTCCACATTACAAATAAGTCTAAATGAGCATTCATGAATATGTAATACCACCAGGTGGCACTGCAATAGCCCATTTATGATTATTTGGAACTTTAACTTTGCCGAGTTGGCGGGGAAAGGAAACGAATCTCTTCACACACAATTAAATTCTGTTTTCTTCCAAAACTTTTCCTTTTTTTGGATCTGGAATCCATAACCAGCCAAGCGAGGGAGACTCAAAACTGCTGTAGCCACAACTACTGAGATTTGGCAAAATGACGAGGAAAAGGAGCGAGGCTGAAGACGACTGACACACATTTTAGTTGCCTGAATGTTTATTCAGTGAACAGGCACATTTTTACAACTGGAGAATGTCAGAATCACTTTAGGCCTACAGCACTGATAAATGAAAATTAAAATGAAGAAAAAAAAAAAGTATTAATATTTGTTTTTTTTAAGGCTAAGGGGGGCCACTGGAGACGGGCTAAAGAGGCGCACATGGCTCCAGAGCTGCAGGTTGCCTACCCCTGGTTTAGGCACAAAAACCACTTGCGTATGGTTCAGAAAAGATCATGTTCTGGCCTAAAACGCCTGATTTTGGGGGCACAACCTCAAAAGAAAATCAGAGATGTCTCGGTAGAAAACAACCACTTTTCATGCCACTATCCGCGCTGGTAAAACAACAGCAAGTGCTAAAAAAACACCTCTAAATGCCTCTAAAACAGCGATGGGTCCCCAAAAAGCGCCCATGTCTAGTGGCTAAAATACCACTGGAAACAGCAATAACTCACTAAAACACAACCTGTTTTGTTCCTTGTTGGTCTCTAACAGTGCTCTGCAGCTTGGCAGGCGTATTGCCTAGGTCAGTGGTTCCCAACTGGTGGGTCGTAGTCCAAAGGTGGGCCACTGGCCCATTCTGAATGGTTTGTCAAGTTTGTAAAAAAAAAAACCAAAAAAAAAAAACCACACTTTATTTTTATTTTTATGTACAATAAATTTCCAGCACAGAGCTTTTATTCTGAAGTGCTGTTTTTCATGTAGAGTGACTGACTGACGGACAGCTACTTGACAGAGATGGCAAACTTGCTCAAACGCAAGTATGACGCTGTTTGTACTAAACTGTGGAACCTCCAACTCAGGAGAAAATTGGATCCCATGTTGGACCGGTTGGAAACCACTAGCCTTAGTGACATACCATCCAGCATCCCCTCCACCTCACGATGACAAAGTGAGCTCATATACTATGTCACTTTAGAAACATTGATATGATACATATGTAATGTGCAAATGTAATGTGGTCATGGTTTGCAGAAACATACAATGCCAACACTTCCTTCTGGCGATTCCTTTGTTTAAGAAATAAACAAGATATTTGAAGATATCCCCTTTGGCTGTGACGGGACCTTGATTTTTTTTTACTATTTTGTAGATACTTTTTATACTTTTTTAGTGACTTCAGTGATAAGCCTATATAGAGAGCTTTATACTTTGCAGGAAAGGAAATTCTTGAATTTGCATACAGGTCATCTCAGGACACGGATTGTCTGCTAAAAAAAGGACAGGCTAATGTATACAGTATGTTTATGCCAGAGTTATGTGACAGGGTGACCTACAGTATTGTAAGGAGATGGAAACTCTGATTACCACTGAGGCATTTGCATGAACAATCAATTAAAAGTAATTATTGAAAAAAGATGCACAAAAATATATATCATCGTTTTACAGCTTGTTTGGGAGCTCAGAGGAACGTTAATGGCTGCATGAATTTCAATCCATGCTGAAACACAGCATGTTTTCTCAGCAAACCCTCCCCAGATAAAGAAAGGATAAAAAAAGAGAATAATAACGATCAAAGCTGCAGATGTTCACCGACATGCCTGACAGAAAACACCCAGAGTAAACCAGGAGCTGTGAAAATGGCAAATAACCTCGACTTCAACTTCGACTCTTGACTTTTTTGTCCGTCCTGTCTCCTCAGAACAGCCGGGGATAATAGACATCCACAACCTTCTCAAATGAATAAATCATGTGGAAACGCACCTTGGCAGACACCTGGCTCAGAAAAGCTCTCCTGAGTGCACCGTTGCCCCGTGTTCAGTTTATCAAGATGACCTTGTTCACATTTGAAGTTTGAGTTTGTCTTGGCTGTAGCTGTCCGGTGGGAGCTTAAAGATAAACTGAATGGACAAAATTAAAGCTTAGAACCATTAGTGGATTCATTCATTTGTCGATCGACAGAAAACTAATTGGCAATTATTTTGACAATGTACAGAGTCATTTTTCGAAGCAAAAATTCAAACTCTAGTTCCAGGTACTCAGTTATGATGAGTTGTGGTTCTTTTCTTATCTTACGTGACAGTGAAAATGAATAACTCTGGGTTTTGGACTGTAATTTAGACAAAACAAGCAATTTCGAATATGTCAAATTTGGCTTTAGGGAATTCTAGTTGTTAAAATAGTGACATTTTATAGACCAAACTATTCAAGAAATAGACAAGTTTTGCTTTAACTTATCATTATGGTGTAAATGTTGATTGTATAATGTATGGGCTATACAATAATGACACCATCGATGTTAAGATTAGGTCCCTATAAGCCTCGCTTTTAGTGTAAAATTCTGTCTGCCACCAGGTACAGAAAATGAAGGCTTGATTTATGTCGCAAAGAAAGTGTGTCAAGCATTGTGCAACCAAAACAGGAAGACGGATAAATGGCCACTTGATGTTGGCTCCAAAACAGAGTAAAAACACCTCATGATAAAATGGCTAACTTTACAGCAGAAATAAACACGTTACCGCCTGGTACAAAAACTGGTTTTGGTCTCTATAGATAATTTCAACATTCATGAAACTGTACAAGTGTTAGATTTTTATACAAGTGGCCTGTTTACATTTCATTATGGCTTAAAGTTATGCATAATTAAGGGCGGGGATGCTTAAGAGACAGATTGTTTGCAAGGCGTTGCTACGGTCTGTGAGTCAGATCCACTCCTTGCTCCTCCACAGCTCCACCCTCTCGTCCAAATATGGTCACTTTGGCTAAAAAAAAACCAAGATTGCGACGGCTGAAATACTGAACTTGAAGCTTCAAAACTGTAGCCCAGAAACCAGTGGGTGCCATCACAGTAGCTATGTCCATTATTTTTAACACTCGATGATCTATAGGTATCAGTATTTAAAGTTCTTTGCAGTTACTGTCCAAAGTAAATGGTAAAATGTTGAATGGACTGCACCCGCTCTACCTCTGAGTCACAGCTGCCCAGTATGGTGAAACAATCACAGTAATTTTGGAAAAACAAATGAGGTGTGTCTGGCGTTAATGGAGTAAAATGGAAATCTAATCCAGCAATCCAGTTGCCTTTATAACAGCACCACCAACAATAAAACCACTTGGAAATGCTAAGGGAGGGGGGGGGGTTGAAAAGTGAGCGCTCTCTCAAACCTCAACAACAGAAAAGGTAGACTTCCAAAATGAACTATATGAGCGGCCCAAAAACGACATATATTACTGATCTAACAGTCGCAGCTGTAAATATGTCATTACCGTTATGAAAACAGTAGCAGTTCTGCTCCAAAACTACCTAGTGAGGTTTTGGAAAAACATCATGGTTTGGCATTAAGTAAGTACTCTTTTCACTTACATAAAGTAACATATGTCATGTGACAGACGTCACATCTGACACGACATATACGTCACATAGCATACTAGGCTATATTACATGATTACAAGAATTCAACGTTGACTTTGGGACACAAACTCTGGTCTCCTGGGTGGAAGTCCTGTGAATGTTTGGCTATATCGTGCTATATCGTGGGCAACTGGACTTGAGTTTCTTGAAGAGAGGCTTCTTCAGTTCTAACTGACTGGTGCGGAGTCGCAGACTTCAAACTCCATGTGGGTGTGAACCCTTACAGAGTCGTTGAGGTCACATGTGAGCTCTGAGTTTCAGAGTCGTTAAGGTCACATTTGAGTCGCTGACCCACGAAGCCATTTTGTGTGTTATTAGGGTTAGATGGGTCTTGGGATCCCTTCCCAGGCGACTTAACACCCATTCTCACCTGGACCCACCTAACCCTAACGACACACAAGATGGCCGGGTGGGTCAAAGACTCACATATGACCTCAATGACTCTGTAGGGGTTCACACCCACACAGAGTATAAAGCCTGTAACTCTGCACCAGTCAGTTAGAACTAAAGAAGCTTCTTGGATGAGAGGTGAAACTCAAGAAACTCAAGCAAGTCCAGTTGCCTACATTATAGCACTTAGGATTACCATGAACTGGATGACTGAGAATCTTCACTGACAATTATTAGGGCCACAAGAGGGTGACACCTTAGGTACAGCTCGTAGTAAGCTGCTTGCACAGCTGACATGTGGCGGTTTCTCACTGTGAGCAGGCTGTGAAAAGTTGTCTGTTTCCTCAGTTGCAGTCCTACACAAAACACTGTGAACACCTCCTTTTCCAATAAATTATTGTTTACCAGTTTGGCAAATTTGGGTAAATAACATTCTCATCATTTATTTCACTTTAAACATCTTCACCATTCATCAAGGTGGAGCTGTAGCTGAAGAGAAGACGAAGAGGAAATGTTCTTGTTTTTGTGCAAAAGAGGCTAAAAATCAGTGAAAAAAGTTCACAAAAACACACAAGGCAGATGTCGCACTTGGAATTTAGCTTATCTGTATTATTAAAAAGCTAGACAATACTAATTGAAAGCTGGAAACTTCAAATTTCACGTAGTATATTGTGTCATGAATCATCTTTCCTCTTCCAGATAACAACTTTCCACCACAAGCTTCTAAAGTTCGACATTCTGAGGACGTTTTACTTCAAAAATGTCTCTGTGTAACTCTGGTGCTGCTGTGCCTGAAGAATGCCAGTGCTGCTACAACTATGTACATGATACAGAGGAGAGGAGGTATAATTAAGCATATCTCCCACTGACTCATTATGGTCTGTACAGCCACCATATGGCTGTCTGCTGGTTGCCATGGAGAGAGTGGGATGTTTTTTCATCACCCCGGCAGAGAAACAGCAACAGTGCTGAGTGTTTTAATTGTAAGTGACACTGAGAGTGTAAAATAAACATCAATTTATAGCAATGATGGATGAAGATAGATGGACTGAAATATGAAGAGATAGGAAGAGGGTGAGATAGATTGCCAGTCTATCACAGGGTTCCATGATACAATATAAAATATTACATCTATCTAATACTTCAGCTTTTTGCAAACGAAGCACATTTTCATGTAGCCGTGAACACACTTCTAGTCCTCACCGTACACTGTATCTACAGTCCTAACACTATAATATGACAAAATTCTGAGCTGCCTCACCCTCCACATTTCTCGTCTGATATAACCTGTATTTTTTTCCGAACTGAACTCGTTTACACTTTAAAATGACCACTAGCTGTGTTGTGCCCTCTCCAACTTCCTGTTTCAATCAGGGAGAGCTTTACATTGTATAAGTGGATGGAAAAGTAAATATTTTGTGATGCCATAACATTTACACAAACAGGCTGGGAGGGAAAAGACAAAAATTGATTTCATACATAAATGCAACTGCACAGTGTTTGCAGATTAGCACAGCCAAACACAGCCAGACAGAGCAGATTAATCCACATATGAATACTTGAAATCACTCTCACACACTCACTGGCTCACCTGTCTTGGTCGGCACTGCGGAAGCGGGGGAGGATCATGTGGCGGAAACTGCTGGTTCGGTCCAGTTTGGGCTGACTCTTAGCCCTCTTAATGGAGCCCTTCAACCTTCTACTGAGGAAACTCTGGAGCAGGTGGAGGAGGGGAGCAACAACAAGGGCAAACAGATGGAGGAGGAGAGAGAGGATGTGCATGGCGCGAAGTTACAGAGAAGAGGAAGTGGACGACGTGAGTCGAGCGGTGAAGAGAGAGTCAGGTATGGTTTGAAAGATTGATATGTATGTAAAATAAAGACAGACGATTCCCATGGAGTCAGTGTGGTTTGTGTCAGATGTTTTAAAGTAACACCAAAATCAGATGGAGACGCACGCAAATGAAACACAGGATGCATGACGGGGGAGAGCACAAGGTAATTTTATTATCAACAAAGAAATTATACACCCACACATGTCCACTTGTCACAGAGAACTGCAGTGTTGTAACAGATCCTGTGGTGGGCAGCGGTGAGCCGTACAGTCCGACAACAGGCTCAGCAGTACAAGTCTCACACAGCTGTGCAGTTTGTCCTACATGAGCTTACTTACATGATCAGACAACACAATCTGAGACAGTGGAGCTGTAAATTGTTCATCAATAAGGGAGAGCATGACTAGGGGTCCGTCCCAATACCCACAGGAGCAGTATCTGTAGCCAAGTGCCTACTTGTCTGACATGTGGAAGTAACACAAGTAAAACACACATCAGTAAAAAAATAATTTCTTTTTAGGAACGAGTATCTCTCATGTTTCTTTTTTAAACTGTATTTATGTGTTTACCTGAGGTATATTTTTCAGCTAGTCATCTATTTTTTACTTCTCTACATCTGCAACTTACACAGTTGTTACAGCTAGTCTGCTCTAAATGCGAGGCTTGAGCTTCGAGGGGGAGCGCACAAGGAGCATCTCTACTGCAGATGCCAATTTGCCAGCTGCCTGGGAAAAAAAACAACAAAGCTCCACCTGTCTTTTGAGCACGGTGTGATAATGACAGAGCAAAACCCAGAACAAGAGGCAGCTTTCAGCGACAATCCCTGACCACATCTGGCCACACTTTATATACCAAAATCTACAAGATACAACACCTACATGATGACACGCTTGCTGTGCAAACTCCTCTTCAAGCACATTGAAGTACGCTGCACATACTGTAGGTGAAACTGCAGTTAGCTAGTTAATGTTTTTTGTTCATGTGTAATGTTAAGTTTTATCTATAAGTGCTGTTTTTCCATTATTTTGCACTGGCCTACACACCCTTAAAATATTAAAACAGAAAGGAGCTTGCACTTTGTGTAATTTATTAACCATGTGCTGTTTTACTTTCACACGAGTTGGTTTCTCAAATGGTAAATTTCACTTTTATTTGAGTCACTTTTCATGGGAGTAATTCCACCCACCACTGTTGCTTTTTTCTTTCGGTTCAGGTTAAAGCTAGACTGGCTGGACTGCTACGTATCTGCACAAAGATTGTGGGTCAAACATTTGACTCAAGTTTCCAAACTGCCTACACTAAAAGAATATCATCTCTGGCTGGTAGTATTAGGTGCAACCCCTCTCACATTTTATTTCAACAATATCAGCTTGGCGTCACAGAGATTTAGAGTCCCACAGGCTCGACTGAAAAGGTTGAGAAACACTTTGTTCCTCAATCTGTCAACCTATTTAATCGTGCTCTAAGTAGCCTCAGTGTGCCTGGGTCGAACACTGAATGTAATAGAGAATGATTAATTTGCTGCACTGCATCCACTTTTCATAATGTCTGATATGTAGTGTTTATGGCATGGTTTTGTTGTTTGGTTAAATGTTGTTTTGTACTTTCGTATTTATGTGAAACAGAGTACGTCCTGGGATACAAGACAAAGTGAAATCAAATCAAAGCAAATCAAATATTTGCATTAAACAGTGTATTCACTGAAAGATGCTAATATGTCCAATGTATTTATCATTTGTATCATTTTCTTTGAGGTTTATATTCAATACAAGAACAAAAACTTTAACTAAACAAGGCATTTTACTGTTATATGTGAGCCAGACACAACCTGCAGGTCTGACTCCACTGACAGCCTCTTTCTTGTCTGGTTTTAGAGTATATGTCTGAGGGAAGAGAGAGCCAGATCACACGTATCATAAGATGTTGGTACCGTGCAGCACCGTAGTGAACACGCCACTGGACAATGATGGATGTCCATCCTCCACAAGCAGCCAGAACCTGTCTTGTTAAGCTGTAGCTGAGCCGTGTTCAGTCTGATTTCAGTTCTGTCGGTTGGCTCAGTTCAGTTGTCTCAGACTTCTGAGGGCCGAGATGCATCAGCATTTCTTTGAACTCTGTTTACCGTGTCAAATCTTTCCATCTCTTGCTCTGATGGTCACTATTTTCATGTCTGCTGAGCTCCCGAAAAAAACTCCCAAGCCAGAGAGCATTTTGTGTTATGGTGACAAGTGGGAACCGTGAGCTGTCATGTCACAGCTGTGGCATGACCGCATATTAAACAGCTTTCATTTTAATATTTAATTTCTTTGTCTTGCTTTGATATGTTCGAATACTCAAGAGAAAACTTGGTTAACATAAACGGCACTGATTTTTAAAATGTGGTGAAAGACTCTGGAAGGCTGCTGGTCTGCTGTACAGGAGAGACAGAAGATTTTATTTTGATAGTCTCTGTATGATGAAAGCAACATTTTTGATAAAATTTTATAGTTATCTTGAGAGTGTCAAATATCCAATGTTATTCTTATCAGTCCCATCAAAAAGAACAGATTGTTAAAGGAACGGTGTGTAAGATTTAAGGGGATCTAGTGATGAGGATTGCAGATTGCAACCAGCTACCGGTTAGAATTCCTCCAGTATTCACTGTTCAGGAGGTTTTAACTGGGAGCTGAATTATCTACGGAGGTCTTTATCTCTCATAACAATCTGACTAGGCGATTAAAACTGGTAAAAATACTGAATGAAGTAGTTTCACGTTAAAAATCAGTGTTTCTCCTATGCTGTTTGGCATGCTGCAGATGGGCTGCTAGCCCAGCACCTGCTTACGATAACTTAAAATCCAGACGTTCAGAAGATTTTTTTGTGGAAGCTGAATCATCCGCAGAGGTCTCCTCCTTTTCAAAACAAATTTACCCAGTGATTTAAACCACTAAAAACACTAAATAAAGTGGTTTCACGTCAAAAAAAATCAGTGTTTTTCCAAAGCTCTTGTTCCAACTATGGTGGCCAACGCTAAAACACATTTGGCCCTATCTAAAGCCATTATTTGGTTTGACCATTCAGGGTAGAGACATGGCAGTTCTACATGGTGGACTCCGTGGATGAGGACCTGCTCACTATGTAGATATTAACAGTTCATTCTAGGTAACGAAAGCAAAGCGATTAATATTTTCAGGTGATTACACGCTAAAGAAAACACATATTATATTCCATTTCTGCCAATAGATCCCCCTAAAATCCTGCACACTGGACCTTTAATATTAAGTATTAACCATCTGTGGTGGTTCTGCCATAACTCAGTAGAGTTTATGAATATTGTTCATGTCGAGTCCAACATGTCCTAAACTTCTTCACGTCTGCTGATTATTGTCGGTCCTAAAACCAGCCTGTAGGTGCACCACCGCTATCAACTGGACTGGTGCGGAACTAGTAGGCCTTAGTTATTGTGAAATACATTTAGCTTTGAGCTCCTATTAGAAGCTCTCTTTGAAAAAGTGCAAACTTAATACCTACATGCAGGTTTTTAAATGTGGTAAAATCCCTTAGAAATAGACTGATCGACTGCTTTCTAATTCCAGTACACCAGAGCCATGTTACAGCTTTGCAGTAGACAAGTATTTCTTTTTAGTGTGTCATGTTTGACATCACTGACAGCTGGAAAACAGGTTAGTAAACAGCAGAAAGCAGCATGGAGGCCAGTGAATATGTTTTGGTGATACTTATTTTTTGTATCTCTTACTTATTCAGTCTCTCTTTTAAACTCAGTGCCAACTAAATTTTGAGTGTCATTGCATCGCGCTGGAAAATGCGCTACAATAACGTGTCTACCCAGGTGTCATATTTCCATCACTACCGACTGGAGCTGTAGCCCATAAACACGTGCTACTGCTGCAGAATCATTTGCAATGAACGCTGATTGTAACATTTCTCATTAAATACAAAAGCCAGATGTTAGTAGGTGTCAGTGGGTTTTTTGTCCAGTGGTAAGGGGCTTGAGTGCACAGTGTGTTGGCATTTTTTAGATGTAGGAAACACTTGACTTCTGGCAGTGTGTGAACATGCGCTTAAGTCATCAGGACAGAAAGTGTAGGTATTGGGACTGACCCTTGGTTTGCAGGACCATCCTGCCTACAAAAATCCTGACTGGACAGACTTGAATCACAATGTTAACTGTAACAAGTTTTTACAACAGTGTCCTGCCGACTGATCAATTTAAAGAAAGGACCAATTAAACAAAAAAATTATTTTAAATCTACCAAAATTCTCAAAAAAGTGACCAAAATGCAAAAATGTGGCAGTAATTCACTTGTTCCATTTGTTTTCCCAAGATATAGTCTTTAAAATATCTCAGAAAAAGTGAAATCACATTAAAATAATGTGACATTTCCCACCCAAATGACATTCTTTCAGCCCACTAATAGCATTTTAAAACTGAACCAATGACATTGTTACGTTTGTAGACCGGTTCAAAGCTGTTTCCACACTCTAAACCTTAAACTGATAGCTGTGAAGGTAACTTTAGAACTCAAAGCATGCATGAAATATCACTTTGTGGTTTCTCTTTCCTATGCACCGCTCACTGTGCCTTAAAGAAGCTTTCAGGTGCATCCTGCAGACTCACAGTAACATCATTTATATACCTATAGCATAACAGCATTATTGAGTGGGAGAATGACTGGAGGGAAATGACACCTCGTCATCTGGCATGAGTCAAATGGCTTTGAAGCCTGTCTCGAGGATATGACTAAAGACTTGGCTCCATCTGCTGGTTCCAAGCTAATAGCCTGCGTGACTAAATCTGATTTGATTAGCCGCTCCGTCTGACACTTTAAGTCTCGAAAAGTTAAAGTATTCAATACAGAGGGAGAGAAAGAGAAGCCTGAATCACAATGAAAGGAGGTAATAGTGAGAAGAGGGAACTTCATCTTCAGTGGCTGCGTTTGCATCACAAAGTCACTCTGGTGCACTTTCAGATTAAAGGAGAATATTGGTGTCATTTGGTGTTTCAGCCCATTTGCTAGTGGCCACAATTTGTGGCTGTATGTAATTAGATATTATGTTTAAACTAATTGTTAAACATGGAATCAAATCAACTGCTGTCTGTGGTGGGATGTAACATAATACATGTACTCAGGGTTCTTATATTTCTATCCTTCCACAATTCAGAAGGACATGTTGTAGTTTTCACTCCACTACAATTATTTAACATAATAGTCTGTGGTTAATTGATAATGAAGATAATCATTAGTTGCAGCCCAATCATAGTGTGACACTCACAAGGGCAACTCTCCTGCATTATGAGTACTGTTACTTTGATAATAAAGGTACAATTTGCCCATTATATACTACATGCTTTTACTTACTTTCCCGTGTAGCAGGAATGAGTCCTAAAATCTGGAAATGAGTTAGCATTTCAGCACTTTCGGTTGCCTCGTCTTTCAGTCAAGGGGTTATCTGAATGGGTTTTTGGCAAGATGCCTGAAATTAGGTCTGTGGTTAACACAAGTTAAGAGATTTTCACATTTTGTTCTACAAACTTAAGATATGTTTGTAGAAACACTTGTGATTTTTGAAGCTTTTGTGCGTCTTAGAAAGAGCTAACAGGTGGCTAAATGAGACTACAGAACGTCATAACGCCGAACACGGCTTTTCTAGCCGTGCTATGGGGGCGACGTTAGGTCATGCAACTGTGGTGTAGTTCATTCAAAGCCTAACGTTAGCTTTTTACTGCTGGCGATTGCATTTATGCTTCAAAAATCGTAAAAGTGGTGGTCATTTGTGAAGATTATTGGAGCAAAACATGTAAGTATTACAAACTTTTGTTTGCCACAGAGTTTATTTTCTGAGAGAATCCAAAATCCAATGAAAAAATACAATTGGCTTTTTGACAAGGGAACCACGGCAAATGCTAACGTCTGGGTTGGCCTACGTCAGTCGTCAGTTTTTATATCGCAGCACTGCAGTTTACACAAGTATAGGACATGAATATTTCCTCCAATCAACAACTAGCTCTTAACTATTGTTAATATTTTCTTGTTGATTACGTCTAATACTTTGCCTTGCTGTGTTAGATTCATACTTATAGTTAAGGCAGGTCTTCTGCGCAGGCTTGGTGCTGTTACTGAGGTACCTCTGATGCCTGGGAGGAGGCACTGCCTTACAGACTACGGTATTGGGTCCAAAGTCCCTCAAGGGCCGTTATCACCACAGTCTACATGAGAGATTTTAACATTTGTTGGCAAAATGTCCACTGATAAGTAGTTGTGGCTGTTTTTAAGGAGGTGTATGGTGAATCCAACAGCCCAGAGGTGAGTATACGCATGTGCCACTACACCTTTGTCTCAGGAAAAATACTTTTTAGAGGTTATTTCTAGCCAAGACTTCTACATCCTCCTGTAAGTGTCAGGTTATTTACAGTACAGTAAGCAAAATGTCAGGTAATCACAAAGGCCATCTGTAACTGTTGAAAAGTTTTGCCTGCATCTTCAGTTTAGACTGCGACGCTCCTCCTGCCCTTCAGGCTTGCTCATCCAATCAGAGAACCTGAAATATTCATATGAAAACACTCAACTCAGCCACTATGAAGGAAAAATTGATGAAACATAAAAAAAAGTTTGGCCGAGCCAAAGTGGGGCTTCACATTTACTCTAATGGATTATCTGGCTCCTGTAATTTTCAAGTCTGTTGAAGCTATTTTTCATGCTACAACAGTGAAATGGGCAGCAAATAGTTTCCTGTGAGGGGAGAAAAACAAGTCCTGCTATTTCCAGCTACAGTGACAGTGTGCAAACACCAGCAGGAATAACGGAAAGGAAATGGGCAACACAGTCCACTGGCACAAACTTAATAAGACACCAATCTATCCTTTAAGCCCTTTTATGTGCATGTTTGATAGCTTGTGATTGAGTTTCTGTTGCCATGAATAAAACAATAAACAGATTATTTCTGTCCACAGACAAAAAGGTGTTTCGCTGCCAGCTCTTCTCTCCCTCTTTGACTCAAGTTGTCTCTCGTATTACAAAAAAAATGACGTAATGATCCCAGGAGTAACAGTGGCAGAACACTTTTCTATATTGCTCCTCTTCTGTCGACATTAAAGAATCATACCAGGTGTTTTACGAGTTTTTACCCATTTACTACAAGTCCCATTTATTTCAGATCACAGTTAACCATTTATAGTTTTTCTTGGCATTCCAGACATCCATTGGTTTTCATTCTTTTCTGATAACTTGAAACTATATTAGCAGACTTGATTATGCACAGGTCTGCCTTCCCTTTTGTTTCTTTTGCACATTACATAACACTAATAACAATAATAATAGTGGTGATAATTATAATCATAATAATTATTGTTCTCAAAACTCTTACACGGTGCTTTACAAGAACAGCATAGCACAAAACACAAAAAGATTAAACCTAAATAAAACACAATAAAATAATAAATGATTTGCTAAAAAGCAATTTTTTAAACTGCGTATTTACCATAATAATAGGCTATATTAGACGACATTATTCATTTGGCCTTTTACTTATTTATTCATTCATTTATTTCAGTCTTGCCTTACATTGTTTTTTCTTCCACCTGTTTGTTTCTGCTTACACTTTACTGAATTTGAGAGTTTTTTGTGTCAGGGAGGCTCCTCTACTGAGCATATTCATGAAGTTCTATTATTTTATGTCCTGAATGGTGATGGTTTGATTCTGTAAACACACAATTTAACAAAATACTGTGCAGAATTTTTTAATGATCTGCACTTAAACTGCATTGCCACACAGCGATTAAGTAACTCTGACAAACATTAATGCAGCGTGCACAACCTGTCTAAAGTACTTTTCAAGAGTCTGCCAATTGTTTTTTTGTACCATTGGGAAAAGAATGGAAACCAGTGGTAAAATGGACCAGTATTATCTACAGCATGCATTTGGAAATTGTTTCTATTTAAAGAGCAAAAACTTGCAAACACACTGGTATGGTCCTTACAGGTGTACTGTCCCAATATTTCTGTGAATATGAACACAGACTTGAATTTACAAGTGTGTGAGAGGAGTGAGAAGAGTGATGTATTTCCATGTTTTGATGCTACAGGCTTCCTAAATGCCAGTGTCTCTGCTTCAGCCATGTTTGTGTCACATACCTCAACAGGGGGCAGTGGTGCGATAAACGTTCCTCCTGCCACTGGACTCGAACCGGCAGCCCTCCAGTCTCCGCCCCAGTACGAGAAGGGGGAGGAGGAGGAGAAGGCGGCAGGCGAGTGGGGCAGGGTGAAGGATATGGAGGGGGAGAGGGGCAGCGAGCGGGGCAAGGGGGGCGTGCCAGGGCCCTTTCTTGGAGCCCTTTTGCTGCTGCTGCGGCTGCTGCTGGCACGAGGTGAAGGAGGGGGAAACAGCCAGGGAGAGAGGGTAAGGGTGAGGCGGGGTGCCGCTGGCCCGGCGGCCACAGGTGTGTGGCGGGCCCAGGGCGGGAGACGGGAGGAGGGACAGCGAGAGGGTTGGAGGCAGCGAGCGGGGCCGGGGACAGGGGGGGTTACTCACGGATTGTCGGAAGGGTTGAATTGGGGCAGTGGGAGGGACCTCCATGCTGGGCTGCTTCCCAGTGGCTATGCTCTTCCGCCGGGCGCGATGATCTGAGAGACAGAGAAAGAGAGAGCGTCGACAGGTGAGACTCTAATAAACATCACGGGAAGAGAAACATCCACAGATGAAATGAGGACAGAACAAAAAATTGCCACAGGTATTGACACAGGTAGAGCGAGAGGATGTGGAGCGAGAAAGACGAGGCCATTGTGGAAATAAACAGCTACGGGAGAGCTGTTATTGACAGTCTGCCTGAAGGAATGAAAGAGGGCAGGGAAGAATATGAGAGCTAGATAGAGGTCAAAGGTGTGTGAAGCAGAAATAAAACCATGCCGGGTCACACTCATCCACCGGCACTACTGCTGCCTCTACAGCTACACACACATAATAACGCAAATACACCTTCATCCGTGGAGGGGAGGAGGTTGACGAAGTGGGCGAGAGGCTATTGGAGAGATAGATTTTCTGTCTGGACGTCAGATGAGGCGAATGTTAACAGTCTGCATGTTAAAGGGAGTGGAGAGGGGAGGGACCAGGAGATGCACGGATGGCGAGGAGCGAGCATTAAACAAACAAAGCACTTATTGACTTCCGTCAGCGAGTCGGTGCCTAATGCACTGAATTGGTCAGTGAGGGAATAAACTCCTGACCTATGCTTGATGGATGACGAAGAGAGTGTAAATGTACAGTCAGAGAACACAGAAAACAAAACACAGGAGGCCTGGTTGACCTGGCTGGCCTGTTTAACCACTGCAGCACCAACACATTACATCAAACTCAAACAGAGTCCATGCTGAATGCATACTGCAGAGATCACCTGTTTTTGGTAGTGTTCTCCATTTCTCTGTCCCTGTTGTCCTTTGACCAAATGTTGAAAAACTCAATAAAATGTCAGGACTGCAGGTCTGCCTCTGCATCACTGTCCTCCAGAGAAATTCATGTACATGCACTGTATGATGGACGTGACTTTTGGGACAGCCAGTCACAAAAAAAAGCCCACAAAAGGCCCTCATGTTTCACAGAAAAGAATTACAAATCTCACTGTGTGTCCATAAATCAATAAATGCTTTGGCTACAAACACGTCTCTGACTTGCCTGTCAAATAAGAAATTGTGCCGCACTTGTGAGGCAACTGAGCAGGGGACCTAAGGTGGCAGGCTTAAAACCCAATTCACTCTGCACTGCCTTTGAAGGGATACTTCGCCAATTTTCAACCAGCAAATGAACAGTGGTAAACTACCCTCCATCTTACCAGCACCCAGATCTCCATACTCATCTCTGAGCTTGAACTACAAATTGTACTGTCGCATTTTTTGTAAACCCGTCACCACGCCCACAAAGAGTATAGAAGCGTATCAAGAGAGAGACACAATCCTCTCCCTATTTCTCTCTAAAACTCAGACCAAACTCAGACCAATTGCTATAAGTACACACTACTGATCAAATAACCAGAATGCGGTTACTGTAATGCCTATTTCTCATTTTAAAATATTTTCAGAAACATATTTTAGTGCACTGTTTGGCTGTAATGCGAGAGTTTGTGAACAGGAAGTGGGTGCCATACTTTTTCCCATGTTATTATAAAACTGATCAAATCAAACAATGAAACTAAGCGGCGCTGATAAAATAAGAATCAAGACTCTGTTACTGCGCTGCCTGTTTCTCACCTAAATGTTTTCAGAAACATATTTTAGCTAACTGTCTAACTGTAATTTGAGATCATTTGTTGCCAGCTGGCCGCCATATTGTTTCCTGTGTCAAAATGGACAAGCTTGCACTATGTCACCCACCAATGGGAGCATTCATGGTACAGTGGGGCACAATGGTTTCTCATTGTTGTAGGTACTCTACCTCATGAGCAAAAGCAGACCACAGCTCTTTTCCTCTGTTTTCTCTGATCATGTAGCACCAGTTTAAAAGGCAGTGTGTCATTATACTGCACAGACAGCTGAGTTTAACAAAAAGAACGTATTTCCAGTGGTAAAATACGTCTTAAAAAGGTTTTTTTTTCCTTCTACTAAGATTTTCCAAATAGCTCCTTTACATGAAGCATTCTGAAACTGTTTTCCTGAACTAAATGTTTACAAATTCTCCTCCTATGTAAACACTGTGATTAGTCTTTAATTCTTTAGTTTTGACATCATTCGAAAGACGTGGACATGTGGAGAACTCTAAACTGCTTAATTGCCGTGGCAATTGTGCTATATAAATATGTTTGCTTTAAAATACAAAGAAGACACACACACACAAAAAAGAGGCAAAGTTATTATCATTTCTGCACTGACGCCCCCTGAGACAAATCCTTAAGTATGTATTGGATAATACTGATGGGCCCATTTTGGCTTGTTTAAGGATAATTTTTATCATTTTGCCTTCATTTGATAGTGACAATAGAGATACAGACAGGAGATGGAAGGGGAAGAGACAGAGGGGAATATGAGATGCAATAAACGTCCTTAAGCAGAGCCAAACCAGGGGCATTGCTGTTATGTGATGTGCATCTTAACCACTTGGCTACAAGATGTGCATATTGTCTTTTTTTTTTAATCAAATATCTATAAGTTAGTGTCGTCCACTACAACGTGGCGGTGATGGACAAGCTACAGGGAAACACAAACCTGTAATTAAGGTAGAAAAACCTGCAATCAAATCTTACTCAAACATTTTTTCACTGACATCTTTTTATATTATTTTACACCTTCATTGTAGGATGACACTAAGTGGGAGCAGGGAGGGGATGTTGATGGTCTAAATACCTCATCCTGAGGGGAGCATGAATGTCTGCACTAAATGCCATGACAACACAACCAATAGTTGTTTAGAGCTGCAATGATTAATCAATTATTTGTCAACTATTAAATTGATTGCAAACTAATTTGATAATGGATGATCAGTGAGTAATTTTTTAAATAAAAAAGTAAAATATCTCTGATTTCAGCTTCTTAAATGTAAAATTTTTCTGGTTTCTTTCCTCCTTTATGATAGTAACATGAATATCTTTGGGCTGAGGACGTCATCTTGGGATTTGGGGAAAAACCGATCACCATTTTTTGACATTTCATAAACCAAATGACGAACTGATTCATTGAGAAAATAAATGACGAAATGATTAATCCACTATGAAAATAACCGTTGATGCAGCGCTATCGTCACTGAGACACTTCACTTAAAGCCACATATATGAACGTTATAGTGTTGCTGGAGCAAAGTTCAGTCTTGCAGAATTCACTGGATAAATGAAAACTCTGACCTGCTAGTGGGGCTAAATGAAAAGCAAGAGAAACACCAAAGCTATCTTCTGAGGATCGTGACTGTCTGCACAAAATAATATGGCAAACCACCCAATAATTGTTGAGATATTTCAGACAGCCTGACATTACCATCCTTCGAGCTATGCAGCCTGAAAAGCAGTAAAAACAGGATTATATCAGGAAATGTAAAGTTATGAAAAGTCAACAGCATGTTGCACATTTCCACCAGATGAAGACGAATCACTATGTATATCATCACAATTATTTATTGGTAATTGTTGTGTTTTTTTCCACATATATCTATATTTTTAATGTTAAAAAAATAATATATTCAGTCTAATATAGCCAGGGTGACCATAATCATAATGTGTTACAATAATTTTTAACATCATCATGCTACAGCAGGGTGATATCAAAGCCCACTTGGTTCTTTCCCTCCTTTCTTTTCATGTCTTGCTTTTCTTGTTTTCACTGCATGGTCCTATCAAAGAAAAATCCAAAACATGACAGTTTAAAATATAAGTTGGTTATGTTTGCCTGTTCTTAATTCTTGTCTATTTCTCCAGCATTGCAGCCGATCTCACCCTGACTCTTCGTGTCTATCTCTGATCTTTTCATTGCTCTCTCCCTCTCTCCGCTTCTTCTGTCACACAGTCACACTAATACTCAGACACACACCTCTTCTCTCCCACGCAGCTATTTTACATAATTCAAATAGTGCATTTATCCCTCTACCTCTCTCCAGCCCCTGATCTCTCTCTCCTTTTTCCTCTCTCATTTTCGTTCTCCTCCTTGCACCCTCTCCTTTCTTTCGCACCGTCCTCTCGTTCCCTCCCCCTTCAGATATGTGTGGCATCTAGAACCCTCCATTTTCTCCACATTACCTTCATCTGTATTTCTCTTTTATCCTCATCGCCCCTCTGCTTTCGCTCTCTTTCATTTACCTGTCCAAATAGCGATCTTTTCACCGCCTTCCTGCCCGTCTGTCTGTCTCCAATCCTAACATTTTCTCCAACCCACGCGAGGTGGGGAAAAGATGACCACGAAGGTGTTTGTCGCCCATCAGAGCCGTCAAACTATGCCAGTGTCTGTTTGCCCAAATTCACAGCTTCAAAACTACCAAAGCAACTCTGTAGGCTGGATGACTGACTGGTGGAGGAGTCTTCTAAATTAAATCTGAGAGAGCAGCGATCGTACATGAAAAGGTTACTGACAAATCACAGGAGAGGGAGAAAACTCAACATCTAGCTCCATTAAAAGGTGTCAAGACCGATTTTGACAGTTGATTGTTATTGTATGAAAAGTAAGTTAATTTTAATCCCCTCGAAACTGCGCTTTGTGATAGGGTTATGTAAAGGCAAACTTTTTCATTTGATAAAATGTAAATCTGCACTGAGAGGGAAGACTGACACAAAATTAAAGAAAACCTGAACCTGGTACTTTTTCAACAGTTCAAGGTTCCTGATTGGCTAAACTGTCCCAGGAATTGATCTTCTTTACTCAAGAGATATTGAATGAGTTTTGGGGTCATGAACTTTGGGAGCTTTCCTCAAATATTCTTCATTTATCTTGTGTGTGCCTTCACTCGCTTGCAGTGGTACTCACGGTTTCTTAGGTGTTTGTTACTTCACAAGAAGTGTTAATTAACAGCAATTATCATGGGTGCTGCCCCGTACGGCTGGAGGTTATGCCATCATTATGTATGCATCATAACTGCAGCCATCTCAATTAAGAGGCCTCAGAACAGTGATATCAAGATCCGCTTCAGAATATATTGTTTCCCAAACTAATTAGTTTCTCCTGGAGGAACAGATTGTGCCAAGCAGAGAATGGTGATTTAGGACTCAACTGGCATCGGTCTCGCTGTGAAAAAACAAAAGTTTGGGACGTTTCTGTGGGTTTAGCTATAGACAGATCAGAAAAACAAGCAGTCTGTGAGTTGGTGTACTATCATAACCCTTCAGGTGATGAGAAAAAAAAAAACACTTCTCCTTTTAGTGCCAATTTGAAGTCACGAGATTCAGAGAAAGTATGTGTTTCATCACATCCTCCAGTGGAGAGTTTTACTGTGGTTATGATTTCTGTTGGAAGTGAAACAAGTCTTTACTAGATTTCTCATTTGATCCACAGACAATGTGTGGACAATCAGTTTCTCTTCACACATGTAGAATGCAGGAGATTATCTGATTATCTACATGTGACAGAAGCGTTCTCACCTACTGGAAATAATTACATTTGGTTTAGGCGAGGGGTGCAGGACATAAAATGGATTACACCACAGTCACATAGCTGAGGTGTGCCATATCATGTTGTTCACGATAATACCAGTGAAATTTTTAATACCATATGAAAAATCTGTATAGTGATTCTAAAGATATTTAGACTTGCTTACAAGACATACTCTACATCATTACCCACAACAGCAACAAGCATGGCTGCAAACGAAATTATTACCAACTTTGCGGTGTCTCCGACAAGAGGAGCAGCCTCAGTAGTGTGGAATAAACTGTGGCTCCTTTAGGCCTGGGCGTCCTAGATGTTTTATGAACAGCCCTGGACAGACTTTTTTATGAAGTTACCCTGAGTTCCCCTCCCTGCAGAGGGAACTCATTCAGCGACTCCGCCAGCAGCAGCACAGCGTCTCTCTCATACGTCATTTTGTCATAAACCTCAGCAATGCAAACCTACTGTATGTGAAGCTCGTGGCTGGAGAAAAAAAACTACATATATGTGAGTTTTTACTGAATATTTGATTTGATTATTAATTATTTTGTTGCCATTCTGTGTTCTTAAATTCATAATAAATGTTTTCTTACTAATTTTTTCATATTGCAGAAATACCCTGAAATATCAGGGTGACACCCCTACTACAGAGTCCCCTGTCATTTCGTTAATTTGACTGGTGATTTTTGCCCTTACCAACAGAAATTCCTGAATCTCGTCATCTCCACAGTTAGACATTTTTGCCTTTTGCCTCTTCTTCACCCTTGGATATATATATATATATATATATATATATATATATTTCGTTTTGCACGAGCCTCATAAAAACTTCATCAACATACCAACTCGCTTGCTCTGAATTTTCTGGAAAAATACCTGCTCTTCTCACACATGGGCTCAAGCGGACATTACACAGACATTTTACCAGGGAGCTGGCAGGATAAAGTCCCTTTAATGTGCAATCCAACTCTCATACACCTCCTCCTGGTAATGTCTAGATAACTTCAGGTTTGCAGTGCGTGTTTGAAGGGGCTTTTATCTGCTTATCATTATTACAGCTGTTGTCGTTTCCCCCTAAAGTACAGAAAGTTTGTGCTACAAACAGACCCACTTTTCTATGTTTTAAAGAGCATGTGTTGTAATAGAACTACCCACAAAGATTGCCCTGTAAACGCTAATGACCTGAATCAGGGTTCACATGTAAGTTGTTTTATGTGGGGTGGCTGCTCTGCAGGTGCGCTGCATTGTAGCGTTATTAAAATATATCTCTCATAATCATATAAAAATATCAGTAATGGTGTTGAGTATTTGTAAAAACAGAGAAAAGCAGGAGCCACGAGCACCTGACAAAACATCCAGCCTAGACTGTTGACTCAGAGTCGCCTTGGAGAGATATATAGAGGCTGTCACGCTGTGATAAACACGTGGATGAATTAATGTGATGGCTTTAATGAGCGCAAAGTTACAGTATGTTGTAAAATTATCAAGTGATCCGTAACCCGCAAGACAAAACTTTATGTTGATTACTCCTCACAAGTGATAAACTGTCTCACTAAGCACTTTGTTTATACAGAGCCACTTGCAGCACTTTGTGTTCACATTATATTTCATTCAGAAAGTGCTGAGCAAGAATCCCCAGCGCCATGTAAGCAATTACTTTCTTAATCTCAAAAGAGACTGTGAAGCAGTGTTGGGATTTAAATGCAGTTTGACCTCCAAAACATGGTATTTTCTAGACCTTACCAGTGAGAACACACTGTCTGCTGTTACTTAGATCTTCTATATTCGCACACACACATGGGATGGAGATCTGAATAGGGCATACTAATCCCTCCTCGTGTAATTCGTAGGATTGGCCACAGAGGGCAGATTACTGTTGACTCATGGTATATAAATCATGACTATAATTCACAGCAACACAATGCCTCACAGCGAGCACTGTGCAGTGGAAGCAATGTAAAAGGTTAAATGCTCTTTCATGTATTTAACCATCCCTCACTAATACCTCTGGCAATGATTTGCATGTAGTGGAAACATGCAATTAAATGCATGAATAACAAACATGTTTGAGTGTATTATTTACTAATTACCTCTGCCAAGGATGCTATGTATTCTGCTCAGTTTGTCAATTTCTCTGTTTGACAACAGGATTATGGAAAAACTACTAGCCCGATTTTCATGAAACTTGGTGGAAAGGTGTAGCATGAGCCAAGGAAGAAACCCTTAAATGTTGAAGCAAAAGTTTTTTTGCTCTCAGCCTTCTGTTGCTCTACAGGGTGGTTAAATTTATGATAGAAAAACATACGGAACTGTGGAACATATCAAGAAAAATTTCAAATACGGTATGGGATCAAAGATATTTTTGTATCATTTCAAAATTATGATAACATACTTAAACAGTGTAACAGACACTATTACTACTTTCACTGTCTATCCTTATTTTTGGCTATATACCAATTGTTTGTCATCCTAATGTATCACTGGGTAACAAGCCTAATAACATAATTTTTTGTTTCTGAAAAGGAATGTCATAAATTCCTAAATTAGACAAGTAAGATACGTGGAATGATTTGATCATAATATGATGGAGCAGATCTGAATCACAGGGCTATATATACGACATTCATAGTCTATGCTGAGATTTAGACGTCACAGGTAAACTTGCTAATAGCTGAGCCAAAATGGTGGCAGCTAGCAGTGCAGTGCTAACAAAGGCGACAGTGCTGACAGAGCTAACAGTGTTAATGTAGGTTAGCTCACAGTCACAACCTGGGCAACTGAGGGGGGAATCAGAACTTAGACATTGTGCTTCTGCCACATGGCCGTCCCACTACCATGGGCCGCGACAGAATCATCAATAGTGTTAACAGTCTAACAATGCTAATGACGGCATCAGTGCTACCAGAGCTAACAGCACGCCCAGCCTAGGTAGTGCACATTGCAGGGCGGTGGAAATTAGCTAGCCAGTGTTGACATAAATAATAGTAGTGTGCTGCTACAGTAAATATTCTGTATGTCGCACCTTTAACTTTGTGAGATATAACATATGGCTTTAGCGGAGGTCTGCAATCTCAGGCTGCCCTTCTAGTTTAATAACTGGATTGTTTATCGGAAAGTGCACATTATTAAATGTTACTATACAAGTATCAGAATAAGCCATCTGTAATCCCTAGACAGATTTTACATACAGTAGTCATCCTAAAAACAATAATATATTAATAGAAATGAAAGCAGTTGCAATAGCTTATATGCCTGCAGAGCAATACTAAAAAGGGAACATCACTTTAATGTAATTATGCAGTAATTTAGCAATAATAAAAATAATAAGGTATAATTAATTCTTTATTCTATGATAGTTTATTAAAGATTTTGTCAAAATAAAGGATTTAGTTTTGTGTTTGTCGAGCAGCAAGCATAACTGAATGGATAGATCAGATTTGTGTCTTTAACAGTGACTGTAAACAAAATTTAATTGAATCAAAACTATCGCAGATCATCTACCACTCAAATCTAATAACTTCTGCCACTAATAAAATGAATACCCTTTTGCTCTACATTTCTTATTGTTTTTCCCAGCATTTAGTCTTAAACAAATATTTAGCCTGAAACATGAAAAACAAGTTAAGATGACAATGAACTTCATGAAGTAAGATGGACTTTAAGGAAGCGTGATGCTCTTAAAATCTCATTATATTCACTGTTTGTATTTACAAAATAACTCACTGTAATTCATAAAAAGACCAATCTAGGTGACGCTGTATAAAGAGTAACACAAGTCCACGTAGGGAGGTGGTTGTGGTCCATAGATGGTTCAAACAAACATAGGACTTTAACCGAGGAGAATGCTGTTTGTTTCCAGTGTGAAACCAAAAGTCTTAGTATTTTAGGTTCTGTAGGTACATCACGTTATATTGTCAGGTGATGATGCCCAACTATGATTCAGGTAGGGGTGCTAATTTAATAAGATGTCATGTGAACTGGATGTATAACTTTTGTATGATCTGTTGTATGAAGACACATTGAACTAGAATAGTGATGGTCTAGAAACCTGCCTTCAACTGCCTTAACTGCAGATCTTCATTGTTATCTTTAATCATTTTTAAACACCAAGTACTGTTCTGAAATTTAACAATAGTCTTTTTCTTATTTGCCCTATTTCTTTAAACCATGCCTACAATACAAAGAATTCATGTCAATGTCATGGTATGTACGTGTATGCTAGATTTTTTATGACCTTAACATATAAACATTGACATGTTTTAAGCCACAACAGTGTTATTACCCTTTTCTTGACAGGTGGACTGGCTACCAACACTTAAAGTACCCTTGCAATGAAAATCAAGTATTTAATCTTGTTAACCTGTCCATACGTTTTTTCTGCTACAAGACATATCATGGGCAAATTAAGAGGTCGACGCCATGGCTGAGCATTTCCACCCTGAAACTGCAATGATTACTGATGATCATGATCAAAATCACTGACTCAGACGGACAGGATTTCATATGTCACAAACCTAAGGAACCATTGCAGAGTACTTGTGAATCGAGGTGTAAAAGAGAAGGCAGGCTTTGTATTGGAATTTTACATGTTAAGTTTAACTTTCAGTTCAACTTGCAAAGGCGGTAATCGGAAACAAGGTTTATCTAAAATCACCATCACATTATTACCGCTTTAATAAAGTCAAGCAGATAAAGACTATTACATTTCTAAGGTTGTAGAGAGCAACGAGCAGAGTCGAAGGTGAGCAGGTACACTCCAGCTGGAGGCCAGCGACTGGTGGAGGTTGAGGTGGGGACTAATGTGCATATTCAAAGATCTGTGCATAGTAAATGAGAAAAAGGTGTGGAGTTACATATACGCCATTTTAAGCAATGAGGGTTTTTTACGGTAAAAACTTGTAAATATGTAATTTGGATTAACAGAGATGAGTTTTTAAAGCTTTAATCAATACCAGGAAAAAGACCTCCAACATCACTCTCTTTTCATGTTGTATTATTTCTCATGATTACAGCTGCTGACATTTTCTCTTCAACTAAAAGATCAGAGAGAGAAAATGGCTTCAATCACGACAACATCATTAAAGGTTTTGCCGCATGCAGTTACATCCAATAAAGGCTATTAACTTACCTCCTGTTTATTTTAAAGAATATTGACACTTCTTTTGCTCATAAGATTGACTGGAAGTAGACAAGAGGTTTAGAACAATTTTTTAAAAAGCCTTTTTACAAGATTTGACCCTAGAAGACAGTGGCTACAAAGGTTCGGACACCTCCTATATTTTTAACATCCACCTGGATTTACTCCACATGCTGCATTATCTATCATTAGGTAGGAGTAGGCACAGAGTGCATTTTTCTCATTTAGGGAAAATGGTACTCTTCAGCTTGAATACAGACCAAAATTCACTCCTCAAACATGATACGCCGTACCTGCCCCTTTTTACACTTAACATGCACAGAGTGGAGAAACGTGGGCTGCAGCGCGTGCAAAGACTCATTCAGAATCAGTGTATAAATCATCTGATCCACAGTCTTTATTGAAATGGGATGTATGTGAGATGGGAGGAATTGGGAGAGGTATTGAGCAGTGTGACAAATTAAAAAGAAACGGCGCGGTCATTGTCTTTTTTTTCCAACACCTTCATTCTCACTTTAATGGTGGTCTAAATTAACCGAAGCCATTAAGCATTCCTTTTATCAAAAAGTGTTAACAAAAGCATCAGTCTGGAATGAAAAAAGTCTGGATAGGTCCATTTAAATCTGTTTCTCACTCACTCTCTTTTTGATCATAACCCAGGCTCTGTGTTTCGTTGCCATGGCAACACTTTTTTTTTTCTCCTTCCCCTGAAGTACCTTACATGTTAGTTTCAAACGTGCTATACAACAAAGCTCTGAATACAGAAGACACTCATGCAAAGTGCGGAGACATCTGGAGACCTCTTTTGATTCGCTCGTTGTACCTCTTTTAAAATGCAATTATGACACTATTGTTTGGAGATGATGTAAACGCTTGAAAAGCAGACTTGAAAAATGCAGGCTGCCTCATTGAGGTATCATCGTGTCACGGGAGGTTGTGATTCAGTCTGGCTGGGGTCACGCAGCAGGTAGACATGCTTGTCTCTTTTATTTAGCTGCTTAATAAATCAACCATGTGCTGAAATAACATTGTTCAAGTGGCTTATTCTTACTATCACTGGGCTGAAATGTTTGGAAAGATGGCCAGGTGCACATCGATTAAGAATTTAATCCATGATGAAACAGGGGAAAGAGTGTCTCGACAAATCTTGTGGAATATTCCACACTGGTCAGATCGCTGTGATTACAAGTCAGACACAATTTTCACCTGAACTTAACATATGCTGTGTATAATGTGTGTCTGAAATGACTCCCTAATAAATACATAGTGAATTATATTGATTATCCGATACCTTACATGAATGTCCAGGTTCTGAGCATGAAAATCATCCATGTTTCCTTTCACAGAACAAATCTTTTGGGTGATTGAGCTGAACTAAATCACTCCTTGAAATGCTCATATTCAGTTCACTTGAGCTCTTGATCAGTTGAGAGTGAACCTGTAAGGACTCTCTGAGTTAGTGACTGTGTGTTTAGTGATTCTTTCTTTGAATGTACTACATAGTGAACGTGATCCCTGAGTGACAAACCAACGCATTCTCACTCCGGCCACGTCACATATTAATGTTTGGTCACGTCCATGGTTGTTGACATTCTGGGACACCGCGTCAAGTTATGCATGTTATATGCATCTATTCTTTCAGAATACACTTCAGTTTTAAAAGGAAATTTAACAGACAGTCTCTTATAAAATACATGCAAATGGTTGGGTTTAGGCAACAAAAACATGTGGTTAGGTTTAGGAAAAAGAACATGGTATGGCTTTAGAATCTTACAGGACGCGAACACCACTCTCTCAGGTGAAAGTCGGTGTTTGTTGGACCCATCCACCACCCCTACCATCTCCCCCAGTCGAACTTTGCCCGGACGCCATGGCAGGTTGTCGTTATAGTTTAACGGCGCCTGGTGGCATCAGGTAAAACACGGTGGGACAAGGACCAAAGTTAAGGGGGCAAAAGTCCTACTGGAGCCAGCGGGAGGGGTGGTGAATGGGTCCAACAAACACCAACTTTCACCTGAGAGAGTGGTTTTTACATCCCGTAAGATTCTAAAGCCAAACCCTGTTCTTTTTCCTAAACCTAACCACGTTTTTGCTGCCAAAACCCAACAATTTGTATCGCTGTACTGACGTAGTGCGTTTATTTTGAAAGAGACTGAATGTAAATGATAAATTTCCTGTGAAAACAGAAGTGTGTTTTGAAAGAAGACAATGCATGTAGCAGGCAGAACTTGACACGGTGTTCCAGGACGTCAACTACCAACGCACCCAGGGTACCTTGCACATTGTATGTGGACGTGGAAAGTCCATGACCAAATGCTGATATGTGACAAGTCGGAGTGAGAATGTGTTGACAGTTATTAGTTGCCACCGTGAATGTTAGTCCTGACTGATGCGCTGAGTCGCTCAAGCCCGCCCCTCTCCCTTTTCTTCCTTCTCGTCTCGAGGTGGTAAGTAGTACCAAATATTTTTTTTACATATTTTAGGTGGCACTAAAATATACTGTACAGAATAGGGTAGAACTTCAGTTTTCAGTTGCTACTTTGAGGCTGCAGAAAGCGATTGTGCCACTGACTGACAAAAACCTGCTCCAAAGTCAGAATGGCGGAGTATTTTTTCAGCTATTGAAAGGGTGTAATATTCAGAAAGACAGAGACATAGGCTGGTTCACAACGCATGCACACACAGGGTGGGTGAAATACTACATGACATTCTCTCAAAAGTGAACATAGCAGAGAGCAGAGCAGAGCTGCTGACTCCCCAGTAAGACAGACATTGTGTGTATTTACATGAGAAGTGAAACTTTGATAACACTGATAATTTCAGATGCTAAAAGTTTAGTTCTTTTTCCTCTGTCAAAAATATCACTACATTTTTTAAATTTTACTGCTTAAATGTCCCATGACATTTGCTGCTGTGACATTACTTCTCTTACTCTCAGCAGGGAACTGCTCGCCTCTCCAATTTGCCCAATCTGCCATGTAAATAGCAGTACACCAGGTGCAGGTGCAGCTAATCACTGTGCAGACATGAGGGCTGTGTTGATCTTCTCATCTAATTCTCTGCAAGACAGTGAGTGAGTGTATTTACCAAAATGTTGAACTATTACTCTAATAACTGGCAAAAGCAGGGTCTGAGAGTCAGATCAGAAATACACACAGGGTCAGTGTTGACCAATGATGTGTGTTCAATATCGACTAATCTCTGAATAATTTATTTGACTAACTTTGTTAAGAAAATGTCAGAAAATGGAAATAAATGCACATCACAATTTTTTTCAAAGCCCAAGGCGACATCCTTAATAGCCTGTATAGTCCAACCAACAGTCCAAAAACCCAAAATATTTAACTTGCAACCATACAAAACAGAGAAGCAGCAAATCCTCACACTTAAGAATCTGGAACCAGCATGTGTTTTTGATTTTTGCTTGATAAATGATTAACTGATCAGTAAAATTGTCCATTGCTTTTTGTCAATCTACTGCTTTGCTGGCTAATTATTCCAGCATTTTATCAGCATGTTCACACATCAAAACTAAAACCTTACTTCTCTCATACAGTACAGTACGATCCAGGCACGTGTGTTCACGTGCGCAGACACCCAGTTCGTGTGTTCACATGTTTGTGTGTGTAGCCATGTGCTAGGCAACATGTGAAATGCTGCGCTTGCTCATTGTGAATGTAAATCTGATGTCAAGCTGAAAGCTGAAGAGGGAATGTGTGGGTGGCAATCGCTTCCAGCTTAGACCCTCTGAGAGAACTGAGAGAGAGACAGAGTTAAAAGAGTGGGAGGGAGGGATGTAGACACACATGAGTAAGAGGTTGGTTAAAAAAACAGAAAAAGGAACACAGTGTGTGTATGTGTGTGTGTGTGTGTGGGGGGGGTGGTGGTAAGTGTTCGTGTAGGAGTAGGAGGGACAGTGCAAGAGCAAGACTGTATGGAGTGAAGACAGGACGACAGAAAAGAGAGAGCTGGTGAGAGGGAAAAAAGGAAGAGTGAAATGGAGGAAATGCATCTAGGGGAGCGGTAACAAGAGAGGGAGGGTGAGGGGGAGTTGCACTGAGGAAGGGGGAGTTGGATGGAGAGAGGGAGGGAGCACAAGAGCCAGAGATGGAGGCTGGAGAGGGAGTGGGTGTCTTAATAGCGCTGAAACGCTCAGGGCTTTTTGTATGTTTGCCTTTGTTATGATAGAACGCTGGTTGGCTCCCTGTTTGCTTTTGATCCGTGAACTGTGAATGCAAGGCAGTCTCTCCTGTGTTCCTCTCATTACATAATTAAATGTATAACTGCTGTCATCTACAGCCTGGCAGCTGAAGCAAGGCACTGGCGCTGCAGGGCATGTGGGGTTCGATTCCCTACAGTAGCTACATGCGCAGAACATTTTGACGTGACAAAGTATTTTGTAAACATTGATTTGGACGAGTCGTGGTCACTCGGTGAGCTGATAAAGCTCTGCAGTGGCTGTTCAAACCGATCTGAAAGAGGAAAATGTGTGCTGATGTTGAGAAACACTGGTACAGAGCTGATTTTAAACACAGATAACCTGCAAGGATTCAGTCCTTTATACAGCACCAGCAGCAGCAGCAGCATTTCTCTGTAAAACCTTGACCTCTCTATCAAAGTCCATTCTGCCTACTGAAACAAATTGCTAATGGACAGCGTGCAAACAGCTACAGTATGTTTCCACGTGATTTATAGCGTCTACAAGTTAACAGTGTCACAATCGATTTGCTAAATAGCAGTAAAACTTAAGGTGAAGGGCTTCTGATGGTGATGCACATAAATATAGCTGCAACTAACGATTATTTTCATCGTTGATTTATCTGTTATTTTTACGATTAACTGAGTCATCTTCTAGTCTGTAAAATATTTGTGAGAAACGCCCAAAGCCATAAATGTCATCATCAGATTGCTTGTTTTGTTCGACCATAAAACAGTCATATAAAACAGAAAAATCTGTACATTTGAGAAGCAGGAAACAGCAAATATTTGGCATTTTTGCTTTATAAATGACAGGTGCAGTCTACCAAAGTTCAGTTTACTCATCATGACTCAGTTGTGTAACATCTTCTGTGACTACAGAGGATAGAACATGAAAAAATAATCTGTGTCGGCTTGAGACTTCAAATTTTTAACAGAGGTTATGTGTTACAAAACTGGAGTTGTGGAGTTTGAATGATGTGGGTGTTTAGCAGCGGTGTGGGGTAACGTAACTTTTTGAAGTAACTTGTTTAATTACAAGATTAGTGCCATTATAATTAATTAGGAAATCCCTTTTGCGATTCTATGCACATGTTGGTTATAACACGTAGCCTACTGTCAGTCTATCTTTGAATGCATTGACTCTGCCGTCACTGCCTGTCATAGTCTATGGCGTTGCTGTTTTGGAGGTGTATCACTGGCATTGCTCTTCGCTTCAATGGGCCTTGCCACCATTGTTTTGCTTAGCTTGCAGGTGCTTCTTCAAATTTTAAGTTGAGGTCTTCGCAACTGAATGGGGATGGGAACTAATAAGATTTTATTGATACCAGTTCCATTTTAAATTCCGCTTATCGGACCGATTCCCTTACTGGCTCCTGATCAATTTACTGTGTAGGAAAAAAGTAGGCCTACACAGGCTTTTAGCATCAACACAACTGTTTTATAATCTCTTAGTCAGCAGTAGCTGTGTTGCCAGTGTCAAATACATGGCATTCTTGGAATTGAAGCCCATGTTGTATAGAAAGATGTTTCAGCATATTGCTGGTGTTTCCACCCTGACTTGAAATGATAATGAAACAGATATTACAAGAAGCTCTGTTGTCATCTTTCTTCTTGAAATGAAGCCTTTCTTCATCTCTGCCATGACTCCTTCTTGTAGCATGTTCCAGCAGCAGATGCACGAGTATGACTTCATTATTTTACAAACAGCAACACTCAGAATAAAAGGAACTGAGAAGCTCAGAGGCATATGATTCTGATGGATCAGGAAATCTGGAACCGTCCTCAACTGGAACCAGTTCTGGATTCCCGTCCCTAGAGCTGACAGACACTCATCTGCCAGGCACAGTTCACCCACAAATTCAAAATAATGCGAATACCTCCACGACGTAAAGGCTGTCCTCTCTGCCATCTGGCTAGCTGAGCTACACGTGCACACTGACACAACCGCAGGCGTGGGCGGATACCTTCCACTGATTCGCAGTTGCCCAATAAGAGGGACAGAAACAGTGCAAATGTGTCAGAAACATCCTCCTTTTTCTTTTGTGTGGCAACAAAAGACACAGGGAAATACGGTAATATTTTAAAAGTAACGGACTGCTCATTTGAAAAAGTAACAATACAGTTGATTACTTCAGTTGCAAAACTAATGTGTCATGTTATCAATACAACAACAAAGTTATCTAAGCATTATCCAACACGTTACTCCTAACACTGTACAGCAGGAGGGGCGAGGAGGGGGTCGAATGAATTAAAGCTATCTAGCATAGTTTCAGGAGAAGGACCACACTTCAGCTGTGCCTCTTCCCTCATTCAATAAATACCAACCTAACCCTCTCCTCTCATTTGCTCTCACATTCCACACCCCTCCCTCCCACCCATATTCTCTCTTCCTGTTTCATCCTCTCCTTCCTCCCCTCTGTAGCGTCCTGAGGGAGGGTCTGCTGTGCCCGGGTGTTATGACAGATTCCCTGCCAAAGCTTCCCCACAACGCAGACAGCAGGCAGAAGAACAACAAACAAGTTCAAGCCTCACACACCAATCACTTTCATTAATAAATAGCATAAATGCATCTTGTCAATGGTGTAGTCCTTGCTAATACGAGGTGCTATCACGCTGCATTATGGGAAGTGTAGGATCCGGGGTTTTTTTGGGCACCACTAATAGGGTGCCAAAGTGATATTAAAGCCAGTTTTATTCCAGGAATAAGAACATTTTATTGAAAATCACACTTGTATATTAACTAAAAGCCTTTCTTAACAGAATGTCTTGTACCCTGCATGTCTGGTTAAGGGCTATAATTTTTTTAAAGAATCTAATAGCGTAGTTTATTCCGTATTCCTATTTTTACTGGACTTTAATGAACATAATTTCCCATAAGCCCCAGACCATCACAAAATAAGCTTCACAGCTTGACAGAAGAGGCTTGAGTTGAGTGGCCATGGCTTCTCAGACATGTCTGTAATGAGAGCAAAACCGGGAGGACTGAAGGGTGCAGAAGTTTACAGCTCTTTACAGAAAGATTTCAGCTAAAAAAGCTCAAAGATTTACATAAGAGGAGAGTGCTGGTGACTTTTTATGGATATGAACAAACCAAGCGTTGTTTTGAACGTGTGATCTTAAACGCAGTATTTTTGATTTATTGAATATTCCTATTGTTATTTCATATACATTACATCACAATGCCCTCATCTAATCACACATGGAGCTAATCTTTACCGTCTCTCTGTCTCTGTCTGTCTGTCTGTCTGTCTGCTTATGTATGTGTGTGTCTGCTCCTCTCTCTCGATCTCTGTTTAGACACCACTGACAAATATGTGGACTAAGTAGGCTGCGTACTTTAAAGAAACACAATCACAAATAGAACTGAAACCTCGTAAACGTTAACCACGGAGGGGGACACTACAGGAAGCATCATTTTAACAGGTGGGACACACTATCTGACGGACAGACTTTAACACAGCACACACGTTGTTTTTTTCCTTGGCTGTATAAGCATGACCCATCCTACTCTGCTTTACTCTGCCTCTGGTTGGCTTACTTTGAAATTCTTACCCTAACCAATCTCAACACTCATGCTTAAACCTGAACATCCCAACCAACCAAGGCCAGAAGTACTAGCCAATAAAAGGTAGAGTAGGGTGGGCCATGACTTTGCCATCCTAGGCGCTTCGTGGAGCTTCCACAGACAGAACGAACAGGAGCATGAGGGGCAGAGAGAGGGGAGATAGTTAAGTTTATCGATCTCAGATGGTGTTGTTCTTTCGGACGTTTAATAATATAAAGATTAAAAAAAAAAACTAATAAAATGGGGTACCCAACTAGCTCACCTGGTGGAGCAGGCAGCCTGTCTCTGTCGTAATGGCAGCGGGCTGGATTCCAACCCACGGCCCCTTGCTGCATGCAATCCCCACCCTTTCTCTGCCTTTCATGCCAAGTCTATCCTATCTAATAAAGGCAAAAAGCCCCAAAAATATAAAAAAGTAATTTAATAAAATAATAAAATGGGTCAGCAGATATACTTTGACGGCCATTAATAAACCTGGGTGGCCTGCCTAAGTAAAGTCTGAGTGGGAAACACTGCCAAGTTGAGATAATGTATGAACTCATGCTGCTGCACTTGCAAATTGTCATGGAGCTGTAGTGGTATCTTTTTTTTGTTTAAAATCACAGGATTCCAACTTCTAAAAACTTAAACATTTCAATGATGCTGTGGTAAACATGCCTTTAGGTTTAGAACACTAGGTTATAGTTAGTAAAATAAAATGTTTTGGCTTAAAATACCCAGGTATAGGAGGCACAATCTGCTGGAAAAGCAATAATGGCTCTGTAAAAAAAAAATCCTGCTTTTCATGCCACTATCCCGCTGGGAAAACATCACAAAACACCCACGTTTGGTGCCTAAAAAGCAGCTGCAAACACAGCGATGACTCACTAAATCACAACTGGTTTTGTTGTCTGTTGGACTCTAACAGTAGTCTGCAGCTTGGCAAGCATCTTGCCATGGTGACACGCCATGCACCATCCCCTCCACCTCCCTATGACAAAGTCAACTCATACACTATTTCACTTTAGAAGCATTGATGTGATACATGAGAAACATTCAAATATAACATATTCATGGTTTGCAGAAATTTACAATGCAAACATTTTCCTCTGGTAACTGTACTGGCAATGAATGATCTTCCTATTTTACAAGACAAATTAGCAGGGTACATTTTATGTTTTCTTAAAGACTGAAAAAAAAAAAAAAAACACTAAATGAGTAATTGCTTTGAGTAACAGAAGCTAACGACAGAGAGGCTAGCTTGGATATGATGTCATGGTTTTGGCTCTCCATACAAGGAACTATGAGAATATGTTTGCCTCTGCTGCTTCAATCTGACCGGTCTCTTTCAAAAATCTGTCTTTTAAACTTCACAGTGTCTGCAGTGCTAAATAGCTGGAGTACCCCGTCAAATGAGTTATGATGATTCATCAAGCCATGCAAACCCTGTCTGGAAGAACTATATAAGGCTGGTCTGGAATAGAAATAACCTGACTGTTACATAAATAAGTAAAATCATCTCTAGTGTGCACGTTACACAACAGCTCAAAGTACAAAAACAAACTACGATAATACTGAAATGTAAATGACAGGGCTTTCAAACACCAGTTACTGTAAGTGAAAACTCAATAAATGACACAGTGTGAGAAAGAAGCACCAGCCAGAACAGCCGGATCATGATACATTTTGACTGCTGATCACAAGTTTCTCCACTCTACATGAACAGCAGGAGCCAAGTTGGCAGACAACCAAAATTCTGGACAATCCTTTGTGTTCTCAAAGCCGATTTGCCTGGCAAAATGGTTTTTGAATTTCACAAGCCACTAGTAGAAAACAAGTTATTATTTTCTGCCTTTGCTGAGTATTTGTATGACACTAAAGCTGTCATGGGTAGATTTTTAGAAGTTGACATTTTGCTTGAATAAGGCAACAGTAAATTTCATGCAGGGTTAAAAGAAATGACTAAGATAATGTCACTATCTTAGTAATAGTGATAGTGCCATTTCTCTGCCATTTGCTTTCAGTATTATTGTTGTGAGGCATCTGAGGTAAACTTTTGAGTAGCAGAGCTTCGTTCTGAGCTGTCAGTCAACTGCCTGTCGATTCCTTTTGCCTCGGTGCGAAGTGAAGGGAGGGGAGGGGTGAGTGTGCGAGCCAGTCTCTGCTTCTCTGCAAAATGCACCTACTGCAGCTTTAACACAAAGAAATGAAAGATCTAATTTTGGATCAAGCTTGTGTTTCACGTTGGGAATTATTTGATTTTTAGAACAAAGAGAAGTGAGTACAGTCTGATCTCATTTACCGAACTAATGCTTGTCATAGTACATTATTTACTGTACATGTGCTTTTCCCCACAGTGCAACACAAAGACATCAGGAGCCACCAGACACTTAAACCCTGAAAACTAAACAGTGCTCTTGCACCTCACCAGAGCTACTCAGACTGGCACATAACAGGTGTTGGATTTATGAAGTCTTTTAGTGTTTTATTGAGCTTTTAGCTTTAGGAAAGAGTTGTCTTAAAGCTCACAGAAATCAGCTGAGCTGTCCAGCACTGAGGAAGTGCAATGAATGCTGTTTTATGCAGAGTTTTTGCTTGAATATCACATTGCAATGTGAGGAAACAGCAGATGGTACGCAGTGGACTATTTGTGCTGTTGAGCTTGACGACAAAACAACAGAAACACACGGAGAAAAGTGATGTCATCGCACAAGAGATGGGTGCAGATGAGGTGAAGATTAGCAGTGTATTTACAGCATACATGTACCTGTAAATTGCCTTTTATATGGTGTTTATAGGTGATTAAAAAAATGTATTCCCAGAATTAGATATTGGGCATTAGTAAAATTGATACGCCCACCTAGAAGACATGACTGCTGGAATGAAAAGCACACTCACTGTTAAACATTGTCAGTGTCAGTGTAATTTTCCATCCTGTAATTACAAAACTGCAGTTTTAAAGGACAAAATGGTGTGTACTTCTATAATAACAAACAACACCGTGTACAATTTTTCAATCTAGAATAAAGCATGTGCCTGCATCAGATGATAGAATGAGTTGGACTCACATATATATGGATTTTTGGGGAACAAAAGTCAACAAGAAGACAAATATATCCTACCTAGATCAGGTGGGGCTTGTTGTGCTTTGTGTCCAGACTTCTAGAGACAATGTCTCTTGGTTTCCAGTTTATGTGACCCCACAGTAAGCTGATGCCAGCTAAGACTGGAGGTGCATTCACTGACTTCAGCCTGTATTCCACTGAGCGTCGGTGTCTGTTTGAAACTGCAGCAGCTCCGTAGTTTGTGTTACATTCCACCGAGCATCGACACTTGTTCTGAATCGATACTCCGAAAGCACACAGTGATATTAACGTCTATAAATAACTGAGCGTGTTGGTGTATCTGCAAAAGGCACCTGCCAACAAGTGTCATGACACACATGCGTTTGTCTGACTGTCTGATAAGCAGGTGACCGTCCTCTGGTGGGTTTATAAGGCCGTGTTCAAGTTCCAGACAGAGAAGTATTGCTCAAATTAGCCAGCTGTCAAATAAGCCAAGAAAAAGAAAGGAATCAAGACTCTAACTAAAGCAAAGCCTGTGAAATCGACTCAACTACAAAAGCCCAAAACAGCAAAACACTTCCATGTTGTAAATGGATGAATGTTGGCCCTAAATCAATCTCTGACCTTTAAATATTTCATAGACAAATAGGTATATGAATAAATGATAAACTGCTAGCCTCCACTACCAAGGCACCTGGAAACAGGGCTCCTTCAAGCTATCTGGATATATCTTAGAGTAAGTGAATTCTTAGGGTATAATAGAAAAAGAACTATAGCGGTCTTATAATAAATTTAAAGTACAATACTATACAAATATCACAGAAAACTATAAACTATATATTTATATATATAATATCCTAAAGAAATATTGTAGCTTAGTAATATTTAAGAGATAAAAAATACCATCAAGTGCAATATGGTGACCATAAACTCACTACCGAGCACCACAGACATACTAGAAGTCCCTATACAAAGATTATAGGAATATTATTATGAGCTTTCTCTTGGGTAAATCTGACTTATCAACTACAAACACTATCAAGAAAAAGTAATCATTACACAAAGTTAAACTGGTGTAAGTGGCCTGTAGGTGGGAGGATGTCCTTCCAAAGAGTACTGCACAGGTAAATTCGCAACTGCAGGCCTTTACTTCTCCAAAGTGCTGAATTTACCTTTAAGGTGACCCAAAAGTGCCACGATGATAAGAGTACAGGATGACAGTTATTAAGTAGGCCACTGTTCGTTATCTCGCATCTTCAGACTAATTAGTGAGAAGTAAAACGACAGAAAAACAAACACTCCCAAAGCCAGCTGAGTGTTATAATTTCACACTGAGGCACTGTTCATCCTCCCCCCGCCTCCCCCCGGCAGCAGCAGCCTGCTTCTTGTGCACCGGCAGCAGCGGCTGTTCCGCGGCGGGCAGTCCGGCTGAGAGCTCCTCCTCCCCGGCCTCTCCCTGTCCTCTCTCCCCGGTGCCCTCCGCCCCGACCCTGCACTCGCAATTCCGGTGACCGACGGAAGATCCGCTGAGGCCAATTTCTCTCATCTTTTAGATGGGAATGTTTCTGCGATGGTTTCCTTAGTGGGTGTCCGCCTTGTGCATGTCAAAAATGAACTTGCCAAGGATGGATGAATGGATGGGTGGACGGTGAAACGCGTTCCTGCTGTGGACTCAGGAGAAAACTCTGCTGCTTTAATTGTAATCAAAAGCTATGCATGCACGCAGAGGGGGGAAACAAGCTGCGCGTGTGGATGTTCATTCATGTGTGTGCACGTGCGTGTGAGCGTGCGCGCCCCTTGCCCATGTGTGCGTGAAGGAGCGGTGCGCTGCGCAATAGGTCCGCCTCTCTGTATGTGCGCCAATGTAGAGGCTGAGAAGACGCGCTCCGCTCTGCTCTCTACTGCGCCCTTTTTTTTCTGTCTTGATCGGACCCCTTCAGCGGGGCAGCCAGCGAGCAAGCAAGGAAAAAAATGAAAACGGAAGCTTTAATTTCCAACGCAGGCGGATATGTGTGGACAAGCACCAAAAACCACAGAGCGTTGTGCAAAGAGAGAAAAAAATGAAGTGAGCCGGTGGCCAAGAAACAAGCAAACGCCACAGAATAAAGTAGTCTAAAAACTGCAATGGCTAAAAACTGAGCGGGTGCCAGCAGCTGACAGGCAGCACAAGAGGGAAAAACGAGGCGATGATGGCAACTTAGTCCTTCGTCTTCCTTCCCACCAAACGGCGGTTCATCCTCAAGTAATCCGCCTGGCAAGCGATGGATGTTGTAGTGTCTCCTGTCTGCTGCCTGGACGGAGATAATCCTGCACAGGTGGACAGCAGTACAGTTTAGGGAGGGAGCAGCAGAGCACTGATGCCCTGCGCTTCACTCTCTCTCCCTCTCTCTGTGTTTCCAGTAGTGTGTAAGAAGCAGAGAGACAGAGAGAGAGATGTTGAGGAGGGGTGGGGCTGGCTGGATCCCTACTGGGACCTGGAGTGATTTTAAGCTGGGCAAGAAGCCCTCATCACTTTTCCTCCTCTATCCTCTCTTCATTTTCCTCTTTGCTCACCCCTTTCGGTTTCCCTGTCACCTTCTGCTGACACACACACATGCACACGCAGCTCAGTGTGAAGTTCAGCGCTAGGGGCAAATGTGTGGGAAGCATGCAAGCATGTCATTACCCACACAATAAACATCCACAGAGCCCACCTGCCCGTGCACACAGTTACACACACACCAACACACCCACTGGGCAAATCATGACCAATCAAAATTAAAAATCATAACTTCTATACCCAAGCCTTGCATGATACCTGCTAATTTCCCACGAGTTCACATGCAGCTCCATAGGAATGTATAACTACTGCTCAGAAATCCATATAACAACCAGCCATCCATTACATCCAATTATGTAAATCAACCAAGCACTCGTACGTCTCGGTGTAGGCTGTATCTGAGTTTGTATAAATGATGCAAGCGACATCAAGTACTTTTTAATTCCAGTCTTAAAGACATCACCATTGATTGGGCTTTCAGCAATGATAAGCAATCAGCACTTCCAGAGGGGTAAAGGGTATCTTAGATCTGTTTCCATGACAACTGTGGGTTTGAAGCAACTTTTTCAAACCACGGTTGTATTATGTCACTGTACTGTAGCTGTACTCACCGCACTGAAGTCCCTTACTGCTGGTGAGATATAAAGGTGGATTACAATAATATGACCTCTGTGCAAGTGGTGGTTATCTTCATTCATGCTTTTTCCCCACCTCATGATACCCTATCTTTGTGCTGTCTCATATCAAAGAAGAGATTTTATAACAGGCTGCGAAGACAATATTCTGCAGCTATTGCAAGACGGTGGTTAAACTGACTTTACAAGGGTTTAACCTCCGCTACATCCCCGTTCATGCCATCTTCAAATAGTTCCCAATCACCAGAGGCTGCAGAGACAGGTTTTAGGGATTCCAACAAACATTTCAGCTACTTTACCCCCCACGGTTTTCTTTCTCTCCTCCTCTCCCGTTGTCTTTCCCTCTCCCTCTCCCTCCCTTTTCTCTGTAGCTCGCACTCCCTCTCTCTCTAACACAGTCTGTCTGTCTGCTCTATAATTATTTCCATGGTTACCATTAAGGATGTGAAGCTAAGCCTGATGTACTATGGTAGTAATCTTTCCCTCTCTTCCGCCTGTTCCCTCTGTCCTCTCCTCTCATCTGTCGCTTCTTCTCCTTCTTGCTGCTTCTTCTTATGCTGCGTTGCTACGTGAGTCTCTGCAGCCTTCTCTCACATACTCCTTTTTAACACTTCTCAGTTGCTACATGTGCAATCTGCTTAAAACCAACACTTAATTTGGAAGCTTATGCAGCTCCAGTACATGCACAAATTCGTACCCATGTAATCCATATGTAAGCAAGTCAACCTGTCCCGCAAGCATTAATCGTATCGTGTTACTCTGCTGCAGCTCTCAGTTTGCATGCTAAGACACTGCAAGAGGCTTTTGGATCAGTGGCAAGAGGTGCATGACAAACACCCACCCTGCTGAAGTGTTCTTGAGCAAGACACAGGGAAGTGAAGTGGAAGGTTTTATTACGGGCCTCTCGGTTTCTGGAAATAAAAGTCCCTCCATTTTCTGCATGAACACAATGTGAGGTGACTGGCAGTTGGAGCACTTCCAAGGCTTAGATGGGCATGAATCATCAGTATAAATGTTGAACAACTGTGCTAGAAAATAGCTGGCTCTTTGATCAGAAGCAAAAGGCACAAAACTGTATACATAAAAACTTTCGGGGAAATGTGCTTTTGTTGCTTCCCTGCCGAGAGTTATGCCTACCATAGGCTACACAACAGACTTTGAAAAGACTTTGAAAAGACTAAAGTCTGACACCCTCTCACATCTAAAAGCAATGTGTCATAAGTCACAGAGTTTTTTTTTTTCAGACTATAACCAACTTGTTGATGTTTTTGCGCCTCCTTGAGTCTCCTCCATGTTTGCTGTCTACCAGGTTTGCTGCTTCCTGTTTGGTGTTGGGGAGAGCGCAGCTATTTGTTGTTGATGTTCATGTCATTGAACTGAACTATTTTCATGAGCTGAGACTAAAAACTTTTAATAATATTAAACACGTTTGAGTTTATTGGAAGGTGAAGATGAGAAATAGACTGATTTAAGACAGCTCACACTAAGTTTTATGACCATTTTAGACCAAACAATTGAGATAACAGGAACGTGCACCAGCTGTGATAAAACTCTCAGGATTTTTTCTCTGACATTAGAAATGTATCTGTGACAGTGAAATTGCTTGAAACTCGGTGGGTGTAAGGCCAGATTAGATGAGAAA
Source organism: Cephalopholis sonnerati (assembly GCA_019142605.1). Lineage (NCBI taxonomy): Eukaryota > Metazoa > Chordata > Actinopteri > Perciformes > Serranidae > Cephalopholis > Cephalopholis sonnerati. The sequence goes on from JAGQAX010000008.1 coordinate 36,608,433, forward strand.
ACTGATGTCACTCTGAGCTACAGCCAGAAACTGGTTAGCTTATCTTAACATAAAGACTGAAACAGAGGAAAACAGGGAGCCTGGCTGTGTCCAAAGGTACCAAAATCCACCCACCAGCGCCTCTAAAGCTCACTTATTAACAGTGTTGGGAAGATTACTTTTGAAATGTAATAGTTACAGATTACTAGTTATTCTCACTACAAAGTCATCGAAGTCCAGCGCTGGGCATGACTTGGGGCGTCAGAAACCAACGAAAAAAGGCGTCCTTTAACATCGACATGATACGTGGCAGCGTCAGGGGGAAACGTGGTGGGACAAGGATGAAAGTTAAGACAGCGAAAGTCAGACTGGGGCAGGCGGGAGTGGTGGTGGATGGGTCAATCAAACACAGACTGTCACCTGTGAGAGCGGTGTTCACGTCCTGTAAGATTCTAAAGCCAAACCCTGTTCTTTTTCCTAAACCTAACCACGTGCTTTTGTTGTCTAAACCCAAAACGTCAGTTCCAGTGTTGTGCAAACATAGTGCTTTTATTTTGAAAGAGACTGTTTGGAAATGTTAAATTTCCTGTGAAAACTGAAGTGTATTTTGAAAGAGGACAATGCATCCAACAGGCAGAACTTGACACAGTGTCCCAGAACATCAACAACCAGCGCACCCAGGGTACCTTGCACGTTGTATGTAGACGTGGAAAGTCCCTGACCAAACATCAATATGTGACGAGGTCTGAGTGAGAATGTGTTCCTCTATCTCCTTTATTCCACTGAACTCCTTGGCATATTTGTTATTTTTTATTTTTATTTGACTAGTCTATGTATGTGTCTACAAATAACTATATCTTATAGTGCGTGTGCAAGGCAAGCTGTTCAAACAAATTTCTCTTGGTGGGATCAATAAAGTTGTCTAAATCTGGATCTGGATCTAAGAGGTGTTTAAAACTGGGCAATAAAGCTGAAAAACGTCCTAAAACAGGCTCTGGCAGCCCTGCACGTCAAAACAGATGATGCAAAGCAACAGAATGGATGGTTATATTTTACAGAAAAGAATATATTCAGATAAAATCCCTTTATAATTATCAACATTTTTATTAGTAACTGTGATTTAATTCCATTTTAATTCTCAGCAACTGTGACTGATTACAATCAAATCTGTTTTGTCATTTAATTATGTAACTCCAATACATGCAACTAGTTACACCCCAACACTGCTGTTTAGAACATAACACTGCATGAAAAGAGGGATTTCCGTCAGTATGCGGCACTGTAAATTGCCGTGGAATTTCAGGTTTACGGCTGCGCGCGGCAATTTACAGGCAACACAGAAAACTGCCGGAAACTGTCGTAAATTGTCGTGGGCCTTGCTTGGCAGTTGTCCCCCCTTCCCCTAATTCTAGGGGAGGCTTTAACATGTAAATGAACATGCTGTGAGCTATAGAAATGCAAACCAGGGGAGCAGGGGGAGTTTCACTCCCCACACAGAGGTGACATTTCTCTAAAAGGTATTAGCTTCATTCATCTCTGGTATAAATAGATGAGGCTTAGTATAGCCTAATTATAGACTCTTAAATTTTAGCTTGAATTGATTTATTTCATGAAAGTATGCTAGATTAATTACTGTGTATGGTCATTAGCAATGGTCAATGTTCAATAAAAAAGATACACAAAACAATTTATTTCAACAATTAGTTTTAACCAGGCTTTGCCACAAAGGTCAAATGTGCACTCCATGCAAACAACATCACAGTCTGCTAGAGCTCAACCACTGTGCGTAGTGGCATGACTGCAGTGACCTCTTCCGTAAACAATGATCATGTGATTGGAGGAGCCCGACGAGCCGTCTAGCCCTCGTCCAATCACGTGCGAGCTCGGCATGATTCAAACGGAAGACCTCGCAAGACGAGCATAACAGTCCTGTTTTTACTCCTGTATAATCAGACAGTCTCCTTCGTTTCGCGTGTTTTTCGCTGCTTTGCTGTTTCGTGAACTACAATGTCTGGACGGCGTCTCTCCTTCAACACCCGGAAACTCCTCAGCATGGACGAAGACACCGCTGAACGCTATCAGTGGGCTGTCTGCCAGCTTGCTGTGTTTGCTGCCGATATGACTCAGCAGGTCACCGCAGTAAACTGTGTGGAGGAGACTAACTAACAAGAGGAGACGGTGCACAATCCCCAAACGGCGGTAAGAATATATTCAGTGACTGCTAGCTAAGCTAAAAGTAAAAGAACAAATGAAGAAGCAGAGCCAGTCTAAGTTTGGTTATTAAAGTGTATTTTTTGGTCTTGTAATTTACAGGAAGCAGTACGCCGTCTCCACAACTCGGAGACAAATTGTATGCACTACGAACCGGAGCGAGGGTAAGTTTAAAGAATATGCTTTCATTGTGCTGTATGAGGAAACGTTCAGACACGTTATTGACCGATCTTAACCGTCCATTTTGTTTTTCACAGACTGACCTCTCCTCATAACGAGGCCGTGACCTGCTATTTACTGAGAGCTCTGTCTGTAAGTCCGGATTCACTTGATGTAATGACGCCATTGTGTGTAAGTGACTTTTACTGTTTATTTTTTACTTTTTACTGTGACTTTTAGATCAGACTCGTTGTTGGTCAGTGTGACTATTTTTCGGGTGCATTAATAGATGTGTGTGTCAATATGCAGTGTACTGCGCAGTACTTATTGTCTTTACTGATTGTTTTTACAGCTGCTGGAAGCGAGACACAGTGTCCTGGCAGAAGACGATGATGAGGAAGACGGCACACTTTACGGGGTGTCTGGGTGGATTGTGGGACCTCCGTGGTTCCGCAGCAGGAGCTGACTGAACTCTGTGCCACGCTGCAGTCAGGTTGGAGGCGAACCCGAACTACAGGGCAGCACCACAGACGTCTGCAAGATGGAGCACATGCAGACAGATCGCCGTCAGATGCCTACAGCTCCGAGGCGGCGAATAATAGACAGTTGATGACGCTGTAGGATTTTGATTTGTTGTTGAAATCTCCTGTTTGTACCTGTACATAGTTGTGTGTTATAAATAAAGCTTTTTATTTGAATAAACATGTTCCTCGCAAATGTTCCTTTCCTCAATAAATGAATTCATGTCCTTGATGGTAATAATAGTGTAGCCCATAGGATAATAATGACGTGAATATACAACATAATAATTTTATTTAAATGTTTAATAATAATTATCTGGTTAGTTTAATCTGAGCAACAACTGTAACAACAACAACTGTGCAGCTCTTTTTCTTGGCCAGGAGCACTGACTTCCTCAGGTCTCTGCTGGTTGCCTGGAAGACCCACAGTGACGACAAAACTCCTGAAAGTCACAGCCCCCAGAGAGAAACTGCCCCGCACATTTACTACCATACAGTAAACCACTCCCTGTTATTTTCACACTGTGTTATTTGGACAAATTAACAAAAGAGATATAACGTATTAAATAGTGAGCTACCTTTGGACAGAGCCAGGCCACCTGTGTCACCGTTTTAAAGCTAACCAGCAGCTAGCTGTAGCGTCATACGTACTACACAGACAAAGGAGTGGTATCCATCCTTTCATCTAACTCTCAGCAAGAAACTGAAAAGGTGTGTTTCACACAATCTGAACTTTTTCCTTTAAGGACAGAAGTCAGAGGACTCCCAAGGGGCATTTCTGTAAGACATGTCCAATCACTGAGCTTAAGGCCTCGATGGGTGCTATTTTTTGTTCCTGAGGTTGCTACAGCTCTGATCTGCACACCTTACTGAGTGCTCCTTGGAAATGATAGCTGAGGCTCATGGGTATCATAAGCCATGAACAAAACATGACTCCTTAAAACAAAGTTGGAATAATTAACATTAAAGGTAATACACCAATAGTTTAATGTGATTTTGGACTGCAGCGTTTCTATGCAAAGAACCGCTGAGAATGTCATTAAAAAAAGTTCAAATGGGAATTTACAGAGGTAAAAAAAACACTTACAAGAACCACCTGCTTCTTCTGCTTTGCAACTCTGCTTAAAATATATATGAGCTGAACCTGACCCTGCACTCACACCTGAAATTCAATTAAGTATTACATTATGACTATGTTCAAAGGTTTAGTATCTTGTTAACATGATTCTTTAGTATGGATCTGAGTCCATTCCCCACTGTGGAATCAGAGCTGCAGGGTGCTTGCTTCTTTCTAATGAAAATTTCACACCATTTAGACCAGTGGAAGTCCAGCTGTGCAGACAGCAGGCATTTAACTATTTGTTCTTTAGCGTATTAAATGGAAATATCAAAAATGATTGCATTATACGAGACTCTTTTGTCTCGGTGAGAGATTCCTGAGGTCATTTGCTCTTTTGTCATGTCATTAATCCCTGCTTAATACACACGTTAATGATTGCCATGATGCCAAAGACAGACTTTTATTTTATTTTCTCACCTCTACAAGTCCATATGGGCTAGTTGCTGCTCTGTGCACACAAGAGGACACTAGATTCTGATTCAACAAAATAAGAAAACACTTCCGCACAAATGTGCCTAAGGATGTACAGGAAACATGCAGCCTCACTCTCACTAATCAGTACTTTACTCTATATATTCTACTGTCTAGTTGGACAATTAAAAGTGAAGAAATACGCCGCATTAATTTGCTATGTCCAGTTATGTTTAGCAGCTCCTCTAAACGTTTAGCTGAGGTGAAGGCATGCAGTCATGTTAGGATGCTTAATTGGGAAACCAGGGAGAACAGAACAAGTCATCCACAAGCACAAACAGAAGTTGTTAAAATTATTATTCTTAATTAAAAGGGTAAAGTGATATTTCCACTGGTCTCACTTTGGCCAGCAAGGGGAGCTGCAGCCTCCTCAGCCCCCCTGTCCTGTGCTAATGATGCTATGGCTGCAAATACTCTTTATTTCACACGAATAATTAGTTTAGCGTAATTTGTTTTAGACATATTCTCTCAAACTCTGTTAATCATCTACTAACAACCAAGAGCCAGCCTTCCAAGGCACCGGTACTTCCACCGCAGGTCATATGACATGTGATGGAAATGATATCCCACTGCCATGTGTACCAGACCTTGACCAAGTTCCATCAGCTCCAACTCCAGTGGAACCACTGCAGAGCAGACACCAGCTTGTGTCAGCCACCATGTTTCAGATGGAACGATAACGGGATGTTGGGGCTGACAGCAGAGGAAGGATCCAGAAGAGTTGTAACAGGAAACACACTGTGACAGCCAGACCCCTGAAGGGCTGGAGGAGAAAATGGGAAGATGGGAGGGGGCCGGGTTGCATTGTAAGAAGTGCCACAGAGAAAGTCTTGTATTTTGTGACGGGATGATGGATGGTTGAACAAGGAGGACAGGACTAGGCATGTGCACGCTGCCACCTGGCTGGGCCTAACGCCAAGGCAGGATGACGATGAGGTGTAGAGGATGCCAGTGTGGGATGTGCTGGCATTTGAACGTGAGTGTGTTTTCTTTTTAACCCTTATTAGGCCAGAGGGGATGCTCAGATCGATAAGGCAGGAATCAGAGTGGGACAGGCTTTGTAACAAATAACTTGGCTTTAAAAAATAGCGCGCGCGCACACACACACACACACACACACACACACACACACACACACACACACACACACACACACACAAAACAGCTTAAGGCAAATAAATAAATGTTATTCAAACAGTGTTTTCACTGCTCAATCCATCATGGCTGCAGCTCCACCACACTGGTGTCAAGGATAATTCTTGTCGCTGTCCTAACAGCTCATTGGTCTGCATCTATCCAAAAGTGGTTAAGGTATTCTAGTCTGGAGCTAAGTAGGGGACTGACTGCATCTATTGTTTTTCCAACCTACTTCAGGTGAAACCACGCCCACTTCTGTATGACAAAAACCTCAACGGCTGTGTTCCCATGCTTGCACTGGTCTTGTAAAATATGATGGCTTCAGTAGCTTGAAAAATAGCAGTGGGGGTACTGCATTTGATCAATTTGCTATTTATCAGACCACCAATGAGACAAAGATTAAGTAGTTTGGGCACCCTGCGGTCCCTCCACCTCACTCCCTGCTGCTACAGTACTGCTTCAGATTTACTGATCTTAGACCTCCACAACTTCCAGCTGGATTGGCAAACTTTCTGTTGCTGCTGTTACATAGGTTAGACCCAGCACTGCGTGGGTTTCTGCTAGCTAAAATCAAGTTGCTACAACTGAAGGTCTGTCTCTGGAGCAGCTTCACACTCGCAGAGGGACCACTGGGTGCACTAGCTGGCAAATTCTGGTCTTATTTGTTGTCTGATAAACAGTGAATTCCTCAAATTTAGTACCCCATACTGCTATTTCCTGAGCTACAGCTGTGATATTTAGCGGTAGCCACATGAGCACCGTTTCCATGGGAATGCAGCTGTTGAGAATTTTCTCATGTGGAAGTGGGTGTTGTTTCATCCAAACTAGGTTAGAAAAACAATCAATGTGGTTGCTCCACCACTTTGGTCCAGACTGAAATATCTCAACCATCATTGGTTTGGTAGTCAAAAAAAAAAATTTAGGACAGACATTAATGGATATCAGAGGATGAAGCCTACTGACTTTACATTTAGCGCCTCCAGCAGGTTGACATTTTTGGCTTTTACTAAAATATTTCAGCAAGTATTAAAATGGATTGCCATTAAAACTCTTGCAGGTATTTTGATTTATGACCAAATGTTAGCATGCTAACATGCTAGACTAAGATGGTTAACATGGTAGTATAATATCTGCTTACCGTCAGCATCGTCAGTTTGGGCATGTTGGCATGCTGACGTTAGTATTTGTAAAAATAGACTGTAAGATAAACTGGTGCTTCAACTGTGTTTTAAGTACTGAGTTCAGTTGTTAGAAGCAAAACAGGTAAGACATCATGAGGTGAAAGGATGGCTTTTACAGGGTCTTAATGCACGACGATGATGTAAAAATGGTCAAAAATAGAAACTCATGGCTGTTCTAATGCCATTAAATTAGTGAATGGTATGATCAAGTCTCATGCCATTTTAAAGCAACACACTTCTTGAAATGCTGTCAGTTCTGGACCGGTTTTAGCCATCCTCAGGATCACATCAACAATAGTCACTGTTTTTCATTATTTAGCCCTGAGTTTCATATTTTTCCTCTGCCTTTCTGCAGATTCGAATCAGAGCATTTCCAAATAAAAGCCCACATTTTTAACCTTTAAAATACTGCCACCTGCCAATGGTGCACTGACCACCCACACAATCACATCTCTGCAGCTCTTGTTTTCTGCTATCCAGTTATTGCAAAGTCATTTGTGAATCATCAGAGCCTTGCCAACTACTGCTGTGCCAGGGGATGTGGAAGGATTTGAAGAGGTGACTATCAGATCCAAAGGAGCCAAGTCGATCGACAGGTACGTCCTTGTGGGAAGCAATCTTCCCAAGTTGTCATGGAGAGAACAATCTTCTCAAGGAAGTGATGTAATTCTGAACATGGATGGCTGAGTGGACATCATCAGCTCAGATACAAGGATGTGCAGTTTGGATGTTATGTGCTGCTTTCGCAAGAAACCTTGGTCAAGTGAACGTCAATGCATCCCTGGCTGACTGTTATCCATTTTTCTTTTGTTTGGATATTGTATTGCATTGTTAAATATAAAACCAGAGAGTTCATGAAGGACACAATGATGTTTTTTGAGAAAAAGCAGTGAAACTTGGCATTGTCATGAGTGCAAATAAACTCTCAAGCCCAGTTCAAACCAAATTTCCCCAAAGAGATGAGAAGGAACTTGCAACTACTTGCAATGCGCCAGTCTACAACGTCCTAAAAAACCTGCCAGTTTACACCAGTGTGACTAGACAAGACTGTGTATCATCTCAACAGCAACGACTCTGTGTACTTCTGTTCTAACTTCCAGCTTTTCAGGCCAATTTTGTGACTGAATATAATTTGTAGCTTCTTAAAATATGAATGAGGACAGCGATAGAGAGACAGATAGTGCAGTTTTATTTCTTGTGGTGATGAAATGACAAAAACATCAACAAAACGACCTGGGCTTCAGATGGAAAGTATTCATCATAAATACGCCACAATTATTTGAATAACCTGCACCAATCAATCATTCAATGAGTATGTATGCAAAATGCGCATAATGAGTGAGCAAGCACCGGTGTTCTCCCTCCTTTCAGATGGCAGAAGGGAGGGAGAATGCCAGCCAACGTAGAATATACAGTTTCTGTTGTCCCCTTCGCCATTGGACACATCAACAACCTCTGAGCTGACAACTTACACACTAAAAATGGCAAGTTTTGACAAAGATTTGGAATATACAATAAGACATGCCTGCTTTGTTCTTTCAGTACATTGTTGTAAAGATCTACAATGACTAAAACAACTTGTGAACGCACCACGGAAAAGCCCAGACGCCGTCTTGCAGGACTCTAATGCACGATGCTGATTTGCTTTCTGACATGGCTAGTCAGAGTTGATTTGCCACATCTTTAAAATGTCTGTGGTCAAACAATACCTGAATACAATTGTTTTTGCGCCCAAGGTCTGATCTCAGACCATCCAAATTCCCCAGCAGATCAGCAAACTTTCTGTTGCTGCTGTCACAGGAGCCACTCTTCGTTCAAATGTGTGCCCGGTTAGCACGGGCTAACGCAGCATCAGCACTAACATCCAACACTGTGCTGTTAAATGGTCCCAAAAAAACTCACACTGATACCTAAAGCGCTTGACTCTGACGTGGAACCAGGTAATAACGGTCAGGTAACGTTAGCCATGTGACTGTCACTGCATTCTAGGCTTCACAAGTGTTTTTCGCCTATCGCAGAATGAGCAGACAGCTCTGGCTAAATGAGACTACGAGCTGGTTGGCTAACACAAAACAAAATTGGTATGCGTTACTTTTCAAAATTAGCCATTAGTTACCAAACAAGCTGAGTCGAAGGTGACACCATCACCCGGTTTGAATCAAGCTGAGATTCACACTGCTGCAGCTTTTCTCTACAATGTTCGAAAAGGATTTCGTCACATTGCAAATCTCGCTCTGACCTGGGCTTTACTTTCGACCACTGAGCCAGTCTGGGAATGGCTAGGAAGGCTACAGATTAATAGAATCTTCAACATGTCTCATCCAAAATTCATGTAAGGCTGCTCTGTAGGCAAACAGATAACAAAACCAGGACCTGTGCATCTTAATTAGTCACACATCAGCCACAAAGTCATGTTTGAAATGTCAGGACACTGAGAATCTTATGAAGTTTGTCCTATCCAAGAAAACTTGTAAAGAATGTTCATCACGAGGTGTGAAGCACAACAAGATATTCTTGGGTATAATGTTTCCTTAAGACGCACACACACACTCACACACACAAACACATGCATAATGTCTGAGCGGTGACATATGTTAAACCTGCACAACAACATGAACATATTGCTGGCTTAGTCACATCCACCTACACATGTATGTACCTATTGGAAAAAGAACCACTTGTAGGAACACTGTGCTGCACGTGCTCCACAAGACACGGCTCGAACATTCTGAGTTTCAATGACGCCACAACACTGCCTGGTAAGAACACAAACATATGTGCAGGTGATGCGTGAGAAAAGACATTTCATATCAGATGTACATGTGGCTGACATACCAGAAGCGAATGTGCTTGCAGAAAGGAGCACTAAACTTGGGCTTATGTATTGAGGAGCGAGGCTGAGCAAACACAAAGACACACATACACAGAGCCACATCTTACTCCAGGGTGAAGAAGACTGTGTGCATCAGCATAGAACAGCAGAGAGCCTTGAGGTGACAGCGATACACAGAGCTGGTGTTGGCCTGACAACACCAGCCTCCTCTCTCTCTTTCTCTTACTTCTGTCTCACAATCGTCACTCCTTCTGTCTCACTCTTTCTAAAATTTCTCCCTTTTCTTCCTCCTCTAGCTCCTCCCTCCCTCTTTCCGCCCCCTGTCTCCCTCTTCCCAAGCTGCATTACACTGCTGTGCGCTGATATTCAATTAAAAGGCTGTTGAGTACAAACTGAAAAGCCACACACACACACACACAAGCGCACACATACTTACACACTGATCACCAGGGAAGAGAGAGGAAGGGAGATGCAGACTAATATCACACACCAGTAGGTGCAAAGGGATGGGGAGATCTTGAGATATTTGTCATTGAGATACAATTGGATTTTTGCAAGAATTCTATGCAGCTGCAGATTTTATCAAGCTCATTCCACAGAGTTTTCTTATTTTTAATTTTTCTCTATATGGTTGACGCAATGGATGCCACTTACAAAAGGACTGTTATTTTAATTCTCTCAGATGAACTCTTTCTAATGAATCAAACAAAGAATAAATGGCATTGACATACTGTCAGTGAAATCTTATATCCTCTGAGTCGTACTGGATTCAGGGACAAATTCAAAGAACACTTGTCTTCTTTTAAAATATGGAGGTAAGCTTGAGATGGTATTTATCTCATTAATTCATTGTAATCTTGCAAAGCCTACTAACTCTCTCCTTTTAGGATGCATGACGTTGTTTTGCCCCAGCAAGCTGAAGAAAACAAGAAGGCGCAGATCCTTTTTCTGTAGTGCCTACTCCTCTAAACAAGCTTGCAGACACAATCTCACTATCAAAGTCTAAAGACACCTTTCTCAGCTCAGCCAGCAGCCTCCCTTAACTACTGCACCGGAGATGCTTCTCTGTGCTTTGGAATCAGCAGCTGACTTCTTTCTCTGGCAGACTGCCCTGGTATTGACCCACAGTCGGTCCGTTCATTATGCAGAGTTAGGCAACTGTCTATAGGGCAGTAAGAGCTAGGTGTTACCTGCAGTAGCAGCCGCCTTCTTTTTGATCTCAGAGACTTTGGTAAAAATACTTCACAGGGATAGTTTAGTTCACAAAAGCTCAAGGTGATTAGTTTAAATCTGCTACCAGAAGCATTTTGTGTTATCATCAAAATGAAAAGTGCAATGCACAACCTTTTTTCTGACCCAGAATGATCAGGATTCGTCTGCAGGAGTTTGATAAGGAATATATGTACAATATATCAATACATTGGGAATTCAAAGTGTGCATTCGCAGCAAGGTGCAGACCTGTGAGTACATAAAAGAAATGCAAAAATGAGGTCGCAAGATTCTTCTCCCTTACGCATATTTGTATTCTTCAACATGTTTTCTGCTACATTGTGAGATATGGGAGAACAGCATTGGGGAGCACGATGGAGAAGAGCTCTGTTTGTGTGAAAAAAAAACCAAACTGTCTTAATGTATGTGCAGTCATACATGGCTGGTCATCAGGGGGGAACTATTTTCTAAACTTTCCTTAACTATGTCCAGCTGTCGATATCATCTGCAGGCGGCCAACATCTGTTTTAATAACGAATACTTTATTTGAGAAGTTATTTGCCTTTGAGGAAAATATAAAACCCTGGCTGAGCTAACACATAATGCAGCTTCGCCTTGATTTCCCTCTCTTGTACCATTCGCTTTTTTCATTCATAAATTATCACTTCCAAATTTACTACCGCCGTAGGGCATGATTTGTGATGCGACTGATTAGTGTCTCACTCTGACAGTTTATAATATGCCTCAATGGAAAACGGCCTGGTGTGAGAGTTAGAAATGATCAGAAAACAAAGGAGAGAGTAAGGAGAAATAAATGAACACCAGTAAGTTGCTGAATCCTTGACAGTTTTGGCCATAAGTGTTGAATTTGTCTTCTGGTCACTCTGGAAAGTACAGATGCAAAATATTATTTAGCAGTTGCTGGAGGTATTTAAATTTTTTCTATTCAGCTGACAAAAAAACATCAAGTTTTCGTACAAACCAGACACTTCAGCCAACTTACGCCTACAATACACTAGAACACTTTAAAAATTACTTTTGGAGGATTAAAGTCTGACATCCTCTCACAACTAAAGACAATGTGAGTTGTTAGTCACACATAATAAGATTTTGAAAAGATTGGGGATCTTGCAAGGCCATTATTTGCAAGACGAAAACTAGATTCCTTTTGAAATTATTTCCCATCCTCCTCATGGTGCAAAATATTACGCCAAACTCCCTTTAAGAAATATGACACATTAACAATTCCTTACATGCCCACAAAAACACATAACTCTAAAGACACAAGGTATGTCGGCAGTGTTCTTGCCAATTCGGCATCAATATAACCAATAAGAGATGAACTGTATTTGTGTACCAATTTTACATTTTGGAATTTGTCACCTCTCCTCTCTACCAGCCTCTGTTGGTCAATGAGAATCAAACCATTTTAAAAAATTAAGATTTCTCACTAAAATAATTGCTGGTTACTGGATCAGATACACACTGAATAAAATAAAGACTCTTGTTCGCTCCACAACTCCACAAGTTTCTTGTCCTTTTCCATAGTATGAGCAAATTGATTGTTAAGGTTCCTGCATCTCCCTGGAGTTCCCTCCATGATTACGTCTAACTGATTCGCTGCTTGTTTGTCGAAAGAGCGCAGCTGTTGGTTGTTGATCATATTCATGTCATTGAACTTTAGTATTTGCATGAGCCAAGACTCAAAACTTACACTAATATTAAACACGGTCAATTTTATCGGAATGTTAAGATAAGAAAAAGACTGACTTAAGAAAACTCGGACTGAGTTTTATAACCTTCTTACACCAAATGATTGAGATCATAGGAGCAAGCACTAACTTAAATAATATGCTTACGATTTTATTCCGACATTGGAAATTTGTCTGTGAATGTTAAATTGCTTGAAAAGTCGTTGGTGTAAGGCTGGCATCAGAAACACGAGTTAAGGCCTTTGTACACTGAATCAGTGTTTTTTGTTTTGTTTTTTCATCCGAAATTGTCGCATGTCTAAATGTCATTTAATGCATGTATAGGTCCCGTTTGTGCATGTGTGTGTAATCGGACCTGTGTGTATCTAACAACAGAGTGTAAACATTGAATTTCCCCTTGCGGGATTAAGTATATTAAAAAAAAAAAGAAATTGTGCCGGCAGGACACATCCACGACAAGACAGAAGAACAGGGTGCGCAGGATAATTTCATAACTCTGATAGCTACTTTCAACAGTTATATAGTAATATTCAGGTGGATGATGATGAAGAGGGGGAGGATGTGGACAGCACACAGAATGTGGAGGACAGAGAGGGAGGACAGCTCCGCCCCTTCATGCAGCTGCACTGGCAAATGACAGATGGGGAGGGAGTGGTGACAGCCAGATAGGTAACTCCAGTGAAGGAGGATATGTGTCTTTTCATTTTGTCACAAACTGTGAATTTTCGCAATGAATAGAACAATAAACTGCATCAGAATCAGTGTGCGTAACATTTTTTTTTGGATGACGGATTAGAAAAACGCATCCGAAAAAAAACACTCAGTGTGTAAATGACTATTCTGACTTTTCCGTAAACATGCTTTTTTGTGAACTCATATTAAGTTTCTCATCGTTTGAGAGTTAAAGCAATGCTTCACCAAAAAATGTAAACCAATTAGTCAAGACATTTTACCCTGAATTTGTGGAAAAAAGGGTGACCATACTCATTTACTGATCATTTGAGGACCACGTTTGCAAAACTATATCAAAACATCTGTTTACAAACTCTTGCACATCTTGCACTTATTATCCAAGTCATATGCTCAGTTCTTCCCACAATAATGCATTTTCGTTAATACCTTACGATTTAACACTGAAGTGAAACTCACCTATGCTAAAGCCCTTTTGAAATAGGAACTGTGCAAATTTGCAGGAAAGACCAATCAGTCTTTTTTCAGCATTGGCAGTATAAAAACAAAATCGGGGAGTGCAGCGAAATGCCGCCTGCCTACTTTTGTTCATACAGAATGTGCCTTTTTCGGGGCAATGGGGGGCGTGAGCAAGAACAAAACTTGTAGCGTGGCGTGTGACGTAAACAGTGACGTCTTGCGCCTTGTTCTGAGGGAAGCCGCGGCTGGTCAGTCCTTCGGCGATTCTCTCATAAGTTGGCCCGTCCTTCACCGTTCCCGTCATTCGACGGTTAATGGCCTCTTCGTTTGCGAGGTCAAGGAGGGCGTGCAATTCCTTGTCTCCCCAGATGCTCATCTTTACAGTTTCTTTCAGGTTGGTGTCAACATTGTTTGCATTTCCCTCTTGCTACTAGCTGCTCATTCCTGCTGTCAGCTGTTTCCTGTTTTTAAGTCCACCGCCAGTGGGTCGCACGTGCGGCGTCATCAACAGCTCCTCCCACAAGTCATCAACAGCCCCTCCCGTGGCGGAAGGGCGCCTCGTTCTTTTTAAACCAAAAAGGTTCAATATGTCCAATATGTTTACCCCTACGCGGCGGAAAATTGGGCACCTCGGATTAACTCGCCAATCCGGCTCTGTGTGTCTAAACGCTCGCAACTTGCCTGCAAAACGGCCCAACATTCGCCGAAAATCTGGCAATACCAAGTTGTGTGAGAGTTTGTCAACTGATGTTTTGAATCAGTCTTGCTTTTGTTAAATGTGAACCACAATCAATCAGTTAATTCATATGTGCCGTTTTCCGTGGAGGCCTGCAACAAAAACAGGTTTCTTCACAAAGTCAAAGTAACACAACATAACTAACTATAGGCCATTTTCAAGTAGTCCTTGAAAACTTTCAATACACTGAAGAAAACACACATGATGCTGTGTGTCTTTAATTCACATTAAGATTAAGACACAATTGTTCTCAAAAAATGAAAACTATCCTAACCTCTCTGGAGGTTATATCTGAATTCAGGCCCTGCCCCTGTACGCTTACTGTATAATTCAACAAGGTCACTGTGAGCAGTCTTGCATGTTGCCTTTGTACTGAGTCTTTTGCAAAAGTGGCTCCAACAGCAGCGAGCACGGCTGTAAGGTCACAGTGTCAACCAAGAACTGTGTCTTTCAACTGGGAAAATGTAAATGCAAAACATTGAATCCAATAGATGTAAGCTAATCTAGTGATGATTAAATTTAATAGCTCAAATTAATTTAATTTGTTTTCCCTAGCTTAAAACTCATGAGACGACTTTGAACTAATTGATCAACTTAGGTTTCGTTACCTCATATTTTTAAAGCAGCTGGGAGAGCTAAACTATCTTAAAATGTTTTAAAATACAGCACATCTGCAGATACAGTGTGTGTGTGTGTGTGTGTGTGTGTGTGTGTGTGTGTGTGTGTGTGTGAGTGTGTGTTTGTGTGAGAGTGCTTTTACTTTGAAATACAGTAACCTCCCCCGTCATTGTCTGTCTTTTGAACAACAGCTTACTATATTTAAAACACTCCCTCATCATAGTCCCTCGGTGAAGCTTTGAGCCGTGCAATTATTTCATCTACATCACTTTATTGCATTGTAATTAAAACAACAAAGTTTCCTTTGGTGACAGACTGACAGAACAATGCTGAATATCAACCAAGAATTAATTAATAAAGTTCGACCTGGCTTTCAGTGTAAGGAAATGAAGGAGATTTTGTACATCCATTAGATAAATTTGATTACATATATTAGTAAATCATCTCTATTTTGGGGAAGTTTAATCATTCAAGTAATTATTCTTCCACACACGATAATGTTTTGGAGATTGACTTTAAAAATGCCACAGTGGATTTCACATTAATGCACCATTAAAGTAACAAATGTGAAACAGAGATGACACTCAGGACAAGACACAATCTAAAACTTGGCAGACGATTATTCCGCTCTCATTTCATCCCCAAACTTCTGAGTCTCCTGGCTGCAAGAACAGAAGAGAAAGAAATTAACATCTACAGTGACACCATTTAAACAGTGTCTTTCGGTCCTAGCGCTGGCACTGATGACTCCTTTCACAAACTCTCTAAATCGAGCAGTACTGCAACTGCTGTCATCATGCTGATCACCTTGTCCTAGCCATTTCTCTTCCTTAAGTCTATTTTTACCCTTTTGTCAAGGCGGATGTATTGCCAACCCGCCAGCCTCTCTGTCAAGGTTGTTGCACCTTGGTTTCTTTGTGCATCTCTACATCTACTTTATTGTGCTACCACAGCGCTAACATTCCAGCTTTTATCAAGCTATTCATGATTCACACCTGGGTGGCTGATGCATCGCTGGGAGCTGGCAGGAAGCTAAAGGTTAGAAAAGTGCTTCGGGCTTGTATATGGAGGGTTGCTGGTTTGTGTGGAGGCCAGAGGACAAACAAACATAAATTAAAGCGACATTTTACAAGCATCATTTCTTGATAAGTCTCCAGTGCCTCTCTGTTTGAACTGTGCTCATGCTGGAACACATCAAATCAAATATAGACTCAAATTGGTGTTCTGACACACAAGTGTCTTGAACAGAGTTCAATTTGCTAAATCACAGGGACAAGAAGGCAGACTTGTCTCATTTTTAGCCACACTGGCGTCATGGTTTCAAGGGTTGGCAGTGGTGGCCTGCCAGTCGGTCAATCTACCACTTAGGTCCAGACAGAAATATCTCACCAGCAACTGGATGGATTGACGTCAGATCTGGTACAACCATTCATGTTGTTCGGAGGATAAATCATGACTTTGGTGATCCTCTGACTTTTCATCTAGCGCCACCAGCAGGTCAAATCCCACTAATCTGACTCACAGGATGTAGGCAGTGGCTATGAACCATTAACCAGCTATTTGGGCCTTCCACTATCTATGTGAACTATCATTTTCAAAATCCCCTTCACAACAACTCTAGCAAACAGCTTACACACTGAAAATGGTAAGTTTAAACGAAGATTTAGATCGTGCAATAAGGCACGCCTGCTTTGTTCTTTGGTAGAATTGTTGTCAAGATCTACAACAATTAAAATAACTTGTGAGAGGCCCTGCGGAAAAGCCCAGACTTCATCACACAAGACACAGCTAGTCAGAGCTGATTTGCACCAGTGATATAAACTTTACCAATATGTTCTACTTCACACAAGCTTCTGTGGTGTCTATTAGTTTTCTTCAAGAGCCATACAGCTAGTCTAGCGAGCTCCTCCAGAGGTAAAGTATAGTCAGTCTTCACCTCTGAGGCTCCAATTATCAAATTATGTTTGTCTATTTTATGATTAAAAGTTGAATCACACAGTCGACATATCTGTCGCTGTTTTTTGTGGCGTTTTCTTTTGCAAAATCATCTTAATGACAGTGCTCACTTCCTCATGAAGTAATGTTCCATAAGAACAATTTCCCCCCTGACACTATTTTGCAAGGTCACCATCGATGCTTCCTGAGCTTAGTACCGTTCAGTAAGAGTGTGATTGGTTTAGAGAAATACAAACAATACTTTTTTACGCTGCTGACACACCGTTGGGGAGAAAGGTTTGCCTAAGCTACGCTACTTTTCACTTACCCAGTAAAATATTTCATCATCTAGCGGATTACATGAGCCAGGTTTTATCTGTTTGCAGAAATACATATATATATATATTTTAAACAAAAATCTCCCACGCTAATTTCATAACTCATTCAATCACTGATCCTTTTTTTGAGCTAATGACATAAGGCTATTTAGCTAATGCATTACCTTCCTTGCGGTGTCTTTTCTTCAATCAAAAGCAGAATGCACTTTCTTTTGCATTCCATTATTTTCCAGACATGCAATGCCCATCTAAACAGCCCAACATCAGATCTTATTTAGCAGCTATTTATCCAAACCAGAGTAACAGACTGTGGCGGGGATAATTTACATGTTTAATCCCACTAAATACCTTCTAAATTGTCAAATTATGGTGACACAAAATTTCGTGCCCCTGATGGTAATTTACAGCTAGTATACCCCTTTGTCTTGTTATGTAAATGTAGTGCAAGATACTCTAATTTGAGCTCTCATTTTCATTTGGTGCACACATTTTAGACGTTGTGTGGACAAACCAGGTGACAACTTTACCTCCTGATGCAAAATATATATATAAAGACAAATGTGTTGGATATATCTTTTGATGAGGATCATTACAGAGATATTCTGTTTAAAATGAAGCAAACATCTTAACAGCAGTCTTCGTGCAAAATGTTATTGTACAACAGAAAATACTGTGCTGAGATCAAATGGCTTCTAATGTTGGTAATATACAGGTTGAAGTAATATCCATCAGCAGTCAAGTGGCTCTATGATATTACATGTACACATTTCAAACCTATTCACATACTTTTAATGCACTGCTCTTAGACCTCTCACTCAAAATAAGCTAACACACTCTGCAGGTTTGCATGTGTGGAAAAGCAAGAATATTTGGGTAAAATGTAGGGCAGCGAATGAGACACGCTCCCACCTGCAGCTACTGTTAAGATGAGCCTGAACACAACACTTCACCCCAAAACTCTGCCTGAAGAGCTGTGAAGTGCCCAATAGTAAAAAACTGGTTGTTCTGGGCATCTGCCAGGTGTGAATGTGTGGATCCCTGTGTGAAGCAGGTTGTCACTGAGCACATGCACTCAGCTAAAACTGAAAAAGAAGACGAACCGCAGTGAGAAAATGACTGCCATCTTGTCTGGAGGTGATACTGGTGAGTGTTTGATGCTGACTAGTTGGAGTCCTGGGGGAGTTTAAACATATTAACCAGCTGTAAGATGCCGTTTATTTCCCAGAGGAATGTTTGCCAATGTGCCAGATCTCTGTAATGCCACCTCGGGGGAAATCAAATGAGGTGATGTGGTTTGATGTGGCATATGTGCAGGCATGACCGTCTGTCTGTCTATGTCTGATTTGATGTAAATCTGACTCCAAGTGTCATGAATTCATGGAGATATTTTCGTTGCCAACTGGAAAGTCTTAGGAATAAGAAAACCACAAACATCTAACTTTAAAGCTAATTCTGTTTTATTACAACTTGGGTCTTGTTCTCATAGCTTTGGCCATCATTTCTATTAGTTATGATAAAACTGTACTCACCAAAGTGACTGCTGAGATCTGGGAACACGGCAACATCGCAAGTGTGACAGGGCAAGAAACGCACGAGCAGTCAGATGATCAGACAGGTTGTCAACAAGCAGTTTCGCCAGATTTTTGTAACTATTTTGAAAGTAAAACTGAGAGTGAACATTCCCAAAATACCTGTAATAATTCTTCATTGAAAATTATCTAAGCCTGTGGCTGTCTAACAAATGCTAAATCACAGCAGGTGCTGTTAAGGTGTTGGTGACTCAGATTGGTGGGAGCCAGTGGTGTAGTGGAGGACAGACACAAGTATACAGGGTATACCCATCTCTTTTCTGGCTGTTTACAGCATACCTACCTATCAACCAAAAAGCAACTGGAATATATAAGACAGTATGCCCACTTCCTCTTCTATAGCCTCATCACCTACAACTACACCACTGGTGGAAGCCAGTCAGCACATCATAGCTGGTAGTTTATGTGCTATTTTATTAGTAAACCAATTTGTGTTTTCCTTCTTAAAAGAACAGAGTGTAAGATTTAGGAGGATTTAGTGTCATCTAGCAGTGAGGATTGCAGATTGCAACCAACTTCTGCGGCTCATAAATGCTTCAGTTTTTATTGTTAAGGAAGTTTTTACCAAATCATCTACACAGGTCTCTTCGTCTCCAAGACAAGCGGACCACGTCATTAAAACCAGTAAAAACACTAAAAAAAAAAAGTAGTTTCATGTCACAAATCAGTGTTTTTTCTACGCTGTTTGGCATGTTACAAACGACCCACTAGCCCAGTGCCTGCTCATGTGCACTCACCTATTTTCTGACCCAGACATTCAGGATGTTTTAACGGTAAGGAAAATGATCTGCAGAGGTCTTTTCCTCTCCAAAACACAGTGAAAACACGGACCTGGTAATTTAAACCGGCATAAACACTGAATAAAGCAGTTCAGGTTTTTTTCCGATGCTGCTCGTCATGAGAGGGCCTGCTAACTATGGTGGCCAACATGAAAATGCAAAAATGGAAATGGTTCTACTGTTGACACACAGCGATCTCGATGGATGCGGAGCTGCTCCCTATGTCGATAAATGGCTTATTCTAGGGCAACAAAAACACATTCATGTACCGCAGCTGTGCCTGGATGGTGTGTCGTGGTTGTGCTGCTGCCGTGGTCCTGCCTGATGCCTCCTACTGCTGCTGCTACTATTAGTCATACTTCTACTGTTATTACACACACATGATTATTCAGAATCAGTGTCACATACATATACTATCATGCATTAATATATACTTTTATATGCTACCAAATTACTGTTATCATTATTATAATATTATTTCTAAAATTAATTTTATTGTAGCTATGGTCATTACTGTCTGCCCTGCATCTCTCTGTCTCTGTCTCTCTTTATGTCTCATTTTGTCACATGGATTACTGCAAATTCATTATATTGATCTGTTCTGTACACACAACATCTATTGCACGTCTGTCCATCCTGGAAGAGGGATCCCTCCTCAGTTGCTCTTCCTGAGGTTTCTACCATTTTTTTCCCCGTTAAAGGGTTTTTTTGGGAGTTTTTCCTTATCTGCTGTGAGGGTCCAAAGGACAGAGGGATGTCGTCTGCTGTAAAGCCCTCTGAGGCAAACTGTGATGTGTGATATTGGGCTTTATAAATAAAATTGACTTGAATTCTCATTTTCAGGTGATTATAAATAAAACATACTTATTTTATTACATTCTGTGTCTGGCAATATTTCCTTCTAAATCCTACACACTGAACCTCAACAGGTGTACTATACAGGTGTTGTCTGCTACTGTTTGTAAATTGTTTTGTCACCAAAAGGGAAAGTGAACGCCAACCCCAGATTGGTTATATTTGCGTTTTGTTTTGGCACTGTGTTCGCAATTAACTTCCTCTTGCATGTGTGCTGCTTACTGTCTGGCATATAGCCCCTACCTTTTTATGTGCTGCAACTCTTTGAAAATCTTGATTTTATAACTTAAAGTTTTACAGTTCTATGATTTTATGACTTTACAGTTTATTTCATCTTGTGTCTTTGTCTTATTTTTTTCTTTACTTATAATTTTGAGATGTATCATTAATCCATATTTTAAACTGCTTTTCAGTGTCATTTTATATTGAATTGCCTTGTCTGTTTTATGTCTGTTTTCATGTGAAGCACTCAGCGCTTATGATGCTATAAAAATAAAGTTTATTATCATTATTATTATTTTTATGCTATAAAGTCCTGACCTCACCTGCTCGCCGTCCCAACCACAGCAAGATAAGAAGAAAATATAACACAATAATGTGGACATATAACTATTATTTCTATTTTTCTCATATCCCTTGGCAACTGCAGTGGTTCCCCCTGGGTAACAAGTACCCTTGGTGGGGAATCACTGGTGTAGATCATTAGTAATTCATTGATCACTGAGGATCGGTTATACGCTGTGAAGATCAATGAGCGAAGTCCTGCGATGAAACTGTCAGCATCCCTCAGCGCCAACGCCACCATGACACATTCCTGGAACATTTATAGGAAACTAATGAATGCAGATGCTATATATGATACTATATAGATATATGGATACTTCACACTAATGGTGTGTGCAGCCTAAAGTTATCAAACACTCAGAGACGACAGGCTGACTGGTCTGAAATCATCTGTTTCAAACACCTTGAAGAGAAACAGCGTTTGGTGAGTGACCCCTTCACAGAGGCTTTAAATCCTCTCATCGCTGCATGGCAGATAGAAGCAGTCCCAATAGACTAGAGAGCCGGCGGGATGCTCTGTGTGTGTATGTGCGTGTGTGTAAGCTGACTACCACACCTGAAGCTGACTAAGAGCTGCAGTGTTGGAGAGCTAAAGACCCTCGTGTGTGCTGAGCTGGTGGCCACCTGTCACTCAAACCAAGGCCAGACTTGCTGGCTTTCTAGCGCTATTTTTCACTTCATGCATGTTGTTAAGGTATGATAATATAGCTGTCCGTTATATCACACCAGCCCACGGGGTATATCACTCAGAAAGACATTTCATGTTACATAATCATTCCATTTACATATCCTTTTGCATAAAAATCTTAACGCATGGTGTTGTTAAGAGTGCCCTGCCATATTATCTCAAAATGCCAGCTGTGAGCAAACACATTCAGGAAAGAAGTGAAGGAGATCTGATTGTCAGCCAGGTGGTGAGAGGGTTCAGTCTGAAATATCACTCTTCATCTTTAGCTGTTTTCTAATAATGTCAGA
This sequence comes from Cephalopholis sonnerati, assembly GCA_019142605.1. Classification (NCBI taxonomy): domain Eukaryota; kingdom Metazoa; phylum Chordata; class Actinopteri; order Perciformes; family Serranidae; genus Cephalopholis; species Cephalopholis sonnerati. Next base: position 36,630,505 of record JAGQAX010000008.1, read on the forward strand.
AAAACTTGATATCTCTCCATCTGACTGGCTGTAACCACCCACCCAAACACTGGAGGAGGACTGATATCTCTGGTCCACCCGACTCTCTCATCTCAACTCAGAGAGACCTTGGATGTTCGAATGTAAAGCTCTGCCCTCGCAATGTCGTTAAACTGCATTCGATTCTGAGTTTTTAGGCTTTGATGCTCAAGTAAATAAAGATGTTCGGTAATGTTTTCCACTGCTAAGAAATAACCCTAAACTAAAGTGTTTTTTATCCTCTGCAGACCTTAAATAAGGCTGGCTTCATTTCCACTTGAATAGACTACAACTAACCCAAAGGAACAGTGGCATCAGTCAACAAGTCACTCCTGGTTACATTTAGTTAGTTAGACAGACACTCCAAAAAGCTGCATAGCTTCCATTGAGCTTGAGTGCTAGCTGAGGTCTTGTTTTCATCTATACAAATAATCAAAAGGGTCAACAACCATGCTAGCAGCTCTGTCAGGCTGTACTTAGGCACAGAGTTGCTCTCACTTAATGCTAACATCAGAGTGCTAGTATGCTGATAATAGGGGAGTAATGGTTCACAAAATGTACCTTTCAGTTTGATATGACAGTTGCAAAGCAGTATGATACAGCAAAAAAGTCTAAGTGCCAGAAAAATATCTAGAGCTGCCTCTTGAAAACTGGAGATTCGAATCATCAGTCGAAGACCGCTCAGTCAGCTGAGATTATTTCAAGTCAAGCAGTTGTTTTTTTTTTGGCTAGTTAGTGTGCTGTGCAGTGTATTTCTGAAAACGTTTTGGTCCCGGGATTTTGCTGTGTAGGGAGCGCCCCACTTGCATGCTACTCTTTGGCACAGTCAGCTGTGGACGTGATGCAGTGGCACAGAGAAGGAGAAGTTTTCCACTGTAAGGCTCTGAGATAACGATATCTTCTCGCTCCTGCTTGTAAGTGGTGAATTTACAGCTCACAGATCTTTGGTATCAAGTGTCGCCAAAAAATGTGTACATTTCCAAACCATCGTTAGCGCAGTTAGCTTGTTTACTATATTACATGAATGCACATTGAACGTCCCACTGGCCAAATCTGATTCATTCATTTATTAATTTTCCATAGCTGCTTATCCTGTTAAGGGTCATGGGAGGTCTGGAGCCTATTCCAGCTGACATTGGGTGAGAGGCAGGGTACACCCTGGACAGGTCACCAGACTATCACAGGTCACCAGACTATCACAGGGCTGACACATAGAGACAGACAACCATTCACACTCACATTCACACCTACGGACAATTTAGAGTCACCAATTAACCTGCATGATGGAAGGAAGACGGAGACCCCAGAGACAACCCATTCTGACACATCCACCATTTTATAGCGACAACAATAACGCTGAAGTAGGCGGTGGAGCCTATGACATAAGTACAAGTTTGACTAACTTGGTTGTGATTGGCCACTGCATCAGCACACTTTCATGAACACCCTGAATGACAGGCACACAGAGATGGCAGGTAAAAAGGCAGACTCATAATCAGAGGTAGCACTCCTAATTTTGTTTTATTCCAACAAATCCCGGGGCCTAGGGTTTCATTTTTGACTGCCTGCTCCCACCTGCAGCAAGATTTATGTTGGGTCCCACAGGATCCCAATCCCAATGCAGTCCTCTACCACACACAAACACACACACAGTAAAAGTTGAAGATAATTATCTGTGTAGGGTCGTAACACATACAAACAGTTTGGTACTTTTGCTTTGATTTAACTGCCTCAAACCTGGAGCAAACGTATGAGGAGAAAAGGAGGAAAAAAGTTTGAGAACAGGAAAAGGCCAAAAAAGGTACAATAGAAAGGTATGGTCATTATTTCTGCTAATTATCTGATGACTTATGGTCATTTAAGCTACACCAAACCTTTGGTTTAACCCTAAGTAAACACCTCCAACTCAGGGCTAAAATTCCAACAACTTTCAAGGACGATCTCTCTGTGATTTCCAGTATGATAATGAGCCGTTGTTTGCACAGGCTAAAATATGCAACTCAGTAAAATATGCAGTACATATAACACAGTTTAGCAAAGTGCAGCAATACTCAGACTGTCTATTGATCCAACCCAACGGACATACAGCTTTGCAAAGTGCTGCACTCATTTTGGGGAGGCCTCTGTGTCCACGTCCATCAAAAGCCGAACACAACAGTGTAGAAAACCATTTGTATTCATCCGCAGTTCCAAAGGCAAGACAGGCAGATGATTCAGCAAATCTCTCTAAACACAAGCCCGCACTTCCTAGGGCCAGATCTTCACTTTTCCCAGGGACTGAATTGCAGGGTTTATAAACTGTCACCCTGCTCAGTTACACTGCTACTCCAGCTCACACTGACGCAAAACGCTTCTATTGTCACAGCACTCTAAATGAACTCTTATCGCTGAGCTCAAGACACTGAAGCGGCTAATTATGCTGGTCTATATCACACAGGGATAGACTGTAAATTCAGTTTTGAATCCAGCTTTTCTTCATCATACAGTTTAATAGCAAAAAGGCTGTAAAATATATTTCAAAATGTCCCTCTGTGACTTACTTGATAAATTAATAAGGTTTTTCAGATTGTTCGAAATCAGAGTAATAATGTAATAACTACACTTACAGCCACAACAACTTGCCAGCCCTTCCTAAGATCCTTTAAATCCACAGCAGCAGGCTCCGCTTAGGTTGGCAGATCCTTCTAATGTTAATAGAACACGACAAGAATTGTGCAGGTTGCTAGCTGGGGTAATTTTACTGCACATTAAGGTCACAGATTTAAAGGTCAACTGTAGCAAAGCGCCCCAAATCAATGTTGAGTCTACATGTGTGTGAGGCTCTTGAAATCATTTGATATTCTGCAAGTAAATTGAGAAACAGCACTGTGACTTCTGTCAGGTTAGCAGCCTGGAGTTGGTGCACTGACAGATGGGACGCAGGATCAGTGGCATTTTGAGTTTCATGCCTCCTTTGATATTTCATTCCCCTCATTCATTAGTTACCAAGGTTGTCATTTTCAGATTTTTGAGGCTATTTATTGCCAGGAAGTAATATTACAAAAGAAGCAACACAATTGATGAAGGGCATGTCTCTTCCACACAAACACATATGCACTTACAAGTACATGCGTCCCTTCAACGTGATACTGCAGCAATATTTAAAAGTATCAAACCTTCATCCTCTGGCTAGCAAGTTTTTTAAGTTTGTATTTTCCTTTTTCAGTGGATTCAAGTGAAGGCAAGTTTATCACAGAGAGGGGAAAAAAAGTATAAAATGTCCATAAATCCAGTTCAGTGCAAAATTCTCAAACCAGCAAAATCCATTTAGCCGCTGGCCATCCATCCATGCCTCAGTATGTTCGCTCTGCAACTGTAAAATACGGCTAAATAGCACTACTTTTGTGCTGTGTTATTGCCCTCCCTGAAGCTACAAAGCTTAGACAGAAGTGGAGTATTTTAGGTCTATTTTGGCAAAACTATGATCAGATGTGGGATGCAAGACAGCTAAGCAAGAATAACAAAAGACTGGCTCCACTTGCGAGGCTGTCATTGGTATGCATATTTTAAAATACAGGTTATCCCACCCAGCTCCTGTCAGTACCAGATGCTTCAACTATGTGGAGCGCAGGCACTGAGTTTAATAATCAGTTTCTGGGCAGACGGAGCAGAAAGGTTTCCAAACTAATCAACCTGCTCCTGCTGTTTGTGCTTTTGACATCAGCCTCATATTTGTAGATGGACTTTAGCTGGTGTTAGCTACCTAGCACAAAAACTAGGAAATATGACCACATTACACACTTCTACAGTCCTTACACTGCCTGCCTGTCACTCAGAGAACTGATTTCAGAATCTTTCTGCTCATGTATAAATCACTCTGTGGTGCAATGCCCAAATATATATCTCTGCCATGCTTGTGACATATGAACCTTCCAAGACCCTGAGGAAATCTGGGTCTCGAGAGTTAGAATAAAACATGGTGAAGCATGGTTTTGTTATCATGCAGCATAAACCTGGAATAACCTTCCAGATGAAGTTAGACAAGCTGCAACTCTGACTACTTTTAAGTGAAAGCTTAAACATTCCTTTTTTTCATTTAAAATAATCTTTTTATCTTTGCTCTTGTCTGCACTGCTATTTTCGTGCTTTTTTTAATGTAAATCATTTGGTAATTAATTTTACCTTTTATATCTTTTCAATTCACTCTTTAATTGTCAGTCTGTATCCTTTATTATGTTTTATATTTTATCACTCTGTACAGGCATTGAATTGCTCTGGTGTATGAAATATGGTATACAAATAAAGCTGCCCTGCCTTGCCTAACAGGTCAGACGAGACAGAGAACAATGTAGAACCTCTAATTACAAGAGATGATAGCTCGTCAACGAACTAAAACCGAAAACTCGTATCAGTGTGCACAGTCTTTTTTCTTTTTCTCTCTCTCGTAGATGCAACAGTCAGGTTCAATCCACGATAGTCTGAGCTGGGTAGCCACCACGAGTTACAACTGTGCCATAAACTGCAGCGCATATAATGCAAATATTCACAGTGGTTTGTAGGACAGTTGTGACTCAAGACTGCAGGTGCTTTGTGCTTGTTACAACGTAGAAATATTACACATCGTGCAAAAATTAAGATCTAACTTGTTGAATGTATCACCTAGCCCTTGGTTAGACCAAGCAGCAACCTCCAGGCCTGAAAAATGAAGCCAACACAGAAGCAACAACAACTACAGTTTTTCCGAATCACCACTTCAGGCTGGCTCCAAAAGCAAGTTGTACCCTATAGACCCCTGTGTTGAATGCCAAACTTTAAAGCAGACATAAACATGTTAACAGACTGGTGTAAAGAAATATCTTTAGTCTTTATAGCTGACAATTGTACGGGGGTCAGCCACCATTAGTGACAAGTGGGTCCCGTCCGTTGACAAGTCGCTACGACAGCTACAATGTTGGTTAGGCGACATAACCATAATGTGGCCCCAGATTTACAGAGTATAGTCCAGTCCCTCCAGAAGGTTGTGATATAGCGATCGCAACAATTAGCGCAAATTCAGTAAATCCCCGTGACTTCTGCCCAGCCTTGCAATTCTGTCCAATCGCCACAACGCCACATTTTCTCAGCCCTGTCTTGTCTTGCGTGAACTCTGTGCCTGCTCAGTGTCCGATGTTAGCTGCTGCTGTGTTGGGCTAATGCTAACTGGGCAAAGAGAGTAAGAGGAGAGTGGCTCATGGAGACAGTCCTGTTTCTTTGGGAGACACTGAATGCTCATAATAATGGACCATAATTGCAACTCGTTTAGCAATTTTCCTCCACCACTGCAAATTTATTCTAAAAAATGTCAAAACATAGCAACATACATCACACTGATGTTTTAGAAAAGCTGAAATCAGGTATTTCGGGCCCCAAAATTTCCCCAAACAGCCAGGGAAATACTGGATGGACTGACAGGTGTAGCTGTAGCTGTATGTTTGTGTATGTTTTCAGTTCATTAGAGTTGACTTTATTATTTTGGTTGCCTAAAAAGCCTTGTCCAGTGTTTCGGTTGTACTAAATAACCCTCTAAGGAGTCAGATATTAAATTTTTCCTGTGAGTAAATTTAGTTTCAATGGTTTAAAGCCTGTTTTTCTCTGACAAAAATTAGCATTACCGTTAGAATTATTAACTAGTGTTAGGGTTATCTTCATCCTCTCCTCCAAATATGGCCACTACTGGCTCCAAAAATCCAAGATGGCGAACGTAAAAACACTAAACTCAAGGCTTCAAAACAGGAGTCCACAAACCACTAGGTGATGTCACGATGGCTACATCTATTATTTTATACAGCCTATGGAACTCTGAGAAACAGAGAATCTCAACTGTGTATTAGACATGAATGCTGTCTGATTCAGTGTGGTAGCTTTGTTCTTGTTAACTATCATGTTCTCCCTCAGAGGAAAGTATGCCTTTAAACACAGACAATAAAACGATGCAGAGAAATCATCGATATTCTTTTGTTTAAGTCTTTCTGAGATGGCAGATTGGAATGACTCATGATGCTCAACAATAACAACAGTGGAAAGTCTAACACCTTTTTTTTCTTATGTGCAATGTCTTTTCTGTCTTTAATTCATTGTGTCATTGTTTTATCCTCCTCTTTTTGGGAGGGAAGATGCAGCCTGCGGGCCTTGTTGAGTGGGAGGGTAGAGTGGGATGGTGTCAGGACTGTGGAGCAGGGAGGGAACAGGGTAAAGGCTGTGCGGTGAGACAGAATAGAATATGCAGGATGTGGAGAATGACAGTATAGGGTTAGGAGGAGGTTCAAAATCTAGTATCCATGCTGATGCTGTATTATTTATGTCTAGATTTTGAATAAATTCTGTGAGAAGACATCGAAAAAAAAGATGCCCACAATGCAGCATCTGCACCAAAATACACAGTGAAAATACTGAATGAAGGTCACACATAGGAGAGGGCACTGGGACAATTGCTCAGCTGAGCCTTGCCTTATCACAACTGTCTGCTAAGCTGAGGTGGCTGAAGGAGTAAGTGACATCTACAAGGACAGACTGAGGAGAAGTCCCATATGTTTAAACCACTGTTGCTGAAAAACTATTCAGCCAAAGTTAACAACCAATCAGCTTTGTAGTGCTGTGATTTTTTTTTTCTCCCCGCGGCTAAGTCATTCAGATAATAAGGTTCCTCTAATAACAGAGCAGACTTAGATGAAGTCAATTTACAATTTGAACACAAAACATTAAAGGCCAAATTCATTAATGGGGATTATCACATTGCGTTCTGGGGAGGTTAATGAGGAAAAGAGGGGGAGAATGTGAATGTTTTATTTTTGTTTGCCAACTTTGCATCTAACTACAAACACTTACATTGAAATATGAAGGACTGTTCATCTCATAATGCTGTGGAAAATAGCTGGAGAGTGCCCTCACCTCACATCCAACTACCCTGATCCTTACATTACAAAACTTTTGGCCATATTAACAATTAAGAGATATGATAATATCTATTGTAGAATTGCTAAATATTCAGCAGAATATAATTTTGTAAACTTTTTAATAACCAAAGTTGGGGGATCCTTGCCAAGATCTTTGTTGACATTATGTGTCTAGGCTAAAAAATACAGGGGAAACTGCTCATAGTGATCACTGTTACAGTGATCCAGGCATGTCCAAAGTCCGGCCCAGGGGCCAACTGAGGCCCGCAGACCAATTCCAAATGGCCCTCGGCTTGACTTTCAAAATATACTCTATGTGTATGGCCACGCAATGTGGTTAATTAAGCAAGATCACTTTGCATATTTCCCTGTAATACAGTTTGCAGACATGCATCAAGTAGGCAACTAGGCAGAACTAATGTGTTTTCATAAACAGACAGTAAACAAGAAAATGGAATGGTTATCTAACAGCAGACATTTCCCACTTAGGTGACAAACATGGTCATAGCAAAGACGTGTAAAGACAACAGCGAGGACTGAGGCTTTCAGGAGCGGAGAGCAGTCGAATACTTTTTCACTGAAAGACGAAACAGTTGTGTTTGTCTTGTTTGTTTGTGTAATTTTTTTTAAATAACCCATATGATGCAAGAAGCAGCTGGCCCTCAGGTATTTCCACATTATCTAATCTGGCTCTCATTCAAAACAGTCTGGACACCCCTGCAGTAATCAACACCTCATATGGATCAAAAAGCGTCAGACAGAATCATTCCTATACAAATGCTGTTTATAATATTTGCTTATAGTAATCAAGGAGTCTGCATACAGTGCTCATTTTGGGTCTATTTCACCTTAAAAAAACATGAAAAACAAAATCCAGTTTTCTGCTTTACTCCTACCATGATACTTTGCCTCGTGGTAACCCGTCTGCTTCCTGCTGGCTACCTGAGGCTGGTGCTGCATGCACACTGAACTCATGATGGAAAAAAAAAGCCATTTTCTCTCAATGAAAAACGTAGTCTCCTCAAAGCTTTTGACAAACTGCCAAAAACAAGCCGATGAGATGCAGCAGCAAAAACTTGGTGTTCCTCAGGCTACCTTGTGAAGTCTACTCAAACAAGGAGAAACAGTCATGGCTGCTTGTGTTGGAGACAGAAAACGGATGTGCACAGGGAAAGCACCTGTGGTCAAAGCCTCCTTTGTCAAATGGATTGATAATGCCCGGTCATGTAATACAACAGCTGTACTGTGTTTCCAACAGTTAAAATTCAGTAAATACCAAAGCTGTCTGTTTCACTACTTTATATTAAATGAGCAGTGTGCAAAATTTAGGGGGATTTAGTGGCATCTAGTGGTGAGATTTGCACATTGCAACCAGCTGAAAATTTCTTTTGGTTAGATTTCCTTCAGTGTTCATTGTTCAGAAGGTTCTTACTGGGAGCTGAATTATCCCCAGAAGCCTCTTCCTTTTCAAAACAAACAGACCAAGTGATTAAAACCAGTAAAAATACTGGAATCAGTGTTCCGCCTACAAAGTTTGGCATGTTGCAGATGGCCCACTAGCTCAGCGCCTGCTAGTGTGCTCACCCCTTTTCTCTGATAACTTAAATGTGTACACCTTGTGTCCGAGCCAAAACTATCAGGAGCTGAATTATCTGCAGAGGTCTCCTCCTCTCCAAAACAACCATTTGTGATTTAAACAGGTAAAAACACTGAATGAAACAGTGTCCTGTTATAAATAAATGTTTTGTCTGATGCTGTTTAGCATGTCGGAGACGGGACACTGGCCCAGCATCTGCTAATGTGTGCTGACCTTTGTTCAGAGGGTTTTTACTGGGAGTCGAATTATCAGCAGAGGTCTCTTAATCTCCAAAACAAATGGACCAGGTGATTTAAACCAGTAAAAACACAGTAAAATATTTTCACATTATAAAAATAGTGTTTCTCTGACGCTGCTTGTCTCAGAGCGGCTTCTAACTACAGTGGCGAGTGAATAGCCCTATGTAGGGCCAGTGTTGGTGGTTGTCTGTTTTGGGCCACTGTAGAAACATGGCAGTGCAACATGTCGATCTCTTTGGACAAGGAACTGCTCCCTATGATGATATAAATCATATCATTCTAAGGTAGCGAAACACAGCAGTTCTTCAGGTGACTATACACTTAAGAAAACATACTAATCATTCATTCATTCATTTTCCATGACTGCCTATCCTGTTGGGGGTCACAGGGAGGCACTGGGCAAGAGGCAGGGGTTCACCCTGGACAGGCCGCCAAACTATCGCAGGACTAACATATAGAGACAGACACCATTCATGCACACATTCACGCCTACGGGCAATTTAGGGTCACCAATTAACCTGTATGACTTTGGACTGTGGGAGGAAGCTGGAGTACCTGGAGAAAACCCACGCTGACACAGGGAGAACATGCAAACTCTACACAGAAGGGCTAATTCAAATCTCCCACCTCACACCAACCCACTTGCTGTAAGGTGACAGTGCTAACCACTGCATCACTGTGCCGCTTTTACTAATCACATACTAACGTACTTATCATTTTCTGTCCATTTGTCCCTCTACACACCGAACCTTTAATGTAATCATCTGCTTATAGTGATCAATTTGACCTGGACATATGTGACTGCTATAAAAGGTTTCCAGTGTACATTTAAATATCAGCAAATAAATCTTTTCAGATTAATGTTTAATTTGGTTTCAGCCTATGAGCTATTAGAAACTTGTAACATTTAATTTTGATCAGTGGTAAGTACAATATTCCTGTACAATCCATCCTGTTTCAGTGCTTTAATAGAATACATTTTTAGCAGTTTGCAACCAAACATAAAACAAACACAAGAAGAAACGTTTTTTTGGTTTAGTTTGGAAAAAAAAAGGTCATTTTCCCCTGTTACAATCATAAACAGTTAATTAAGCCTCATATTTGCATAAAATGCTTATGCTGCACTGTAATTATCCAGAAAAATTAATGTCTTCATTATGCACTAATTGCCTCCTCAACTTAAAATGTTTTTTTGGAACCTTAAAGGTACAGAGAAGTGAATGGAAGAAGGAAATAATGCCTCTGCATCGCCTGATGTGTTACAACAGCGACAGAGGAGTGGAGAAACCTATTGAGGCATTATGTGTTTGACTAATCGCGCATCGAATGTAGAGCCCAATATCTTCCATCTGAGTGTGTCACTACATCAGGCATCTAGCTGGGATTGTTGTCAAATGTCTCCATGCATCAGTATCTTGTGAAAAATGCAGCCTTTTACCCTTCTGATGAATAATGAATCAAGGTTGACGTATTAATGTTGTCACAAACACATGGGTGAGTGTTTGGCAGCTGCAGCAGCTGCAGTATCTGCAGTTCAATCTCCCCTCCGCACATGGAAATATTCTGAACGGACAGAATTTGAATCTATTGATGAAAGCGAGGTCATGTCTTTCAATTTTGTGAAAGATGCAATTCATTCATCATTTTGGAGTGGAATGAATGGTCCTTAATGTTTACAGAAAGCACTCAATGGAGGCCTAGTTTAGAGTTATATGAATGCCCTAAATGCATACAGAATTGAATTACCTAAATAAAGACAGACAGATAGAGCAGCCTGAGACTCATCACTCCTCCTCAGCCTTTCAAGTCACTTGACCTTGGTATTGTTTGGGTCCTGGTAACACGCCTGAACTGACATTAATAGCTACTGTCATTCTGCTCAGTAGGCTCTAATACTGATTGCCAAAACTGACACTGACATACTTAGGGATTCGTTTAAAAAAAAAAAAACAACCATGATGGAAATGTTTAGAATTTTCTTTTTGTAACACGCTTTTTGTAAAATTGTCCTGTATGTCGTACTACTGGGGAGATGAGACCCAAAATATTACTCTCACAGTGATATGTTGCCATTGATATGGATAGTGAATAGAAAAGATGTGCTGAGGTTTGGTCACACTTGTAACACTACACTGTCTGTATCATAGACTGTACGAAGACAATGGGTGTGGCCACCATGACGTCAACTACTGGTTTGTGGACTCACATTTGAAACATCAAGTGCAGCATTTTGGCTGTCACCATCTTGGATTTTTGGAGCCAGGATTGACCAAATTTGGACGATAGAGAGGAGCTGTGGAGGAGTGAAAGGATGGATCTGACTTATAGACTGTGGTTACGCCTACAGACAGCCTTTAAAGTGGCCACACCCTTAATTATACGTAACTTTAAGCCTTAATAAAATTCAAACATATGAGTTATATAAAAATTCACCCCCTGTACAGTTGTCATCAACAGGGGAATTAGCTATAGAGACCAAAACCATTTTTAAAACCAGGCTGTAAATATGTTTATATCTGTTTTAACATGGGGGTCCTATGAGCTTAACTTTGTTTTGGAGCCAGCTTCAAGTGGCCATTTGGGGAACTGCGGTTCTTGGCACTTCCGCCCTGGCTTCATCTTTTCCTGGAGGTCGCCACTTGGTCTGCATGGCAAATATGAAGCCACTGCCAGCAGCTAGTTAGCTTAGCTTAGCGCTAAATATGCACAGTTATGACCACTCAAGGAAATCACTTTGCCCAAGAAATGGTCCCGTACATAGCCCCCATAAAACAACTACGTATCGGCTGTTAACTTTGGTTTCTGTACGATTAAGCAAACAAGATATAAAGCTGTCAGGGAAATTTTATTACAGGACCTGGAGAGATGAATTCTAGAGCACACAGTTGTATTAAGAGCTTTTATTGAGATGCAGCAACTAAAATTTTGACGTAAATCATGCATTTTGAAACCTCTGAAAAGAGCGAGGCTAGCATTTCCCCCTTTTCCAGTATTTGTAATAAACAAAGCTAACCAGCTGCTAGAGGTAGCTTCATATTTAGCATGTGGACATGAGAATGGTATCTCCTCATCTAAGTCTTAGCCATAAAGCAAATGAGTTTATTCCCCAAGATGTCGACTAATTCTTTAAATTTTGGGCGCAATTAAGCCCAAACACTGGCACAGGGCACTGAGATTATGGCCATTATTATTCCATTTTTTTTTTACTTATCTATTCATGTACTTACTGAGAATAAATTATCTTTCCCAAGCACACTCCTGCGGATACTAATATTCAAAATGAGAAACTGCCCATTACAACCTACAGTGTGATCAGTTGGTCACTGAGCAGCACCAGTCCAGCACAAACCTCCAATTAGACTGCATCTTAAATGTGTGACAAAAGTCCAAAATTTGCTCCGTTTCAGTTTAACACAAGCTTCATATAATATGTGTTCATACGATCAATCATCAAACTTTCTTGGTCCGCACTAAACACTGAATTAGTATCATCACTGAACCTTCATCAGCTCAATGTTATATGTCAGGGGTTTTATAAAATAGGTCATGTGGCTCCCTGTAGGCTTAATCTCTGTGGCCTTATGACAACCTCCATTTACTTTTTTGTTGATCTGATAATTACTAATTGCCTGGGGCGCCTTAATCTCTTTTGGCTCTTTGGGGCGTAGTCACCACAGATGGTCCATAATGGTGTCAGTGCATTATGGCCAGGTAGCGTAGCATGCTAACATATGTGAGTGTGTTTACGATACGCTTACAGTACACACCGGCAACACGAACTGCAATTGCTAAATCAGCATATGTCAAAACGTGGCGGGACCATGTCAAACGATGTGTCAGTGCTTGACCGCTTTGAGGTCAGAGAGCCACTCATATTAAACTGAGGAGAATATTTATCCAGTTGAATCAGCACAACTGTTGAGGTGGCAGCAGTGGCAGAAAGACGGAGGACGTCACGAGGGAGGCCCTTAAAATAGCTGAGAGAGACGGGGAGGTGGAGGGTGAAGGAAGAGGGAGAATCTGAGCGGGACATTTGTAGAGTGCCCAGAGAGACTGAGTCAGGCAAAACAAACAGAAGAAGGCAGCTATCAGAGGGTCGGTTTCAGTGTCCAAGGAGGGTTTGAGAGGACAATACAGCGATATAAAAGCAGAGGGGAGAATGACAAAGTAGAGTGAGAAAAGAAAAGTAAAACTTCAGTATAGATTGAGGGAGGAATAAAAAGACAGGGAACTCAAAAGATAGAAAACAAGCACGATTATCAAGGTATCAATACATGAATTTCATTAAAAAGCAACACAACCAATAACCTAAAAAAAGGATGGCTTGGCAAAATCTGGCAGAAAGAAAACAGCTGCCTTAAGCCCTGATCAGATGGGATGCTTTTATCTCAGCTCAGATGCAGAGTGCTGCTGTGAGCGTTGCTAGTAACACAGAGAGTAATGGCTCAAAGGATGCAAAGAGCTTTACATCACTGCTGTTGCTATGCAACTATTCTACTATTATAAGCAAGCTAACTTAACTTAATATAGGTGATAATGTCTCTGGAAATCAGAATGGACAATAAGGAAGAAAAGTTAAGACAAATCCGGGGCACAAAGTCAGGCAACCACTTCAGGCTGACGTGCTGAAGTGCCCTTAATGGATTAAACTGGATTTGAAACCATTTGATTTTTAAAAAGAGAAATAAAAAAGAAAATAACTCTCGGCTGGACCTTATTTAAGACCTCGATTTTGGAATCACAGTAAAGCTGCTTAAAGGCTTGTCTGCTCACCCATCTCGGGATGGTGCCTTCCCTCAACAGGAACGCTGACTGTCCGCCGCAGTAGCTTGTTCCTGTGAGACTCTGAGCGCCTCTCGCGCATCAGCAAAGGGTGTACCTGCACAGAGAGAGCACAAGGTCAGTACACAAACACACACACTCCTGGAGCACTGCACAGAATATGAACACACAAGTGAAACTGAGCACTCTTTGTCCTTCCTTTGTTACAGTTCGAGAAACCAACATTGTGCTTGATAAATAAGAGCAATACTGTTGGACTAATAGAAACAGCTGTGGCTAAATTTATCTTGGTCAGAAACTGTTTTGTGAATAAACTGTTTATAATGGCTGATAAACAAACATTCAAATGCCAAAGAGATGTACAAAACGTGCCAGAAAGTATCCCAAAATCATGAATGAACTGATAAACCTTTGATTAAAGCAACTACCAACAGCAACCAAGTAGATCAAATTCATCCAAGAAATATATTCAAGGTTAATGTGGGGTCAGATGCAACCCACAGGCTACCAGTTACATCATGTTCTTTAAAGTCGGAGCACATCATTCAACACAAGTAAAAGCAAGAATGGCTTATATGGTGAGAGACAAAGCTAGATTTCAAAGTCCTCCACAGCAGCTCGTTGTATGATGCACTATGTCTGAAAATTGAAAGCACAAAAAAAGAAATATATATATAGAAAAATAAACCCACATTTCACAGCTCCGCTACATTTGGCCCCACAGTCCCTGAATTCATAAAAGTGAGACTTGAGGGAAAATAAATGGGAGAATGTGCCACACTAATCAGAAACACTGGTCCTTTTGAAACATCACAGTTACACTCAGAAAATACAGCATATACTGCAAAGTACAGACCTATAAATCTTGACTGAGCACCAAAGCTAGTACTTTGTTGGAACTGGGCCCCAGAACACCAAGAAATACACAAAGAAATAAAAAAAATACTAAAGAAACTCATGATGAGTTTCCTTTCAAAATAACGCACTGTGTTGTGATTGATTGGTGAGAGCTGGGCTTTGTAGACTTCATCAGCTAGGCGTACCTAATAAACTGGCAACTGAGTTGCAATTTAGTGCCTTTTAGCAGATTGGTTTTATGGAACGTTTGCTCTTATCTGTTTTCAGTTAACAAACCCAGATAAGCCCACTGTGTAGACAACGTGTTCTCATTCCCAGGTCGTCAAATGCTGATGCTTTGTCACACCCCTCTGCGTCTCATAGCGACACACAGGGCACATTTTAGTGTCTCTAGCTGTGCCTCTCTGAAGGACGTGGCCTTCGTGGTCTACACTGGCCACATCCTTTGAAGACTGCATCTGCGAAACCGAACAGGAACGGGACGGTCTGGTCTGGTTGCCATCACTAGCTGTTCTTGCTCCGACCCTTTGGTGTTCCTGTTACCTAGCAACCAGCTACTCTTGACGAAAGGAGTAAGCTAGTAAGTTAGTTAGCCCTAAATCATGGACAGATTGTTATTATATATTCTATTCTATTCTATTTAATACTTGAAGAGATGAGTCACTGCCTGGAGACACCTGTCATTTGATTTATTTCAGGCTAATGACAGGGATTTCAGGTAACCTTATTACATTAAGACTGTTCAAGCTGTGTGCTTTTAGCTAATAGTAATGTTAACAACAGTTAACAGTTAGCTAGTTAACAACTGTTAGTTACCTTATCTTAATATATAATCATCACCAGCATACAATGCATCTTGGGATAGGCTGGGCTCCGAAGGATTCATCCGTTGCATCCTATAAATTCTAGAAAAGAAGGCTGCATTTCTTGGCCACAATTGAAGGAGCCTTCAAAATGGGACAGCCTTGGTAGCGCAGATGTGCAGCTTCTGAAGGCTGCAGCCCCTGAATTGAGACACAGCTTCTATGTGATGCACAGTATTGTGACACGTGGTTAATGTTGTGAAATGGTCACAGTCAGGTTCAGGAAACATAACTACTTGGTTAGGTTTAGAAGAAACATAATGTTTGGATCAGTAGTTTGCTATGTAACCATAACATAATGTGATTAAAATACATCATGTTACTGACATCAGTGCACCAAGACTGTATATGAGTTTCACAACACTGCTTTAAAAAAAACATTGACTTTTGGCTTCACACAGGACGCAAACTGCAGTCTCCTGGGTGAAAGTCTGGTTTAATCTGACCCACCAACCTTCTCTCTCTCCCGCATTAAGCAAGCTTTCTCGCTCTTTAAACTACATCAGTTGCTCTCAGCGTCATGTACTGCCACGGATGGGTTCACACTGGAGTAACCTGAAAGCCTGGTGGGTCTCATAAAGGCAACCCCTTGCCTCCTCATTTAATCTATGGCCATCTGGGCGACAATATTGTCCTCCTCTACTCATAAAAACAGAGCCATGTTTTCATTTGTACCACAAGCCATTAAGTTGTTAAACAGGTAATGCACTAGCATCTTAACTCATCTGCACTGTGACCACTTTGTCCTGGTCTCAAAAGATGTCCAACTGGTCTGGCCTGTCCCCCCTCCTCCTATATGATATGGCATATGAATGAGTATATCTTTGTATGTCTATCGATGATTTTTTTGTTTGTGACTGTCATGATATTGGCATGTGTATGGTGACTTTGTGATTGTGTGATAAAATGCCTTTGTGATTAAGCTGCAAACTAATTTCCCCACGGGGACAAATAACAGAATGTATGTATTTATTTATGTGTCCATCCATCCATCTAAAGATGCTAAAGGGTGCCTTTGGAATCAATATCACACACCGAGGGGCGTGACAAAGTGTCATCATTTGATGACCTGGGAATGGGAATGGGCTGGTATAGATGGTGAAGAGAGTCGAATGTGTGGCAATTTAAAGACCCAGATATTTTTATTCAGGAGATGGTGGAGACAAATCTGCAGTGGACAAGAAGTTTCAAACGAACTACATGTCCAACAGGCTTTGCAAATTTAAAAAACACAAGTGCAGTATTGGGAAACACAAATGCAAAAGCCACAACAGAAGTGAGCTTCGACAGATGCTGACAAAGAAATGGGCCAGCTATTATCACCAACATACTGTCGTTGCCTACACACATGTAGGAAGTTAGAAAGTTCTTGCCTGTTTGATAAGTGAGTGAAACGTTGTTCGCTAGCTATGATTACTATCGCTATATTACTGTCACAGATGAGCAACGTTCTTTAATGTTTTTTTATTTTCGTATTTTTGCACTCAGCTATCTAACGTTAGGTTGATATGAGGCTAGCTAAGCAGTGATGTTATCATTTCACCTTAATTGTTACTGTATGTTGTAGCTTTTGCATATGTGTTTGCCAATGATGTGCTTTTCGAATTTCCAAAGCATTTTGGATGTGCAGTTCATTCGAAATGTCTCGGCGACCGTACAAAGCAGAGCTAACAGAAAATATATATTATATTAATATTGGACTTAGATTCATCAGGTGCTTCATGCCTGCTTGATGTGTAACTGGTCAATTATGGATAATACACTAGCCTCAACAAATGTATAAAGTGACTATACACTCCCTAGCCACTTTATTAGGTACACCTATACCAAGGTTGGGCAGCCTGTGGCTCTTTGCCTCCTCTCCACTG
Source organism: Cephalopholis sonnerati (assembly GCA_019142605.1). Classification (NCBI taxonomy): domain Eukaryota; kingdom Metazoa; phylum Chordata; class Actinopteri; order Perciformes; family Serranidae; genus Cephalopholis; species Cephalopholis sonnerati. Next base: position 36,647,641 of record JAGQAX010000008.1, read on the forward strand.
GTTTATAATTACATTAAATAATAATATAAAATGAAATAATAATAAAATGAATTACATTTATTTTTTCACATTTTAATTGTCATTTATCATTGTTGTCAAACTAAATTAATTCCTACATTCTCCAATTGTAAAAATGTGTCGCCAAAACAGTGCAAAAAAAGTCTTAACATTTCATCAACTAAAATGTGTGTCACGTCTACAGCCTGGAGCCGTTGCCTCTAAATTTTCCCAAACCTCAATAACAGTGTCTAGTCTTGAGTCTCCCTAGCTAAATGAAAAATCACATTGTAAAATAGAGAACTTAATAATGCAGGGACTGATTTGTTTGCTTTCACCGCCAAAGCTGAAAAGTTAAAGTACCAAGTAATCGTAAATAGCCCACTGTAGAGAAGCTACCTTGTGGTAAAGCACACTCATTTAGGACTGTTAGGAATGTTGCTAATGCACTAACTTGGACTTAATAGGCTGTGTTAACGTCATCATAAGGCTCAAATACGTTTTGTAGCTCCAGACAGATTTTTGATAGTAAAGGCTGCTGTCCCCTGACCTATACAACTGAATGCAATCCAGTACAACAGCTCTGCCACTGATTCTATTTTTACAAAGGTTGTAATAGTCGTGGTTTTTGTTCAAACTTTTTGACATGTTTATAGATGTGGTTGTGGTTTGTGGTGGTGTTTCAGTATATTGAAATTTGTTTCTAATATGCTTCAAAATAAAGTGCAAAATAATATAAACACCTGCTCAATAAAATGAAGTCCAGTTCAACATCACTGCACACACAATCTCAATAATACATGTATATTTGGATTATTGCCTCTTTTTAATGAGGTAAAATTAATGGCTGAGCTGTAGATTTTACAGGTGTACCTAATGAAGTGGCCACTCAGTGTATAATATGGATTTGGTTGGTGGTTTTCAGCTTGATGTGGTGTTCTTCTGCACCCAAGTGGCCACAGTAATTCATTATGCAGCTTTAACAAATGCTGAATAATGAATTTAAAGTGACCGTTTCAAACAGGTGTATATAGGTATAGGTCCTTTGAAAGTGAATTGCAGCCACTGTCCTCTATGTCTCCTTGCTGACATAAAGTAGAGGCATCTGTGGAAATAAAAGCAACCGTGTTTGTGCTCTGATGCAATACCGCTGTGCTTCTGAGTGTGTCCTATTGAGAGTAGTAGCGTCTAACAGAAATGCAACATCGGGACATAAAAGAGCTGGTGTGAACACAGAGAGGCAGTGTTAGAAGGTGGGGCTAACTGCAGAGAGCAGTGCAGCCTGGGGGGCTTTGGGGCGAAGCCAACAACAGTGAAGGACACTGGCAGGTCACAGTGAGCCATATGTCCCACAAGACAGGCGAGTGCCACTCACTCTAAAGGGGCTCTGTTACGAGGCAAAATGCCGGATTGGGTGTGTGTGTGTTTTTTGTGTGTGTGGGCCTGCATCTTCCCTCTGTTTTGTATGTGCAGATGTGTGTCCATCAAAGTGAGAGGGCACATAAAAAATTTATTGCAGACACTGCTCCACTTCAAACTACTAATTTTCTCCACTGCCATGTTACAGCTGTATCACATCAGACACATGAACACACACACATAATCTAGTTAGATCGGCAACGCAGGAGATGATTCACATCACAGCATCAGCATCCTGTTTATATGAGTCTCTATATCCAACTTAATCAGGGACAAGCACCATAAATCAACTGCCTATATGATTACGCTTCACTTCGCTGCTTGTGCAACCAAAGTGCACAAAACTACATTGTAATGCAGTGCTTTCTTGGGACCAGCATATTGCTTGTGGTGATGAAATTATGGTACATCCTCCTTGATGAAAAATATATTAAGCAGCATCCATACTTTATGAGTCCAGTGTGAGAATGCACAGAGCGTGTATGTTAATTTACCATGTCTCCCTTTTGTTGAGGCAATTACCCAATGAGAGGTTTTGCCATTTATCAAGTTTTTTATTGATCTTTTTTTCGCAGCGTCTCACTTGTCTGTCTGTTGTCTTGTCTGATCCTGAAATATCTACTACTGAATGCACTGCCATATAATGTAGCTTCAAATATTCACTGTATCCAAAAGACGAATCACAGTGACTTTGTAGATCCTCTACTTTGTCATGAAAAGCCACCAGCAGGTCAAATTTCCAAATTTTTCTGCTTCATTTTGCCCATGACAGGATACACGATGTATTACTGCAGAATAGCATGCTGTAATAGTAAATGCTGTAAAGTTAGTATAGCATGCTGTGATGATGTCCTCACTATCTATTGCCTCTGACTGCTACAGAGAAACAACATCAGCTCATACTGGTAAATTACAGATACCAAGATGATGCTGCAAGACGGGAATTTCTTCTTTGCAGAAATCATGTTTGTATTTAATTATTTACTTGATGTATTTAAGCATCTTTCATCATTTGTTTTCGGCCTCGACAGCGGGCTGGTATTGTTTTCAGCTTAATTTTGTGTGCATGTGTGTGTCATCATGGCAAACTGCAGTCCTTGAGACTACCACAGCAGCAGCTTTTAGTACTGTGACAGGTGTTTATATGTCTGTCTGTCTATGGAGGGATTATGTAAAAGTGACAGCAACACAATAGAGCAAGATGCAGTTACGAAACTTTACAGGTGTGTAGTTCAGATCAAAGTGAAGGCCGAACAAGGGTGCCTGAAGTAGCGGGGTAGGAAGTAGATAAGGGCCATCACCCCCTCAACCCCCAACCCACTTTACACTGGTGTGGTCTCATCCCAAGATGGTCTGTTACGGCCACAGCCAACCCCCTCTCCACATGCTAACCTTTCATTGTAGTTCTGTATGCAAAGTAAGATGTGTGGTCCCCTGCATCTGATTAGCTCCTCCGTCGAAGGCATCGGTTTCTCTTCAAGATGGAGATTCTGATTGGAGAGGCATCTCATCTGGCTCCTCCAACCACCAAGACTCTACTCATGTCTGTGCTTCTGTTTTCACCAAGTAGTTTAGGTTAGTTATTTTTTTATTTTTCCAATTTTGATTTTGTCAGATAAGATTATTAACTCCTGTTTTAAAGAGTCCTCTTTTGGTTATATTCATTTCTTTTGGTTAATGGCACCTGACAGCCCTTTACCCTTGTAATTTTGTCTAACCTTATGTTTTTTAACATAATCCTAATTTCCTTTGTTAAGGAATAACTTTATTTTACCGAAAACATCTTGTTTTATGTTGCTTCCCTTTTCCCCTTTATGAGCTGGCTCGTAACATGGTGTGTAGTTTATTTTGTATTAAATGTTGCTCTGTTTGTCGTGTTTACTCCCAGCTTTCCAAAACAATTTTCTTATATTTGTTGTAAAGTCAAACAAAAATTCCAGATTTGTAATACCCTTTAAACATGCTCACCGTTTTTTAGATAAGTGCTATCAATCCCTTATTGTGGTATATTTAAACAATACCACACTTGAGGTCGTACTGTTGTCCTGAATATAAACAGCTGTGATTTGACGGTAGGCCTGAGGCCACAAGCTGAGTGCTGAAGATAATCACAGTGTGCTGATATTAAGTATAACAGCACAACCTCTGGTGTGATACTGCTTTTAAACAACAGTTCTACAATCACCATTTATTAGTTAACAGTAATTAGCAACAACAGGTTATGAATAGTTTGTTTGTTTAATCATTTATTTGGTGCCATCGTGACACATCGTTTTGCAACTGGGCTGGGACCAGACTGTTGCCAAGCAACACATTAACATTCCTGCACACTAGCATCCTACTTTGTGTCGGTCTACACATTACCGCAGGCCAACTACCTTGTATCGTATACATTTATTTGTGTGTTTCCATTTATTGTGTCGGTTGAGAGTCACCTTGGTGGCATGTGTGGATTCCAATAAGTGACAGCTTGATCAGACAGTACCATTGCGACATAATCTGATGTCATAGCACACCTGAAGGTTTGCAGTGAAGCATCCAGGCTTCTTTACTAAAATTTGCCCTCTTCAGACAACCACTTCTAATTTAACTCAAATGTAACTTGTGTAAATATTTTCTTATTTAACATATTTGGATGACTATTAATGTAAACTAACTAACGATTAATGTAATTAACGTTCAGAACACCTGTAAATTGAAGTGATAGGCCAACTGATGTTATACTCTATATTAGCACTCAAATTATCACATTACTTTGTTGTGTTGTGTAAGTACTTTTATCTTGCGTCAACATTTATTCTTGTCATTTGTGTGTGTATCTATGTTATATTATCTATGCTTTAACTCTTGTGTTGTTCAATCACTCTAGAGGCTTTTGCTTCTGTGTCCTGTTCTACAGTTGCTTCCAATAGCTTAATACACCCAGAGATATAAAAGTGATACCATGGAACAAACAGTATAGCAAATTTACATGGTCTCACAGTATTTTTATCATCGTATTGCCTACCACTTCTGAGAATATCCTCATACCAGAGTGACATTATTAGACCAGAAAAAAAGCCTATAAAGACACCCAGCTTTAATTTAAATTCAGGCTTTCTTAGTGCATCCTGCTTCAATTTAAATCCAAGTCTTGTCAGTGCACACAGCTTTTCTCTAACCCCCTTTTAATTCTCTCTGCCAGATTAATGTAAGAAACAGCAGCGGAGAGTGGCCGAGCACTCTGTTCGACTAATTGAATATGCTTTAGTGCCAATGAGTAACAGTAAACCTGAATTAACCCCACATTCAACCAGCTCTTTATTGATCGGGAACACAAATAAAGCCACAGTTGCATAATGTAGCTTTATTGCGACCATGTTGCTTTATGGTGTTTCTAAATATAAGTAATAAGCAAAGTGGTTTCATAATGCCTGACTGAGCACCGTGCCAGCTCTGACTCCATGAAAAAGGAACCGGGAGAGGAGTATGGAGGAGTAGCAAACTCAGACCCAGGGTAATCACACTGAATGGTTTCGCGGTTATTGAAGGGATAGTAGTGATTTTCAGCAGGGTTAAAGTGATGCTTCTTTCTGTCCAGATTTTCAGCTGTTGCCATGGAATCCAGAGGAGACAAATGGGCTGCGTTTACTTTTATCTACAGTATGAGTTGTGAGAAGGTTACAAAATACATGTTTGGCAAGCGGAGGCAGAGGTTTGTGTCTATTCAGTACAGATCAACACCTTAAACTTTCTCTTTATGTACTGGAATCACAACAAAAGGGTGCAAACATGTGTTTCATAACATGGGCTGAACACAAATAGCTAAAATTATCTTAAATCCATGAGTCTTAAAAAGTTAAATTCTTGACAAGCCATCTAGATGTCAATGCTACCCAATTACAAGGAGCTAAATATGGTAATTTTCCTTAATCACATCTACTTGAACAAGTACAAGCCCACTCACTCTCCCCCCTACTGCTGCCCTGCCCAGTGCAATTCATCACTGACAACTTGACTCATGGAAAAGACCCAGAATACCTTCCTACCCAACCCTGACACATCAACCCACCAATAAGCATCGCACCTCTGCTTCCAGCAGGGGGGAAAACACCTGGAGGCTATTTTTACTCTGTGTGTGGCAGGATTTGATTGGTCAGATGTCGCGGGGTCTGCAGCTGACATAACACCAGCTCTGGGGTTGCCATGAGTGGGCACAGGGAGCTGGCAGGCCTGCACTCAGCACCCACAGAGAGGCAGAATTAGGCTAGCATGCTGACTTTTAACCACTTCAGATGGCACACTGACACCTCACACACAGATTTAAAGGAAAAATTTAATCTAGTACTGTCGAAAGGCTTGGTATGGTGCCACACAGAAGCCGCAATCTCTATTACACCCCACTAGACAGCACAAACCACATACTGAGAATTCTTAAGGCAAGGGTCTGCTTGAAATGAGCTAGTGCTTTTACCTTTATCAGATGTCCAAACTTAAAAAGTCCTCCATGATAGAGAGGGGTGAGATGCTCCCAGTAAAACACTGTGCAAAGTTGGTGAAGTTAGAAAAATTGTTAGATGTAGCCCATCATAATTCAGATTTTAAAAAGGTGTCCTGGGAGGAGTTTTCAGACAATCTGTAGACAAAAGCAGTTTGTTTGTAAAGCTTAAAAAGGCCTTAGGGACATCAAAAACAAAATGGCACCCTGTAGAAGCATGAAAGTACTCATCAGATTCTGTAGCAATCGACAATACTAAAGATCTCTAGGTCAAAACTGACCCAATATGCAACCTAATCACCAGAAAAAAAGGCTAACATGTGGTTATGTTTAGGCCAATAACCACTTAGTTATGGTTGGAAAAAGATCATGTTTTGGCTTATAATACTCAGTTTTGGTGGTACAATCCCCACTTTCAAACACTCTTCAGGTTATTTTCTTGAGGCCATTAATTATGTAATTGCTGTTGCACAATTAAAACATGTCATATCAACGTCAGCTCGTGAACTGTCCACAACAAATACCCATAGCATATCTGTGATAAATGATAGACGGCACAAAATGTAGTTTTATAACTAGGTTCGGGAACAAAGACCACGCCTCAAACACATCCCACTTCCGCCCAAAAGTATTTAAGCACACCTGATGCATTCTCAGGAACCAGTGGGGGCTCTATCCGAAGCCGAGCTCACAAACAGACAACTCCACCACTCAGTTTCACTCCCGGGATCCCTCTTGCGTTCCTGTCTTCAACCCAACACATCTATCATCGCCTGCTACCCAGAAACCCAGCCTTCAACCCTCAACCCTCAGTCTTCCATCCTTTCATCCCTCATCCCTTCATTCCTCACTCTTCCTCCCGTGATCCTTACCCTGCCATTCCTAACCTTTCATCCATCTGGCCCTTGACTCTCATCCCTGCATCCCTCATCCATTCGATGTGGTATGGTCTTTGTTAGTGAAGCAGAGCTAGTAGCGACCCAGCTTGCTAACATTAGCTAGCATTATTAGCGTTACTCTATACAGTAACCGTTAAGCACTAAAGAGGATCAGTTGCTGATTCATTTATTTTTCTTCTGACACTTAATTACATTTAAGATACCTTAAAATGTGTTGGTGAAGGTTAGACAAAATGTCAAGAGGTTACTAAATCATTCTCTGGGAACTGGAAATATCTGTGCTAAGTTTGGCTGGTATTTGGGAGGATATCTTGTTCTGGACCAAATGTTGGATGTCTAGACAGACCAGATGGAACAGACTCTAAGCAAGGCGGAAAAAAATCTGTTATTGTCTTTTACATGTTGATCCTAATCATGTGTCCTTGGAGTTTTACTAGCATTTCACTAAAATCCACCATTATCACCAGATGTTGCAGCTCGACTGGAAGTGTGGCCAACATGGTGTCTCACATGTTAGGTTTATAGAAGCCACAGCACATGATTTGCTGTAATCTGAAACAGTTAATAGTACGTTTTAGTATCAGTGCTTCAAAGCCAAAGAGTACAGGCTTCAACAACCCTACATTATTAAATCCAGCCAGTGGAAGAAAAGAAAGCAGTCCCCTCAATAGACCAGAGAGCAACACACATAACATATGACGCTGCACACAGACTCTTCACTGAGTCTCTCTGTTGCCTCAATATTGCTCAACACATATGCGCCTTACTGATGCAGTTCTTCTCTTATCTAACAGCAGTGAACAGCATTCTTCAATTCTTTAACTGAAGTAAAAATCAACATATGAATCTGCTTGAAGGACTTTTTTTAAGAATCCCATATGTAACTGGTCAGCTGTCGAGGGGTCCAGTATTCATGAAACTCCAGCCGAGGCTAATGGTGCATTTACATAGATAGTTGTTCTTCCGACTTCAGTGTAGGGTTGCAGTGATATACCAGTTTTAACGTACACCGTGATATAAAAGTTTACGGTTATCATACTGTGTACATCTGCTTATCTATGACATTGAAGAAAGAGAATCTCCCCTTTATCTTAGTTATTTTCAAAGGGGAGACATTTTGCACATACCTCTATTTTCAAAATTGTTTCAAGTTTCAATCATAATAATAAAACGTTTATTCAACCAAAAATACCCCTTCCATTTTTATTCCTTTAAGGGTCACTCTGACTGACACTATTATAAATTCTGTCACACCATGAATTGTGTAACCGTGATCTTGTCGAAGACAGTTATCGTAGAGTCAAAATCTCAAACAAATTCTTACTGCGACCTTGTCACATATTGACGTTTTGGTCATGGACTTTCAATGTCGACATACAATGTGCAAGGTACCCTGGGTGCGTTGGTCGTTGACATTCTGGGACACCGTGTCAAGTACTCTTCTTTCAAGATAAACTTTTGTTTTCACAGTTTTAGAATCTTACGACACGCAAACACTGCTCTCTTGGGTGAAGGTCGGTGTTTCTTGGGCCCATCCACCACCCCTCACACCTGCCCCTCTCGGACTTTCGCCACCTTCGCCACGTTTCCCCCTGACGCCACGGGGCACTGTTACACTACAACGGCAACTGGCCGCGTATCATTCCGACGTTAAAGGGGACCTTTTTTCATTGGTTTCTGATGCCGCAAGTCACTCCCCAAGCACCAGATTTCGATTACTTCAAAGTGAGACCGTGCTCAAATCTCATACTGCTGGAACCCTACTTCAGAGTGTTCATGAACTTTAAGTTGTAATGTGGAAACAACATGGACACTACAAAGATAATGGGTTGTATTCAATTGCTTCGAGTGTTTAAACAACACGTTGATAATGAAGAGCAAAGGAAACGGATCAGGGTGAGCCATGAAATATGATCGGGAGGTAATTTTTCAGATTATTACCACACCACATGAATGCAGCACAAGGCTGTGGAGGTAACTGGGATGTTTACAGCATGCCCCTCAAAGAACGACAGATTGTCAACAACATCATATTGAGCTTACATAGCCTACCTACATGTAAGTGGGATGCTGAATTAATGCATTAAAATGAATATTTAACCTTTATTTATGTGAACTTACACATGATGACTGCATGTACTATAATAGAGTGTCAGAGAGAAACTGACCACATATTTGCAGAAAGGAACAAAAAAACAGCTGGTCTGCCCATCACTACAAACTACTTCCATGAATGAGTCAAATGCAAGTGTAGGAATATCTGCAGAGGGTCATTTAAGGTTCTGTACCATGTTTGGGTCTTGTTGACACTAGTGGTGCAGCAATCAATTTTATCCAATTTTAATTGTTAATTGTATGCCTGATGGATTTAAGCATCCATGACCACTGTTGTAATGAGCAGGTCTGAAATCGATCCATCTCTGATTCGAATTTTAACAATCTGAAAATTAAAAATGCTTCTCAAATACCAGCCAGAAGCCAACAACAGCGGCATGTTGTACGCAACAGAAGCTGGTACTGGCATGCAGAGAAAGAAATAGACAGTGGGATGGTGGCGTTGGACGAGGAACGCAGCGAGGAAGAGGAAGAGACGGTGGTAGAGGAAGGAAGGTAGAGGGAGGGAAAGGAGTGCCATTGATCTGAAGAGGGAGGGGGGTGTTTTGGTTTAGCTTGGCAGGTTGAGTTGAGCGATGCTGCAGGCTGGCTTGCCCATATGTCACTACTGCTTCCTCAGGCCCAGCTGTGAGGAGCAGGGAAATATGGTGGGACAGTGTGTATCGGTGTGTGTGAGAAAGTACAAGTCTGTGCGACAGAGAAAGAGAAGTGAGGGAGTGTGTTTGTGTGTGTAAGACTGCAAGAAATAGAGTGTGTAATGTGCGAAAACTGTGCAATCCATTATTTCTTAACAGGGCAGTAATCAAACACTGCTGGCTGTCTAACTCTGGCTCAAACACAGAAACACACACTCACACACACATTCAGAAGCAAACACAGGAACCTGTATTAGGACACACACACACACAGACATGCAGGCAATAACAAAAATTTGGCCATGCACCTGCGCAAATAAAGAAATGAGTTTCACCTCAGCATGGAGACACACACACGCACACACACACACACACACACACACACACACACACACACACACACACACACACACACACACACACACAGTCCCCTGCATCATGATAGGTGGCTGAGCTGGCCAAAAGCACAATTTGTCCTTCAGACCGTCAGTAACATCCTTTCACAGACAGATGTTCCTCCTCCTCCTGACCTCAGGCACTGGCTACAGTGTCCATTAAACACACAGTAATCCGACTCACAGAATGACACACATACACTAACACACACTTATAGACAACAGGCCAACAGGGCTGACATTTTGACCACTTCTGGCCTTTCACAGACTGAACCGTTGGATGATCATTTTCTATTATTTGCATGTCTGAACCATTTTCAATGTACTGTGTATTATGATTTATAGTAAATATATGTGAAAAATGTGGAGATAGTTGACTGGTGCAGTAAAATCTGACTTTGTTGTGACAAAGAATAATAACTGTGTAGTTCAATTAACAGATTGAAAAAATGTTTAAAAATAAGGTGGTAAACAAATATAAAACTGGGGTATGAATATTATTGTGTAAGCAATGTTTTGGAACTTTAGTATTGTTCCAATTATGTTGTTGTCGTTTCTATTTTTGTATTTATTTTTTCAACTTAAACCTAGTTGTAAATGAGTTGCTTATGGGAATATAATAAGTAAAAAAGGTTAGGTATAACAAGCTTGAGCTTTAGCCGACACCTTTACGGTCTATATTTTTGAAATTTTTGTTTTTCCTTTTGATTACTGCCTTCTTGTTATTTATTCTTTATTATGTGCACTCTTTTTGGGAAACTTTTAATAAAGACATATATATATATTTATCCAGGAGACAAACAGTTTCAAAAGCAAAAATTAGCTTTTTGTTGTTTTGTTTCCCAGCACACACAATACCATATTGTTCTTAAATTGACGTAAGAAAAAACATTTCAAAAAATGCTGACGTAACATGGAGGAACTCACATTACACTGTGACTGTGTTTTGTTTACCTGTTAAAATTATGCAGGTAAAATGCATAGTGCCGCAAAATTAAGTGTCAGTTGGTTACAGTTAGCAAAATGAGAGAAGTGACAGAAAAGAAACATCTACCTAGTTGCATGCAAAGTCAGATATTCAGGTTTTTCTATGGTTGTACAAGGGAATGTGCTTTATTTATCAGAGGAGAAGAATGGCTTCATTTTTTCCCCCATTGTCTTGACACTCCTTGAACCTTCTAATTAACTGGGGAAAATGTATGACCCTCCCTTCACCATAGGCCATGACCATATTTTTTCATATTCAAACTAAATGTAGGCAGTATTGGAGCGCAGCAACGAACAAACCACCCTGGAGTGAGAGCAGTCAATAATACAAACAACTAATTTCTTAAGCTAAATGCAGATCCTCCTTGGTTACATTGTCTGGAAAGAAACACTCGTCAGACATGACGCGTTTACTGACCGTTGGAAATTTTAAAGTCTGATGATAATTTCAGTTTTTGCAGTGTCTGGCTGTGATAAACGCTGTAATATTATTAATTTTTAAAGAAAACGTACATTCAAACTTACTGGAAGGTTTTGGGATTAAGATAGTATTGAAATAAAGACAAACTACAACCATTTTGAGTTGTATGTCCCCCCCAAGCCAAAATAAATTAGAACTTAAAGATTTTATTATCAGACATGCCTCCCCCATTTTGCTCCACTCCCTCCCCCCAACATAAATCACTAACAGTCCCTAACTATAAGCTGTAGGGAATGAGACCATGAAATAAATACTAAGCATGTAAATGTTAGTCGAGTTGGTTTATAACATTTTCTTGCAGACACTAAGTGCAAAGGAAAAGTTCAAACCACCCATAAGTGTCCACACAGCACAGAGACAGATCCAGCCAAAAACAATCCTTCTTAATAAAACTGATAAATGGCAGAGGATTGCTTTTAAGGTCATCGAGATCTGGCAGTTGCTCCTGGCAAGTTGGCAGGAGACAAATTAGGCCTAGTTTTCCTCTTTCTCTAGGTGCCTCCAAGGTATTGGGGGAAAAAGGAAACTGTACACTATCCACAGGGATAGGCGAATTAATCAAAACGCTGAGATAAAAGCCGTTTAAACTCTTGTATGTACAAGATGACCTTTTGAAAGATGTTTTATTTCTAAGTGAGTGACAATTTTTATTCAAATGGCATGTAAAAGTTACTCAAATACCAAGACTTTTTTGTTAACATCGCCTCAGGGGGGTTCAGGTCAGCCATCTTTTGAAAACAATCAACCTTTCTCTTCTCTTCTGAGAGCTGCTGCCCACCTACATTTATTACATAATTAATCCCTCCAACTCCCACACGACAGCCACCTGAATGTGTTCTCCAGGGTCATAAGCAAACATACTATCCACCTCTGAGCCACTCTCCATGCTCTGTGACAACAGCAGCTGCAAGCTAAAGCCACCGAGGTGCCGCTGCTTGTTTGCAGACCGGCTCATGCACTAATGCCTTCAAATTCAGTATCAAAGCTGCAAATGGGACCACCAACATGCACAGGAAGGCTTTTAGCAAAGAGGAAAATGTACTTGACAAACCTATTTACTATAAATTGAAACAGTACTACATCTACTTCTCAGTGTGCTATAGTGTGGATATTCCCCAGCTCCCTCTAACACTTGCAAACAAGGCTTGTGCCCCCGTTCAGTTTTTCCTTGCGTAACCCTGGCACAGTTGGGGTTAGTGCAGCCCGGAAACATGACTTGGGGGACAGGGCACTGGTGCGTGGCGGTGGTATATGAAACTCTGTCACCTCAGATTAATGTGAGATGAGAGGAGGAGGAGGAGGAGTAGGAGGAGGAGAGGAGAGGATGGCAGGCAGCCATCACTGCTGGCCCTCTCGCTCCCCCTACAGGACAGAAAGAGGCAGAGCAGTTTGTAGAGATTAAGCAGAAAAAAAAGGAGTGCAGACAGATTATTGAAAAAGTCTAGGACATGACTGGTCCAGAAAACGTATTACTTATTCTCATAATAGTCTTCAGTGACTTTCCCAAGTGGCTTCAGTTAGTGAGAAAGTCTATATACAGCTTGCTTCATTAACACATTTTTACATTACTAAACTACTGCAAATGTTTTTAAATGTATTAGATTTCAAAATGATTCAAATATATTCCAGTTATAAGTCCAAAGTTAAGTTATTATCCATTATGTAATTCTCACTGCTGCTCACACACAACATGGCAGCAACTAACATTTTTTAGCATGTAATCTACATATTAATTTTTCAGTTGATAAAGTAATCAGTTTGTCTTCTGTAAACCCAAGGTGACATCTTCAAAGTATTCATTTTGTCTGAACAACAGTCCAAAGCTTAAAGATTTTCAGTTTATTATGATAAAGACAGGCAGGAGAGATGCTAACAGATGAGAAGCTGAAGAGAGTGAATGTTTGGTATTTGCTTTGCTGTATGGTATTATACAGTTAACAATGTGTTTCAGCTCTATTTAAAACTCCTCTTCTGTCTTTTTGCTGCAGCCACATTTAAAGAAGTTATTTGGTCAATTAGATATAAAAATTTCCATCCGAATGAGTCACATAAACCAAAAAAGTACTATTCATGTCAAGGCTGTAGCCATGGAGTCAACACTGCAGAGAGGTAAAATCTGTTGGACTTGGATGCTGGGTGAATGTGTAGCTAAGTGACTGCAGGTCACTTATCTACCATAGCTGACATTAGTGATGGTTGATTGATGGCCATATTCCACTTCATGCAACAACTGATGCTTTTTAGCGAAATATTAGCCTTTTTTATTCCCACAATTACAGTCCAGGGCAAAAAATGTATTGACATTAACGTTACATTTTCATTTCATTGCATTTCCTGACTAAAGAGAAGTGTTATTATTGGTAACAGTTCATAATTAACTGATGGATGTTACTGGATGCAAAGCTAGCGAGAGGAATATGCACAAAATGTATGGGATGTTTGCTAATGCTAATTTATGGAATGTATGCTAGCTGGCTATTGCCAGCAATTTACCATGACACTGCAAGAAGATAACAATAAAATTATAATCCTTTTTAACAATATATTGGCGGTGGTGGAGGAGGGGATCTAAAAAAAATCTCAAAAATCAACTATGAGAATTTATGTAACTATAGCTCATAGAATTTACTTAATTTACTTCATCAAGTTTATGTAACTGCTTTTCATAAATTGTTAATTTCCATTATGTTTAATTTACTTTAATAAAGCTGATGTGATTACAGCGATAAATTCAATCCAACATATTTGAAATACATAGAATTTATTAACATCAACTACATAAACTAAAGCAAATATGGGAAATTCTATGAGCTATAGTTACATAAATTTGACTTAATTGCATACTGTAAACTGTATTTTTCGGTTAGCGACAGAAATATTAGACTCAATTGGAAGCTAATTTTATATGTCACTGAAACATGTAAAACTGACAATATAGACCAAATGATTTTGTTAAGTGAAACTGCCCAAACACATCTAGTAAAAGAGTACTGAATACTAAATGTAAACATGCAATGATGCATGACCAGGGTGTATCATGAATGAGGCCAAAAAAGGAAAGCACAGCTGCACAATATCATACAATCTGACTCATGATCTCTGCATAAATGAGCTCCTTTCTGAAGTCTATAGTGTTTAATTTCTGTTGCGACTGCATCATAGAAGTGTTGATTCAACTCTATGGTAATTTCTCGAGGTGTTGGACTGCATCCATTTGTACCACAAAAATATTTTCCTTCTAATCCTAATATATGATCACACAGACAGAGTAACACTAAGCGACATTTTCTGCTGCTTCAGGCTGCGTGCTCGCTTGTTTTCTTAGTGACACATTTCCATTTGTCTTGCTTAGGCTGCATTGGGAAGAATTTTCTGCCAATCACATACAGTACAGAAGCTCCAGAGAGATAGCATGGCAGTAACGTTCACATGTGAGCACCGAATGACAAGAGAGGAAAAAAAAAAAATAGCAAAAGAGGGCACTGTAATTATAGGCGGCGTGTTTTGCCTCGTCATTTTTAATTTCACAGGCGTTTCTTGAACTTCCAAGGGTATTTTGCCCTCGATGCACAGTGTCAAAACGTGCCACTCAGACAACACATCTTGTCAGCGTATCTATTATCCTTGGCAATTAAAATGAGCCAAGGGTTTTGACATGTCAGTGAGGGTGTAATCCCATTCTAGCTCTGTGAAGTGCCTCCACTCCATCACTAGGAAGCAGTGCAATGAACCCAACACACCAAGAGCTACACAGGCACACGATTAACAAAAATTTCCATAGTGACACATTTCAGACACAACAGAGGAGACTTGTTCCCCGAAGCGACAACTCGACTCTCCAGGAGGACGGGTCTCCTGCGTCTTTCTGATGGCCATCATTCATAAAAATAAAAAAAAACAGAACAGCATGTGAATGGAGCTGTGAGGAGCATAGAGACAGGTGGCCTGTGGGAGAGCCAAAGACTACTGCCAGTCACCCCAGAGAGAGGAGGAGAGCGTGAGGGAGGCAGTGGAGAGAGTCGGCGAGCGGATGAGGTCGAAGGGTGAGGGCAGAAACGAGGGGGAAACTGTGAAGGAGAGACAGACTGCAGGGCAAGAAAGATGGCGCTGGAAGGAACGGAGAGGAAGTGTGGTAGCAATGAATATGGAGACAGAAGGAAGGAGGGAGGGAGACAGGCAGAGTAGGAGGGGAGAGGAAGGAGATGGAACAACAGATGGATTAGATAAAAAGAGAAGAGAGATAGGAGGGAGAACAGAGAGAGAACAGGAGAGAAGGTAAGAGTGATGGATCGATGGAGGGCATTAAAACCAGGATTGAGTCTGGCAGAGATACAAGAGACAGCAGGGGATTGGACAGGTGATGCTGACCTCAGATGCCAAGCATATAAGCAAACAGAGAGTCAGAGAGGTGAAGGGCTGATATCAAAATGTGCAGGAAGCAGCAACACCGATGAGAAAAAAAAAAAGAACAAGGTCCTCCACTGATTCTCCGTCTCTCCGCCATGGAAACGTACAGTATGATTGCTTTTTTTGCCGAGCCACTGAAGCCATCTAAAACAAATGGAAATAAATTGAAGTGTGTGAGTGTGTGTGTTTGTGTGTGAAAGAGAGAAGAGAGAGACACCCGCTCTGCATGAGGTGAGTGACAGGCATGAATATTTAACGCCTCTCGCCGTCGCCGAGGTGACGGCAGCCAGCACGTCACTCCAGCCTCCGATCCATTCACAGCTGCTGCCTTATTGGCACAATTAGACAAGGATAGGGCTCTGATTAATTGAACTGGGCTCTCCATTCAGTCCCTCCAGAGCAGCACAGGTCTCTTATCGGGATCACAGCGTGCAGCGCTCTATTCCTCTGAGTGATGACAACTTGAAATGCTATTGGCAGCCGTGCACACGCGCTACAGTAAAGTCGCCACCCGTGAGCTTTGACCGGCCACATGAAGATCCATTACTTTACTGAATCGCCAACATAGCTGAACATAGGAATTTGCCTCAGTGCAGGGCTTAAATCAAACGCTACACACAAATACATGCCATGACAAACAGAGTGCAGATAAAATACAATAAAAGTATAGAATAAAATTAAGATAAAGCACAGTAATAAAACACCAGAATCACTGCACTGCCCAGACATGTAGCCACCCCATAATAATTCTATAAAGTGCTGACATGCCAGAGTTCAGAGCTTTAAAGCAAATTAAAACTACAGTATATCAGCATATATGTGGTTTAATAACAGACCTGCTAAAAAGGCTCCTACAGCTGAAGGCAAATTAGATATAAGACTTTTAAAGACATCTTTAATGCCACTTTAAGACCAACTTTACAATGACCAAAATGGAAGGGAGACATCAATTACTTAGGGGTTAGGGACAATTCTGCCCAAATATGTACTATAAAATAAAATATGACCTTTTTTGGGCGACATCTAATATAAAGGTCAATAAAAAACAAAATTAGATGTATCAGAATTGGCCTTATTACAGCCAACAAATGTATAGCCATGCAATAGAAAGATGAACATCCACCTACATCTACGAGATCGACTTATGAATGAGCGTCATGCATCCCAAATGAAAAGTCGAATTTGATGGGGCAAAACTGGAGAGTTTAAAAAGATCTGGAGTGATTTAGTAATGTTTGCCCAAAACGTGTTATATGTACAAACTGTACCAACCTTAATAAGACACTTTCCTGGTCTCTTCATACTCTCACTGTATATGCTGTTTTAGTAGCATTACAATTACCTTTGAGCTGTAAAATTATTATCATTATTTATGCATTTATTAATTTATTTTTGTTTTCTGACCATTTCAATACAGTGAGGACACTTGTTTTACACTATGATGTAATGTCTGCTTGTGTCGACCCCAGGAAGAGTTGCTACCTGTGGTAGTGACTAATAGGGATCCAAACAAATAAGTAGAATAAAAAATAAACATGGTACTCCTCTGTTAAGTCATATAAGTACTGATTCCAACTGTTATGTATCTGTAAGTCAAGCTCATTTTATGGTTGCTGCTTTCTCAGTCCTACTCTTTCACCTAAATTGTATAATTTAGTTGGACATTTTATTAAAATATAATTAATGTATTTTTATTATTATTTACTGTTTTGATACCCTGCACTGTTTTACTTATTCCCTTCATTATTATTCTTTTTTTTTTTTTTTTTTTTTATCAGGCACTTATAATTAAAAAAAATAAGGCTCAGACCTGAAGGAGATTGTGGAAGGGATGTGTGGTGGGTTTTGTGAAGTGAGGGAAAGGGTATGAGAGGGGGTTCATGGGCATTTATGTGATTATATATGTGTACATTGTTTTTTGATTAAGCCCTTGTGTTGGTAAAAAGACAATATTAAAAAAAACAAACCTTTTTAGAAAAGAAAAGAAAAAAATGCTAGATATAACTGATTATTTTGAGAGATTCTGTGCAATTATTCAACTGTGCAATATTCTTTTCAGTATCCTCATTTATTCTTGAATGTATATTTAACATATGTTGCACATATTGCATATATGTTCTGTTATTATTTCTACTTTCTAATTTTACATTTTTGCACATTTTACATACTCAGCACTTTATACACATTTTATAATTTTAAGTATTTTACACACTGGTGTTAATATTATAGCATAAAGCACATATTTTATTTGTATGTATTTGTCTTATATATCTTATTTCTTCTTCTATAATTCTCTATGATTCACATCAGAGTGACTGCAACACATCACAGTTCCCCCAGGGCTCAATCAGGTATTTATGATCATGATTAGGATTCTGGAAAAATAAAGGAAAATATCTTACTGCCCATGTCTTACATTTGAAAGACTTTTAATAGATTGTTTTAAGACATTATAATGCAAATTTGTCCTTATTTTTAGATACATTTTTAAGGACCTGCAGGAACCCTGTGCTAAGTCTAGGGAGGTGACACAGCTCTGGTCCATTTATAGCTTTGTTATAAGTGGTGTTATGAATCAGCAGTCTTGCCTTAAACTGTGTAATCTGTGTGTGTGGAAATAGTTTTGTTGCAAAGCAGAGGTAGAAAAGTTGAAGAACACTACCCTCTCCTGGCCTGGAGAGCAAGATGAGATTTTACTCACAACCAACGTGTGATGCACTATCTGTGTTTGAAAAAAAAAAAAAAAAAGACTCAAACTTGGGAACAAAAATAGTCAAGTTTATCAACACTAACATACTGCTATGCCTGTTTTAAGTAATCCGAAAAATCAACTGAAGAAATAGAATAAAAATAACTGAAAATGAGCTCATTCTCATTTCTTGACAATCACGTTCAGCAAAAGATTAGTTTCACTATGAAACCTTCCAGCTGTGAACGTGTTAAACCAGCTGAAAACAGAACTCATGCTACAGTACATCATTCTCCAGATAAATGAAGGCTGAGAGCGAACACTGCTTTCATTAAAACATTTCCAGCCTCATGCATGTCAGCCTAACACTGCCACTTAAATGTTCTATCCAATAAGTGAGCACATAAGTGCTAATATTCAAATTACATTTAAATAAAGCTATTAAGGGAAGAGCCTACCCTGAAGCATGTTATACCAGCTAGCCATAATATTTCAGTGATATAACAAATTCACATGTGCAATGAAGTCTGTTCAAAATGAAGCCAGGGCACAGGAAAGGAAAAAAAGGGATATCTGCTTTTACACCATTAAAGAATAAGTCTTATAAGCCTGTTTTATATATTCTTATAATGGTCAACAAATCCCACGGAGAGACTGAAACCATCAGTAGTTTCTGACATCCTTTACCTGTCCGTGGATCTCAACGCCAAACACAGTGATTCCTACTGAAAGGGCCACAAAATAAAAGTTTTGTATTCTAAAAAGGTTCTGTAATTTCCTAAAAAAAAACAGTAACTCTCTTGCAAAGTGGTTCCCAACTGGACCTTCCATGGGGTCCACATTTCTCTCATTAGTTTAAGGTCCACACAGTTTAATAAACTGAGCGTCATACTTGTGTTGGGTCATGTCTTGGAGCTAGTTTGCTGTCTCTGTCAAGTAGCTGTCTGTTAGCCACTCACTCTACAGTAGGAGACAGCACTTCAAAATAAAAGCTCTGCACCAGGAACTCACTGTAATTAAAAAGAAAGTGTTGAAGTAAATAGCTAATTTGTTGGGAACTATTTTCTGACGCGGATGAATACCCATTTGGTGCTCTAGTTAGTATATATATCACTAGGTGGGTTTATGTGGGAATGATTCAAAACAAACTACAGTCCCCATGTTGGTTGTGAGGTAACATGTCACCACTGTGTTTTAAATAGTTTTTGGACAACAATAGAAGTCACTGGCTGTGAGAAATAAGTTATATCAGGCTTTGGATACACAGACAGTAGTTGTTAGGAGGCTCAGTTCCTTGTTGGTTTTTGTCTTTTCATGAGGATTTGTTGACAACAGGAAAACTACAGAATATTACCAGCCTTATCCTTCAAAGAACAGCTGATGTACTTTGCATAAAAAAGGCTGCATTGCCTTTATATGCCTTTCTCAACGGTCTGTAACTTTTATGCTCACAATGCAAAATTTCTGACATGACAGAAATCCTTTAGATCGTTCATGAGCCTGCTCGTTGATTATTCAAGTGTTGTGACCTCCCTCGAAACAGTACTCAGGATTGGTCTTGGTCTTGAGACCGGTCTCAAGACAATTTCCTGAAGGTCTCGGACTTGACAGCAGTTTAGGATTTTATTTCAAGACCAGTCAGGACAACAGCAGCAGGGATGTCACTGAATTGCCTGTGCAAAAAGGTGTGTGGCACACTTTTTATACACGCATATGTGCAGTATAGCAATAAAAGACAAATGGATAAAGACAAATGTTTGTTTGTTTTCTGTGGGTGTTTTTATGTGAATGTTAATCTTTCAGATCAATTTGAGAAGTGCCTATTAGATGCATGTTTCACATTTTAATGACAGGCAATGTGGGTTCAAAGTCTTGACTTGGTCTCAGTTCCCCAAAGACTTGGTTTTGTCTCACTCTCGATACACTCTGGTCTTGACTTGGTCTCAGTTTGGGTGGTCTTGACTACAACACATCAAGTGACATACAATCTGGCAGACACTCAGCCTCAACTAGTCCAGAGTGACCAAACTGGGCCACAGTGTCTGCCCAGCTTAACTGAAAATACATAATAAGCCATTGCAACAAGATAATTATATGTCTTTGACATTTATAACTAATCTAACAATTGTAAACCTGGTAAAGTCAGGTGTTAGTGTCAGTTACCCTGGAACATAGAGGAAAAATATATTGACAGCAGCCGAAACACACCAGATAGCACTAAAACCAAAACAGTTAAAAAGGGAACAACTCTGTTTTTCTGATAATAAAAAAACATGTCTGGCATTTACTAAAATAATAAAAATTATGACTTCCTTCACCTGCATGTAAAAGTAAGTTAATACATTCTACAAGTGCTCAAGAAACTGAAACAGTCGTACATAAGTCATGCAGATTAAGGAAATGAGAACAACAGAAACAGTCACTTACAAATTCTCATTTGAAAATAACTCACAAACTCATTTATCATACATATATCCCAGAGTTTAAGAGTGTTTTTTTTCTATGAGGTTGCTGGTTGCACAGTAATGATCCAGTTAAACAATGCAGAGGATTACCAAAACTTCCCAACCACTGACAACTTCCCAAAGGACTAATGACCGCTCTCGTAACTGAACCCCTAAAAGCGAGCCTGAGGCGACAGTGATCCAGGAAAGCTCCAGTCTCTGGTATAGACTACATTTTCAGTTTGACCTCCTTTTTTAATAGATATTAGCTGAAAAGTAGAGTCTTAAAGTAGCACAAAGACTGCGTGAAACTATCTTATGACAGGCCATGCTAAGAACACTGTCAACGACATGAGGAAGTTTTTGTGAAATATGTCTGTACCTGTTATCTCACACAAAGGAAATATGGATACTCCTCTGAACCTGCTGTAACTGCAGTTTGAGTAAAATACATTTTTTTGTAAAATCTGGATCAAGTTTGATATCTCTGTATCTTGTTTTATATTGATAAAAGAGAGAAGAGATACTGGTAAACATTCATTAAAGCTGCACCAAATTAATATGTCATATTTTTCCTCGTGAGTCGGTGGAGACCAAAACAGAGCTAAGAGAAGGGTGAATATTGGTCTTACATTTGGGCACGACTTCAAATACATGATAAAGTCATTCTGTGTCTGCTTGATGTTTCATCTTTGTAAAGGCCCGACACACCAAACCGACGTCAAAGAACTAGTGGCGACGAAAGTCAACTGGTCCCTCACCTCACATCACCTGCATCTCAGCCAAAAAGTTGCACATGAACACACAGCAAAGACCAACCAACACGTACATTCTGCACCTGTGTGAAAAGAAATAACTCTCCATACCAGCAGGCAGCGGTAGTCAATAATTGTCACTTAAAAAGGGGAATCGGAAGACTTTGTGACGCTAGTTAGCCAGTTAGCATATTCGCAAAACTATCCAATGTTGAAAGAACAGAGCAGATTATCTTACTTTATGCACCACATTTGTTTTAATCTCACGCCCTCTTGACTTGACTGTTTATTTACTTTCCTCACTTCCCTTTCTCTTCTCGTGCGCTGAGCTGAACTGCCAATCAGAGTGATTTCATTCACCATCTCCTAACAACTAGAACAACAACGATTCAACATGCTGAATCGGCTGAAAAAAGCTGAGAAGGGCTCATGGTGCGGGACACAGAGACTAGGGTGACAGATGCTTACCGATTGCTCAACATTTACCGAGGTTGACCATTGGCTTAGTGTGTCAGGGCCTTAAGGTGATAATATGTCAGTAGCTGCGCTTACATGGACAACATTTCTTTAACCCGACTGAAACAATTCTATAGATTCTAACCAAACAGGTTACACTGACAGTAAATGACGTGATCCCACAACATGTGGCTTTACATGCTCCAAAGCATTTAATCAGAGTATAAATTTTTCGACTTGCGCAAAGTGATCCTGCTCGCTGTGAAATGTTTAATCTGCCAGAAATATGACAGAAGAAGAAAAAGGTTTTTTTCCAACCTTATAAGAAAATTCATTTCATTCAGTACATAAAGTATAAAAGGATAAGAAGTGGTTCCAACCATTAATAAAATTTAGTACTAAGTAACGTAAGTGTAACCAAGGTAATTTGCTGTAGTAACAAATTAGAGATATAGCACCAGCAGTGTGCTTAATATTTTTTTAATTTATGAACAATTTTCTCTCAAAATCAGCAGATGGAGGCTCGTAGAAATAGTCGTGTCTGGTGCACGCACCTCCTTCATCACCTAACGTCACCCCCACATGGGCACAACAAGCGCAGAAAAAACATAATCATTCCAACCAAAGATACATGAATGGATCAAGCTTTAATGTGGTCATTTAGCACTAATATTTACCTATTGAACTGATTATCAAGAGTTTACACCACCACAACTTCACTGAAAAATCCTTCAGATCTGACCAGTATCTTCCAGTTGGGGTACACATACATGAGGCATTTTTAATCTTTTTATTAGTAGAATATTAGCGTCCATGTAAACGCATCTAATGTCATGTTTGCAGCTTGTTGCACTTCCTTCAAGTGTCCGTAAATAAATGGATAAATAAATTATGCAGGTTTTAAGTGAGTTTATAGACTGAGAACTTGATGAATCTGGGTTTCTTGTCTCAAACCTGGAACCAGTTTAAAAATGGAATCAGCTATCAGAACCCAACCATAGTTATAAATAATAACAAATAACAACAACAACAACAACAACAATAATAATACTAATAATAATAATAATATCAATAAAGGTATATATATATACTGTAGTATGTGTATTGTGGTACGTTAATTGTGGTATATGTAGTTTATTGTGCCTCCCATGTTTATATTATAGTGTGGTTTCATGATGTTTGATAAAGTATATTTTAATAACACTGAAGGTCTCCATGTAAAAAAACAACTAGAGGCCAGAGATGAAAATTAGCAATAGCTATAAACTCTTTGTGCAACACATCAGTCTCATACCCTCTACTGGAACCTTGTCACTATCAAGCAAAATAATAATAATTGTAATAATAATAAACTTAATTTATATAGCACATTTCATGCATGAAATGCAGCTCAATGCAGTGATCTAGCTGTAACACATCACTCCTATAATATACGATATAATGATAATTCGGAATATTAAGTACTGTGTGTCAGTGGACTGTATAATATGGGTTAAAGGGTATGTCATGTGTATCTAATACCTCCACTGCATCATGGGACAGAAAATAATTCTTATACATGTTATATTTCCTTTGGCACAGTTAGATAAAAACCTTGTTGTAGTTTAACTTTTATTTTCTAAACCCTGATGGAAGTATTTACCAGCTCACAATTAACTGTGATCAAATGATGTCAGAATAAGTGAAATATAATTCACTTTTTAAAGTACAGCTGTAGGTCCTCTACTGATGCAAAGAGCGAAGAATAAGTCATTTTTTATTTCTTATATAATAAATGTCCTCCCTGACATTCTGTAAGTATCCAACAATGGTGCCCAGTTTGTGTTGTGTAAAACCAGTATCAGTACAGATGTGATGTGGTGTGTGCAGTGCAGTACCTCCTCCTGGTCCAACATGTAGACCTGATTTCCGGCGCTCACACGGAGATGGGGGTTCCAACGGTCGGGGTGTGGACGGTCGTGTGAAGGGCGGTCGTAGATGGGGCGGTCGTGCGGGGGACGGCTGTAGGCGGGGCGGTCGAAGGAGGGACGATCGAAGGAGGGACGATCGAAGGAAGGACGATCGAAGGAAGGACGGTCGTAAGAGGGACGGTCGTAGGAAGGACGGTCGTAGGAAGGGCGTTCGTAGGAGGGACGGCTGAAGGAGGGACGGTCGTAGGAGGGACGTTCGTGAGCAGGACGGTCGTAGGAGGGAGCGTGGAAGGAGTGGACGTGGGAGCGATGATGGTGATGATGATAGGAGGGGGGGACGGCAAACCTTGCATCTGGACAGGAGAGAAGAAGGAAAGGTAGGAGGGGAAAGGGAGGAAAGAGAAGGTCAGTTAGGATCATTGGTAGGAGGGCTGTGATGCTGTGGCACATGTCTGTCCTCATAACATCAGTGTCAGGTGACATTAGAGTATGTTTGAGAGGTCTGCTTGAGAGAGGTCATCAGACGTAAGTTATAATGAGACAATACAGCACAGTGCTAGGACCAGCACCTCATTCTGGGTTGTCAAATAACAACAATAAAGCAGTGATGTAGCGCAGTAGAAATGATCTAGTTCTAGTTTATTCCAGTTCGACGCCACTCCCATATTTGTCCCTTAAGTATGAAGCTACATCCAGGAAATGATAAGCTTGGCTTAGCTTGGAAACAGTTAGCCTGGCTCTGGCTAAAACGCAGGAAAGTCCAGCATAATAACCTCCCAAAAATTCACAACTTGTTGTTTTTACATTTTCATTTTTGTTCACATTTAAAAACAAAATATAAATTAAGCATTAGAGGTGCTAGTATACATTTTTTTTTACCTTTGGAGGCAGCCAGGCTAGCTATTTACCTGTTTCCAAGCTAACTGTGTCTAGATACAAGAGTGGAGCGTGGTACTGAGCTTTTTATCCAACTAACTCAATAAAACAAGGAAACATATTTCTCAAAATGCTAAAACTATCCAAGGTTACAAGGTTTGTTGTTTGTCATGCTGCAATACAGGGCTGCAAAACAAAATGCGAGTAGTAGTCCCTTCATGCTACACAAGAGAAAAACAAAAACAGTTTTTTATGGTGGAGTACGGAGGATGAGTCGAGGAGTCTTACATCCTGAGGAAAGAAGCTGCTCTGTAGTCTGGTGGTAAGGCAGTGGTAACTTCTTTATCTGTATCACAGCAGGGTGAACAGGCTCCTTTAAAAAAGGTAAAATGCTGCACTGTTACAAGCCTTTAAAGGGACAGTTCAGCCCCAAATCAAAAATACATATTTTTTTCCTCTCACTCATAGTGTTATTTACCAATCTAGATTTTTTTGGTGTGAGTTACCAAGTGTTGGAGATATCAGCTGTAGAGATGCCTGCCCTTCCTCCAAGATAATGAACGTAGATGGCACTCAGCTTGTGGTGCTCAAAGCGCTGAGAAAATACATTTGAAAAACTCAACAGCAATGTCTCCTTCCAGAGATCATGACACGATTACTCAAGAAAATGCACAGACCTTGTTGCGTGCACTTTTATTTAGGGAGTTTTTTCTCTCTACAGAATTACACTCGCCAACCGGATCACCGTGCAGAAGGAAGTGTGCATCGACTCATGGATGGGAGGTTTATGCTCATGACAGTGGTGCTAGGTGAGCTAGCAGTAGACACATGCGTCCTTCTGCGTGATAGCGCTGCGTCGATTCCCAGTTTTGCCAGTTCGCTCCAATGTATGACCTTAAACTGCTTTGATTTTATGCAAACCGGCTGAACTGGCATTTGGCATCATGACATGCTCTTCTAAATAAAGGTAGCCTTCATTAGCAACCTGTGCTGATGGTGTCATAGGGCTAAATCTAACTTGTATTGCATTAGTAAAAAGCGATATGACAGCGTGATATAGTATGTTTATTAACAGACGAATTGAGACACTTATGTCTGACAGGCCATGTGCTATTTACTGGCAAGCCAAGGCTGGCAACATGATGGAGGTCTGAGGGGGGGTGAGTGGCACATGCCCTGTTCATTTAATTGAAAGGTTTTTTGGGGGGTGACAAGGGAAGACTTGGCAAAGTTAGTCTCTATCTACCAATATGGCAACATCTTGGATGTGAAGCTAACAGAAGAGGTGTCCTCACTGGTTTTAGGCGCTATTTTGAGCTCAACTTTCACCGCATGCCTTGTTTCATATATTCCTGTCTCTTGCTTAGAAAGCACCACTGCTTCATAAAGTTGAAATGAGGAATTATCCACAGAATTCCTCCTCATTTCACAACAAAAACCTAAATAAGACAAAGCTGGCTGGTGGGAGAACTGCTAAGCTAAATGTTTCTAATAAGGTAAACAATAAACGCTAATAACAAGTTATAGGCAACTTGCTGTTGGCTATATTGTATGTAAGGTTCAGTAAATATCAGAATATAAAATGTGTGTTTGCTGTTTTACCAACACAGGAGGACACCGATTAGCCTAGTCACGCATCTTCTAAGTGGTTACATCTTCAGTCTGAACTCAAGCGCACAGTATATATTCATGGTTTGTTTACTTGACATGACAGAAGAGCATATTAATGGATTCAGTGACAGATAGCTATTGATATCCAGACGCCAGTCTTCTGCTGGGACACTATGTCCCACTCAGGGCCGGCTGCTGAGTCAAGTGGGACACCTGTTAAGATTCGGTATGCTGCCCCCGTCAGATCCAGCTCTTAATATCAAACCGCCCTAGTTCCTACATGAAACTACTCACAACAAGCAGGTCATGATTTCTGGAAAGAGACATTGTTGTTTTTAAAGTGTATTGTTTTGTGAGCACCACAAGCCGAGTGTGGTGCCCTAGTTCCATTACATCGGAGAGAAGGCAGACATCTCTACGGCCGGTATCTCCAACACTCGGCAGCTCACACCAAAACAATCTAGACTGATAAATAAAAATACAGGTAAGAGAAAAAATATGTATTTTTCATTTATGGTAAACAACTTCACTTCTCATAATTTCCTATCGCTGATCCAGAGGAAATGTCCTTATTTTCCCTTACCCTTGTTTTCCTAACCTCAATCCCATCCACATCCACATAAACTGTCCTCAGAGAAATGTAATGTCTCACTAGGCTGAGGGAGGCAAAGAGACATTTGGGCTTCATTTATATGATGGAGGCACTCCATAGTGACTCTGCAAACACACCCTTTGGATGTGAAATCTATCTCTGTTAGTTTTATAGTCACAGCTAAAAATGATAATTGTCTAATTGAAGAAGTCCTAGATCCAGCTCACCACCAAAATCTAATCATCTGCTCCTCAGCCTGAGGCTGTCCTGTCCAGCAAATTTAACAGAAATCTGTTTCCGAGGTTCCTGAGATATCCTGCTGACAGACAGACAGAGAAACTAAACCATAATCTCCTCGGTGGGGGTACACAATTATCTTTGACGTTATCCCTAATTCCGAGGATCAATCAAGAAGATGTGGAAAAAAAATGAAAATTATATCTGAGGGCTCTGTGCTCTGGATGATTTAAGAAATTGATCACACAGTATTGGAGACATTAATATGGATTTTTCTTCCCAGGTAGCTGTTTCACTTTGTTTTAAGTAAAAAATGTGTAGCTAAGGACCTTTGGTAAATGGAGTACTTTGTCTTTTCTTTCTTCGCTGCTGTCCAAGTTTTCTGGGCTTATTGCACTGCTTTAACTATTTATGTTTTAACTTAAAGGTCCAGTGTGTAGGATTTAAGGGGATATACTGTCGGAAATGTGATGTAATAAAATAGGTATGTTTTCTTTGATGTGTAAATCACCTGAAAAAAAAGAATCATTGTGTTTTCGTTATCTTAGAATAAGCCTTTTGTATCTACGTAGGGAGCAAGTCCTGGTCTACGGAGATCACTACATTGCACCACCATGTTTCTACAGTAGCCCAGGACAGAAAACCAAACACTGGTTCTGAACAGGGATATTTGCATTTTTGTGTTTCCATGTCAGCCACTGTAGTTAGAAGTCCCTCCATGACAAGCAGCAACTTTTTGACGCTAAACTGCTTTATTCAGTATTTTTACCAGTTTAAATGCCCAGTTTTGTTTGTTCTGGAGAGGATGAGACCGGATCTTAAGATCTGGTTCTTAAGTTAGCAGAGAAAAAGGTGAGCACATATTAGCAGGTGCTGGGCTAACAGCCATCTCCCATATGCCAAACAGCATCAGAGAAACACTGAGTTGTAACTAGAAACTGCTTTATTCTTTTTTTTTCCATTTGTTTTTTTTGGTCCATTTGTTTCGAAGAGGAAGAATCCTCTGCGGATAATTCAGCTCACAGAAAAAACCCTCCTCAACGTCTGAATCTTAAGGTATTAGGGAAAAAAGGTGAGCACACATTAGTGGACATCTCCCATCTGCCAAATAACAGCAGAGAAACACTGATTTGTAACTAGTATCTGCTTTATTCAGATTTTTGGGGGGGTTTTAATCACCTGGTCCTTTTGTTTTTGAGACAAGGAGACCTCTGCAGATAATTCGGCTCATAGAAAAGTCCCCTGAATATCTAAATCTTATCAGGGGAAAAAGGTGAGCACACATTAGCAGGTGCTAGGCTAACAACCATCTGTGATGTGCCAAACAGCATCAGAGAAACTGATTTGTAACTGGAAACTGCTTTATTCAGTGTTTTACTGGTTTAAATCACCTGGTCCATTTGTTTTGGAGATGAGGAGACCTCTGCACATAATTCGGCTTACATAATAAACCCTTTGAACGTCTGAATCTTAAGTTATCAGGGCAAAAGGGTGAGCACACATTAGCAGGTGCTGGGCTAGTGGCCTGTCTTTGACATGCTAAATAGCGTTGGACCAAACATTCATTTGTAACATGAAAGTGCTTTATTCAGTGTTTTTACCGGTTTAAATCACCTGGTCCATTTGTTTTGGAGAGGGGGAGACCTCTATGGATAATTTAACGACAGGTTAAAACCTCCTGAACGTCTTGGATCATAAATAAGGTGAGCACACATTTAATTTATCAGAGAAACTGGGTAAGCAGCACCGTGCAGAAACACTGATTTGTGACGTCAAACTGCTTTTTTCAGCGATTTACCAGTTTTAATCACCTGTTTTTCTTTGCATTGGAGAGGAAGAGACCTTCGTTACTAATTCAGCTCTTGATAAAAAACATCCTGAACAATGAACGGTGAAGAAATTCTAACCTGGAGAAGTTTCAGCTGGTTGAAATCCTCAATCCTGGATGCCACTAAATCTCCCTATATATTAAACACTGTACCTTTAAGGGAACACACCATAGGTACAGAATATACTGTGTCCAAGTCAGCGTAATAAGTCCAGGATTTTCTCAGTCATAACATCTTATTCATACCAACAGTATTTTTGTGCACTTGCAACACTTTTCTATAGGGTTACAATTGTCTCTGTTCAAAATCTAAAGGCCTTTCTTGATGCGTCTGTTGTTCTAATATTGACCTTGCATTTCCTCTCCCTCCTCTTAAGTCTCCTTATTTATTATCTCTGTTTAAGCTGCAGACATTTTCACTTCTCTTCCATGAAGCAAAAGGCAACAGAACAGCAGCATCCCTCACATGCTTGAGATTACGCCACTGAGCATTTTATAGTTTTCAGATACGAATACAAAAGCAAACGTCTTGAGGCAGTTCTCTCACTTTATCCTGTCTGATGCTGGAATTCAAAGACTCTCCACTCTTTTGAAAACAGTCCAGCGGAATATGGCTGGGAACAAGGCTGAATCAATTGTACTGCTTTAAAACTTCGCTTTATATTTAAAATAAAAAAGACAACAGTATCTCCCTATAAGGCAAATACACCACTCCACCAGCATCGAGATTACATGTTATGGTCCAGAGGGAGATTCATGAACTAATTTGCACTGAAAACAAGTGAAAGTTAAAACAATACCAAAACAATAGAATAAATGTGATTTTTAAAATGAATCCTGGGGTAAACAAGTTGAGGAAGACTTCTGCAGTGTGTGTGTATCAGTCAAAGTAACATTCCCCTGGTGGCTCACACCTTCTGCACCAATGAAAAGCCAAATTCACACTTACAACATCTACTGTACTGGGTGCACTACAAGGCCGGAACACACACATACACATTTTCATACGATCACACATTCTCACAGACAAGAGAGAGAGAAAATTGATATTTATTTGACCCTCTATTTGACCGACTGAGGCTCTGCACTCTCTCATTTTTACAGTAAGCCAGGAAAAGTCGCCTGTAGCCCACAATGCAACACTTCAGCATGTCATAACTGCTTATTTTACTGCACCACTTCTTAGATTCTTTCAGACAGTTGACGGCTATGGTGCTTCTTCATCCCCAGGCGGAGCAGAAAAGCACAACAGGCAATCGTCTAATTGTGGCAAAATAACAACTCCGTTGATCTCTCAAGTTCCTGTTTGAATTATGAATCGAGATGCTAAATTATAGATGCACATCTAATTAATATGGACAATTCAAGGAATGGAAAGAAGTGTAGCATGGAGAGTAGGTTCATGAAAAAAAAATCTTTTATACGTGGACTTGCACTATCACACAGTTGTCATCTTACTGAAGAAGGGAGATGTTCGCTGTCTTGCCCTTCAATCAGAGAAATCAATGATGTCTTACTGAGGTGGGATGATCGCTCAAAATACTCAGCTACCATTTTGTCCAGTCACAAAAAGTTGCACATGCACAGATACATATTTTTGTTGTTGTTGGAAAAAATAATGATGTAATATGAATCATTTGAGTGGACAGAAACTCGAGGCTATGAATATGGGTCACAGTAATGGGGCTGCATTAACGGGTCACGATAGCCTCTGCTCAGATTTTGTGTGTGCACAAAAGAAAACAAAAGAGGAATTCAAGCGGGAAACACTGAAGCATGTAGGATGACAAAATGGCCTATGGAATTTTTGTCGGCTGGATGATTGATTTTTTTATTGTATTTAATTTTTTTCCTGTATAACACTTAAATCCCAGGGCTTCAACAAACAATTTATATCTGTTATTGATTTATCTGCCAATTTTTCATCTAATTATTATGTATTTTGTCCATAAAACATCAAAAAAACAGTGAAAAAATGTCCATCACAACATCCTAGGGCACAAGGTTGTTGTCAATTTTTTGGTTTTGTGCACCCCCACTATCCAAAAAAGTATGTTTGCTATTATGTAGGATCACAAAACCTCACATGAGAATCTGATACCATCCAGTGTTTGTGTCCAGTGTCATTTTGCCTGAAAAGTGACTTAAACAATGAATAATCAAAATAAATGCTGACTAATTTTCTTTGACTGAGGATCTGTCCACACATGTACAGGTATGTGTTTTAGCCTTTTGTCCACATGCAAACAGAGCTTTACGTCACAAAAATGCCCTCTAAGGTGCAGAACAATGACATCATCCCCTCAATTTCCGTATGCTCATTGTTGCTTTATTTAATTAGCATATGCTACAAACAAAAACAGTGGCAGACTACCAGTTTGCTAAGGTTTTGTTAGGACTGCTTGGTCTAATGACTACTTCATGCTCAAATGTGGTGCTGCTGCACAACTTCACAGACAATCGGAGGCATCTGCCGGACCCAATGTCTTTGCTCCATCTCAGCGTCCACAGTTTAAATTACCCTGGAAATGGCGGTTTCCAGTCAGGCCTAGTCAAATCAGCAGATGATGGGACACTTTCCAGGGTGGGATTGTTGTCGACGAGAAATGAAGGAAAACTTCAGCATGTCAAGAGCATCACTCGTATTTTTGAGCGCGCAGATGAGATGTCCAGTGGGTGTTTTGAGGAGGGAAGCCTGTGATGAGGGAGGACTGGGGAAGACAGCTAATGCAGGCGAGCATTTTGTAGTCGTTTTTGCGTCCTAGTGTGGATGGACACATTTTGTAAAGTGAAGGTCGTATGGACAGAAACACCTTTAAAAGGCAGGGGAAGAATTTCAGTTTTTTAAAAATATATGTATATGTGCAGACAGGGCCTAATTTTTGCAGCTCTTATCACACCCTCTTTCACTCAGTTCTACAACTTTAAAAATCCACAATATTTTATATAATAGAAGTGTCAGTTTTATCCCTTGTGTAAATAAATAAAAACGTTCTTTACAATACAGTAGTGATTCTCTAACACCCATGAGGGTGTCTTTCGCCCTGGAAAAGTCCAGGTGATGCTTATGGCAGCAACACTGGCAGATTTTAATCGCATCTGATGATTAAAATACTCTCTAACCCTGTGATAGACATAAGAATTAAAACGCAAAAAAATAAACAAGGATACTCACAAAAAAAAAAATCAGGAAATACATATTGTGGCATACTGTGTGATATATTATCAAGATTAAGACTGGAATAGATGTGTCTCATCAAAACTTTTGTCACGACCGTGGATAAACAGCTGAAAAAGCATTTTAAGGTACAAGGCTTTACACTCTATTAATATGCTCTGAGCTGTTACGTTGCACAGCGGGTTGTTTGGAAATGTTATCTTCAAAGGAAACACGGCAAAAATATTTTTGTTGCAAAGGGAAATTGTAAAAGTGTTGTAGTTTGCATCAAACAAAATGTTCTAGCTGTTAGCATCTCCATGTATTTTATCATTAAGAGGGGGACAGGGAGCTCTGGTGATCTATCACTGCTGACTTATTCCACTCCTTTAATGCATTTCTCTTCTCTATGGATGGGTGTGTCGACTTGAAGGCACACTTTAAAAGCAGATGTGATAGATGCTGAGTAAGTGCACTATGAACCGTTGGCCATTATCACAGGGCTTCAGAGACATAAAGCACTGTGTGGCATGCTCTCCCTTTCTCCAAAAAGCACCTAAGCCCTTGAATCCAAACTTTGCAACTGTGCAGAGCAAAGTCATGATGCTGAGATATTCACTGGAGGATAGCAGCGTGAGTCATCCACAGCCCAATCTGCACTACTCTACTGTAGGCCTACCTCTCCACCCCCGAGGCTGCCTATTAAGGGCCTGTGAAGCGCAGTGGACAGAATTTCAATGAGCAGACTCATTCTTCTGTCTGTCCGTTTGTACGTACAGGGTGCACATATACTGTACAGTAACGATTTGGCACAAGCAGAAATGCTGAGATGCCTCTTTTCTCCGCTCATCTTCCTCTACCTCACTCTATCTTTCATTCACTCTCTACGGTCGGCTCTCTGTATTTCCCCTCTCTCCTCCTTTGTTCCTCTCTCCCCTTCCCTCTCCGTGGGCTCTTTTCCTTTTTCTGCCATCCTTAGCAGTTTACAAAGAAGAGTCCCATGCACCAATCGGATGACTGGTCAGCCTTAGTCAACGTTGTCATTACTGGAACCCGACAGGCCTAATGTTGATTTATACACATCGCTGGGCTCCAAAACAGCGCTAAAAATAAAGCTCGCAATATCCCCGGGCCGCCCGGGGCAGATAATGTACTCCTGCAAGCATGGCAAACCAAAGCATCTTACTTTCTAGGCAAGAAAGCACCACACATTGCACATGTCATCACCGCGACCTCAGCTGCACCAGTATCACATATTATTGCCTTCAAACACATCACGGGAAAATATACCACCAGCATACAGATGTTATTTTGCCAAGAATGAATATATGGAAGGTAGTGAGAATAGACGCGGCGCTGCACTTTGACAAGCTGTGAGTCAGAGTGGTGCATATGTGCAGTACAGTAGGCTGCTGTCAGCGCTGAGTCAAAGGGGGGATGTCAAGTGTCAGCAGCGGGGTCACAGAGGCCCAGAAGTACGAGGCTTCTCGCTGAACAAGCACATTGGTCATGCCCTCAACTTCTGCTATATGCTGCGGAAGAGCAACTCCAGCTTATTAGACGAACATTAGCTTTGGCCATGGTAGTAGATTGGCATGAGCATGCAGCACAATAAAGAATAATCATCATTCAGAAATTAGGCTTTGCTTCATTAAAAGATAATCAGTATAATTTTTCTGCTCCGTAGCACAAAATTACCTAAATACATCTGTGGGGGGTTGATAGGTTTGTCGATCGATACCAATTACTCAACGATTACCTCACAGGGTGGGGAGACCTCTGGCTTTCAAAACTCAATACCCAGCCCGAGCAATTTAAAACGCTCACAATCTCTCCACCTCCCACCACGACTTCTCCCCGTATAGCTCAAAGATGAAGTACTGTACGCTGGTACGAGCAATCAACCAAGCAACCAATTGTACGGCTATGAAAATGACAGCAGCAGCGCTATTACAGCATTTTGCATCATGACACTACCTCTACACCAGACATTTCTGTTGGATCTCTGCTTTAATTAGGTATCTCCATTTTCAAAATGTGACTTTATTTGTGCCAATTAAAGGCTACCATCACTCAGGGGTACTGGTGGAGTCGGAGGCGGTGTCAGACTTGAGTAGGAGATAAGTTGTATCTATGTTGCTGCAGTTACAGCTAATGTCATTTTAATGATCATACTATGAAGGGTAGTTTGTTTTTTGGTAATTACACTGGGTATAATGTGGACTTTGACACATTTATTTGAAGCTTAAACACCTGTTAGTACAATTGTTGATTAAGGATTCTATGACACAACAGAAAACCAACATCTAGTATAAACTAAATAAATAAAGACATACTAAAACACACTTGGAGTTGTGGGATGTCTATATTACATCTATCTGCTGGAGGCCACAGTCAATCAGAATATATAATGTTATCTTTATCTTGTTTTATTTTTAGTGTTGCTTATCTGTATTAAAAGTTGTTAATCTCCATCTTTTGTTCCCTCTTACTTCTAAGCTGAAATGTGCTACTCTGGCTACGTTCACAGTACAGAGTTTAGTGCTTTCCCCATAGTGACCTATATCTGACATCAGTGTGAACAGATCTCTGCCCTCAAATGCCTCACATGCAACCAGTAACATCACACACATTGCAAACAAGAAGCAGGCATTTGAATGACATAGCGGTGCAAGCTTCATCTCCCGAATGATAGCCATAGTAGGAAGGTCTGATGAAGTCATTCTGCATAATAATTAGCCATGTGCTCCTGTTTTTTGGGAGAGTGTGTGGCATAATTTCGGAGAACTGCCCTTCTGAGTAATGGGCGTTTGTTTTCGGGATGACTGTTCTCAGGCTGTCGTACAAATGGACTTTAGGTGCACTAGCTCTATTAGCAACTATTACTGGTAGTTTTGTGCAGAGAAAGGTGTGGGTGTGTTTGGGAGAGAAGTCCGGAGTGGTGGGGCTGCGATGTGGAGGGTTTCACACAGAAGCAATTCCTCCAAAACATAGGATGTCCTGGGCTGCATTCCAAATACCTCTGATGGCACCTCACAACAACGCTGTCATGGCGTGTAGGCAAGCTGTCCCCGTCAAAAACTGTCTGGCAGTCAGGCTGTATTGGCTGATGACTGGATCAGCTTACCACAGCAGCTGTAAGGTCAAGTATGACGTGGGAAAAACAAGGATGTATGGGAAGAAAACACATGAATTTTGATAAGACTGTTCTCAAAGCAATCGCATGGCCAGTGACTGGATATTAAAGAGGCTCCGATTTGATTGAAAAAACAGATATCTTTTTCAACACTACTCTGAAAATCAGATCTGTGTCACATGAAAAAAAAAACCAATCTAATTTGTGAGACATTTGCTCATGCAGATTGAGCACATCTCAAACAGCAGAACATGTCTCTCCCTACTTTTTAAGTGGTTTGATCCAAAGCAGAAACAGAATAACACTGACATTCTTCATCTTACACAGACCTGAGGATGGACATGGCTTCACATCTTTTTAAACAAACTTAAAAAAGCAGCCTGACCACTGTCACTGTTACACAGTCCTTTGTCACACTGACTGTGGAATGTAGTGCTATGGCAATAACATTTAGTTACCTCTGAAAACAAGAAGAAAATCAAAATGTGAATATAAAAAATACATCTTTTTTGGCATACTTTTTGATTTCTCGTCACCTCATTGCCTCTGACTTGAATTTGCCTTATACTGTAATGGCGACTTGCCAGCAACAGTACCTCTATTTGTGAAGCTGTGTTGTGTGAGCTAAAATTTCCCTGCATGACGCCCAAGTTTTATGTGTCCATATGTCAGCTTTGCAATCAAAGGCGTGCAAGTTAAAGGAATGCTTCACCCACAAGATGACCACTTGAATTGAAATTAGTCATGCCTTGTTACCTTGAATTATTGAAGTAAACTTTGTGAGGTTTTAATAAAAATGCATGCGTTTGGGAAGTACAGACAACTGGATACATGAGATTTGGATTAAGCGGCACAAGTTGTGTAAGAATTTGTAAATCAATGTTTTGATATAGTTTTGCTGTTGTTAAAATTGGTACCAAATTCATCGATAAATCAATATGTTTGCTGATGTGTGAAGGCATGCCAGAAAAACAAAGTTTTCTTCACAAATTCAAGGTAACACAGCCTGACTAACTGATATACAAATGGTCATTTTGTCGGTGAAGTATTCCTTGAATCTACCTATCAATCCGGGGTCGTTTTTAGAGACGAACCAACAGAGAATTATTACCTGACTCTGCAGCTGTTAGCTTTTTAGTAGGTTTGCATCCATCCAGCTTTTCCTATCCCGACACCAAATCAGATACCTTAACTTGATGTATCTGCCAATGCAGAGTACTTATGCGTAGAGCTGCAACGATTAATCGATTAGTCGTCGACTAATACATTAATTGCCTACTATTTTCATTAATTGATCAACTGGTTTGAGTGTTTAAAAAAAAAAAAAACGTCAAAGCTTCTTGAGTCCAGCTTTTTAAATGTGAATATTTTCTGTTTTCTTCACACCTCTATGACAGTAAACTGAATATGTTTGGGCTGTGGACAAAACAAGACATTTTTTGACATTTTATAAATCAAACAACTAATTGATTAATCGAGAAAGTAAGTGACAGATTAATCAACAATGAACATAATCTTTACTTGCAGCCCGACCAATGTGGTACCAGTGCTCTCTTTTTCGCAAACTTTACATATGTATACTTCGCTGTGTGAAGTATATATGACTGAATGAAGGTAAGTGACAGAAGCAACTGAATTTTCACATTGACTCAAAAAAAGTATTTGATGTGGATCAATCACAGCATGGACTTATTTTTGTATATATTTTATATTTCTATAATCACATATATTTTATTTTGATCTGTTTTTTCTTCATGTATTTATGTGTTTACTACTGTCCACATACTGACTGATTACTTACTGCTGTAACACAAGAATTCCCCAATTTGGGATCAATAAAGTACTATCTATCTATCTATCTATCTATCTATTCCTTCAGCCTGTAAATTTCAGGCATTTCCATCAAAAAAATACTGTGCTCTGCACCAAATGACAGACAGAAAAATTTACTGACTAGCCTTGTGAACATCATGGAATATTTAGCAGCTAAACAGCCTGATATTTTCCCTTCTTTTTGGTGGCAAACAAAACAAACCTCAAAAGGATGCGTAAATACTGGACTTAAATTCATCAGTTTGCCAAAAACGTGGCTTAAAATAAACGGTAACTGCTTCCTAACACAGAGTGGCACGGTGAGGCAGAGGGCTCCTGGTTCGAGCCCAGGGTGGAGGGTTCTCCAGGTACTCCAGCTTCCTCCCACAGTCCAAAGACATGCAGGTTTATTGGTGACACTAAATTGTCCGTAGGTGTGAATGTGAGCATGAATAGTTGTTTGTCTCTGTGCGTTAGCCCTGTGATAGTCTGGCGACCTGTCCAGGATGTACCCTGCCTCTCGCCCAGTGTCAGCTGGGATAGGCTCCAGCACACCTGTGACCCCTAAGTAGTTACGGAAAATGAATGAATGAATGAATGCTTGCTAACACATTAGCAACATTATAAGGTGAATATATGTCAGATTTTCTAGCTTGGTGTGGAGATCTTCTGCCCCCAAGTGGCCACAACAATTATTTAATGCAGTTTTAAAGTATACCCACAGATCACACTTCCTACTACTTAAATAAACTGTGCATCAGAGTCACAGTGCACCCCCTGTGTATGCATCTTCTTGTCCTAAGCACTGATAACCTGCCTTCCATCAGCACCTCATCCTCCTCTCCTGTACTATATCCACCTTCACTAAGATACAAACCTATCCATACTATACTTCTTCTCTGAGACCTGTACACTCTCCTCATGGTTACTACAAAGCTTCAGGCTCCTAAATTCACTTGCTGATAACTGTAGCCACACTGTCTTTAAGTGTACAAGACTTGCTTTTGCACTCATCAGCTGCCACGACAATGCAAAGAAATGTATGTGTCTGTCGATGAATGTGTGCGCTTCCATGTACGTGTTGTTTTATGTTG
Source organism: Cephalopholis sonnerati (assembly GCA_019142605.1). NCBI lineage: Eukaryota > Metazoa > Chordata > Actinopteri > Perciformes > Serranidae > Cephalopholis > Cephalopholis sonnerati. Next base: position 36,686,050 of record JAGQAX010000008.1, read on the forward strand.
TTTGTGTGTAGACTGAGAGCAATAAATATGTAAAACACTGCCCTTCCCATACAGTCAAACTGCTGGATGAAACCAGGCTTTGATCCTTTTTTAATTTCACATACTACAATGAGTCCACTTCAACCATGAAGGAGAGAGGAGGAGAGGATGGGGGTACAGGTGTGTGTGTGGGTGTGTGTGTGTGTGTGTGTGTGTGTGTGCATGTGTGTGTGTCTGTGTGCGTGGCAGAGAAAGTGGGAGAGGGGGAAGAGAGTATTCTCACCTATCAGATCATTCACCCAGCCCTCACGCGGCGCGTCCCGGGTTCCCCATTGCTCACCCAAAGCGTCCACACGGCGTCACTGTTGCTGCGCTGCTAGCGCCTTGAATCCGCCCCCAACTCCACCACACAGGAAACAAGGTTACTGCCCAAGAGATGTCACTTCCGAAACACCCACTCCCGCTCGCTTGCTCGCGCTCGCTCCCTCACGCCCCCAGCCTATTGCCATGACAACCGAGAAAAGAATAGAATATAAGTGAGTGTTAAAGAGACAGAGGGATCAGAGAGACAGGGAAAAAGAGGGATGCAAAGAGAGAGACGGAGAGGGGAGGACAGAGAGGGGAAACGGGGAAGAGTGAAGAAGAGGAGAGGAAGAGAATGGGCAGAGAGAGAGAGAGAGAGAGAGAGAGAGAGAGAGAGGTGAATGAGTGGGCGGGGAAAAGGATGGATGACAGAGGAGAGGGTGAGAGATTGAGAGAGAGAGGAGGCATGTGGTGGGATGTGATCGGGGGGGAAAGGGAAGAGGAGAGAGGTGTAGACGCTGTGGATGCGGTGAAGAAGAGGAAGAGGAGAGAAATGAAGTGATGAGAGACAGAGAGAGGGAAAGAGGGAAGGAAGGGAGGAAGGGAGGAAGGAAGGAGGACACTTTTTTGGGAATAGGGAGCCCACATCTTGTTCCCATAGCAACACAGCCATCCATGAAATACTGACTTGTACCTCCCTCTCACTCTCTTACTCTCTCTGTTTCTGTCTCTCCATCCCTCCCCCTCTCCTTTTCTCTTTCCATCTCTAACTATATATACACACACACCGTGAGCGTAAGTTGGCACTGAGTATGCATGCAGTAATCCAAGCGCTGCAACATTGTCAAACACATCAAAAGGTACCAAATATACCATCAATGTATCGCTCTGCAGGAATTAATCTGTGTCTTTACACTCACAGTAGCCGTGTCTTGGATGGGTTTGGATTTTATCAAGTTTGTCTCAATACAACACTCGTATGCACGCTGAGAGAGCACTTGGTCGCTGTAATCACTCCTCCTCTCCATTCTGGCTGTGAAGTGATCCATTCCTGAAGCAGCTACACTGTAAAGGCCTGAGAATGCTGAAATGAACTAGTTCATACAAAAAGTGTTTAGATGTATTCAAAATGGCCACACTGGAAGGTGGGGCAAAAAGCCTGCTGTTATAAAAGAAGGGCGACATGCGATAAATCATTCAAAAGGATATAGTGAACACTTACAGATAGTGTCCTTTAAGGAATTTGTAGCTTTACGACCAGTTGTTCTCACAAAAAGTTACAGATGTAGTTGTGTGAACAGTGGCCGAAACAAATTTTTTGACTCAGTGGCCAAGGGGAAAATTCACCAGCCAAAATACTACATTGCCTTTTTTGTGTCACATATATTTGTTTCAGTACTTTTCATCAGGATAATAAGGTATTATGTTGAACACAAACTTCAAGAAGAGGCCAGAGCAAAATCTGAAGCAAAATTATTTTAATCGATTCAAACCTGAAGACAGTTGAGTAATCTCGCTCTCAAATCTATCTGTAAAGCAAGAAGCGTCTGTGTGTCTGAGCTTTCAGATATGGCTTGCGCATGGCACAATGGTGTGCATCCTTGATTTTGAAGTTTTTTGGATTAATATTCAAAACATTATCATTAAAAGTTAAAATCCCATAGGCCTATGTGTAACCAATCTAGCCTATCACGCTCCCGCTCGCAGCTATAGCCACGCCTCAGGGAATAAAAGTTAAACCGCTATAAAAGCTATACCGCTCTTGGTCATCGAAAAGTTTGCACAGGCATCGCTGGCCAGGCAGGCAGCTCGGACTTCAGGTGACTCAGCATCACAGAGCCTTGCCTGGTGTGCAGTGTTGTCTGCCAGGCGATTACGGTGCTCTTCATCGGTTTCTGCTGCACGGAGTCTTGTATGCCGTGCAGAATAACTGTATTTGCGTGTCTCTCTGTATCTCAATGAACATCCATGTCTTACCCAATATACAATTTGTCTATTAACACTATGTAAGAGTATGTACACCTCTTTGTACATCCAACCATCGAACACAGCCTCATTTGGCCATATATGAAAATCTACTTAAGCTTCCACTTTTCTATGGGAATACATACTTCCTACGGGCACTGCACTAGTTCTAGTAATATAAATATTTGCTATTAAATGTACTTAAAGATCAAAAATAGAAGTAAATTTAAAGGTTTTGTAAACTTATCAGACACGTAATTATTTTAATCAACTTCAATCAACTCATCAGAATTCTTTCTCTGCAATCACCCTCATCTTAGCAGACCAGCAGCAAGCGACAGTTTCGCAGATTAGCTGATGTCCTGTATGGTAAACAGTGCTGCAAAACTAGGAGCAATCAAGTCTTGCAGCACTATTAAGATGCCTGTATCTGGTAGTGTACGTTTACGCACCTATGTGTAATGGACAGCAGAGGACAGAGACAATGCCCCCATAAATGTCACCTAAATGTGGTTTAGACTTATAGCATAGTGTTTTATTACATGCCTATTTTGGTTAGCATTTCAAGATTATAGGCCGATGCAGAGGTCAGCATTGCCCCATTTCTCCCATCAGAAAGCCCATGGGATTTTTTTCACTGAGTTTTAGAATATGCAGAAAGTAAGCTCTGTGGCAAACAAAACTTTATGATACTGACACATGTTGTTCAGCAAGAGAATCCTCATAAATGAACCCCACTTTTATGATTTTAGAGGTTTAAAATCAAACGCTAGAAATGAAAAGCTAACCTCTGGCAATAAACGAACTACACCACAGCCGCATGACAAATGTCACCACCACAACAAGGCTGTGAAGCTGTGTTCGATGTGATGACGCTCTGTAGCCTCATTTAGCCACCTTGCTGGCAACCGCCTTTTCTCAGACACCAAGGGTTTAAAATTCCCAAGCAGGATATTTACTGTCATATTTTACGTCATAGAACAAAACGTGACAGTCCCTTGAGCCTGAGTTAACCACAGACCTCATTTAAGGCATCTAACGTAAAAACTCATTCAAAAGAACCTATTGACTTCAAGACGAGGGAAACTGGAGCGCTAAAATGCTAACTCATTGCCAGCTTTCCAGGTTTTGGGACTCATTCCTGCAGCACTTTACTTAAAGAATGAAGAAAAATCTGGGGTTGTGGAGGTGGAGAAAAGTAAGCTCACCAGACCTCTGTAGCTTCCTCATCTCTGCTTGAGGATAGTAACTCAAGGCTACATTAGCCGCTACTAGCACAACATACCCAAAACTGCTAAACTGTTGGCAGTCAAGGTGTACTGTGGGCAAAGGAAGACTGCATAGAAAAAAAAGACATTGAAATTGTCAACCCTGAGTCCAACAGTAGTATAGGAGTAGTATAGGAGTGCAATGCAAAACACAAACAGGTAATCTGGCAACTGAAAAGGCCATAATGTCCAAATATAGCAACTTGATTTGACTAACTCAGACTTCTGAACCCACATTTTACTTTCAGGTGAACTTTAGATCACATATTTGCATTTAAAGGTCCAGTGTGTGGGATTTAGGGAGATATATTAGCAGAAATAGAATAGAACATTCATAACTATATTTTCATTAGTGTATAATCACCTGAATTGAAGAAGCACTGTGTTTTTGTTAACCTAGAATGAGCTGTTTGTGTCTACATACGAGCGTGTCCACCTCTAAGAAATCAGCCATGTTTCTACAATAGCCCAGGACAGACAAGCCAAACACTGGCCTTACCACTGGCTCTAGATAAGGCCATTTGTGTTTTTGCACTGGCCACCATAGTTTTCTAGTTTGTAGTATGCTTGGCACACAGGAGAAGTTTCAGCTTGTTGCAATCTGCAACCTCACCACCAGATGCCGCTAAATCCTACACACTGGACCTTTAAGAGTCGCACTACAAAAGAGGGATTGTTTGGCAGTATGGAGAGTAGAAATAACAATTACTTCAAGTACTTCAAGATACATATGGCAAATGAGCATTCTATGAAAATGGATTTGACAAAATCTTCACCAATTCTTAAGCAGCAAAACTCAGGGTTATTAAATCTACTGTAGATGTCAGCGCCACACATGAGCTGACCTCGAGATACAAAAACAAAATGCAATATGTCTAAAGGGGGAGGGGGGAATCGATGTGGCCATCATCTCACCATGAGTCCCAATGAAGTCCAACTTTCGACACCAACTCCTGGCAGCCTCATCTCGTAACCCCTCCATCCTCTTTCCCATCTATATCTCCCCTCCTCCTTCTGCCCATCTGTTTCCCAGCCCCCCCACCCCTTCGCTCTCTGGCTCCCTCTCTGGCTTCTTCTTCTTACTGGATGTAGCCTTCTCTGTTATACCCCCCTGTGAACCTTTTATCTCTATCTCCGTGCCTTCCCCCTCCTCCCTTTTGTATTTACGCTGTCACTCTTCCATCCTTTCATCCTCAATATTCCTCTATCTGGGATTTTAAAAAAAACTAAATTATCTGTCCTAGAATCACATTTCTACCATTCACCTCTCTCCTGTTCCCTCTCACTCCTCCATCTTCTCTCACACTCTTCTATTTTTATTTCTAGCTCTCTGTGATGTTTTCTCCTGCCTCTCCGAATCTAAATTCAAATGTACCTACCTGACTTTTAGTCTGATCTCTCCCTTTTTCTTATACATGGCCTCTCCTTTCTTTCTCTATGCTCATGTCTTCATCTCCCTGCCAAATTTTAATGCCTTACACAGTCACACATGTCAGGATTAACAGATCTCTAATAATAACTACACAATGAACAATAAATACAAATGACTCCATCTGTTCAACTTTTGTGTTTGGTACTTTGGTGTTCGTCCATGTTCGTCACTTGTGTGTGAAGTGGCAACTGCAGCCAGTAGTAGCGCAAACAACCTCAAGATGTCCCTGTCATTCATTTGCATTTAGTTGCATGAATCTCAATGCAACTCGTTTTGAAGCTTGGAGGAAAGCTTGGCCACAGTGCAATAATATGCCACAATATATGATTTAAATATAAAATACACAGAAAACAACGTATCAAAATGTTTGATTTTCTTATCAAAATCATTGCAAATGTCCAATAAACTGCAAAGTTCATGTAAAAGAAGGTATTCTCTTCAGAATTAAATGTGGTGAGGACTTTCCCCCCAGATTCTGAATGAGCTGGACTCAACTTGCAAGTAAATACACATGAATGACAGGAACGGCTTGAGACCATTCAGGCTTCGGCCGATAGCAAAGTTTGGTTTGCCTGTTATATCTGTACAGTAGCCTTCTCTCACAATCTCCCTCTCCACTGCTCTCTGGCTCGCTCTCAGTCTCCCACTCGCTTACACTCACTCCCACAACTCTCTCTGCCTCTCTGTTTCGCTCGCACTCTCTCCCTCATTCCCTGCTCGCATCTCTCCTTCACTTACCTAATGTCTTTTAGCTATAACTGGAACTCTCTCAGTCCAGCAATGTCTCCATCAAAATGTCAAGTAAACCTTTTCTTGCAAACTTTTAAAATGTCACAAATATAAAATGTGCATTTCCATCAGGTATCTAGGCTGGAGCGTTTTCTGCCTGTCGATACACAAGAGAAAAAAAATATTCCTGTTAAGAATCTATTTGTCTCTGCCAATGTTGTCCATACAACAACAGAAAGTACACAACACACAACACCATAATGTAGGAGCTAATGGTCATAACGACAAAATAAGCACCTCATTCATGGGAGAAAAATAAGATATTTCTGTAAGGTCACGGTGTGCAGGTATGTAAAGACTTCAGTGTGTCCAGGATGCTTTTGTGCTGTTATACGCCTACACGGAACAACACAGTGTGGGCTGTTCATGCCAAGTCTGTGCTGTAATCAAGTTATCATTCACATTGCTTTTTATCTTTAACTTCCACATGAAAAATAAAAAATAGGTTTCATGAACTTTTTTACAGATATGAATATATATGTTATTTCCTGTGTCATAATTCACAAAAGCTGATTAGAGGGTGCTCAGTCTCTCTCTGTGATACGACCTGTGATTTTTGCTCTTACACTCCCTCACTCTCGTGTTCTCTCCCATAACTCCCCTGTTCACCACTTTTTTTTTTATCTCTCTCCTACTTCAGATCTCTCCTGCATTTTGCTCTAAACAGTCTGACAGGAAACTCCAGGTTGCTCTGTAAGGCCCTTTTCACTCAGGGTGTGAATAAATAAACACCTAGGAGGGGGGGAATGAGATGCTGGACATCTCTCTCTGCTGCTGCTGCTGCTGCTGCTACTGCTGCTTTATTCAGAGGTGCAGCCCTACTCTCCACCTGACTGTGAAGGTGATATTCAATGTGCTGAGAGGAGAAAATAAAGATGAATGGGGAGAAAGAGAGCACTGAGAGTATTGTGAGTGTGCATGCGTATGTGTGTGTGTGCTCACTGTGGACTTACATGAACGTATCAAGTAATACCACATAACTTTGTGCAGTTTGAGTTCTTCCTGAACCTGTTTTACGCTCCGTGGCAGCCACCGAAAATGGTGCTACAGCCCGATGGCTCATTCAAACTAGTTGTAGCGGGAACGTTGTCGCTGCAAAACACAGGATTTATGATGAAACTATTATAACACTCCTTGTTTCCAGCTGGCACTCCAAAGTTCAGTCAAAGCCTCTCAAACATCAGAAATACTCAATCATGTTTTTTAGTAATATCAACATCCCTCAGAGGCAGAGCTGCGCCGGAGGTCACAACAATCAGCACAGCCAATGAACCATAATTTGGCTAAGAAACATAAAACTGAAGCACTCTCAAAAAGCCAAAACACAAGAGAGGAAGAAACTAATATTCCCACAAGTTTATTTTCCTTGCCAGTGTCCATTAGGGGTCAATGCAGGGAATTAAGATCCTGATATATTTCACTGGATTACTCAAAAAAGTCTGCTCCGATTTCCCAAGAAAAATGTGTGCATGCTTCAGCGGTGGAAGAAGTATTCAGATCTTTTACTTAAGTAAAAATTGTAATACGAGAGTGTAAACATAATCCTGTCCTGTATTTACGATCTTAGCATCAAAACGTACTTAAAGTACCTGAAGTAAAATAACTCTTTATTCAAAATGACTCATTTTAGGTACTTAATTTACAATAACATATCAAAATGTGTTAGTTGATTAGATTTTGTATTAAAGGACCAGAAGCATTTTTGACATAAGTCACTCATGTCTCACGGACCCCGCTAGCTTTTTCACATTTCAAATCTATTTTTGTTGTGTTTAGTGAAGCACATCCGCATAAACAGCTGCTTAAAACACACAAATATCCCACTCTATGTGTTTTGAATGTATAGTCTCTACAATGACTGTTCAGCTCCTGTCTGTCTGTGAGCTTTCAGCTTTTTTAACTACAGGCAGTTTCCCTCACTCGCTACGGTGGTTGGAGAAATAAAATCAATGAATCACTACAAAGAAACACTGTTGAATTCTTTTGGTCCACTAAATTTCTGCTGTCAGCCTGGTAAAGGTAGCAGGTTAGCCAGCCGCTGTCCATTCAGCTCCCCAGGAGCTGCTGCTGGCAGACGGTGACACGCAGAGATGTCCGAACAACATTTATAGAGGGTGAAGTCAGTGTGGATTGGATGTTGGAATGCTTTAGCGCCACTCACGTCTCACTTATGTCTCACTTTCAGTGAGAATTCCCAGTTATGTGGATTTATTATCGGAAAAGGAAACTAACAATCGTTGGATTAGAATGAGCTCTTCATTTCCCCTGTCATGTCTCCACAGGCCAGACAATCCTAACACTGGCTCTAGAGAGGGCCTTTCACCATTATCTGTTGAAGTGAAGGCCACCGTAGGTTCTCCTACACGAGGGGAGGGGTATTCAGTTGGTTGCAGTCTGCAATTTCACCACTAGATGCCACTAAATCCTGCACACTGGTCCTTTAACAGTCTGAACTGGCAGAGTAACTAAAGCTGTCAAATAAATGTAGTGGAGTAGAAAATTGTGCCAAAGCATGGTGCTTGAGTAAACTGCTGGTGTGTGTGTGTGTGTGTGTGTGTGTGTGTGTGTGTGTGTGTGTGTGTGTGTGTGTGTGTGTGTGTGTGTGTGTACTCCTTTGTGTTTGTTAAGTGAAGAGTGTAAAGCAAAGACACTTCTAAACCTCATTTCCATGTTAAATGTAGTGGTTATATACCGACCTTGAAATGCCATTACCATGGTCAAATAACTGTTAAATATTATTTAGGATGCAGGGTTGCCAACTCTCTAACAAACTCTTTTGCGTGCATCAGTCGTTTGCAACAAACAATTTGACTGATAGAGGTCCCTCAAGCAAGGCAAAATAACTTTCCTTGTTGCTGACATCTGCAGGTGCCATAAAGCACAGAGCGGAGATTGAGAAAGCAGAACTATTGATGTCAGGGAGAGGTTTATAGATGCCCCCGTCCTCTAGTTAAACTGCCGCTGGTTCTGTTTGGCTTCTCACCTAATATCATTGAGCCATTACTTACACTGGGTTCGCCTTGGACAAGAGCAACATGGTACAGTAAGCCAATATGTTATCTCCTCCCCATGGTGATTGAATTTATGGTGCCAGATATTCTAAACCTCCTATCATTAAAGCGTCAGAGTGCTGTGGCGCACTGAGCTCCTATCACAACTGCTGATAACATGAGCATACTAATCCCACTGTTTCACTGAGTGCAGCACAGATTTAGCACCATAAAATAACCAAACACTGCCTTGCCATGTGTGCCTGCACATTGATCCATTCACAATACTCTGTTGCACTGATTCATGAGAGCAGACCCCAATAATTCTGCTTTGAGGTACACCATTGTGCCGACACTGTAGCTAATAGGGGTGGGGGAAAAACCAATACAGCACAATATCACATTTTTGTGTAGCAATATCATATCTTCACCCAGTACCAAGTATCAGTTTTTTCATTATACAAATTATTAATATTACAAATACAAATTAAGATAGATAAAAGATAAAACAGATGGTGACAAATTTTTCCATTGGGGACGTAATTTACCTTTGAAAAAAGTAAGAAATAGCCATGCATCGCAATATATTTTATCGCAATACATATCGCAACATGTTTAAAATGGCAATAATATTGTATCATGACTTGAGTATCGAGATAATATCGTATCGTGGATCTTCTGGTGATTCCCACCCCTAGTAGCTGAACTTCAAAATTCAAAAGAGCCAATGTATGACAGCAAATAAAGACATAAGTATTTGAATTTTAATGTCCACAAAATTCTTACTATTGAAATTTAAACCCCACTTAATTTATAGGATTGAAATATTTATTTGAAAATCATATAACTGAAGTCATTAATTCTGAGTCTGAATTCTGAATTTTATTTCCAATTTCAAAAGTTGAATTTGAATTTTTTTTTTTTTTTTCTTTCATTGTTCAAAAATTCAGATCCAAAAATTCAAGTTTCAAAATTAAAACAAAAAATGAAATAAGACTGAGGTTGTTAAATTTGATTGGTGAAATTAAGATTGAAAAAAGCTCTGTCAGAGCTTGGTCTGTCAGTCATGTGATCAAATAAAGCTGCTAAAAAATTTAAACCCAAAGATGACTACAAGGAAGAACGGCATGGCTCCTTTCAGCCCCTAAGTGCGTACCATTTTTATGCAACCGACTGAACGTAAACATTCAGGCTCTATTGCCTTTCCTGTCACAGGACCTGGGATGTTGCAATTATAAATGTTTCTACGTAAATTTCTGAATGTGAATTGACCAACTGAATTTAAGCAACCTGAATCAATTTTTTGTTTATTCTGAAACTTGATTTTTTTTATCTGAATTTATGAATATTGAAAAAAAAAGAATTGCAAACCAAGAAATGTTATATTTTGATTTCAATAAGGTGAACAAAGAACAAACAAATTTGGATATTTCAGTGCTATGAATTCAATTGTATTGAATTTCAATACGATGTACTCAGTAGCTGTCTAAATTCAAATATGTATGTCTCTTTATTGCTTCCATACAACACCATCTACTTATGGTATCTACAGAGGCAACGTAACTGGTTAACTTAAACTGATCATGAATGTCACAGTGATGGATGCACTCAAAACTGATGTGCCATTTTCTGTTTTTATTTCATAGCTGGAAAGATTTTTGCTCTGTGCTAGGATGTTTTCACACTTAGCTGTGGTGTCTGCTGCGTCCTCATTTAGCCTTTGCCTGTATGTGCATGTACTCCTAACACCTGTTGCACCCCTTTAAGTACTATACTATAAGTACTGACTGTTGAATCTCTGTTATGCATGTCAAACTATGTTTTCTTTAAGAATACGCATTTCCTAAAGTTGGACATTAAGGCAGTCCAGCTGAACCACGACTGTGTTGGCCTAGCGGCTCTGGCAAGTCATGCTCCCCGTGACCTGACCCCTGTGTGTTTTTGTTTCTCTCTTTGGTGTCACCATGCTGATTGAAAGCGGGTCGAGCCAAGCTGTCCCTAAGAGATAAAGAACAATTATAGTCATCTGTCCTCAATCCAGAGATAGACTAGGAACTGTGTCATTGTCTTATTACCCAAAGGGTTGACACTGAAACTTCTCACTCATAACACCTTAACTCATGTTGCCTCAGCAGCGTCTGGCAAACAGCTGGCAGACAGACTGAGAAACTAGGGGGTAAAAACCCAAAGGGAATAGTTTAGAAACCTTCATATTAAAGGCTGGAGTGTATTATTGTAAGTTACTGTAGGAGAAGTCAGAGGAAGTAGCAGGAGATGAAAAAGTACCAGTAATCATACCAGTCCCACCATTACTCATCATTAACCTGCCATTTAACAACAACAAAAGTACATGCATGTACTTAGCAAACCAGCTGTGCAGCTGCTGTGTAGTCAAGTCCCTCCTACTATTCATCAAACTGGAGTCTTCCAGGGTCACAACAATCATAATCTAGATATACTGACAAGTAATTACAGCCAGCAACATAATGAGGGATATTCTAATCTGTGTAAAACATACATTGAATTTCATTGTCTTTTTTTAGTTAGTATGTTGCCTCCTTTCTCTTACACCCTTCTTCCACCAAAATTAGTCCAAAATTAGTGCATATACTGTAAGCTGATTTCATTCAATGTGGGAAAACCTGCTTCTCCTTTCCCATTTGGGTTTTTTTTTTGGCTGTGTGGCATTTGATGTCACAAATGCACTCAAAAGGGGGTTAATAAAAAGTAGAATGCAGCATGTAAGCCAGTTAAATGTTACAATGCTTATTTCTTTTTTGTGTCTGTTACTTATTCAGTGTCGCTTTTTAACTCGGTGCATACTAATTTGGAATGATGTTTAAGCACACCTTGGACAGAGATTGAGGGCATTTGTGGCATTTGAGACGACAAAGAGTCGCAGAAGTTTACGACTGAGGCAACAAGCCTTTGTTGCTTCCATGATAGCTAAAGGGGCAAAAACCTTTATTTCACAAAAAAAAACCTCTTGAGATTAAAAATCTCTTTTTCAAAAGTGTCCTGGCCAAAACAGGCAGCAACATAAGTTACAGACAGACAGCACAGAACAAAAATACAGGGTAAAAATGTAAAGCTCAAAAACAAGCAATATAAAACAACAATTAGTGTGTCCACCAAGGTGTCATCTTTACATCACTGCCAATTGAAGCTGGAGCTGACAAATACCCATGACTACTGCAGACTAATTTCTTCCCCGGGAATGAATGCTAATTGTAACCTTTGCCACTAAGGACAAAAGCAAGATGTAAGTGGGGGTTTTTATCCAGTGGGAAAGGAACTTTAATTATTTTCAATTCAGCATAGGAGGTATTATATGTAAGCAAATTTTGCTGTACAACTGAAAAGATCAGGTGGGTCATTGTGCCTTAAGGAACTGCCAACCTACAAAACAAGAATTTCATTAGTCTGGGTTCAATGGACTTTTAGTAACCCCGAGTCTAAATACTGTTTTAGAGCCTGACAAGAATATAATTTTCTGTATAACACTGAGGACCAAGACTGTGCCTCTTTGCAAACACATTCTGCTACAGGATAACATCTTGTTTATGAGTTATTTACAGGTGCACCAGCGTGGAAGCACACGTTTCAACCTGTATTCTATATTAATTTCAATGACGGCACACAAATGCTGAGTACACAAAAAGTGTTTTTGGGGCTAACCTGAATTAGCTCAAAAACAAAAAATAACAGCTTAGGACAGGAAATACAAGACTAGTGATAAATGCCCAAGCGAACACAAAATCTGATCATCTCACCACTGTAAAACAAAACAATAAAAGTACAGACAGAGTTGTGGTTAAGCAGAGACGCTTGATGGTTGATAGTGATTGCAGGCTTTTTGATAAGATACTGATTGCCGTGATCTGTACACAATTTTTTTGCCATTCAGTGACACTACTCTTTTTCTAGATCTGTTTACTGACTTCTGTTGCATTTGTTTTACAAACTTTTAAAAAGAAACGAAATTTTACTTAATTACAGAATACTTTTCCCTTTAACTTTGATCCACCTTGTTTCTGATTGGTGTTTCCACTACAACATAACTACATTTTTGTTCCATTCTGAGCTTGCAGATGTCTGAACTGCACCTTGTAGACTCTCCTTCACTCAAAAAGTCTCAGAAGTCACTCTGATTCTCTGATTGCATAATTAGCTGCGGTCTGAGCAAATCAGACTTCAGCTCGACACAGGTTGAAGCAAAACACTGAATGAAAGGCAAGTCTGGCCCTAAGAGCCTCTGATGTTTTTTGGCATAAAATGAAATGATAACATGGCAAATATTGGTACAAACTACCACCTGATTTGCAGTTTCGGTTCGAAAATATGTGCATCATCTTTCAGAGAGCCATATCTATCAGACCATCATTTGTTTGGCAGCAGTGAGATGAAGACCATAGGACCGACATGGTTCGTTCCACCTGGCCCCATCTCTCAGCTGAGTGAGCAGCCAGCATTTCTCCACTGGCAGGATGCTTCAGATAAGAGCTGCACACTGTGTTCAACATGTCCTTAATAGATAGACACTGTAGATTGCATTAATTCCACCAACATTTTGAACCCCTGAGCTGCAACGTCGATTGACTTGATTAAATTTACTTATCATTCTCAATAAAGTGTGCCTGGACTTGTTATTAAGTGTGGCCGTCTGGCTTGCTGAGCCTTGTAAAATTTATTTTTTCATCAATTTGACCAGCTTCGCTCTGTTAAAATGATTATTATGTCAACTTCGGCAGCTGCCATTCTTTATTGACATTTTACTGTGCTGTATAGGGTTCTGGTATAGCTAAAGCTCTGTGCCTCAGTGTACTATGAGGCCTCACTCGTACAATCTCTTGTGTTGGACACAAACATCCTTTCTGTTGGGAGTGATTTAGCTTTGATGGAGAACAATGGATGATTGCAGCAGGATTTTTCCTAGAAAGCAATGTATAAAAGCATACAAAAGTCATCCTTCTCAATCACCGCTGATGACCCACTAGAAGTGTGTGGTGGTGTATTTATATTCAGAGATTTTCTTTTTTTTATTTTGCTCTGTTTGGGGCTTTTACGAGCTGCAACCTTTGGGCAGTGGTGTTTAGCCCCTAGCCACCAGCGCACAGGTAAGGTTGGGACTTTTTAAAAAGGTAGCGACCAGCTGCCAAAAATCTCGGACACAGCGATTGTGAGGCAGAGCGCCAAACAGACAAAACCAGTGCCAAATAAGATTGAATCTGAGGTTGGTTTTAACTTTGCGAGCACTGAAGGAGAGGATGAAGAGTGACGCAGAATAGCCCTGTTTTCTGTTGGACAGGTAAGGTGCCAGCGGTTAGCTTGTTTAGCTTGCTGTAGTATCGACTTTTCCTTCACAACAAATGTATATTTCCACTAGTAAAGTAGCAGTGTACATACAAACAGTGTGATTCCTGCATAGTATACCTTTAACTGAGCACTGTGAGCAGTGTAGTATAATCTTTAGTTCAGCTGGAGAGAGTGTAGTGCTCTAAACAGACTTTAAACAGACAGCAGCAGGTATTAAAATGTTGAAACACATGATCAAACTTCAGCAGAAAAAGTCTTTGCTCGTTCAAATTGGGGCTGCAACTAATGGTTATACTATAAATCCGCAGCTTACTTCTGGTCTAATCATTTGGCTTATAAAATTGTGAAAAATACCAGTCACCATTTAAGGCCAAGGAAATTCAGTTTACTATCACAGCAAAAGCAGCAAATCCTCATAAACACAGAGCTGGATAATCGATTATCAGAATGATTTGTCAATTAATCTATTAGTCTATCAACAGGAAATAAATCAACAATAACCTCAGCCCGAACTAATATAGAGATATCAAGGACAAACATATTGTGATATCCAACTCAAGCAGTATCACCCAGCCATTATAGTAATTTTGTAGGCTATAAGTTCAAGGGTTCATCCAAGATCCAAATGGTGGTAATAAAGTTCCACTAACTATTACGGAACTATTAAGTTCATACTTGGATTTTTAGATTTCTACTACAACATGTTTACATGCTTTAACATGCTCTGTCTGAAATTCTCAGTTTTAGCACCTGTCTTTTAAAGCTTTCTTCCCAAAATAGCCCAGTCTGCTCCGATTGGTTAGCGTATCTGGGTCTTCTACATGTGCACCCTCTGTGTCTCTGTACTGTCATTGCAGCCAGCGATTTACTGTATGGCGCCACTTTATACTGGCAAAAATCACCAATAAAAGCTCCTGAACCAAAATCTTCACAACTGGACATGTTCCAGCAGGAATAAGATCTGAAATCAGGGAGAAATTAACAACATCAGCAAATAAAATTACATGTTTCCCTGTTGTTAGCATGTAGCTACATGTAGCGTCTCATGTCTTGTTTCTTTTACAGGTATTTCTCCTTAATCAGTCCCTCCAGGATTCATGGGCTGTTTTTGGGATTGATGTTGTGTTATTTGCAGTAAAATTGGGAAGGCAAGTGAGCATGACAAGCAAGTGAGCTGCTTTTCTCCTGCTTGCTCTGCCTGGTCAGCACAAGCTAACACAGCACAACATGATCTCATCACCACTCATTATATTTCACTGCTTGAGCAGAGGCCTCGCAGCGATGAAAAACATCCATTACTCTCACACTGACACCAAAATGGCTCGACTCTGTTGTTAAACCTTTAAATAACCATTGGCTAATTTTAGCTTTGTGATGCTAACAGTTAGCCCTGTCGCTGTGTGTGCTTGACTCCATCCCAGACACAGAGCTCCAGTCCTGCAGCAGCCATCTCATGATAAACCTGCTTTATTATTATGATGGCAAGAGAGGCAAGAAGGGCAGCAGAGAGAAGAGAGAGAGGGGGGACTTCAGCTGGGCCATTGTGGTGAGGACTCAGCCTTTATGGTACACGCTCTACCTGGTGAGCTACTGGAGCACTTACAGTACGAGCATACCTGGAGCAGATGACCACACAAAGAAATCCGTTACAAGCCGACGTCAGCTTATCGTGAGAGAAGAAAACACGCTGAAAACAGAGCATTCAGAGGCGTATGAAGCCTGAGGTTTTTGTTCACAGGGATTACTTCTACATATGTTTACCTCGTTATTTCAAACTTTGGCAATGTTAAAAAGGAACATCCGACAATTTAATGTTAAACAGAAAATAAGGAAAAGCACCATAGGTTCCCTTTAAGACATTCATAAAAGAACCATCGGGGTTGATTTAATCTATCCAGTAGTGTGGAGTCTCTTCTGCTACCCTGAGGAGCCCACAAGGAGGTGCATCAAACCTCAAAAGGAGGGTGCAGCAGAGGTGAAGTGATCCACATCTCATCCACAACAACAGGCATCTGTGTCTACTAAGACCTGGAGAACTTTAAAAGACACTAACCAGGATGTTTTGACAGCTTCCACTCCACAGCTCTTAGATATTCATGACTACATGGCACACCATCACTGCACTGTCACTTCCCATAAAAGTTCATCAGTGCACATGCCTTTGCAAACCCCATTAACTACGGGGCCTTCAGAGCCATTGGTGTATGAGACAAAAATATGTTTTCACGCATACATCTTCCAGTGGGGATAACACATCCGCTCATTCTTCACAGCTCACTTTCAGCAAGTACATGGTGCATGAACCACACATGCACAGGGACACACACACATGTACACACACTGAGAGTGGGAAATGTTAGGAGCACATTCCTGATGCTGAGCTTCAACCTGCTTAACCTGTCTCCTCTGCTTCATCCACATCCACACTCTGTCATGGTTGAGGTAGATTTGTTGTAGCAGATGAAATTAATAAGGGGTCACGTGATCCATCTGGTGCGTCTACTGTACGGAAAGAGCAGGTGTTCCTATTTTCTACACAAAATGAACATTCACTCACATACACCCTGGGGAGTTGACACATGAGCACACATTTACAAGTAAACAATCAAAAAAACTATATGAAATACTCTGACATTTCCAAACACAGGCATTCGCACAGACTCACACGGGCACACACACAATTACAAGAACGGGGAAAGAGTAGCAGTTCAGCTGCCAGAGCACAATGTTGAGCTCACAACAAACACTGAAGCTGAAGACAGGAGGTCCTCTGCAGCCACCAGTACATGAGTACTGTAATTCATGACCTGATATTTTTAATTAGAGAAACACTGCTTGTATCATCTCAGGAAATATATTCACTGGGAAAAAAGCCCCATGTTTGTTTGTTTCCTTGCACTCGCAAAATCATTTATTTCCAGTTGTGGTTTTCAGCAGGATTAAAGAGTTTCTTCACACACATCTTTTTTTATGTGTGTGTGAGTGTGTCTCTGTGTGTGTGTGTGTTTGCCCAGTTCATACCAAGTTACAACTGGGGGAAAAAAAATCACTCTTCTGACTTTTAAGTAGTGCTGGGCAATGTGGTTAAAATTCTGATATTGAATGAAATAGTTTTTTGCATATCAATATATCACCTTAAGGAAGACGTAGGATGTTCAATGCAATGAGCTCTGTTTCACTGTTATACACTGTGTAAAACAAAACTCTTTATAAATGTAAAACAGAACCTTCAGTGTTTGTTTTTCTTACAACCCTCTTGGTATGATCAATGTGGAGGACAAATCTGTTAAAAAGGTGATTTAAAGTTGATATACCAAACTTAGCAAACAGTTGCTTACGTTCCATAAAGTGCTGTTACAATTAAGCTAAACAAAGCATTATCAAAATATAGTTAAAGCACTGTTATATCACTGTTATATCACTGTTATAATAAAGTTAATAAAATACAATTTTGATTAATTAGATAATGTACTGTTAAAAGAAAGTACAATAAAATACTGCTAAATAATGTTAAATAAAGCTCTGCTGAAATAAATAAATAAATAAATAAATAAAGAATGGTTATAAAGAAATAAATCAAAGCTGAACCACTGGTGCTTTTATTCCAAAACACCTGCCTCGTCTCGCACGGGAAGTGTTGACGTGTTTGCTGTGAAACTGAAGCTTCTGGTCAACAGTAAGATATTAGCAATTAGCATAGAGTTAAACCATTACAGTAGCACCATTAAATGTGAGGATTTATTCACTGTGAGCGGGAAACAAAGTAACAGCTCTACAGTTCACACATTGGTACAGAGTTCCCACACATTTTCATGGACAAAATTTCAAAACTTTCCCTGGACTTTTCAAGAACCATAATCAATTTTTTTTTATCTTGTCCAACTTGCTGGGAGTTTTTCAATCATGTCAGATTCAAACTGTATTCAGTCATGATTACAGCTAACTGGCAAACATGGAGAAAGAGGAAGAAAGACACAGATGTGATAGTAAAGAAAACATTGGCACTAACTGACTGCTACTGCTACATTATTTCGTAGGCTACAGAGAATAAATCTTCTGTTATGTAACATTATGTGGAAGGTTATCCATGGAAGATTACAGAAACAATTTCATTACACACACAACAAAATTCAATGGTTTTTCCAAAACGTTCAGTGATTTTTTACTAATTCCATGACTCTCCCAGGCCTGGAAAATGCGAATTTGTAATTCCATGACTTTTCCAGGTTTTCCATGACCATGGGAACCCTGTTGATAATACTTGCAAGTTGCACTGGTGCTCCATGGTGGCGGTCTAGAGCCACAAACACACGCCTCGCCTCAAACACTGTCACCCAGGAGAGAGTGGTCTGGATGGGCGAGGGAGTGTGTGTGACTTATTATGTTTGTGAGTCTTTTTTCTTTCTTTTCGTGTCTGTGATGAGAGGGCAAGCAAACCCAAACACCATGCCAGTGGCTTACAAAAAAATATTGTCATTTTATTGTTCCCACATGGAAGAAGCTGCGATACATCCAGTGTAATCGATATATCGTCCACCCCTATTATGGAGCAACATAAGCATTCATTTGCATCATGGTTCTGTTCACTTGATGACTGTAAGTCCAATATTTACTCTCTTTTAACTTTGATTTAGGTCTCCACCAATTCCTGAGGGAAATGTCTGGCTCTTTAGCAGCTTAATGTTTCACTATGTTCACCAGCTAGTTGCTAACGGTGCTACGACAGTGGTGACAGTAAACAGTACAGTTGCAGAGGGGAGCTACAGATTAGCGGGATAATTCTTTTACATTGTTTACACATTGTCACTTAAAACCTTGTTGAATTCATCAATTATAGCAGCTTCAAAGTGTAAATAAGTTAATTCAGCCCTGGGCGTGTGTGTGTGTGTGTGTGTGTGTGTGTGACTACAGACATCAGCTCCTCTGAAGTGTGTTCATGTAAACACAGACGTGTCACTGTGAACTCATTCATTCATTCCCGATATTGTTACTGATGATGTCAGACACTATGAGGTGATGTCACTGCCCGCTCCCTGAGAGCTCACCTCAGGCCTCTCCACCCGTTGTGTTCTGCCACTAACACGAACAGACATGTACCTCCAATGGAAGCACATCCGCCTCCACCACAAACAAGATATAAGCAGCGGGCTTCCAGTGCACAGCAGCCATCCCTGCCAGATGCCATTAGTTCACATCTTCGCTCCATATTCATGGCAAGTTAAGTGAACCTGTAACACTCTCCCCTCCCTGGAGGGTCTGAGAGGTGCACTTGTGACGTAAAATTGCCCGCTCAAATCTGTGACTCTGGTGTCGTAAATGACAAATGTTCTCCTGTTTCTCAACAACAATCACTGACTGAGCTTGGCAGCTAAACCCCAGCACCTCCAGCAGGGCTGCTCAGTAATCACCTGAGGAATACTGCGGCTGCATGAGGCATCTCCAAAGTGCCTGAATGTGTAATATGAATGAGAAGTGGGGGGATTGCCTAAAAGGAGCAGGCGGGACAATCTCAGCAAACCTTCCCTGGATAAATAACAGTTAAAAAATTCACTCGTAAATTGCGAGATATAAACTATCAAACCCCAGCAGAATCAGGAACTCCATAAATGTATTCACTGGCTCACATTGTCTTATTTCCTGCTTTCTTTAGCATTACAACAGAAATACAGTCCAAGAATGAGCATATGCTGGAAGATTACTGCGTTTGTACTAAGTGCATGCTCTGTCTTTGGGGGACAGCTTGGCATTCATCATTCAGCTCTTCCTGTTTCCCTACGCTATATTAACTCCTCGTCTCTTCTCCAGTCAGCGAGTTTATGCAGTGGGTGAGGTGATGACATCACATGAAAGATCAGATGCAAACCCCTTCCTCGATTAAACCAGTCAGATAATAGAGTCCTGTTATCGTATCAGATGTTTTCTTTACTGATATACTGTGTGAGCTGAAGTGACAGTGTCCTGCAGCAACTGCTGATGAGAACAGACAGACGAAGTAGAGCTGACACAAACTGACATCCCAGGAATAACTTTGCTGTTCAAGATCAATGCAAAACAAACTTCTGTTTTCCTTTCTTTATGGCGTCAGATGCAGAATCTAAAATATACCGAAATTACCACAGTTTTTCCTGCAGTTATATAGCTTTATGTAATACCTACTAGGCCACAACATTCACAATATAATATAACATATTTTAAATCTAGTCTTAAGGTAAGGCCCAGACAAACCAGACTGACAAAGGCCTACTGTTGCGTCGCCTCATGTCAGCTGTGTCTAAGCCAAAATGTTGCACTTAAACTCACATTGTAAAACTACAGCTAACGGCCATATAACACGGACATTTTGCGCCTTCACAAGAAGGAAGAACTCTCCATTCCAGCAGTCTGTAATGGTCTGTATTTGTCATTCAAAAAATTAAACCAGAAGCTCAACAGGACAGATTCAAGATGCTAGTTAGCCATTAAGCACATTAACACCCCGATGCTAAAAGAACAAATTATATTAAACAAATATCATCATGACACTGCAAAATATTTCTGCTTAAGAGCTCAATGGCTAAAAAAATAATCTTACATAATACAGCAAGTTTGTTTCGATCTTATGCTCTCTTGACTTTAGACGTTTGTTTACCGTCCTTACTTCAGTTTTATTTCTTGTGCGCTGAGCTGAACTGCCAATCAGAGGGATTTCACTCACTGACAGGCTGATTCAACACGCTGATTCGGGCAAAAAGGTGCCGGCAAGGGCCGACCTGTGCCAACAACGTGGGCCACACTACAAAAACTAGGGTAACAAATCCTCACCAACAGCCCGACATTGACCAACAGCCAACAGTCGGCCTGATGCGTCAGGGCCCTTGGACCTCCTTTAGACCTTGAAGCAAAGGGGCATTTAATATAACCTTACATAAAGCTGTAGCAGTGTTAACTCAGGTGTAAAATGCTGACTGTACAGTATGTTAGCACTGCAAGACATCATTCTGAAATCACCACCGTTTGACACTCTATACCATCTATAATTTATTTATACCACAGATCAGATATTCTCCTTTCAAACGGCAGACATGCAAAGTCAGTGTTTGCCACCCTTTTGAGTACAAACATATTATAGCCTATCCCGTGAGAGAAAGCAACCTAGCATACAGTAGTTCTGTCATATGTTCATTTTCCACTACATTGCATGTGTTACATAAAGCCAGGCTGCAGGACCTGGGGGTCATGACGTGGTGGCAAACCACTTGGATTGTAGCATCTGCAAGGCAGGCAACCTTTCACCCATTAATAATGCCAGCGTGTCCCAGAGCTGAGAGCAGTTAGAAAATGTTAGTAATGTGGTTTTGCACAAAACTGTGTGTGCTGGGGAGAAGACTACTCCTGGTCCTAAATACAGCAACCTCTGAACATTTTAACAACGGGACCAGTGGGTTAGCCATCCTCTTTTGAATTACAAAAAATTATTGCATTGCCAAAAATGGCCTCTATCGTTCTGTGCTCTTTAGATGGAAGCATTTATTTCCTTCTGTTCTTAAATGGCACTAGTAAATATTGAATGCTCTTGAGTGGGGTTTGCAATTTCCAAATTTAAATGTGAGAGTGAAGTGAGAACCCAAAATTAAAAGTGTGGTTTTGGCACTCTGCGAGCTCTTCTCATCACCATCTATTCCTACCTGTTTGACAGTGTCGTTAATCACAAACAACAGCTTTACACTCTGTTATTCTATTACGTTCAATCTCAACCAGAAAAACTCATCACAGCCCTGAGATGCCGAACTTGATCAAACATAAACACAAGACATTGAATATTAAAATTTACATTTCTTTCTCACACACAAAATTGTAATTCCTTTGCAAAATCACATCCACCTTTAATTCTGATCTTTAAATACAGTCAAATAATGGCACATCTCTTCAGTGCGGTAACATGCCTGAATATGGTCTGATACAGTAGAAAAATACTCAAATCGTGTGTGGGACTGTGTGAAAAGGAGGCTAAATTTACCATCAGCTGTTGAGTGAGCCTGCTAACCTTTATGAGGTCCTTTGAGTGGAGGTAAAACACCACCACACACATATTACACACAATGACATGAATACACACACACAGGCACAAACACACTCGCACACACACATACACGGGTATGAAGACAAATATAGTGAACATAACCATTCTTGTGAAACTCTCAGGTAGCAAATTGCTTAAATCTACCACTGAAATCAAGGCACAACCTACACAAGCTATTTACAAAAAAGATATGAGATTGTAAAATGTTTCAAATGGTAATGGAGCGCTTTGAAATGTTGAGGTCTTCTCACAACATAAGCATAGGAAGAGTTTAATTCCAGTGTCAGATATCTAACAGCTAAAAACATAAGGTTATTCATATTCAAATAAATCCCAAATATATTCTGTGATCTTATGTAAGAATACACAAACAAAAAACCACAGTGCAAACTATTAACTTGTGCCACTAGGCCACCATACCACTTTTAAATATTGTAATGGTAAAAGAAAACAACTTAAACACTGTAGAATACAGATACAGATCAAACTTAAATATGGAACTCTGCCTTTACACAACACCAGTGTTGATACTGCCTGCCTCCCATCAAAGTTCCAACACTTTCTTTTCACTTTTTTTTAAAGCTCCAGCACAAAAAAATGAACGCCAGTTACATTTAAGCCCCTGCCAAACAAGTTCATGCAATGCTGATTAAGCCTATCATCACCAGGAGAAGCTCTTTGTAATTTGTAGTATACCAGAGTTGTGGCGTCGGATGTCTATGGCAACTATCTCTGGTGGTGCACTAGAAGTTTTACGCCGAAAAGTCAGAGCTGAAGGGGGCAGGAAGCAGGGAGAGACTATAGCGATGGAGACAAATTCTAAAAAGTGGAGGGGATGCTCCAGATATAAAAGAAACTAAGGACAGAGGAAGGATTAAAGTAAAATAAGACGACGATCAGTTGCAGAAGAGAAGCTCAACTGCTGGCACATGTCATAAGCACGTGTTTAAAGTTTTATCTGTTGTATACTAAAATCGAATCTAGCCTGATGCTGAGGCAACTGGCCTCCATACAGCCACCTCTGATCATACAGAAGCAGCTAGTTCACTGTGTCTTTGAGTTATCCAATGTTATCTAGCTTTGCTATCGGTTGTCTATTGTGCTCTCTGACCGCTACAATAAACTTTAAAGCAACAACTCACAGATCACTGCTGGCTCCCTCTTACAACAAACGCTGATGGAAAATGGTTTAAAGCTGCAACTAAATATTATTTTCATTATCAACTGGGACACTCAGAGAGCTCAGACCTCTGCCAGGACCAAACTCCCTGTCTTGCAATGTTAACGAAAGTGAAATATAATTTGTGAATCCACCCCATGATTTGGACCTGCTCCAAAATTTAATAGGTTTTTCTTTGGCCCCATGCTACACCCTTCCACCAAGTTTCATAAAAATCAGGCCTAAATTTTGTCTGTAATCCTTCTGACAAATGCACAAACAGACAAATGGCCTCCTTGGTGGAGGTAATTAATCTGCTGACCACTTTTTGAATAATCGATTCAAAAAAATTGTGAAAAGCATCCATCGTAATGCCCAAAAGCTCCCTTTTGGTCTTATTAACAGTCAGAGGAAATTAAAATTAATATGACATAAGACAAACAAAAGCAACAATTCCTCCCATTTGACAGAGGGGAACTAGGAAATGTTTCACATTTTTCTTATAATAATTAAATAAAATAATTAATTGATAAGCAAAATAGTTCATATTATATAATTTTCTGTCGATCAATAACTTGTCTTATTTCCAGAAAAGTCTGTTGCAGCAGAGGACATGAGCATGAAAGCAGAGAATCACAAAGATATACTGTAAATGTCTACAATGTTCTTTATATATTCTCTTTAATTTCTTTACTTGATCTTTTAATTCAAAGAAAGATGCATCTGGTTAATCATTTATTCATTCAATTTCTCTGCCCACTTAATCCTTTTCTGGCACACCTGGGGCTACAGCCTATCCCAGCATGCATTGGGCGGATGGCAGGACACCGGGCAGGTCGCCAGTCCATCACAGGTTGAACTCAGATAGGGCAGACATCCACTCACGCTCACATTCATACCTGCAGGCAATTTAGAGTCTCCACTCGGCCTGACTTGCACATCTTTGCAATGTGGGAGGAAACCAGAGAAAACCCACATAAACGTGCAAATTCCGCACAGGAAGAGCCAAGGATCAAACCTGGGTCTTCTTGCTGTGAGGCGATAGTGTAAACCAATAAACTACCAAACCTGTGGCGGTTACTTTCATGACCACACCAAGTGTGTGGGGATACTGTTCGGTCATAAGGAGGAGTTTTTCAGTGATCAATTAAATATATGGACATGTTGGCTCAGGGCTGAACCTGCCACTGTCTCAAGTGAGATACTTCCATTAGTACACTTACATGTACAGTACACTGCATACGCTATATACGTGCCTAGTGTGCAAATTTGACTGGGTAATCTCAGATCACAAACTTACCAGAAATGACGAGTGCCAGATTTGGCAGCTTTTCTTCTTCTGCTCAGTGAATTGCAACCAGGAGGAACATTATCACCAGCATGTGACGAATAATTGTCACTCACCAAAATATATGCCTGCTACATGGTATCTGCTTGTTTGCTCACATGACTTCTGCTGTATTTATTTATTGAATTACAAATGAATGTGCTTTCATGACACGTTTCTGTTTCTATGAATGTCCGTGGCTAATATTGAATTATTGCAAATATTTACAACTTGTCTTTGACTAATCTTTGATAAACACCAAACATAACTTAAGCTGCTTTCAAACCACCATGCCGTAACCACTAACAACTGGCGACCTGCAAGAGTGTTCCCCCCAAGAGCAAAGCATTTTTAAAAGCGTCTCTTGCCACTACAGTCCACGACTGCGATGACAGGAAGGTGCTTCGTTGGCAGAAGTGCAAGCTATCTTGTAGCTGCATACGATAACAACTAAAATCACAAAAATTACCAAAGATTTCTACATATTTGTACAAATCGCCAGTCGTCTCAAGTTTGGTGGAAATGTTATCCCAGGCCCAGATTTTCTTCTGGTTGTCCTCATAAATTGCTAGCACTGTAATTTTACATATTCTGACACCAAAATTATCAGCTCCTCCATCTTGTTTTCTTTCTGCTATCATGTCGCCCACTATTTGAACGGACAAAGCCAGGTGGCACCTGCCAGATGTTCACCACTGTGAATTCAGAGCAACAGAGCAGAATTTGTGCACGTGGGTAGCAACCGCACCATGTAAGAAATGAATGACTGGAGGCAGCGAGTTACTGTGTGGCAGTGTGAAAGCTCTTTTACACTCATAGAGCCTGTAGCTTACACCACAACACATGTGAAGTCAGTACCTGTTGATAAAACGTGCCACTGTTAGCTAACTAGCGAGGTAATGTTAGTATTCGTGTTATTGTTTGTGGACCTACATTATCACAGATCAACTCAATAGAGAAATCGATGGCTTGTATCTGACATCAGTATAGTGGTAGTAAAAAATACACGTATGTTTGTACAATGCTTCAGTGTTCACAGCGGTAATCAGCGGACATGTCACATGTTTGAAATGTGTTTGTGGTCCTGCCCCTTCCACTACGTAAGCAACATGGTGGCCATTGAGTGTAAGAAGTCTACAACATATGCACTCAAAATAGCAAACATAAGTACAGTATCTGCAGAAAATGCACAACAATATTCTGCACGAGTAATTTTGTGTGGTGAATAGGGCTTCTTGTTATTTTAGCGGGTGATTATTCTGTTGATTCCTTTCTTCATCAGTCAATTAATGCTTTGTTTTATTAAGTGTCAGAAAATAGTGAAGAATGTAAATCATAATTTTCTTCTCCTTAAAATATATTTAATTTATAATTGTATAAAAACAGAGGAAAAAAACAAATCCACTCATTTGAGAAGCCGAAACCGGCTAAGTTTTGGCATTTTTGCTTGAAAAATTACTTCATAGTTTATCAAAACGACTGCAGATTATTTTTCTGTCAATCGTCTAATTGATTAATCCACTAATTGTTTCAGCTATTACACTTAATACTGCGCTTACTCCCTGTTTTTGCATGTGAATTTAAGATTGCAAGATAAACAGACCTCTCTCACAAAATAAAGTTCCCCCTGGAAATATACAGGACGTGCCTGCACACACAACAGTGACATTTCCTGAAAATGGCAATCCTTTCATGTTCAGGTTTGCACTTATTTTTGACAGTTTTGTGATGGAAATGCTGTCACTCTACCACCCTGTGTAATTATTGGAGTAAAAATAAAATATTCATTGATATTTTGCAGTAACACCAGAATTTTTCCATGTCGTCATGTTGGCATTTTGCCCAAAATTGCCTCTTCAAAGATCAAAAAATGGTGTAATTTTAGAAAAGAGCTATTCACAGTATGTATGTAGTCATGAAAAATCTAAATGTCTGAGAGGACAGAGATAGGGTAACATGCTGCTAGCAGCAATGTTTAGAGAGCTGATCATTTTAATTCTGTTTTAACCATTACGATACATGAAACCATTATTATTTACTTGCAATAATACGGCCAATTGTAAAAGAAAATGTTTCTAATTTGAGGCAGAAAATGCACTGTATCATAAACACTCACATTGTTATGTGAAGGTCATATGTTTCACACTTATCCCAGGGTTGAATGGAGGAGGCTTGGCTTGGCCGAGCTAGTACTGTACAAAAATTTCCATGACCTGATATGACCGCTTGTCTCCACTGAGCTGAGGCAGACTGCAGCACCTCAGCCTCAGACACACAACCAAACATGCACTGTAAAAACACAATAAATTAAATGAGAAAATGCTTATATAAGCAAACATATACGCGCACGCACAATCACAAAGAGATAAAAATAGTAACAAGTCTGAAGTGAATGGCTCTACAGGTGCCTGATTAAACACCCCAACAGTGCAGTATAGTCTTGTTCAGCGTGGCGTAGCATGCCGAATACTAGACTGAGCACAGAGCGCTGTATTCCTCATTCAGAGATTGATAGCCTGACACTGATGTTTAATCCAGCTTCAGGCTTCGGTGCACGGAGATGTTTTTTTTCCCTATTAATTTCAGAGGCCATTATTTTACAGCCTGTGGTAGAGGCTCTTATTTTACTGGCCCTCAAGCTATTTTAGGCAGAATTTTTAAAGGTACTTGAAATGTACTACTTTGAGTGTGCATGTCAAAGGAAATGATAAAATTCCCCCAGTGTACTGTATATACTTTTAATTATGCACGTTATTTTTTAACATGGGCTTTTTCAGCTATAGCACGCAATATGTAAAAAAAAATGGGTTACACATTATATTTCATTTTAAAAAGATACCGTAATTACAATACTTGGTAAAAAGTACACTTTGTGAAGTCATCTCAATTTGAAAACTTTTACTTTGTGTCACAATTTTTAAAACAGCAAATGTAGCAAATACGATAGAAAAAATATCACTTGACACAATCATTTGAATAAGCATCTGCAAGTATAACGCAGCACAAACGTCAACACACCTTTGAATAGAAGACTAAATAAAATCCCTTCACGCCACAAATTCATCTTTAAAAAATTGTGCATCCATTGGTCACCCCATGACTCATACTACTGACATACTGTAACTTCTCACACTGCCTAGGGTATTTGGCTAAAGCCTCACAGTTCTGAATCACGGGCATCCATGGGATTGGATGACATCATGCCTGCAAACCTTATGAGCCAACCATATCCAGAGGGAGATCATTATCCCGGATTGGCAGCCCACTGATTGGCGCAGGAGAGAGGAGGCAGCTCATCCTGACCTTTTTGCTGTGAGTGAATCCTGACAAGATCAATCAAAAGCCAAGGCATTCTCTCTCTCTCTCTTTCTCTCTCTCTCTCTCTCTCTCTCCCTCTCTCTCTTTCTCTCTCTCCGTGCGAAAACCCATTGAGTCATTCCACTCAGGCTTTGCAGCAGAATTGAATTACCCACCCACCCAAAGTGTAGCTGAATCTAGAAAGCCACTCCTCCCAGCGACTCAGTTCCAGCAGCCCCCATGTAGATTCCCCCAGAATTACTAAAACACTAAAGGCTCTTTGAGGATAAGGGTCTGGGCATTCTTTACTGAAGCTAGTTTAGTGTTGGGCAACAGATGGTTAAAAAAAAAAGAGAAACCAGCATCAGCTGACGATTTGAGTCAATCTATTGATACTAGAGAGTGTAACAGTACTCAGAAGTGACGGTTCGGTTTGTACCCAGGTTCAGAGGTCATGGTTCAGTGTGGGTTTGGTACAGTGGAAAAAAAAAACCCTGAAATGTAAAAAGATGCATTCCTTTTTTCTATTTTAAACAGATAGTAGTGCCAGTGTCTGTGGTGTAACTGTGGTAAACTATTTTTATTATAAAAATAAGGAGCATTTCAATCACTTCTGTATTACGCTGTATCAACACTGAACACTTTTCTAAAAGGCAACAGGTCACAAAAGGCCATGAAACTGAAAAGCATCTTACGCTATCAAATTGAAAATACCAAAATACATAGAAAAATAAAAATAAATAAAAAGGGTGTATTTGGAGGAGTGTTTAAATTAGGTCCACCTTGGCTATATTTAAACATTCGAAGCACCCAAACATGTATCATCCCAGTGACCGGCACATCTGGGTGACGCCACTGAGTGTGCGTTAGCTTGCTGGATGTGTTTTCACTCACAAACCATACAATGGCGGAGCAATGCTGGTATATTATCCTTGTCTTACGTACAACTCTCTCTCTATTGCTGTTATAGCCGACCAGGAAAATCCAAGCTAGGTCTTCCAGCTCTGGCATTCATTTACGCTTGTCATTAGCCTCTTTTACACAGGAATTGTGCAAATTTGCAGGAAAGCCCAATCCGTCTTCTTTCAGCATTGGCAGTATAAAAACAAAATCAGGGGAGTGCTGGCAAATTGCCGCCTGCCCACTTTTGTTTATACAGAATGTGCCTTTTTCGAGGCAATGGGGGGCGTGAGCTAGTAACAGAGCGTGCAGCTCAGCGTGTGACGTAAACGGTGACATCGAGCCCGTGCCTGTCACGGTCCTTCGGCGATCTCTCGGTACATCGGCCCGTCCTCGTCTGTCATCTGACGAGGGCAAGGAGGGCGCGCAATTCTTTATCTCCCCAGTTGCTCATCTTCTGCTTTGCGTCTCCTTAGTGCTGCTAGATACTCATTCCTGCTATCAGCTGTTTCCTGGTTTGGAGTCCACGCCAGTGGGTCGAACGTGCGGCGTCATCAACAGCCCCTCCCACAAGTCATCAACAGACGCTCCCGAGACGGAAAGCCACCTCGCTCTGTTTAGATCAAAACCGTTCCGCCAATATGACTACCCTACGAGGCGGAAAATTGGGCACCTCGGATCAACTCGCCAATCCGGCTCTGTGTGTTAAACGCTCCCAGCTTGCCGGCAAATCGGCCCAACATTCGCGGAAAATCTGGCAGTGTAAAAGGGGCTATAGTCTGACTGACTTGCACACCAATTAGCTTGTTGTGCTAACATTACTATATGCTGGCGTCTGGCTACATTTTTTGCGCGGAACTCGCACTTGTGAAGTTATGCTTCACAATATGTGTATCAGTCCACATAGTCTGTGCTCTGCGTGCGGCTGCATGCACTATTCCTCAACTCCCTTACTGTGACCCCCGTACTGTGACGTTTCCATGTGAATACATGAACTGTTATAGCCCTAATTGATACTGAACAAAAAAGACAAAGGGGCAAATTTAGAAAAAGAACTGCTTGGCTTTTGCGGCCACTAAACCTGCACAAATGAAACAAAAAGGAACCATGTAATTCTAACAACCACCGCAAAGGGTGTAACGCACCCCTAACTGCGCTACCAAGCAAACAGCGTCTCGGTGCTCCTGTTCTTTTTACATGTATTTACATTAGGTAATATGCACATTTTCTATGCAAATGAGACTTATTGCAAAAACAGTTTATTCACAAAAATCAGAGCGAATAGCCACATGCAGTTACAGTGAAATTATTAGTGTGTGCAGAGAGTTGGTGGAAACTGAAGTGCACTGACGGACTAGAATGTTAAATCCCAAATATCTATGTAGGTATGTAGGTTTAAATGTTAAAAGACTACCATGAAGTGATATGCTTATTTACTGTGGGCTATATTTAAAGTATTACACTTAAAATTAGGTATGGATTGTGACCCAATAGTGGAGTCTATTATTTTTAAGAAAAAGTATGGCAAAATATGTATGCAAAGATTGCTCAAGTCGTGTAGTCTCACCCCGCTAATAAACCTTACAATTCATACACAGACAGTCAGGCCAGAGTCAGTTATTAAGGCATACCAGCACTACACATCAAACAAGCAAGACTACAACAGTGTGCAGCTCAAAGGACATTTACTCAACTCTCTCACTCAATTACTCATTACTCAATAGTGTCAAAAATACATTAAAAAAGAAACAATATTTTAACCACCTAAAAACTGTAGGATCAGAAAATTCAGGATAACAACTTACTGCACTGGCTCCTTAGTCAGGACCTGTAGCTTGTGGTCTGAAAATTTCAGTTTTCTTTTTCTCTCTGCCATTGCTCTGCCTACTGTGTTCTTGGCACAAAGGCAAAATTTATACTTTGCCACACACAGACGTAAAAAAAAGCACAAGTTGTTCCAAGTTGCAAAACGTTATGGACATGGTTGTGCTGTAATATCATTAGCCCAATATCATTTGTGATTCAAAGCTTGAGATGGTAAAGATATAGGTTGCAGGAGATGTGCAATTCATGGTGCTATAAGCGGCTCCACAGAGAATCGGATTAATTTATAGTTTGCCAAAAAATAAACCACACAGAGCCCTCTATGGACACAAAGTAAGACATTTTCATCTGTGCAAGTTTGTAAAAACAGCCTACCTCACACAATATGCAGATGACTTACTATACTATTGGGGCCCAGAGTACAAAAGGCCCCAAAGGTGATAAGGAATGCATCTCTAGTAAAATGTCACATAATGCTATGATCTTGCCCGGGGCTTCAGTACTTCCACTTTCTAGATCATCAGTGGGTCTACATGGTCACAGTCCCCTCTGTAATACAGATATATTTTATGCTGCCGAGGTCAGCTATTGATTGACCTCCAGGGTATCAAAGACCTTGAGGTGTCTACCAGATAATATGCGTTTAAACAAGCTTAATAAGCGACTGCTATGCACCACCCTGTGTGCTTATTCCCCGGATCCTTGAACATGCTGATGAATATGTAAAATACTATGTGAGCGCATTCAATGGAAGGCCCATTGAAGGTTGATTGACTTCCTATGTGCGGGCCAGAATAATGACATGGGTGATATTTCCTCAATGTCTTGACACCATTGCATGTCTTTGACCGGAAAGCTTTGGGGATACTTGAAAAAGCTGACTGCACATTCTTGTTTGACATTTAGAAGTGCTGACTTCCCACATCTAGGGGGGATTTGGCCAGAAAATTTAAATCGTCCCTGAACTTGGACAGGGGGTTCTTTGATTCACGAAACATCAGATCACTAAAGATCTGTCAACACCAGCCGAGAAGCTCTCTGGCTGGAGATTTCAGTCCTACATGTGTGATTAAAAGCAAATCACTTCTCCCGAATGCTCATCGCCGGTCCTCTCTGCCGCTAATTCGACACAACACTTGAAAAAGCCGCCGCAAACGCATCTCCAGTACACTCAGCACCCCACTGGAGAATGAATGGGCTCTCTCTTTTGACAGATCATCTAGTGCACAGGGCTAGATGAATCTCGCGCATGCAGTACAGTAATAGCCTAACAGATGATGGTTCTTGGCACAGCCTGAGGAGTGGAGGGGTGTAAGACAGTCCCTTATGTCACATGGGAGAAAGAGAGGGAAAGAGAAGGAGGGAGTAGAGGAGTGCTGCAGTGCATTGGTGGTGTGCTGTCTCTTTAACTATGGCCATGCTTGACAGGAGCTGCTGTATCAAACTACTGTAAAATCGACAAGGCCAGGGATAGCTCAGTGGCTGGCTGCTCGCTTCCATAGTGTCCATCTGCACTCATGGATACAGCCATTGTACAGAAGGGAAAAGAGGGAGAGAGACGGAGAGAAGAGAGACAGTGAGGGGGTAGAAGAGCATGTGTGTGTGTAGTATATGTGTGCGTGTGGGTGGTTCAGCGTGAGGGGGGTCGACCACAGCGGAGGAGAGAGAGAAAGAGAGAAAAGAAAAGAAGGAGAAAGAGATAGACTGAAAGGAGGTGTGAGTTTAAGAGAGCGAATGAGGGAGGAAAAAGATTTAGCCAAGATAGGAAGGCCCATCTCTGCTGCTGCTGCCTGCCTCCCACTAACTGCCTGTTCATGTGAGCCGGTACTTGGCATGACTGCAAATGGCTTGCCTGGTACATTAGCTTAACACACTCGTCAATGTGGGCTCAAATACATCTGCAAGATCGCTGAGGTTTTTTTTTTTTTCTCCCCCTCTCTTCCCATCATGTGGATCTATATCTCATCGCAAATCAATGTCACACTAATATCAGTCGGCTTACCACATATTTTATCTGTAGATGTTGAGTCACTGTGCGGCAATAAATATCACACAGTGTTACATAATCTCTTTGAGTAACCATGGAGCTTCTAATGTATAGGTGGACAGGGGAGATGGAGAGTATCTGTCAAGAGTGTACTGAGCTGGTTGGCCAAAATACAAACTTGACTTGCAACTGAAGCATATTTTCGTTAATCATTACTTATTATTTTTACAATTAATTGTTTGGTCTGTAAAAAAAATCTGAAAAAAGTAAAAGATGCACAATTTCCAAAAAAACCGAGGTGTCATATTCAAAAAGCTTATCTTGCCTAATCAACAGTCCAAAAAGATATTCAATTAATTATGTAATAGAAAGTGAGAAAACCAGCAAATTCTCACAATTTCGCAAATGTTTCTACTTTTAAGGGATAGTTCGGATTTTTGGAATTGGGGTTTTGTCTACAAGCCATGTATTACATACAGCAGATGTCAGCCGGCACATCCCCAGTTTGAAGAGGCAGGCTAGGGGTCCGGCACGGAAGCTAAGCGTCCTGCTGTGGAGGGGTCAGCAATAAAATGTATTTTAGCCACCTAAAATATCAGTTCTATATTGAGAATATTTTCACCACTTTACCTTAACAACACACAGCCCATTTTGACGGGGAAGATATTAATGTCTTCAGTTCCCTGTCTATGCTCTCGTCAAAGCTACCAGACTCCATTGACAAAACAGTCATTTTAGCTTGCTGAAAACAGATGCTGCTGGTGTGTCACTGCCTCAATCAGTTAGTCAGTTTGTGTTATTGTGTGTCTTTGGTGAATCTGAACTAACTCTTTTAAATACCAAAGTCACATAATAACACACACAAAGAAACTGATCAAGGTGGCGGTAGACCAGCAGCTCCCATCTTCAGGGATCTTAAATCACTGTTTTTCTCAATGGAGTCTGGCTTTGAAGAGAGCCGTATAATCGCATCATCTTCCGGCCAGAAATCGTTGTGTGATTGTAAGGTAAAGCGGTGAAATTAAGCTCAATACAGAATACACTTAAAGTGATGTTAATTTTTGGGGGTAGGCCTTTTTTTAAGTGGCTAAAGTACATCTTGTTGCTGCCCGCATCCACAGCAGTGCATCGCTTAGCTTTAGTGACAGACTCCAGCTTGAGCGTGTCCCGACTGACATCAACCGTCTGTGATATACTGTCTATATATAAGTAGGCCATACAACACCACTTCAAAAAATGAGAACACTCTCTTTAATATTTAAGGAGCATATATGGGGCTGTTGGATTTTACAATATAATTAAATACAGTACATAATGCTAGAAAATAAACCGGTTTGCAGGTGTCATCTCGATTGAGGGTACAATATTTAATACTACTGATGCAGTTATGAAGTTAAAACAGTAAAAACTAACAGCAGATTGATGCATCTCCATATTGACATGCCTTACAATGCAGCTTACGGCTAAACCCTCAGCAGTTGTACCAAATTGGATAAGACTAAACACTGCTTAGCTCCGAAAACAATGTCTAAAATGAAACGCCACTGTGCGATCACAGAGAAAGAGTACTCAGTGCCATCGCTGGCAGGTTTTGAAGGTGCAGCACTGTGCTCACAATTTCCTGGCAATGACTCCCAGAGTGGGCTTGCACACACACACACACACACACACACGCACACATACTCACACACAAACACAGGCAGAGCATCTCACCAACATTATGCAACCAACTTCTATAGCTGCACTTGCACAAGAGGGCATTTTGGCCATTATCTGCTTTGCTCGGAGGGAATAAAAAAGCAGAGTGAAAAGGAGCCGAGCGGGTTGCCACAGTTAAATTTGGTCTCTCTTTTCATGTGCAGCTCTGATGATGACTCCGGGGTCACGGTGAAGTCCGGGAGCTGAGAGTTGGAGTTTTTCAGGTCGAGATTAGTCTCCATTTTGGAGGCACCGGTATTGTTCTACAAGGGGTTACAGGTCTGTGAGTGTGTGCTTGGATCCACACATGAGCCATCACTCTCTCCCTCACCCTAACAGTCACATGCAGCACACCTCCACTCTCTCCTGAACCCACACACTGACTACACGCCGCTCATTTGCTCCCTCTCCCTCTGTCACACACACTCACATCTACTCACACACATCCAGATCCTCCTCATCTCTACAGTTTTTTTGGCAACTAAGCCTCTTTGATAACAGGTACTCACACAAACCACGACACCCCCAATCCTTCACGGTTCTTCCAAACTTTGCGCTGGGCGTTCCATCTCATTCCGGTCTCACTGTGGCCATCATGTTTGAGCACCTTGCTTGTTTTTTTTCCCCAAATTAGCCCCTCTTATCACACACGCACACACTGCAAATTGAACGTTTCGACTGGATAGATTTGAGGCAGCTCACTGCAGCACGCCTGCTCACATATAGCATTAGTCACAGTTGCAGTGCAATGATACCAAGGGGAATCTGCCTTTACCGTACACTGAGGCGCCTTTCACCCACTCACACTCGAGTATGGGGGAATTAAAGACCAGCAAGAATGAAGTAGCCTTTCATTCTGGTCATCTACATATTTTATTGGGCCAAAGTTTGTGCACACACAGAGGCAGGACACAGTCCATACAGGACATTGACGAAATCATAAATATATTTCTGAGGATATTACACTATAAAATAGGAATATTTAATAGGCGATATTAAGAGCACACTCAAAACTCCTTACACTACACTGAGAGTGCCTGTAAGAATATTATTAGCATTTTACACCACAGAATATGACAAAACAATTAAGTGTGATATGAGCAGTATAAACTTCATGACACCACATCAGACAAGTATCATCTTGTCTCTTATAAGTTACTCCTTATGAGTACCATACACCCTACAGGATTATCATAGGAATATTTTATGAATATTACAGCATTTTTCCCATCACCGCTGTGTGGCTGCTCTCAAACGGAGGAATGCACTTGCAAGAGTAGACCGTGTGACACAGTACACATGCATACCTTATTACAATACTATAATTGCCGCATGCACAGGTCCATACGGACACACGCTGCGCTGGATCCGTGTGTGTGTGTGTGTTTGTGCGTGCCTGTGTGGGCATCCATCTAGAAGGCACTCTGGGCTATTTCTATGCACCTGTCGGCTATGGTGCTTTTAGATATGCCTATTGCATATGATAGTGTCAGAGAGACAGAGGGAGAGGAGAGGGACAGAGAGAGAGAGAGGGAGAGAGGAGAGAGAGAGGAAGAGGATGGTGAGGAACGGGGGAGGAGGACAGAAAAGAAAGATGCGGTGGATGACAAAAAATATATAAAATATATGCTCTGTCTTACCTTGAAAGGGAACATAGGACATGTTCCAACGGCATTGAACGTAGGCTTTGCGTCTCGGCGGTCTCTCGGTGCTCAGAAGTAACGGGGAACCAAATTAGAAATAAATCTGAAAAATAAAAATAATTAAAAAAAAACACGCAATGTAGTGCTGTTCACAGTTGGAGCCGAAGGAGAGGCCAATATTCCGCTGTTATAAAAACTGGCATCATAATCCACGACCGCTTATAAAGCGCGCGGTTCCCGGTGCATAAAAAAATACAGGATGCAGAAATATGTGTATGTGTGTGTGCGTGTGTGTATGTGTGTGTGTGTTTGTTTGCACGCTGCTGTTGAGGTGTGAGGGTGAAACACGAGTGAGTGTGTGTGTGTGTGTGTGTGTGTGTATGTGTGTGTGAGTGAGAGAGGGAGAGAGGGAGAGAGAAGGGGGTGGAGGACTGAGCACGCGCACAAGCGCATGTGTGCGTGTTTCCTTGTGTGTGGGCGCGCACGTTTCCCAATATCTATAACCTATCTTTAGCCTATGCATTTTACATTTTGTGCTCGCCTCTTGGAATAAAAAGAAAGATATTATAATAATAATGTTGCAGTGAGTGTAAATTCACTGTACTGCTCCAGGCTATAGTGGCTTCAGTACAGTGTGCGTGTGTGTGTGTGTGTGTGTGTGTGTGTGTGTGTGCGTTTGCAATGCCCCAAAGGTAGCCTATGACTTTTACATACCGTAATTTACTTACTCTAGTGAAAATACACGTTAATACTTCTTATGCAACCTACTCTGCAGGCTGCAAATTAAAACAGGACTGCAAGATTTATTTACGTTACTTAATAATTTAGGAGAATTTAGGTAGGCTATCGTGATTGTGTGTCTCTGTGGCAGCACTGGAGAGTGTTTTAATTACTACAGGTGATTAGGCCCACAGGTTAGCCTCCATATATTCAGGCTATTAAATCTGTAACAACTGATGTTTTGGCTCTTGTAACTTTTCCTTACAGACCTGTTGAAATCAAGCTAATTAAAAGCTTCCCTGGCGGCCATTAAAAATATCAGAAACTGATGATAAATAATTCTGACGTTAAAAGATGGATTCAAGTTGACTACAACTACCGTAATTCACTTGTTTCTAATAGGAAAAAAAATCATGCGACGCTGGATTTGCGATACACATGACTAAACAGGAACTGCATCAAGGTGAGAAGCTGCGGAGCCAAAATGGCGCCCTGAGTTGGAGTATGCTGCCTTGAGGTGACGTGGGAGAAATAGTGATTTACAGTTAAGCTAGTTTGAAATACAAACGACTGGTAGCTTAATACTATAAGTGCTAATGCTAGCGTTTACAAGACGTTTGGGTTGTCATGTCAAGCGTGTAAGAAATGAACACATATTCAAGAAAGGTCGGGAACCGTTAGTCTCTCTCTTTCAGTCTAACTGTCACAAGCACTGACGCTAAATTTGCTTCAGCTACACAACTTTAAGCTAATTTTGGCTAACTTTCGGTTAATTTACAGGCACTTACATGTCTGACAGGCACGTTGTCTTCCCTCTGTTCTTGCTCCAAAGACATGGCACTTGTGTTTAAGTCTATTCCAAACTCCCAACAACAAACCGAGCCCAAGTTTTTGGCGTTGTTCTCAACCAGAAACAGTCCAACAGGTGCAGGCTACCATCACTACTGAGCAGCCCGCAGCCTCAGAGAGACAACTGAAGGCAGCACAGTGCATCGCCTGCCTTTGGTTTAAATGTTGAGATGTGGGCGCCACCTTGTGGTCAAAAGGAGTAGCTGCAGGTGTAACATGGGGCCTGGAGTTCAATTCAACACCTGAAACTTTTTGTTCCATTCTCAAAATAAAATGATAAAATGTACGTTTATAAATTTAATTATTTAGTGGTGAAGTCAGGTAATTAGTGTCAGGTATGATATGGTTTTAAAATAAGGTTTTATGTGTTGAGCCTTTCGAATATCATCATCCAGCCACCAAACATGTTGCTGCATTGTTTCCTAACTGTGCTTTACATAAAACAAACATTTCTATTGGTCTGAGAAAACTAGTATATAAAGAGCAAACAGTCAGAAAGTTATATGTAGATATTTGTTTTTGCCTGTATGCTCACCAGTTTCAGCCTGCGCTCTACTTCTTGTTTGTTTCATTTTGTTCTGATGTGTTGTGTTGATCTTTATTTTTATTGTATGTCTTTCTTACTTTTTGTAATCTTCTTTCTTAACTGTCTATATGTCTCTGCACCAGTTTTCACTTGCTCTGTTTTCACAATAAAGTTGAAAAAAAAGAGCACTGTACCTAAAACAGAGAGGCTCTAACAAAAGAAAAGAGTCGTAGGATGTTGCATTTTATTAAATATTTGACTTATAATCAAAATATTTTAACAGTACACCTTACTTTTTATGGGGAATGGTTTTAAGTACTTAATGCATTCAGGTGAAATGCGACATAAAGTTAAGCTAAAATGGGATGTTTTTCTGAAGTGAAACCAGCATGTTTTTAGGCTACAAGATGCCATAAAATTGTGATGTATGCTATTATTTGCCATCCTTTAATATTACAGACATTTTAGCCTTTTTGTTACTTAAAAAATATTTAAGATAATGCAGTGAGTACATGACAGCCACATGAGTCCACAATTAGACTGATAAATTGATTTAACAGTTAAAAAACAAACAAACATGACTGTCCCATTTTACCTGAACATCTCACTCTGGGGTGAGATAGTGGTACTTCATGTGTTTGAGGGTCCAAAGTTTCTAAAATATCTTACTTGCCAGTGTATTTTCTTTATAGAAATATAGCAGAGAATTATTTAAAAAATTCTATAAGTAACACATAAGATAGTCTTAAGAGTTTTAGGTGGTTTTCTTGGTAGTCTACCAAAGTGTCCTACATTACCTGACTTCACTCTACTTAGATTCAATTTCATTCTCAATATAACACACCTGTTTAGTGCTCTGTCTTTTTCACACCAGACCCTTATCACTGATAACATTAAAAAGGACTCTGTATTATAAAGTATCCAGGTATGACAGCGAGCCGGTCCACACTATACAAGGAGCCTGACATCAAAGCAGCTTAATGAAATTAAGACAACATTGATTATCAGTTACACCTGTGTTTTTCTACATGTCAGAATGTTGTTTGTGGGAAACACTCATTCAGACGACGACCACAGGACCAAAGAAGTGACTTTCCACAAGAAACTTTACTCAGCCATGCTTTCAGTGACAGTTTTGACTCAACAGCTGCCAAGTGGTCTCACACTTTACACCATAAACACAATAAGATGCCGCTTGTTATTGCCTCTGCTCCATGAAAATAAAACATGTCACATTACTGTCACAGAGACGTAATATTAATCTTTGGAGTCGTTATTTAGCGTTTCCATTCATCTTGAAAAACTCATTGTAACTGGCACAAACACAAAACAAACATCTGTCTTTCACTTTGGCAGCAGTTGTAAATTTTCCGCCAAAAAAAGTAGTTAATCTTTCCTACAGGACACATTTGGCTGTGATGCAATTTATCATCCCCATCAGAATAATTTAGAAGGATTCTTACCAACACTGTTTGATTACCACCTACAGTAGAAGTGATCAATGAGACAAGAAACGCAGCCAGCCTCAGTCTACTTTAAAGATAAAAAGCTCACCCATGTTTCAGAGGTGATGTTTATAATCGTGTACGTTATTAGCTGATGAAAACAGCATCTTTAAGTCGTGTTTTGGAGCCTTTTATAGAGCAGACAGTTCTCCCTGGGGTTATTAATGACCTGGGAACCTGCTACCTCTTAAAAACAGAATAAATGTATAATTAAGATGAAAGCTGCGAGGTGGCTTTAGTACTGTTTTCTACATTTTATGGGATTTATTTCTCTTAAAAACCTCTTAAATCATTCAGATAATCCATAAATAAACCCTAATGAGGGAAGATCAACTCAAAACAATACAAAAAGAGGAAACAAAAGTCTTTGAAGGTTTCTAAAAATAACAAACTGGAATAATTAAAACTCTCTTTACACATCAATCCATTAATTTATCCATAATTCACCTCACATTTGCATCTTAATTGAAAAAGCGGGTCCTTTAAGGTACAAATGAAGGTGTAGCCTGGTTAGCTGTCACGTTGTTTTGTCCATTTTACTCTTAAAAAAATACTTAAATCCACCTTAATTAAGATGAAAGTTATAAGGGTTACATTTTGCACAAAGGCAGGTTTACTGTCTAACATGTAACATGAAGGTGAAGGTCACATGATCAGCTCCTCTGTCACCTGCAGAGTCAGTTTAACAGTCTGCAGAGACACAAAATTTACCGACTGAAACGTGTTCACACTGTCAGACTGAGGAGCTCTAATTCCTCTCTGTATAACAGACTGAGTTTACCTGATATTCTCCTGACAGCTGAGCTGGTCGGCCAGCTGTTTCAAGGTCAGAAGGTCATGGGCTCAAAACTCAGAGGGATCGTTGTGCGTTTTCTTTCTGTCAAACCTCAGAAGACGCACTCTTCTTCAACTTTCCTAACATATGTAGTGTCTCATACTCAGCTGAAATGTGTCACAGCTGCGGAGGAGTGTTTGTCAGCAGCTGCTGATGAAGGTCACACTGATGTTTCAGGAACACTTGGTCACATTAAACTGATTCAAAGCAGAATAATATTATTCATGTATCCATAAACACAACTTTGGGGTGAAGTCCCAAATCTGCATGAACAATTAAAGTCCCTTCAAGGCAGTGGTTCCCAACTGTCCAGATTTCTCTTCAGTCGTTAGTTTGAGGTCTCATAGTTTAATATATTCAGCGTTTGGACATGTCATTGAGCTAGTTTGCTGTCTCTGCTAAGAAACTTCAAAATAAAAGCTCTGTGCTTGCAGTTTACTGTACTTAAAAATGTATCATGTCATGTTTGTGAGTCACTTGTGGTCCATTTAGAATTGGACCATGACCCACCAGTTGGGATCCACCGCTTTAAGAGGTTGTTAGCCCCTAAAAATAACCCATATTGTGCAGCTAAGAGTGTAAGAGTAACATTTAAGGAGCTGCAAGAGGAAGCTGCTTGATAAATTTGTCTTGTTGCTTACACTCAGATCAACTTTCTTCTCCAAAGATGGCTCCTCAAAGCATTGTTAAGTTGAATTCTTAGAAGTTCAAAATGAATACTGGCCCTGTTCTTTGCTGTTTCTACAGATGTATTCTGAATTGGAAAACTGGCGCACACTGGTAGCTGGCTGGTTACAGTATCTTCCCTGTTATGGCAATATTATTAGTTCAGTTCCAGTCAGGGACTTTTGTAGTATGCTACCACCTCTCTCTGAAAATACAGAATAAAATAAACAAAAAAAAAAACCATATTAGCGACCTTTATTTGACTGCAAAGAGAAATGGGTTGTGCTCACTGGCAGTTTTAATGTATCAAAGTTGGAATATTTTAAATTAAACCTCCAGTGCTGTGTCTACCTAAAATATAGCTTTTCCCCTCTCGTTGTTCTACAAGGATTATTCTCTTAAATTCAGTTACATGTGCAACAACCTCTTAAAAGAAAATATTTATCCTTTCAAAAGAGAGGGATGCTGCAAACAAGACCTCCTAATTTCCTCTTAACTTTTTGACTGCATCCAATGTCTTTGCAAATGAAACTGGGACAGGTGCCATCATGAACGTGTCAGGTGACAGCAAGAAGCACATGGGTCAGTTCTATTTACTTATGAAGGCCTGAGATGTGTCGAAAGCTCCAACACATTCTCACTCCAACCTCGTCACATATCGACATTTGGTCATGGACTTCCCACGTCCAGGTATGTCATGAAAGGTACCCTGAGTGTGCTGGTTGTTGATGTTCTGGGACGCCATGTCAAGTTCTGCCTGTTACATGCTTTGTCTTCTTTCAAACTACACTTTTACGTTTACATACAGTCTCTTTCAAAATAAATTCACTACATCAGTACAACAACACAAATTTTCCTTCAACAACTAACGCATGTGGTTAGGTTTAGGAAAGAAGAACAGGGTTTGGCTTTAGAATCTTATAGGGAAGTCAATGTTTGTTGGACCCATCCACCACCCCTCCAAGTTGTCCTTCATGGACTTTCGCCACCCTTCCCCATGATGCCACTGAGTGCCGATAAACTAACAGGGACCGGCCGCGTATCACACTGGCATTAAAGAACGGCTTTTTTCGTCAGTGTCTGATGCTGCAAGTCACTGCCCAAGCACTGGATTTTGTAAGACAACTACTGAACGATTCCCTGTACACACTGATAGATTAAAAAACACACAGTGTATGAGGTGAAACTTTTTTTATTATTCATGTTACATATTAGGTGTCAACGCAGAGTATACATGTACAAACGTAATTTCTCCAAAAATACATCAAACTGAACTTGGACTTGACTACTAATCAGAAATAAAAGAAGACTACCTCTCGCAAAATAAATGATGTTCCTCCATGGTGATGTCTTTATTTCCTCCTTTTTTGTTTTGAACGAATCGGGTCGAGTTCCACCTCGAGGACAACCTATAACAAGCACTTGACGGGTATAGACATACCATAGAAAACACACAAATACATTCATCACCATCGCCTAGAAAGGTTCAACACACCCCTTCCTAATAAACTACAGTCAAATAGTCACTGAGGAGGATGAAAATTGCAATCAACATAATTTCACTGGCCTGAAATGCACGCAGGAGATAAGTCAACCACCCATTTCGAATGTTATCTCTCAACTGAATGGGCGTTATCAGTGGTTATCAGCCTCATAGATAAGTGTTAGAATGGGCCTGCTACATCTACTAGAAGGTTCAGAGTGCTGTTATCAGCCCGTTACGTGGTCATTATCGGTTGTCCTCTGAAGCAGTTTCGTTTGGTCTGACCCAACCACCACCATGACCTCTTCCCTACATGGACTTTCTATTTGTACTCACATAACATCACCTGACTTCCTCTTTTGCTGCTGTCATAATTACCATGGCCACTGGAGGTCACTGCCTAACAATAAACAGAGTCATTTAATGGGCTGATAACACCGTTGTGAACCTTCTAGTACACTGGCTCTCAAACAATGGTATGTTTACCATTAGTGGTACGCAAGCTCCCTCTAGTGGCACACAGAGGAATTTCAAAAATGTCACTTTAAATATATATAATGCGATGAAAATATAACAAAGTTCAAATGATAACACACACTATGAGATCCCTGAACTGTAATTTGAATGAGTTTTACCTTCCCAATAATATTTTTCTTTTTATTTCAGCCTGCTTTGTAGCAACATTCAAGAACGTACAAGCCCTGAGAAACAGCGCCAATTTTAAATAGTAGCCACAAGTGGAATTACAATGTCCAGGTTCTTCATGTGATGCAACAGGGCCCAAAAAGACTTTTTCCTGTAGCCTTACATTGTGAAAAAGATGTCAGTAAATTAGTGTATACACATTTCCCATGACCTGTTTCACTATCCCGATTCCACTGGGTCCGATGGCATTTCAAAAGTCTAACAAAGCTGCACAATTACATCCTTTTATCTCCATTTCAGTTAGCGGAGGGCTAAACAGGAAGTAAGCCAACTTGCCCTCTAGTGCTTTTGCTCTGTGGGCTTCATGATGCAGAAGATCTGGGTAATTTCATACCGCGGATATTGAGCTTTTTGGCTTCATGTGCCACCGAGCAACTGTCATAGGAATAA
Organism: Cephalopholis sonnerati; assembly: GCA_019142605.1. Taxonomy (NCBI): domain Eukaryota; kingdom Metazoa; phylum Chordata; class Actinopteri; order Perciformes; family Serranidae; genus Cephalopholis; species Cephalopholis sonnerati. The sequence goes on from JAGQAX010000008.1 coordinate 36,729,665, forward strand.
ATGGAGCCCCGACTCCAACGCTGTATCCAGTTCTCTTCATACATCCATGCGAGTGTAGCAAGCATACACATCCATGATTAGTTACGAGCTAAATTGTGAGGGTTAGACAGTGAGTGGAGGTAAAATGAATTATTCAAAAACACTGTAATAATGGCTTTAAATGGGAACTATCAGGAAGAGAAGTGCAGATGAGGAGGAGAATATTTCTCATAAAATGTTCTCTGTGGCTAAACAGGGTAGACCTACACTACTGTATTAGCCATAATGGTAACAGTTTAACAGCCCAGTATTTTCTGAGGTGGTACGTGGTGTAATAGGTTTGAAGACCACTGTACTAGTAGATGTAGCAGGTCCCGTCTAACCCATATCTATGAGGCTAATAACCTCTGATAACCTCCATTCAATCAGGTGATAACATTCCAAGTGGGCGATTCAACAGAGAGGTCTGTTTGTAAATAAAATCTGAGAGTTTTGCATTGGTTTGAGTATAACAGTATAAATGCTGTATTTGTCTTTTGCTTTTTTTTTCAACTAAACCTGTAATACAGTCTTTCCTGAAAGATAAAACTGACAAATGTGTAACGTGTAAGTTTTATCGAACAGATTGCTGAAATAAACCTCTGTATAAAATATAAACTCTGAAACTTGCACCACAGTATTCTAGATTTATGTAACCTGTTTGCACGAAGATAAAATCCAACTTCAGCACCTCACTCGCCTCTATAAGCACATCTGAGAAGAAGTCGGGCCTTGATTCATGAATTCGTACTTTATGTACCTTTTAAATAATAGACTGTTAGACCCTGGAAGAAACGATGGGTGTGAGTTAGGAGTCGGGCCTATCAGTGTCTTCTTTACCTGTACTGTTACTTTGAACGCAAGGACTGAACTCCCTACGACATGAAACTGAACCTGGACCTTTAGCTGATCTTTATGACATTTATTAACACCCATTTAAAACAAAAAACATCCTTTCAAAATAATTTCCTTTCTGATGACCTCAAACAGACATTTCAATAACATATATATTTCTTTTTTTGTTGTTTGGAATGTACAGTAACATCACAGTCCTGTTCTGAATAAAAAAAACTCTACTCAACATTATACCTGTTCCTCGTATCTGTCAGCTGATAAACAGCCATCCTCTTGTTTAGTAGCAACATGGCCTCGTTCAATTATCTGTCGTCTGATTGGTCGACTAAAGTCAGCAGACCAACCGGCAGGTACACAACCCATATAGGCACTATGCAACCACATCAAAAAAATAAATTAAAGTTATTCGATCATAGCAATATATTGTGAATATATAATTCTATCTATAAAACAAAAGCCCTCTGGTGGCTCCTATTTCTAATACGTACAGTCGTCTAAATGTAAATCGTATGACAAAATCTAACATAACAAATAAGTAACCCCGTAATAACATGTATACAATCTCTTATTAACATACAGCGATGAGAAAGGATATGAAAACCTCCAGGGATTTGCATTTCATGAAGCCAAAGTCAGACAAGCTGCCGTCTGAGCAGAAGAAAGGGGCTCAGCCACGACTGTCAAAGTGCCCTTAAGGCATTAAACCTACCATCTGTGTGGCCAAAAATACTGTACAAGACCGGCTGTACTACTCCGTCTCATCTTGGCCAATAAAAGGTTACTGCTTTTTTTCATGAGCAGCCAGCAGCCACCACCCAGCTGTCATCCTGCCTCTCACTGACGACGGACCATTCATCACTGTTTGTTTTCTGGGCTAATTTTCATGTGAACATTAACAATCGGTTGATGAATGAGCTATTATAAAAGTGACGGCTGATGGAAGTGTGATGTTAACTACTAGCTGTTAGCTTCCTGATCCCTTGAATATCCTTATCAGCTGCTGGGGAAAGATTTGAAAATATTTTTAGTTATTTTTTTACTTTAAAAAAGAACAAATATTTATATTTTTAAAGTTTTCTCTGGGTACTCCAGCTTCCTCCCACAGTCCAAAGACATGCAGGTTAATTGGTAACTCCATAGGTGTGAATGTGAGTGTGAATGGTTGTCTGTCTCTATGTGTCAGCCCTGTGATAGTCTGGTGACCTGTCCAGGGTGAACCCTGCCTCTCGCCCAATGTCAGCTGGGATAGACTCCAATCCCCCCCGCAGTCTCCAACAGGATAAGCGGTTACAGAAATGATATGAAAGAATGAATGTAGCCTATCTTATTTTTTGTTTGCCATGTTTTGTGCAACAACTCAAGTTGTGTTGTAAATTAATTCAAATGAAAAAAGATTTTGCCCTATTTTTAGAAAAGTTTGCCAGAGAAATGCTTCCACATTTTGGGAAATACGCCTATCTGCTTTCTTGCAAAGAGTTGGGATCAAGGATCAATCATAGTGTATGTCTGTCAACAATCTCAGAACCCATCGGCTATCACAAGGATTTTGACTCTGGGGGTGACAGGGAACACTTTTGGGGCTGCAGCGTAGCCAGGCGATATCCGAAGCAAGACTTCTTTTTCTATGCAGCGCTCATTGTTTACAGTTTGATCAGCAACTCGACACAGCTGGACAACATTTTGGTGAACAGAAAAGCTAGTAAAACCCTAAGTTGTCGACAGATGATAATGGGTTGGTTGCGAGATTGCATTTTGGCCAATGTGTTTTTCCTCTTTTGCTCTCCACATGGGCTGTTTACCCAAAGCCCGCTCAAACATGATAGATCACTACTACTACCACTACTACTACTAATGGAAACTGTTAAGCTTCTGATACCAAAATCTTGTCCAGCAGATTCTGCATTCATATGCAGATATCTGTTCGTACATATTAATCTGTTAAATATAAAGATAAAGCCGAAAGACTGTCAATTTTGGAACCCGTCGGCTAGAAATCTGACGTCGATAAACCTATGGGGGCAAAAGCCAACATTTCTGGTAGCAAGCGGCTATCTGGCTAAGATGTCATCTTCACATCGGTTATTTTGGCTAATCTATATAAAGAGATATTTGCACATGAACGCAGATAATTGTTTGAAAAAAAGCTAAGTTGTTGCGCGACGATAGCCAATGTGTTCCACCTGTTAACCTGTCACTCAAACATGATCAGTCAACACAACTCGGACTGCAAATGGAAAACAGAACTCTTCCAACACCAAACTGCAGTATCTGTTTGTAGATATTAGGAGACTGATTATCTTAGCATAAAGACTAAAAGCAGGAAGAGACAGGAAGGACTATTGTCTAGCCTTGTCAAACACATGACCACAAAACCTACCACTGTTAATTAGTCTACTTTAGAGTCCATCTCCTGGTTTATCTTCATAGTTATCACACAGATGTGCGGCTGCCGTTAATCTTCTAATCTCACTCTTGGCATGAAGGCTAATAAACATTTCCCAAACATGTAAAAATCTTCCTTTAAATTAGCAGCATGTTGTGTAAATGACCATCAGTGGAGGTTTACCATTTGATTTATGGAAAATTAAAGTTACATATCAAAGAAATTGTATCTTAATAATGCTAATTTTGTCACTCTTACTTGAGCAATGAAGAAGCAGTAACCCAGCTTTTCTTATTCTTGTGCTACACTGTCACTTATCTACAGCGCTGTCTATCAAGAAGTTCAATTTAAGACGTGCTCTTCTTGATGTGGCCCCAAAATGTACAAACCATCAGGAGGTTTAAATATCATCCCTTATCACTGTTAAACATGATAAATGCAAAGGCATATTCCAAAGTTAACAGTACAAATATCAGAGAAACACTAGCAAAGAGGGACATTTAGTAACGAGTAGTGAGTTATAATGATGTAGAATAGAGGTGATACTATGAGAGCAACCTGGATTTGCAACGTGTAGGTTTTTTTTTCCTTTTTTGTTTTGTTTGTACTTTAAACACTGCCACGTATAACATACACAGTATTCCTGTGGCAACTGCAAAACAGTCATTGCGTCTCGTGTTTACTCTCTGTGTCAGTACAAACTCACGTTCTCCCACTCCACAAGGTACTGCACCTTCCCGTCCGGCGTGACGCGTCTCGCCAAGATCCTCACGGCCTCCCCTCCTCCCCAGCTCCTGGCCACTGTCCCGTCCCCGCCTCCGACTACCACCCCCCCTCCTCCACCGCCACCTCCTCCCCCTCCGCCTCCTCCACCTACGCCACCCCCACCGCCCATGCCAGCCTGATATGGGGGCATATCACGTAGGATGACAGGCTCCACCTGCTTCTGCCCCGGCTGGTGTTGGTGTTGGTGTTGGTGGTTGTGTTGGTGGTTGTGTTGGTGGTTGTGATGGTGCTGGTGGGAGTGGTGATGGTGATGGCTGCCATTGGTGTTGAGGGGGTACGGGTAGCAAGGAGGTGGTACTCTGCAGGTGTCCTCCACGCTAGGAAAAGAGACAGAATCAGTTCATGTAGGTTTAAACTGGAGTTACATTCCTGAATACCAGTTTTTAGAATTTAATATATTCTGGAAAGCATCACAAGCAGTGTTTGCAATAATGCGATACAACATAACATGTTACTATTGGTCCGAAGCAGGAACTAATTTTGTTACAAAGCTGCATAATTGTCTAGAGTTTGTTCGTGTTTTCACGGCAGCATTTACAAGCGGACCAGATACCTTGCACGAGAGTGAACAGACTAGTTTTGCTGAAGATCTGCGACCAATAAGCTACCTGACTGTTACAATTCCTACCAAATGATAGTTTTTTTCGATGTTATGTAGCAAGTGTACACTTTACTTGAGTGTTATTTACCATTTGAAACCAATGTTTTGGGAGTTACGTGATAGTTTCTCAGTGTACTTGAATACAAGTCTAAACCATGTCAAAATTCCTGTGGAATGTTCATACCTTAAGGGTGCTTTCACACCTGCCCCATTTGGTTTGGTTCACTCGAACTCAACCTCGTTAGCCTAAGTGCGGTTCATTTCGTTTGTGGTGAGAACGTGTTCCCGACCTGGATCTGAACCAACTGCAGTCACATGACACATTGTTTGGGTTAAACATGAGCATGTTACAGTCCTGGAGGATTATTAATGTGCGCCTCCTCCTGTACTGCCTTAATATGCACATTCAGCACATCCAATGCATCAAAACATTGTTTTCTAGTTGGAGCCTCATTTTCAAACTGTATGCTTTGACTCAAATGAACAATGACAGCAATATAGTCCACGATGAGCAGCGCTAAAATCAACCTGCGTAGTTGTCCCTCCATTGTGACATTAGAAAGTGTCGCATTTATCTTGACAGTGTACTCTTCTTCAACGTTTGCTTTACTTCCTGGATTTTTCCCACATGGAAATTCTGACCAATCAAGAGCAGCTTTCTCACACAAGGCATTTGATCTGGTCCGCTTGTAAATGCTGCCGTGAGAACACCAACCAACTCAAGGCAATTATACAACTTTGGAACAAAATAAGTCTCTGATTCAGACCAAAGGAGACAACGACAGGTCTGAAAGCACCCTAACTTACTTCTAGTACTCTGTGTATGGTAAAAAAGCATCCTCAGTTACAGTAGTGCTCAAAGGTTGAAGTTTTGGTTGGAATCTCTTTAACATGTAACTACATAAATGTCAGCAGGAGTTACACATAAGGATGACAGATAAGTAAAACCTGTTGTAGTGATGGAGACTCCTGGAGAGTGGAGTGTTTCCGTTGTACGTGGTGTGGTACAGGGCGTACATCCGCTTGGGAGGAGAGCTGTGGACAGGACGCACAAAGGTTGAAGACAGTGACTGCTTTGCAGCTTCAGTTTAAAATAAAATAATATTTTATTGACAGTATAGAAGGCTATCATTTAAAGGTTCAGGTCACCCAAAAATAAAAAACAACAACTAATTTTTCTTTAGGTACCTTATTTTGCAGACAGTTTTGTTTGAGTTTTAAAAAGTCAAGCTAAAAGAGTTTTATTTTTGTCATTTATTTGGTTATTTTATTTGGAAATAATCCCACCTCTGTTGCACTGGAGCGAGCGTAGAAGTCTCAGATGTGGATATCACAAAAATTCAGCACTTACAACAAGTCTGTTTGCATCATGTTACTTCATAGCCCCTGAAGGTAGGAGTACTGCCTCCATGTAGACTGTATTTTGCTGTGAGATTTTTTTGTCTGTCACATTAACACTATTATCATCATTCAAAGCATCCCAAGCTCTCCTGGTGGTTTCCAAAAATATTTTGCTTTATGTCTCATATCATTTTGTCTGTGTTGGTAAGTCGTGACAGGAAGGTCAGGGGACAGAATTTGGACAGCTTCCCTGGAGTGAACAAATTATTATATACTATAATTCGGTCACCTGGTCGAGAGCGCAGCGCCCCCTATTGATAACACACAGCTATGTTTCTTTTCATACAGGTGACCTGACCTTTGACTCTTCTCATATGCAGCAAGATGTATCAGTACAGAAACCAGAATGGTACGACGCCCCTTACCTTAGACTAAGCTCCTCCTCTGACTTCCTGGAGTTGTAAAGGCTGGCCCCTCCCATGTAGCCATGGCAACATGGCAGTAGCTCAATAGAGTTGGCAGGGACTGGGGGTGGACAAGCCTGGACACAGGGGACACACACAGATCAGCTGTTGTCTGGACGCCAACATCATCCCAGGAGTCAATCAAGCTCTAATACCTCTGTGCTCAGACATGCATAAAGTTAATTCTGCATATAAAACGTCAGTCTTGTAATAACTATGTCTAGACAGAGGTTTGCTAACTGAAGGAAAACATTTTAAAACTGAGCTGATGTGCGTTTTGTATGTTTTTTGCATTCTTAAAAAACACTTAAGAGCTTGAATTCCACGTTCCTGCATTCCCCGAGGGCAGGTGCGTCTATAAATCTGCACTAATAGCATTAATGGATGTGAGTCACATCATCAGACACAGCCGTATGATGTCCTGCTTAAATGTATCACCTCCATCTCGTGGAGCGGGCTGGTTAGTGAGGCAGCTCTCCTGACACACGGACTCACGACCCATGAAAAGTAAAAACATCAGAGCTTCATCAGAGCGATCAATCACTGAAAACGTCATCTGGGGAGACGCCACCTAAAGGTTGTTGCATTTCTCATCGCTGGACTGTGACATATGGCACCGCAGTTGCACCATTATCATTCCTTTCTCTAGCATTGCTATTAGGATGGGAGATTATTATTCAGTGGCCTTAGTCGACGTCTGTGCCTTTAAATGGATGTGCTCTGTCAATGCTGCACTGCCAAGGTGCCAGCGCCACCTGGCCAAACTGTAATCGACTGCAAAGTGCACTTGGAAGTGATCCCAGGCTACGCATATCAGCATTCTTTCCCATCTCACTTTCCCCACACGACAACGAACCTGCTCCTCCAAGACGCACGGAGATTAGCATCAATCAGAGGGGCACAATGGGGCCTGGATGTGCCAGAGTGAAAACGAGTGCTCTGTGGAGAGTATTGTTCCAGGATTACTGTATGTGTGCAAATACACGGATCAGAGTGTTGTGTAGGAGGACACAGTACAATGAGCATTCACCGTTAAGAATGCCGTGTAAAAATAGTAACTGCCACATGTGATGTTGCCTGTTTCATTGTGATCCGCTGGGGATTGGGTTTGATGATCGTGATAAATGTGGTGCTGAACTGCAGATGTTGATGAAACACATGAGCAGGTTTTTGTGCAGCCAAGTTTGTGTTTGAATTATACATTTTAACTGAGCCAAACGCACGACACTTCATCTCCCTCGCGCACTACCTTTACTCTCACCATAGACTCTGAAGCATCAGCAGGCATTAAAGTACAGCAAAAGAAAGGAGAAGAAAAATACTGAGCTGCGCTGGGTGTTAAAAGACATGCAGACTGATTTAGACTGCGAAATGAACCTTCATCACAGCGTCTGACTGACAGGTTATTTGGATCGCAGAGGGCTGTTTACCTGGATGTATAAAAAAGAAAAAAAATAATCAGAGAGGTTTTGTGGCCCAGACCTCTCTTCTCGCCCTGAGCTGGAGACAGAGGCACTGACCTGTGTCTCCATGATGCGACGCTTTGATTTACGTGACTCTGGCCCCCCCACTCTCCTCTGGCAGGGTAGTGACAACGGGCTGAAGTGAACAAAAACACACATAAATTAAAATACAAGCATAAACACGCACACATGCAGTCCCAATGTGCAATGTTTAGTTTATTAGTGTGTCTCCATAGAAGCCTACTCAGAGGTGTAAACTACGAGAGGATGATAGCAGTGAGATGATATGATTTTGATGTATTTGTCATATATGAGCCCAAACATCGTCAGCAAGGAGGCTGAAAAACATGCGAAAAATGACAGTCCAAATTTCCCCCAGTCTCTGTCTTCTTCTTGCTGCTTGAAACTAAACTTGTCTCCTGATTTGTTTATGAAAACTTGAGGTCTAAAAACCGCCAAAGTGGCCCCTAGAGGCTAAAACATCCATTGCAACCCACAACTCTAAAATGCTGACTTGAACGAACACACTTCTTTTTGCTCTAATTAGAGCCGTACAGGTAGAGGGAATTTAAATGTATATTTTGTCCTGGAGGCAAAGAGAAGAACACAGAGTCATTAAGAGTGAAAGGATTTAAGCTCGCACTAGCATGAATGTGTTCAGCAAATTGGTGATTGGAGCGCTTTGGTGTCCAAATGGCTGCAGGGCATGCCACATAACTGCAACTGTCGCTGGTAGAATTCCTGTGGACCCTTGTTGCATGTCATACCTCCCTGTCTTTCCCTATTTTCCTATCTGCCTTTTCACTATCAAGTGTCCAATAAAGGTGAAAATGTCCAAAAATAATCTTTAAAAAAACAGTTGCATGGAAATATGGCGTTTGTATGAAGTTGACATTTTGGGCCGTGGGTGAGGCAAAAAGATTAAGTGGTGTCTGACAAAATATTTTGTCAAAACTTGCCCTTTAGAGTTCAGATATTTATTGTTTGCACAAGTGGGAATTCAGTGAAAGTGACAGTCTGTGGTATTTTTGCATACAGATGATGATTTGACCTCAGGGTGGAGAGAAAGAGGAGAGCTCATGTGTTGGTTCAGCCTCTGCGGGCTGTGAATATCCACAGCTAACTTAGGAAAATCCTGACAAACATGGTATCGCTAAAGGGGAAATGTTGGGCTGATATGACAGGGGCAGGCCAGTCGGAAGAAGAAAGTGTTGGCATTGTGTGGTTCTGCAAACCACGGACATTTTACATTACATTTCATATGTATCATATCAGTGTCTCTAAAGCGATGCAGTATATCAGATGACTCTGTCATGAGAAGCTGGAGGGGGTGATGGCCAGTGTGTCATCTTTGAGAGATGCCTGCCAGGCTGTGAGCAAACAAAACAGGTTGTGTTTTAGCTCGTTGTCACTGTTTTTAAAGCAGGAACAGTGCTGTGAACAGTGATTGGTTTTTACACAGACATTGCAGCATTTCCTGCTGGACCCCCAGACACAGGTATTTTAGGCCATAGCCGACTGGCTTTTATGCCAAAACCGAACCACACATGAACCACAGTGTTGCTGTTCCAACATATCTGCTACATAATAACATGCACATGCAACATATCTGTAGTTTGTAGAAACATACAATGCCAACATTTTTTCTAGCGACTGGGTTTAAAAGAGGGCAGAGGCCTGCATCAGGTCAGTTACCCAATGACTGACTCGCAAAACAGGGGATTTGGTACTTTAATCTTAATTTCAGGATCAGTCCTGGGTTAAACAAAGAACGTGGGGTCAGATCGTCGGTGTTGGATGATGAATATATGAAAATAAAATGAGAATAATAATGATTTCATTCAATGTTTTTAACATTTCATTTCTTTGACCGCTGACTTTGTACTGTTGGCTCTGTTTGTGTCACATATATACAGTATGATAAGCAGAACATAAGAGCCACCTCAGTCAGGTGCGTTATTAACTGGCACCTTAGCTGTGGAGATGTGCTGCTCTGTATTCTAAGAATAGGCAAAAAATATTAATTTGAATTGTATTTTTAAATATATTACCTTAGTTTCTAATGTATGAAATGTCCAAAAATGATCACTTTAAACACAGTGCCTAACCAAATTATTTGAACAGGGTATGGTTATTATAGCATTTGCAGTTTCGGGCCAGGCTGTGAATTTTGTGTCAATGGGTCGGGTCAGGTGGCTGAATTATTTAGTCATATGTGCGGCAGGTGAAGTATTGCACGTTGTGGTGCCAGTTCAGGAATGGGTCTTGAGAATCAGACCCTCACAGGACTGTGATAGGGATCATTTAAAGCATTAGAAATTACATCTCTGTGTAGAACTGACAAACAAATCAACCAATGACTAACATCACGATCTTTAGCACCAGCTGCAAATGGAGAAAAAATTACTTAAAAAAAATAATAACTTCGCTACCACGTTGTGAACAATCTATGAGTGCAGGAATATAAGTTTTTGTCAGCAGTGTGACTGTATTTTGTACTACTTGTTGCCAGTTAAGTTAAGAAGTACACATCTAGACCAGTGGAGCTCGACCCCCAGTTGATGAAATTTCTCCTCAGGGACCTCCATCCAGAAAATCTGAGTTGGAGGAACTGGAGCCCAAGTTCAGACCAAAGATTCATAACGAGACATGACTGTTTAGAACGTTGCAGAAAAAAGTTGCAGTGGTGTGAACTGGCCTGTCTGAGGTCGGCTCAAGCCGACTGGTGGTGTCACCTGCAACTCAGCTGGTCAAATCACCAGCAGCTGGTTTGAGAATATGAAGCTCGTCACCTGTTTCAACAGCCTATCAGCTTGTAGTGAAGTCTGCTGGTCAAGTCAAAATATTTTAAGAAGCTACAAATTACATTCAGCCACAAAATAAACCTGAAAAGCTGCAAATCAGAACAGAAGTACAGAGAGTTGTTGCATAGAGATGATACACCGTCTCATCAAGTTGCATTAGCGTGAACCGGTTTTTAGAACGTTGCAGAACGGCGCACTGCAAATAGTTTTAACATGTTTCTTCGCGAATCTTTGGTCTGAACTGGGCTTTAGATATGGTTAAGACCAGAATTCTACACACTGAGGAAGACTGTTGTCGAAACCGGTCTGTGTTACACCAGTGCTTATTAAATATATGAAGAACGACACGAGTGCTGCTGGCCTTTGGTCTGTTTGTTTCACAGAATTCTATAGTTGTCATCTACAGTTGAGGAGATAAATGTGGAAGAAGTGAAACCTGTGATCAGAATAGTCCCTCTTATCACTCTTACATCAGGCTCTCTTATATTCTCAATTAAGTAGTGAAAATAAACTATTCCCTATTTTTCTAGAGACCCCCTGGAACTTCTTCAAGGACCCCTGGAAGCCCCTGGTCTCGTGGCTGAGAACCACTGATCTAGGCAGTGGATATTTAATGTGGCCATCGAAACACTGTCCATTTGGGGAGAAGCAAACTGACACTGCTCTTGTCAAAATGAAAATCTGACATGTCTGTCAGAGAGAGAGGAGAAGCCTTAAGTGTTTCCAGCCAATAAGATCAGTGTCTCTTGAAACTTGCAGCTTGTAGCTATTTAGATGAGCAAAGGGAGCTAGAAGATAAATTACTGAAGATATGAATATTGTTTGTAAGAAAATGTTCCACTTGTGTTTCGGAGACTCATATAATGTGAGTTTTTGTTCCCTTTAAGACAGCTCCACTGCAAATTATTTCATTGTAATTCAGTCTGAATAAGCTCCAGCTAAATGTAGGAAATTATTTAAAATGAAAAGAGAGTCTATGAAATCTGCAGACTACAGGACGAGTGCACACACACACACACACACACACACACACACACTCTTATGGATGTACAAACGTAAGCACACAGGGGGGCTTAATGCTCTTTTAGAAGAATATTAAGACACTGATACTTTTGCTGGCATATGAAAATTGCAGCCCTTTGATTCGCAAGTTAATTGTTCATGCGTAATGACTATATCCCCTGTGGGAATCCCAGAGCCGTTATTGAGATAAGAGCTGAAAGGAGACGGTGTCCTTACTCTGACCTTCTCCGGTGCGTGATGTTGATAGGTGGGTCGGTGATGAGGGGCGACGTGTCGGACGTCAGCGGAGGTGGGGCTCGGACCTGAAGCCCAAAAAGACACTTCTTCTTCTTGATCTCCTTCCCAGAGACGAACCTGAGGCGACATTAAAGAAACAGCTTTTGCAGCCTGGTTCTTTAAAATATATCATCGTCAAATACGTGTGTGTGTTTTTTTCATTACTCCTCTTTGATGCCTGTAATGAATTTAACGTTGTGTAACAAAATGTACTTATTTTCCTGATGAAGAAGTACACTCAGGAACATTTCAAAGTCAGCGACTGTGTAATTAAGTGTACATAATTAGAGCTGACTTCTTTTTTTTGCAAAGTTCAATGAAAACCCACTAAAAGCAATTAAACCTCGGTTATTGTGATTTAATACCAACAACTTGTGTCCTTTTCTAACATGACAAAATAAACACCAAAAAGTGTTCAATTTAATCTGGTCTAATGAGCAGCTACACTTTATTCAAAGTCACACATTTCATCTTGTTCATTTCAGCCCCGCATGTCCAACGTCGCATACTACTGAGCACTAAGAAGACCCCTCTATTCATGGAGCGCTACTCATCAATCCAGTCATGTGTGGTCTGTGTTTATTCTTCTCATCATATGCGGTAACTTACCTGTCCTTGTGGGAGTTCAGAGCGTTGAGGAGATTGTGACAGCGGTCCTGCCTTGGCGTGTCAGAGAGCTAGAGGACAGACAGGAATGAAAAATCAAAGCTGTGTTTACACAGTGGACGGCCGTCAGACAGAAAACCTTTAATGCATGGAATAATTTTCTTTTACAGTCGCTGACAGCAATAATGTTGATGGGGAAAAGTACTTGTTGCAGCTATGTGGCTGAAAGACCCTGCTGCCGTGTGATGACAGGACAAACAATACATTTCAAAATGTCTTTTAAAAACAGCTTAAAGGAAAACCCACAGCCTCGGACAGATTTACAGGAAATAAACACCTGCTGGTGTGTCTCTCAGTCACCTCTGCTTCTAGCTTTCTGTTCATTCTCTGTGGAGAGACTTCAGGCTTTAAAATTGGTGGTAGATCGTTAGCACTCTAGTTTGAAGACTTGACAAAACTCATTTATGTTTGCAAATGCTGGTCAGTGTCTCGTAGATCAATGATTTCCAACCAGTGGGCTTCTTCCTGATTTCCAGTTTAATTTGGATTGTTGTATTGTCTGATTTTATTTCATTGCACTCCTGAAATGTGTTTTTTGTACCTGTTTAAGCCATGTAAAGCACTCTGTAACTTGTCACAATAACCTGTCTGATGCAAAGATGACTGCACACACCTCCCACCAACCTCTTCAGCTGTATCACTGAGAGTGCCTCGCTCATAGTTGGCAGAATTTAATGCCATCATTAACTGGACGTAGAATACGGACGACAGATGACTGATATTTTGTGGGCCCATGTGCGTGTGGCACAAATTTTTCCTACGTTGTCCTACAAAACGCAAAGCACCCAAATTCGCACATATCACACGTATTTTGAAAGGCTCACTTGAACAGTAGTGACTGACAGCAGTAAACAAGGAAGCAGTCTCCAGCGCTTGTATAGAGGCAGACTGGGGTCGCGGATGGGTCACAAAAAACTGACTTCAACAGGGAGTTTCCATTGCGGTCATGTGTTTGGATCCATGTCAACTTTGTGTGAACTTTGAGCCATTTTAAGGTACGTCCTCACCGTGTTTCTGTTCCTAAACCAGTAACTTTTACTGCCTAAACCTAACCCTGTGACCTGATGTTAACCCACCCACGTGGACAATTGATATGGGGCCAATATGGAGCCCATCAACAATCCCTATAGGGCCCATTTTTCAGTCCACTTACTACCCACATGGATCTTACATACAAAGTGTTGGCTGGGAAGTTGTATTGTTAAGTAACCAAACGTCTTCTAAACACCTCATACCAACCTTATCTTGACCTAGAGTAACGACATTTAGGTGTGAGGTATTTAGAACAAAACCCAACGCAACATCGACATGACATGAAATTCTAACATTGTTAAACATTTAAAATATGGTCAATCTGATTTTTATACCAACAAAAATTTAACGTAACAGTTCAACATCTTTCTGATGTCATATTGACATATAAACAGTTAAAATAAACTTAATTCAGAAGCAAGATAAAAGTGTTGAAATTACAGCTTTATCATTTAAAAAACGTAAAACTTTAAATACCTTGCTAAAATTAATGGATAAAATAGTGTCCTTATACAGATCTTTCCAAACTTGGCAACACAAATATTCTAAATGGGTCCCAGTATATTTCCTGTCGCATGTTTGTTAATGCAGTAGCAGACAGGAAGTTAAAAAGGCACCGATAAAACGGTCTGTAGCTGTAACTATTGGACTGGTTAGCTAAAATAAATTAATATGGCTTAAAAAATAGTTAGCTAAAAGTAATTTATACAACAAAAACAACTGAAATAGATTTGTGAATTGAAAGTAATGGATAAATGTTTGATATGGTTAACATCTGCTAATTTATAAACTATTTAAATACTTAGGTAAAAGTAATGGATAAATTGAGTATCTATCTTTATAAATAGTTGAAATGCTACAAATGAAACCAACTCAACCCATTTAACAGAATGAAAAAACTTTGCAACAAAATCCACTTTTAAATAACCCTGTGTAATAGTGTCAAATTGCATCCACTTTAAAATCAATTGAAATGAACACATTTGGACCACGTCTGATGATGAGAGGTACATGAGCTCATCAGATGAGGCTGCAGAGGTACGTCAGCCAAAAAAAAGGTTGGGAACCACTGTCCTAGATCATAAAAACACACAATGTCATATGCAATTTTTTTAAACTTAGTGATGTTCCCCTTTAAGCTGATGTAGAGGTCACACTTTTTTTAACTTTAAATTTTACTTTAATGGCGGTTAATTGGCTTTAAGTCTCAAATGCAAAAAAGAAAAAAGTCTGGCAGCATTTCACATCATTTCATCATGGTGCTTAAACGAGGAAATATCAATACCGCGCCTAGGAGCAACGAGTCCCAATTCTCATTGGTGAAGGACAGGATTTCATGGTCAAAATCAAAGTATTTCCTCTTGCAGCACAGCGAGAGATGGTAGAGCACTAAATGAGCCAAATCCATCCTGCATTAAAAAACACAGATAACAAGAAACAGGTAAAATACAAAATAAGACAAAAAATAAACTGGTAAACGAATTTCAGAACATTTTTTGCATATATGAGATTTTTTTTTTACATATTTGAGAATATTCTCCAACATTTGAGGGACTCCACATTTTTATTACAATATTAATATATTATCAAAATTAATTAACAATATAAATCTGTGTTGTGGTGTTGTATAAAGTAGCACAATTACGTTTTCTCTCAGACTAGACATTAAATATACTGAAAAATACTGTGATTAAAGAAGAAAAATATGAAATTAGTTATTATTTAACTAATGTTTTTTCTATTATTCTTCAAAAAAAAAAAAAACACTGTGTATAACTGCTGTGCCGTATTTTTGCAGCTAACATGTCAGTAAAAATTTCACTGTCAACATCACCAGGTCATGGGTAGTCTTTGGATGGTCTCGGGTCCTTTTGTACATACTGAGCACTGGAACTGGTAAAACCTAAAAAGACACACGAAAAAATTAAAAATAAATAAAAGTTAGCATCATGGGACTCTGAAATATCATTTATTCTTTTAAAAAAAAGTGTCTTTCTTCTTTTTTTTGATGGGTCCGTTTGTCATTTAGTTTCAAGAAACAGCTGTCATCTTTTATTTTATCTTCGTCCTTTGTTTTTATCTTCACTCGCACAATCTGTACATCGCTGTCTCTTTTATAACATATTAACTCTGTGAAAACTATTCCTGTCCATTTTTGTGCAGACTTCTCATCATTTAGTCCAAGTTATTCATACACACTGTGATTTTTTTCCATCTTTAGGTTTCTGGCAGTCTATATATGTCTCTCCTCTGAGGGTATTTTATCATATAAATCAACCTGAACTGAAAACAAACAGACAGGTGTATCAGTTTCTCTATAATAATATTCTGTTCTGGGTGACCCTGAAACTCGGCTCATACCACAACAACAATGTGTGCATCCGTCCTCCTATATGCATGTGCACACTGAAGGTCACCGGGAAAGATGAAGCGCAGACACAGTATGACGGCAGCACATGCTTACTATTCCAACTGTGAACTCAGTCTTCACTCTTCCTCCATCACCTGCTCAGCAGATGTTGTACCAATCCGGCCTCACTCTCCCAGACTGTCAATCTAAATCTAATCCCTCCTTTTCTTCTCCCCTCAGACAGGTTCGGCAATAACAAGGTGTCAGGATGGGTGTAGAACCCAGTCGGCTAACGCAGATGGTTAATGACAATAATGACTTAATGGATGGATACATTTTATTACACGCATGAGGTGCAGCCTATCAAACTGCTCTGCGATCAGCAGCTTGCATATCCTCCCAGTATCATATCTGAGCAACTACCAGAGAGGTGATATGTCTGCTCCACTGTCTGTCACTGTCCCTTTGCTCCCAGTGTGCGTGGAGCTCTTGTCCTCGTTGCACAAGTCAGTGAGTACATTAACATGCACGCTAATAATTTAGTCTTAAGCTAATTAAGGTAGTTCTCTGACAAGTGAAGCTGTCATGTCTTCATCTGTTTCTCTTAATCAGACTGGAATCTACTGCTGAGACGAGCTGCATCTTTAACATGCTGCTTTTCTCTGTTTAATATGATTGTACACTGGATATCTTTGGGGGTTTTAAATGTTGGTTGGACATAAAAGCAATGAAGATGTCACCTGAGAAATTGTGATGGGTGTTTTCTCACTATTTTTCTCACACTTTATAGATGAATCATATAATCAAATAGACTGTCAACAGATAATTTTAAAATGTAAATAATACGTTTGCAATCAAAGTAAAGCACAGGTTGGTCTCTGCTCAATGTAACCTGAATATTGTACCTAACAGAGTCAACGACATGTGGTGAGTGGTAGACCAATAAAAAAACAGATCAATGTAAACCAGGTCAACAGAGAAGTCCAGGTATCAAGTAAAAAAAAAGTCCTAGTATGAGATCCTGACTGATATATCAGCATGATATTATCAGCTAATACTGACAAATATATTAGCATATATATTTACAGATACGAAAAAGAAAAGTGCAGTAAATATAGTTTTAAGTGTTATATTATCATGTATTCCTTTTAATTATTTTTTTCCCTATCATCTAATTTCTTTATTTCAAATTCTTTTTTAAAGGGAATATTTATAAGGATTTAATTTAATTTAAAATTTTCGAGCATCTTTTTTACTTCACTGTTAACTTCACCTTTGATTTACTGTGTTTTTCAACTGTCCGTATTAAAATTCTTAAATGACAAAATGTGAGATTAGTGCCAAAAAATGTTTGTGTAAAAAAAATGTGTGTAAAAAAGCCAATATCTGCCAACATCTTATTATCAGAATGTATTTATTTTTGCTCTGGAATATTAATATCTGCTCCAAAAACCCCCAAACAGTCTAGCTGAGTTTTGGTGTTTATATGAACACACTCAGACTCAGAGCGGGGCAATAATTAACATTATATCAATATTATATCAGTATCGTGATATGACACTAGATATTGTTTTTGATTTTTGATATCGCAGTATCGTAAGCGTTGTTTTATCTGGTTTTAAAGGCTGTATTACAGTAAAGTAATGTAATTTTTTTTAACTTATCAGACCATCCTATTATTTGTCTTTACCCATGTAATCATTTTATCTACATTATTGACAATTATGTATCAAAAATCTCACTGTGTCATTTTTTTAAGAAAGCACTAAAACTCAATCCTACAATATTGTCACAATATTAACATTGAGGAATTTGTTCAAAAATATTATGATGTTTGATTTTCTCCATATCCTCCAGATCTATCACCAGTAAATACTAACTGATGACAGGCAGCTTGGCATTTGCATTAATATGATAGATAAGTAGAGAGCCTTAAAGAGGTTTAATATGCTTTATTTTTTATGTTTTCCATCCTTTATTTTTCTTATTTCTTATTTGTAAGTCTTAATTTCTTTCATCAAGTTTAAAATATCTTAACTAAATTCATATTTAAAGGGAGTTTTACTGTTATGTGTAGTATGTGTTTGTATGTGTTTATGCTGTATCCTTCATTTCTTCTGTTGTTGTAAAGCAGCAATATTTATGCAGCTCTTGAGTCCAAGACAAATTTCCCTACGGGGACAATAAAGTACATCGTATCGTATCGTATCGTATCGTATCGTCGTATTTTTCTACCATCCTTGTTAAAATGCTAAATGACCAAATGTAAGAAATCAGTGCCAAAATGTTTATGTTTAACAGATGTCAGCCAATATATCGTTATCAGAATGCATTTACCTTCTACTCTTAAATATTAACACGTGCTTCAAAATGCCCATTAAAGTCTACCTGACTTTGCTGTGCATATAAACATACTCAGAGTGAACTGTTAAAATTGTTACAGTTCATGGTTATGACAAACTCCTTTCTATTCAATGTTTATATGCAATGAAAAAACTCAGTCTGAATATAAGAATATTTTTACAGTGATGCTCAGTAACGCACCTGTCTCCATACAGCAGTGGCTTGGTTAAACACTGCGTGCAGGCCTCGTGAAACCACTGACCGCAGCTGCCACACTGTAACATCTTCAGGTTCCACCTGCAGTCCAACGAGACGACAACACCACGAGACTTTAAACACATGAATGAATGAACGTGTCCAACATCTGCCACCAGACACACTTGTATTCGTGCATAATAGAGGGAAGACTGAAGGCTGATGACTGCAGCTGACAGTTCTCATTTTCTGAGCTGAAATGTGTCTTCAGGTGGAAACTCCCTCTGGATCCCTCTACTCGTAAAGATACGGCAGTAGGGAGTTTGTTTTATGCGCTTTATGTGCCAGGTGGATGAGGTTTGGCACATAAGCAAAGGAGTGCAACAAAAGCAAAGCGGCAGAACACACAAAAAATGCATTAAAAAGATAGTTTGGTGCACTTTTTTTTTTTTTGATTGACAGCTTACCTGACAGTATCTGAACAGATGCAGCTCTCACATATCATTCCAAGAAAGTCCAAACAAACTCAAAGAAATCCTGCTGATGCTGTTTGACACATGTCTGATATGCTGCATGCAATTTGCAAATAATCCACAGGATGACTTTGACTGAGATGAGATTACACTCTCTGAGAAAAAAAAGCCAAATGTTTCAGAGCACACATAAACTGTACATTCAAACTTTAAACTGGCCTCTGCAGTGTCACTCACTCTCCAGGTCCGGCACAGTAGCAGTAGCACTGTTGCTGATTGGTCAGATGCTGCGGGTCCCAGTCTAAAGACGACAGCTGGTAGGGAAGCCGGAGTTTCATAAATTGCATGAGCCGGGCGAAGCGTCCCCGTTTGAGTGCCCCGCCTCTCTGAAAACACAATTTTTAGGACAGAACTGATTGGTCGGTGACCCCCTCAAATCACTGTCATGTCAGAGCAGCGAGGGAGACGGATCGCATTCGGTGGGGAGAAAGCAATTCGTCTCGTTTTATTGTAGGTCAGCTGTGAGAGATAGTGTCCGAAGCAGCGGAAGTCTGGACAATGAGATATGGACATTGACCGATTGACAATTAACCGGGTGCTTTCTCATCTCATATCTACAGAACTGGAGCACATGTGATTGATTGACTTTAAATGTACTTCTCTCAACTTCAGCGTAGTTTTTCAGCTTCATAACTATTGATTCCTCATGATTTCTTGGACACAATGTAGAACATCTAATATTGAAGTCAATACTGGGGGAATTAGTGCGCTTTTGCCTCCGATAAACCCATTTTCTGCTGTACACAACACTATAGTGGCAGCCAAGCCTGATATATTTGACTGGATTCCTCCCATATTACACACTGAATGTTTTTTCCCCAGAGTGTGAGACGGAGAGATTAGCAGCCTGACCTTGGTTGCGACTGCAAAGACACATTGCCGACATATCCACGAATCGCTGTCAGCTTCCGGTTCGATGGTTGGCGTGTGGCACTCTGGATGATAACCTGTAATGGGAGGAGGAGGCAGAGCGTTTAATTCGTGTTCACAAGACAGACAGCCGGAGTGACAATAATGGCAGAGCAGCTCCATGTTTAGTGCTCTGCTGGTTTGTTTCAGCAGCATGCAAAACATTTTACTATAGCATTTGCATCCGAGGAGCAGGGACTGTGTTTGTCTGCTTTTCCCCTCAAAACAAACTGTCAGCAAACCTGTTAGTCTGACAGAGCCGTGAAGACATGACGGTGAAATCTGTTGCCCTTTCCTGCTTGTGCATCCTGCTGCTGAGTGTTTGTAAAACTTCTTCCCACTTTCACTTCAGTGTATTTCATTTCATCATTCATACTTTTAAAGTCTCCCTTCACTTTAAAATGTGTTTTATTCAGTTACTTCACTTGGATGTTGTACTCTCACTGTGCAGAATGTGCAGCGTTTGACACCACAAGGCTGTTTTCACATGCTCTGTTCTCACTTTAAATCTGAGGTTAAAGGTCCAGTGTGTTGAATTAGGGGGATATATTGGCAGAAATTAAATATAATGCAATAAGAATGTTTTCTTTAGTGTAAAATCACCTGAAAATAACAATCATTTTGGTTTTGTTACCTTAGAAGGAGCCCAGAACAGAAAAAAACTAACACTACCTCCATCTACGGTAATTTGCATGTAAGCCATTGTAGTTTGCAGCCCCCTTGCAACAAGCAGCGTCAGAAAAATGCTGATTTTTTTAACGTGAAACTTCTTTATTCTGTGTTTTTACTGCTTTAATTCATCGGGTCCATTTGTTTTGGAGAGGAAGAGACCTCTGCGGATATTTTGGCTCCTGGTAAAAACCTCTTCAGCATCTGGATCTCATGTTATCAGTTAAAAAGCACGCATTAGCAGGTGCTGGGCTAGCAGCCCGTCTCAGATGAGCTTAACAGCCTTGGAGAAACACTACTCCGTAATATGAAACAGCTTTATTGAGTGTTGATACTGGTTTAAATCATCTAGGCTGTTTGTTTTGAAGAGAAGGAGACCTCTGCGGATAATTCAGCTCCTGGTTAAAACCTCCTTAATGTTGGATCAGAAATAAGCTGGCGCTGGCGCTGAGCTAACAGCCTGTTTGCCACATGCTGATTCCTAACATGAAACTGCTTTATTCAGTGTTTTCACCAGTTTTAATCACCTGGTTCGCTTGTTTTTGAGAGAAGGAGACCTTTGAGGACAATTCAGCTCCTGGTAAAAACCTCCTGAACAATGAACACTGAAGGAACCTGGAGAAGTTTCAGCTGGTTGCAATCTGCAGTCCTCACCACTAGATGCCACTAAATCCCCCTAGATTTCACACACTGTTCCTTTAAGGCGTGCACAGCATGATTAACGTGTTTGAAAGCAGTGCACATACACGCTGAGTGGACTTCACAGCGTAGTAAGAGAGAAGGAGCAGATGTAGTTTTAAGAATTTTTTAACAACCTAATTAAACTTTTTTTGTGGAAAACCAGACACACATTACTATTCAACGCAGTGTACGTTTTATGTCTTAAAATATGTCTGGAGGGGATCTCTAAATCAGCAATAAGCCCAAGTAAAGACATCTGTGGCATTTAAGTCTATGAATTAAGCTCCCTGTCTTTGGGCATCTCATTCATTTTCATTCCAGCCAGGATTGCAGGTGCAACAACTCAAATCTATCACTGACGATAGATGGTTTTCTGTGTCGTTGTTTTTTTTCTTAAACGGCAATGCCGTTATTTACCATACTGTGTCAAATCTTCAAGGTCAGTGCAAGAACTGGTGGAGAACCACAGCTTGACAGCGTATGATGAGGCATGCTTCCTTACCGTGGCGACATTTAAGACAATTTATGAGGGGTTCTTTAAGAGGCGGAGCGTCACAAATACAGCAAACTTCTTCCACTCCAGCAGCGACTGAGGCAAACAGAGGAAGACAGAGAGAGGCAGGGGAGGGGAGGAAGTAAATGTGAGAGGGGAAGACAGAGAGAGAGCAGTCAACGGCATTAATTTATGTATATTGATTCACATCCTTGCCACCTCATTGATTTCAGTGTCTGCTGCACCCTTTCAGATTTCACTTCATTTGACGGGCGGATATTCAGCCTGGTCCTAACAAGCGTCCAACTTCCCCTTTCGCTTGATGTTAGGTGGAGTGGGGGCGCCATTTCCCTCAAGAGTCATTAGTCTAATAAATTCATAAATAGACTCTAATATAGCAATTACAACTCAACGTGCCCCGATCAGAATACTCAGAGCGCTCAGCATCATAACCTTGAACGTGACTGCAATTTCTTTTGGGCATTATTCTTGGAGCGACAATTCAAAGATCCCGAGACAAAGGGTGGCAAAAAATGAAAAGTTTTAAGCTCACAAGGGGAACGAATTAGAGAAGTATTCCTTCAACTCCTCAGGCAAAGTTTCAGAGTGCAAACAAACAGGTTTAGTTTGAGTTCTGCTGAGCGTCTATGCATTCAAAAACCCCAATCTAGGAGCATTATTTGAACCTAAGAAACACAAAGTGCTCCCAACAGGAAGCTATTTAACTCTTCTAGCTGATGGGAGAGGGGGAGAGGGGAAAAAAAGAGTCCTTCTTACATGAGTGAATGTCCTTTTTCAGTACCCAGAACTCCGAGTTGTCCTCAAATCTCACCAGACAACATTGCTTGACTCCATCTACCTGAGAGGGAGATAGCAGGTGAGCGGGAATGATTGACAAAACTAAATGGAAGTCTTTTCAAAATCCAGGTGAGCGCACTCGCTGACACGCACATGCACGCACACACACTCAAAAGTCTTCCTGCCACACACACATACACACACTCCCCCATGCACTTACTCTTTTCACATTGCCGAGGTACAGTAGTCCATCACTCCATCGAGCCAACACATCATCTCCTTCACTTACTCCCCCCATCCTGAGGAGAGAGACAGAGAGGGGAGAGAGAGCAGGGCTCATGTGAAATGGAAATCCGATTTATTCGCTGAATACTTTGCTGCCATTGCTGACAGAGGGGTTTATGGCCCCGGCGTTTTCGGCTGGCTCTCAGACAGGCGGGCTTCGGTGCAAAGGGGTTAAAATCCCTCCTCCTCCTCCTCCTTTTTAGATCAGAGCATAGCGACAGTCTGTATCCACCACAGTGAAAGATGAGAGTGAGTACACAACCAGAGAGCAAGACAAATGATTACTGCACACATGAAACGCACACACACACACACAGAAAAAACACTGCATGATGACTGCTGCAATACAGTTTGATTGAATGAGCAAAGATCACTGTGCAGCTACTTGAAGCATCTGCCAGGCACTTTGCTGTTTTCTTCTTCCTCTCTCCCAACATCTTTAAAAACTTGAATAGATGCATGAAATGACTGTGCAGGCATTATCTCTGCACGTTAAGCATTTGTTCCAGTGCATGCACTCAAGTCAAGACAGACGCAGGATACATAACAGTGCATGGAGCCTTTTGTGAATCAAAGGGAAATCAGGCAAATTGTACAGTAAGCTGGTGCCGGTGGAGGGTACCTGTCAAGTCGAACTCCTTTCCGTCGGGGTCACAGTGATTCCTGGGCAGGCTGGACATGAAATGCCCTCATCTGCTGTGGATCTCCGCTGCCCAATTACTGCCCGCTCGGATGCGCAGCCTGCGTGTTTGCAAAAAGTGGATGATGTGCATGTATGTCCCTGTCTGTGCCAAGCGCCTGTGTGTGTGTCAGTCAAGCCGTCAGCGAGGAGGAGGAGGAGGAGGAGGAGGAGGGAAAGGCGACTGACTGTCCGTCCGTCTCTCAGCCCTAGTTTGTCCGTCCTCCACGATGCCGTTTCGTCATGTTCCCGTCGCCTTTGCTCTCCTATCCCCCCCTCCTCTCCGCCACCACCTATTGATGCTATTAAGGCGGGTTTGTCAGAGCAGCACCGGAATCAAGCCGCCAGAGACGCCATCATCCCTGCCTCTCGCTCTCGACAGACTTGTTGTGACGCAGACATAAAACACCGAGATAGAGTGGGAGGGAGATACTGATAGAGGGGGATCCAGAGGTGGAGGGGGGGTCCACGGCGAGAGCACCTTCCCGTCTGAGAGACTGACCCTAAATCGTTGTGACAAGGTGGGATTGTGATGTCTGGCGGCGGGAGGGAGGGATGGCGGTGCGCTAAAAGCCAGCGGAAGCAGCGCGCGCAGCGACAGGGGCCAATTAAGTGGCCAATTAATGAGTTTAGCCGCCTCATTAATTGGGCTCAAACAAGAGGGACCGGCCAAGTTTAGGAAAGCCTTGGAGAAAAGTTTTCGATGCCCGAGCAAGCAGCGCAGAACACTTTCACTTATCAATATTGATTATTGGTTTCTGTCTCAACAAACTTAAAGGAATCTAAGTGGTGCGTTGCTTTCAGAGATAATTGGACATTATCTCTT
This sequence comes from Cephalopholis sonnerati, assembly GCA_019142605.1. NCBI lineage: Eukaryota > Metazoa > Chordata > Actinopteri > Perciformes > Serranidae > Cephalopholis > Cephalopholis sonnerati. The sequence goes on from JAGQAX010000008.1 coordinate 36,754,138, forward strand.
CTGACAAATAAATCAGCTGTAGAATGACACTTGAAATAACACTCCCAGACATACTGAGCTTCTTAATGTGCACCACATCAAATCTTAAAAACAGAATCATCATTTTTTCTTTAAAGCAATTACACATTTTAAAATGTGGTATAACCTGTCCAGCGCTCTGAAAATCCTGCAAGCCAACTCCAAACTGGACAAGTTCCACATCTGCAGGACAGATGTGACATCCAGAGAGTCACCTCCTCTCCCACACAAGACACCCGGCATGTAATTTAACGTATTATGGAAAATATTGTTCACACAAAACAAAGCAAGGCTCAGGTCACACCAACTCAAGTCATACATTTACGAGACGTCTAGCCTTCATAAATTAAGATCCATTCATAAACTAAACATGCACATTACTGTTGAATATATATATTAGAAAGTCCATTTACTGCTTTAGAATCAACATGAAGCCAAAACTGCTTTCAAAGAGTCTCAGCCGCATTATTAAATTATAACGAGGCTTAATTAAGCGTCATCGACAGTAGATCATACTCACCGTTAAGTTGCTTTGGAGCAGTAACGCGTTTTGGCTACAGGCGCATGTCTCCACGCCAAGGTTTTGTTTGTTTGTTTTGGTGTCTTTTCTTGTTTATTGATGTCTTACACATTACTCACACTAGTCAAGCGTGTGGTAACACCGCCGTGCGGTTCAAAATGGCCCCTGGCAGATTAACAAGTGGGGAAGTGCCAATTTCCGGCTGTCGCCACTGGGTGGCGCGCAAATACAAGGACAACAAACTGCACTGCGATCAGCCAGTCTGTCTGAGGGGTGTTCAGGGTCACTGAGTTCTGTCTGAAGTTAAGGATGATATGATGTGGTATGATATGGTTACTGCTCTTGGGTACAATCTTGAGGTATTTCTATTTTAGTTAAGTTACATTCCAACCATTCGTTTGCCCTGCTGCTCATAACTAACTGCACACTTGTTGGCAAGTTTGCACAGTTTTTACAACCTCTACCTCACCTGTCACTGTAATAATAATAATAATTGATCTTCTTTTTTTTTTTAAATTTTACTCCTGAAATTTCAGTGTTTGTATTTTATTCCTGTATATTTCTCTTGTATATTATAAATTTTAGTGCAACTTCTTTTTGTATATATTTTAGATTTCTATATTCTTATGTACTTATTTTGATCTGTTTTTGTCTTCTCATATTTACATGTATATTAGTGTCCACATACTGTTTGATTACTTGCTGCTGTAACAAAAGAATTTCCCAGTTTGGGATCAATAAAGTACTATCTATCTATCTATCTATCTATCTATCTATCTATCTATCTAAAGTATTTTTCATTCTGTGTTACTACTCCACTACATTGTAGAAGCCAATATTGTACTTTTTACATTTATTTGACCATTTAAGTTACTAGTTAAGCCTACTTTGCACATCCATATTATTAATATAAATATAAATCAACTCATAAATTATGATTTGATATTATAGATTAAACTACAGACCAGTATGTGATAAGAGCAATAAAAGTAGCTCCACTTTAACCAAATGCAGCGTTAGTGATGCTTACACGTTAATGCATCTCTAATCCAATAATATAATATATATTGTTCTAAAATGGGCCATACTGCATAAGTACTTTTATTTTTGATACTTTAAGTATATTTCAGTGGTACTGCTGTGCTTTCACTTAAGATTTTGAATGCAAGACTTCTGCTGAGAGTTTTTCTACACTGTGGTAGCCTGATGTTACTTTTCCTTAAGGTTTTATTATTATTATAATTATTATTATTCATTTAAAGACAGAAAAACAATGACTGGTCAGCTCACTCAGTGTAAAAGTCCTTAGTGCAGGTAAGCAGTCCAAACATGCATGCAACTGTGTAGACTCCTTTATTAAGTCATGGATAAACCAATGCATTTCAACTAGAAAGTCTTCATCAGGGTGTAAAATGCTTTGGAAACAGGTGTGCAATTTAAGAGCTCATGTGAGGGTCATGTGACAAAGGTCACATGATACATTGGTATAGCCCTACTAGACCAAAAAAAAACAAAACACATTGACAGAAATTGTAAATGAAAATGACTTAAATTATACTATTAATAGTTAACATATTTAATGGCAAGAAAATAGGTATAATGCTAAATAAAATTTAATATTTTTTTCTCAATTTATTGATTTTTTAACACTGCACTGTGACTTTTGTTCTTGCTGTTTTCTACTTGTGTTATTCTATTTTAGCTTGTTTTTATTTTCTGTTCTTTTGCTCTTTAATGACTGTTTTTAAGTGTTTTGAAATGTCCTTTTTATAATGTGTTTTTTTTGCACTTTGTCTTGATGTTTTTGATGTTTTGTGTGGAGCGGTTAAATTCACTTATTGGTGAACTGTGCTACAAGCCTGCCTTATCTTAAAGGGACAGTTCACCCCAAAATCCCCCAAAAGCGTTGGAGATATTGGCCGTAGAGATTTCTGCTGTCTTCATGCTTTTTTTCTTTTTCTTTTGCACCAGTAAGGACAGTCACCAATTTCTTTGTACTTGTGCAATGACATTAAAGGTCTATCTATCAATCTAATGTATCTGTCTAATATAATGGAACTAGATGGCACTCGGCTAGTGGAGCTCAAAGAGCCAAAAAAAGTACATTTGAACAACTGAACAGCTCTCTTTCCAGATATCATGACCTGGTTACTCAAGATAATCCGCAGACCTAGTTGTGAACAGTTTCTATATTTTCTTTCTACCAAACTACACCTGCCAACCATATCACTGGCAGAATTAAATGTGCACCTACTCACAGATGAGCGGAGCTGCTAGCTCACCTGAGCTAGCTGAAGTTACAGCTCAGCCAAAGAGAACGCCATTTATGTTTACACCGGGCCTCCACTCAAAACAATCAAGACTGATAAGAAGCACAAGTAAGAGAGTTGTACCTCTACAGGACATTGTGTCAGTGACACACACACACACACACACACACACACACACACACACACACACACACACACAGTGAGTGTGTTGTCAAAAGTTCTTATCACTTCATTTCAGCTTCCTGTCCATAATGCACTTGGTCATCACCGTCACATGATGGCTGTGGTAATCAGAGAGGCAGGATGACTTAATGGTTACAGACGGCTCTGTTCGTCCTTCAACAGTGGAGGCTGACAACAAGAGAGACATGTCTAATGTCAGCCAGTCCTTTGGCACTGCAGCCACTCGCTGATAAGAGCATCAGCTAATTAATCAGAGATGGTTAGGAGAGTTAAGCATGATACTGTTTGGATCAGTGTCATGAGATGTCATGGGACTCAGGGGCACACACACACACACACACACACACACAGATGCTGTCAGTAAGCTGTCTAAAATGTGTGTTTGAGACCAGATGAAATAAAAATCCGTTGCTCAAACTTTTCACATCACTTTAGCAAGTCAACCGAATGTCTTAGGTCAGTGGTTCCCAAATGGTGGGTCACGGTCTAGATGTGGGACGCAGGACCATTCTGAATGTACCACATGTGACCTGCAAACATGTCACAGTTGTAAAAAAAACAACAAAACAAAACAAAAAAAAACACTTAACTTTTAAGTACAGTAAATTTCCAGCACAGAGCTTTTATTATGGAGTGACGTTTTCTGCTGACGAGTGAGTGACTAAGTAACATGACAGAGACAGGAAACTGGCTCAGTGACATGGCCAAACACAAGTATGACACCGAAGACATCACACTGTGGGACCACAAACTAATGACTAATTTGAAATCTGGACCCCGTGCCTGGACAACTAGGGAACCTCTGTCTTAGGTTATAGATTCTTCAAGTCTCTGGAGCTCCCCTGAAGGGATTAACAGCCCTCTCATTCCCTCCTTTTGTGCTGTGACTATAATGGCAAAAGCATAATTCAGATGTGTCGCCAATCTGTGTACTAACAGTGTGAACGTGGAGGGGCATTTAGTCCTGCAACTTGCCTCAGACATTTAGAAATGTCTCTATGTGGTACAGCTCTTTTGGACCCCAACAGCCAGAGTGGTGACATTTTTACACCATTTACAACATGAGAGGTGTAATACATATTTAAATTCTTTACCTTAGTTATGGTCCCAGTGTCCCAGTGTCACAATACTCCATTGCAAATATACAAAATTACACTTACATGTAAGTAAAGTACTCGTTATGCAGAAAAATGTATATGAGTGTACTATAAATGATGGGCATATTTACTGTCGCAATTTTTTTAAAAGATTATTTTATTGGGCTTTTTTTGCCTTCAATGACAGGACAGTTTTTGAAGTATGAAAGGGGGGAGAGAGAGGTGGGACGACATGCAGCAAAGGGCCTTGAGCTGGAATCACCCATGGCCGCTGCAGCAAGGACACTGCCTTTGTGCATGGGGCGCCTGCCATACCTACTGAGCTGGTGGGCGCTCCAAGGTGTTGCTGATTTGAGCTTTTTTTGTTGGGTAATTGCATCTGTAACAATGCATTATATTATACAAAATGTTGCTCATCTTGTTTCTGCATAAGGTTTATTTTGCAAAGTGACTAGTGATTACAGAATAGCTGTCAAAAAGAGGAGTAAAAGTACAGTGCTTGAGTCTCAAGTGTAGTTAACAGTATAAAGTAGCATATAATAGAAATATTTGATACCTTGAGTATGGGCTAAAAACCAGGATAAGTTGTCCAGCACTGGAAGAAGCACTGAGATCTTTTACTTCTCTAACACAAGTTAAAATCCTGCATTAAAATTTTATTTAGGGAAAAGAACATGAGCAACTAGCATCAAAATATACTTTAAGTACCCTCAAAGAAACACCCCTCGGTCGATGATTCTTTTAATAGATGTACAAGTTCACCTGCAACACTAGCTCATACATTCTGGTCTTAAGTGGGTCTCTTAGTTTACTGGTTCTCCATTTTTTAAGCCCTTTCCAAAATACTTGGAGGAACAATTGATCCAAATCCTCTTACAGCCATTTTTGGTATTCAGTGTGAAGACAATCATCTCTCTAAGGGACAGTCAAATTGTATTGCTTATGCTTATGTCTGATGTCTGCCCTTATTGTAAAGCACTTTCTGCTGCATTTCTTGTATAAAAGGTGCGATATAAATTAAGTTTATTATTATTAAAGTTTATTATTATATCACCCTTTCATCCAGAAGACTTATATTACTAAACTGGAAGCCCCCCTACTCCTCTTTTAAACACTGGGTCAGAGATATATTAAAATTTTTGAAGCTAGAAAAGATAAGGTCTGCTTTACGAGGACCTGAGGACAGTTTCAGCAGTGTATGGTGACCTTTTATTACATATCTGTTTGAACAGCTGTGAGGTTGTAGTCCTGTTGGTCCTCAACATCTGCTGTAGAATCTAAACTCTAAATCACAGGCGTGTGTGCACACATACACCTTTGTCTGTTACTGTTGTTTACTTTTTTAAATTATTATTTCATTATTATTTCATACTGGATTTTATCTGACTGTTTGCTCCCAGAAAGTAAAAAAAAAAAGAAAGAAAAAAAGTGTTTCCTGTATTGTTTTATGTATGTTGTCTCCAATGTGAAAATAATTTAATAAAGTGGAAAAATATATATATACATAAAGTACCAAAAGTAAAAGTACTAATTACGCAGAATGGCCAATTTCAGACAAATGTGTATTAAATTACAGGAAATATGAACATCAAACACTTCATTTTTTGCCTTCTGGTCATTTTTTCTGCATCAGTGAATTGTGGAAATGTCTTTAATTTTATCCAAATATGTCTTTTATTTGGGGCGCCCCATGTGTCCTTCCGAAACTACGCCTTTGAGATATTTTAAGGTTTGGTGGCATTCAGCTGGAACAAAGTTTATTCGAATAAAGCACTAAAGTTAACCTCTGTGCTTTTGGATTTATGGTTATAATAGGTCAGGATTAGGTTATATGAGGTGGAGAGGTTACAGGTTTAAGGACCATCACTGGCAACACAAATGCATGTATGTGTAGCCTACATGCGTGCGTATGCGTGAGCCGGCCATGTGGAAATGCGTCCACACTGGGATTACTCCCTCTGATGTGATGAATAAAATCAAGCAGCCAACATGCCGCTTTTGTATATGTAAGAAATTCTCTCTAGACAAAGGTAGTCCTGTAACGTTATCCCCATGGTCACCATCTTTCTAAGCTCAACTGCCTGCTCCACCAGGAGACACTGACCTCTGGTGGCGCGCATTGTGCACTGCAATATGTCGCCTCAATACAGCATCTCTGTATCAGTTTAATTAAAAGAGGAGCATCCGTTTTTTCCATTGTATTAAACATCATACCTTTAAGATTTATGAATACCCTGGTACCTCAATATCTTGACACCCCTAAGCTTTTTTGGTCTAATTAGACTGCTATGTGAAAAGTTCAGTGTCAATGTTTAGAAACTAAGGAAAGGAAAGGAAAGAAAAAGAACATGCTCTCTGTGTCCTTCCATATATTTTAAGGTTTGGTGGCATTCAGCTGGAACAAAGTTTATTGGAATAAAGTTAATATAAAATTAATCTCTATTCTTGTGGATTTCTGGTTATAACAGGTCAGGATTGGGTTACATGAGGTGAAAAGGTTACAGGTTTAGGGACCATCACTGGCAACACAAATGCGCGCGTGTGTATTCTACGTGCGTGCGTACGCGCCAGCACAACCGTGCGGAAATGCGTCCATGCTGGAATTGTTCCCCCCTTCAGTCCCTGAAGTCACATTTCCCCGGAGGAGCAGTGCATTGGAGCCAGTGAGGTGTTCAGTATCCTCACACTGTGTACCACCCAGAGAGACGGAGCTGTTGCCAAAGCGCTGAGCGCACAACATACAGGAACTGCGACGTCAGAGAGACACAGAGAGGAGGGAGGGAGGAGGAGGAGGAGGAGGAGGAGGAGACGGGGGGAGTTTGCAGCTTGGCTAAAGTGCGCTATCAGCTGCTGAAGGCTGGACAGACGAGCGGTGTGGGGACACTGATAGAGGGGAGAGACAGAGGGCGGGGGGCCAGGCGGTGGACGGAGACTCCCTCGTCGTTGTCGTCGGTGACGGTGGTACAGATGGGCGCGACTCTCCTCAGCTGAGCCGGCCACCGATCCAGCAGCACCCGGCGGTCACCCAATGCTGCCTGAATCCAGCTCCCCACAGTTGGATAACGCACATCCTGCGAATGACACTTGGCTATAAGTAAGTTGATTTACAGCTTCCCTCATTTCTCTTCCTCTATTTGCTTCAATTTGTCGCCTGCTTGTTTAAATTCACAGGGCCTGCATGTTATTGAGTGACTCATAAATAGGAAGCAAGTGTCACCAGTTGTCACTGTTTGTGTGTTTTAATAGGAGTGTCAGCACGCACAAACTTTTACAGCCCTCACACTGGCAGGCTTTATTCTCATCACCCAGCCTTCATTGTGACAGAAGCTATCATTAGGTCTGAGCATAACTGTAGCACCACCCTATGGCGGCAATAAGCAGAAAAAGGAGCATTATGGGGTGTGACTTGACTGTAACCTAGTTACAACTGTACAGTATCACCTCAGTCATATGTAGGCTGTTTGCTTTGGTCAGAGCCAGTGAATAGCAGGCATTCAGACCTCTGCATGGCCGTTGGTCAGGGCATGAACCACACTGTTTATGTCTTGTTTTCCCTGCAGGCTTGCATGTGCCTCTTCCTCTCTCACACAGACTGCAAACTAGACTCTTAAGCAAGATTACAAGGAGCCACATTACAAGTGATCACCATGTAGGAGAGAGTAAGTGTTGCACAAATGCCACAGAGCTGCAGGAGTCCAAGACAAAAGCACAATGGAAAGTTGGGAGTGCCAACACATTTTTTTATCACACTGGAGGCTTTTTAGCTCCTGCTCTTACTTATCCAGAGCTGCGAGAGCCGACAGGGGGTTCTTGAAAGGAAATTTGCACCAGGATTGAAGTGTCAGCAGGCTCTTTAGGGGATTGATTCGATGGACTTTCAGTTACAGCAGCCGCCTGACAGCCATTCTGCTGATCTGCTCGCAAGGAAGTCATAGGAAACTTCATCGTATTTACATTTACATGTAACGCACTACTAGCACAACTGTCAGAATCTATGGTTCTCATTTCCATAGTGCTTATACCGTATCAGCCTCTCCATCTCTCTGTCTCTCCTACAACTCTCTTCCTGAAACAGTGTTTACTAGATGTCTATCTTCCTGGCAATCCAAATACCAAAGCGGGGAAAGGGAAATGGAAGGAGGGGTTGCAATGCAAATCCTGACCTGCTGTGGGGCATGATGAATGTGTTAAGCAAATTAACCACGAAATGGCCTCCAAGCTGCCATTAACTCACTGTAGTGAGTTCGATTCATTTAAAATGTCTTGATTTTGCTCTCGGCGGTGGCTGTGCTGTTTTTATTATGATTGCAAAAGTCGTTGATGTTGATCTGTAGTCGGTTCAGAGTATACATAGTTGGTTAGATACAAACAGGGAGTGTAACAGTGTCAGTTATACAGCAGTAATATGTGTAACAAAGTCAAATGCACATTTGTAATATTAAGTATTATAATTATACAATTTTTTTTTTTCAGTCGTTAATACCTGACACACTTAGGCCTCCATACACAATACATGGAACGTTTGATACTTGGTTTCTGTACTCCATCATTCACCTTTGGTACCCAAACTATAAAGGGGTGTCTCATGCCTTGAATCAGAATCAGAATCAGAAATACTTTATTGATCCCCAAGGGGAAATTGTTTTCATTACAGGTGCTCCTTACAACTGTAAAAAGAAGAAGATATAGTGTAAAAATAAGTAAAAATATAAGAAATATAAGAAGATAATTTCCAAAATATATATGTAGAGACCACACAACATAATTACAATATATACAGGAACCTTATATACAGACTGAACAATGTAGTCAGTTATTGTACGGATTATTTAGAAATAAATATGTAATAATTTATTATGAGTTGGTGACAGTGGTGAAACAGTCCAAGGGCCACTCAGAGGGAGGAGTTGTACAGTTTGATGGCCACAGGCAGGAATGATTTCCTGTGGCGCTCAGTGGTGCATTTTGGTGGTCTGAGTCTCCCACTGAAAGTACTCTTGTGTCCAACCAGCACATGGTGGAGTGGGTGTGAGACATTGTCCAAGATAGTTCGCAGTTTAGACAGCATCCTCCTCTCTGACACCACCACCAGAGAGTCACACACCATTCCCACAACGTCACTGGCCTTGCGGATCAGTTTGTTAAGTCTGTTGGTGTCCACCACCCTCAGCCTGCTGCCCCAGCACACAACAGCATAGAGGATAGCACTGGCCATCTCTCACTTGCATCTCTCCTTTTTCTGTTGTACTCTATGGGAGAGGTAAGCTCCATAGCTGCCATAGTAATTTCCGTGTTGTAGCCCTGTTAAGCTGTTTATAAGTTCATTTTTCAGCCTTAACTTATTGTATAATATGCTAACGTATTCCTGTGTCACTTAATTTGTGTAGGGGCTTGAGTTATGTGGTCGTAATTGACAGAGGATTTCGTTTCTATCTCTTGCTGTTCTTGAGTTGTCAGGAATAAACGGCGATCACCTCCAAAGATATCCACGGTCTAGGCCTCTTCATATCAACACAATGCAGACAACACTAGAGTCCACCGGTTACATGTGAATGTCTAGCCTATGATGCTGTGTTTCTAATACGCAGTTAGCCAACTCAGACAAGTCTTGCTAGGTTTAAATACTTATGGCCCACAGAATAATGAATAGATAGGAAACAATCCACAGTGGATACCAATACATAGGGTTGCAGCGGTATCCCAGTTTCAAGGTATACCGTGATATTAAATTTGACAGTCATTGAATCATGTTCATTTGCTTCTCTATGATATCAGGAAAAAAACGCAACTGTTAAGAAAATCTCTACTTTATTTTAGCTGTTTTCAAAAGGGAGATTTTTTTTACACATTCTCCCATTAACAAAATGATTTAAAGTATATTTATACAGCCCAAGCCTTTTTTTTTGCCGAATTTGACTGTTCGTGATCGTAAAAAGTTTTGTCAATCCGTCTTTTATCTACCTACGTGTCGTAACATTTAGACATCTGTCCAACAAGGAAAGGGAAGGAAAGTTTATTTGTATAGTACCTTTTAACAACAACGCAATTCAAAGTGCTTTGCATGAGACATAAAAGGGTATTAAAGCTTAGCATATCAGCTTCAGATAGACTTTTATTACACAGAATGAGGACTGTGGATTTTGTCCCCCATCACTTACACTAAAAGCACATTAGAATGGGATCTTTGAATTGCCACCATGAACAGGAGGAATGATTATAGCAAGCAAGATCTGCTTTGGTGTTCATATGGGCACCTAATCATTGCTTTAATACAGACTTGAAAAATTGTGAGCCTGTCCCTTTAAGACAAAATATAACGTGAACACAAGGTGGTTTAAAAAGACATAAAAAGCAGATTTTAATCAGCAACTTTAAGGTAAAAGTAAAGTATACTTAAATAAAGCCTCAAATTAAAGGACAGAAAGTTGGAGCAGATGTTTGTGGCAGATATGTGGTGGATAGAAACTGAGCTTCTCTATGTTTAGTTTTGACCCTGAGGACGAAGCAGACCTGACCCAGATAATTTGAGAAGTGTGGACAGTTCGTAATGTACAGTAGCGGCACATCAGACATGGATTTTGGCCTTAAGCCATGCAGAAAGTTATAAAACTACAGCAGTATTTTCACATTAATTATTTTGCACACAGGAAGTCAGTGCTTCCTTGGTCTTAGTGTGGACTCTATATTCCTTTTCTAGAGTGTTTTATAAGGATTTATATAATGTGTATTAAGCTTCAAATGTTATTATGAGAGCTAAACCATGCTGTCACTTATTTAATCTCAACAAACTCAGGATTTTTGCCTGAACAGCTGCCTAAGAGACACTTCTTTTCTTATGTCCTCCCTGTCTGTGGCAGCTGCCCGGCACCATGCTCCCCCGTAACATGCGAACAGGTGGTTATGACCTGCCGGGGGTGGAGTCAAGTGAAGTGCCTCTCATTGGCTACCGGCCCTTAACGCCCGACAGCAACACCCCGAGCAGCCAATCGAGGAGGGGGAGCGCCTGCGATGAATTGGAAACTTCACAGGTGAGTGTTTTTCCTTTCGCCTCATTGAAACAGATCCATCATTTTGTCACTGGAGTGTGTTACAGAGAGTGAGATGATTTCTCACAGCTTTGTTCTGTGGAGTCCGATTTGGTGTTTGAGTACTGACAATCTCCTACTGCCCACTTTATTAGTTTTTCCCTCTGTTCACACAATAAAGTAATGTGACGGAGCTGAGAGGGGATTAGGAGAACTTTTTATTTGTCATGACTCTCCTGGCCGTCACGGCTAACAGCAATTAGAACGATCCTCTGTGAAACCACACAAGCTGAGCTCGGCGACCAGTTTGTTGAATAAACAGCAGATGCGGTCGGCTGGTTTTCAGAAAACCCTCAGGGTATAACGTCAGTGTGATTGAGACAGAAAGAGAAATGAAGATGGTGTGTGTGTGTGTGTTTAGTGCTCTTCCCTCAGGGCAACCCAAATGCTGCTATTCTTTTATAAACATAATAAATGCCCTTAGTGCCAACATCATGGCAACATTCTGACATACCTAAAACTCCCTCAGACCAAATACCTGCAAAATTAATTACACTCCCATCAGCTTCATCTGTCTTTGTCTTAAGTGCTAATTAGATTTAAAATGTTGGCATGCTAACAAGCTAAACTCAGGTGGTGAACATGGTCAGCATTTGGCTATTCCTGCTCAGTATCAACATGTTGTCATTGTGAGTCAAGTCACATGATTTGGACTCGAGTTACAAATTTGATGACTGTAGATTCAAATCAAAAAAGACTAACAACTCAACTTGTGACTTCACTTAGACTTGAGCCTTTTGACTTCATACCACGAGCCCAGAGTTTAAAAGCATGTTGTTTATAAACTGTGCCAAGAATCAATTCATTTTACTTAATTTCCTGAATCTACTAATGTTAATATTCATCTTTTTATTTCAACAGACATAAAACATGCAACAACACACATAATTTGAAGGGAAGAATAGTATTGAAGAAAATTATAACATTATTTATACAGCACATTTTATGCAAAGATGCACCCCAAAGTGCTTGACGAGACAAGATCAGATGGAGATAAACAATAACATAAAAAGACGAAATAGCAATAGTGGCTAAAGCAAAGGGTCGGCAACCTGTGCAATCAAAAGAGCCATTTTCGTCCAAAAAAATAAATTAAGAAACTGTCTGGAGTCGCAAAACATATTTGAGCCTCATAAATGTCACTAACACAGCCTATTAAATCTTAATTAGCCCATAAACATTACTAACAGGTCTAAAGGAGCATTCATTGATATGTTTTATGACAAGGTGGCGACTCTGCAGTGGCCTATTTATAATAATGTGGCACTTTAACTTTGCAGCATTAGTGGTGAAAGCAAACAAATCTGTCCACACACTATTTGATATTCTATTAATTATTTATTTATTATTTTGATATTATCATTATTAATTTCCTTTTTTTTTGTGAAAGCCACAGGGAGCCACTGGAGAGGGGCTAAAGAGCTGCAAGTGGCTCCAGAGCCTCAGGTTGCCTACCCCTGTTTTAAAGCAACAGTAGTAGTAGTAATAGTTTATTTCAGTCATTTTTCAACTCATACCAAATATACGCATGTAAAAATAGTAATTGTAATAGTAATGATAAGAATAACAACAATAATAAATCATTACTTTTTGAAACAGCGACAAACTAAAGCAGGTTAAGCTGACCGAAAAGATGTAGGCTGAAGCCTTAGCTTGTTGCACCGAAGCTTTTCACATGAAGTGAGAGATAAGTGAGAGTTTTGCAAATTTTGGATTTAGGAAGTGAAAGTTAGAGACATTTTTACAATGTGAGATTAGTTAAATACTAATGACAGAAGAGAAACATACAAAATTCACTCTGTCATGTTTAGTTGCACAAACTTGTTTTAACAAATAAAAAACATTGAGGATTTTAGTTGATTTAATTTTCTAACTCTTGTTGTAAAAATGGCATTACATATGGTGAAGAGCATATAAGGACTTGAAACTCAAAGTTTAGGACTTGAGACTTATCAGTCTTGACTCAGGACTTGCATCTCTTGATTTGGGATTTGAGTGCAAAGACTTGAGACTTAAGCCCCTTTTACACTGCCAGATTTTCCGCGAATGTTGGGCCGATTTGCTGGCAAGCTGCAAGCGTTTAGACACACAGAGCCGGATTGGCGAATTTTCCGTGGCTGCAGACTCTTAGTCTTGTTTAATTTTATTGTATTTTGAAGACATTTTTTCTGCACTCTCATGCATAAGTGTGTCTTTTGTTGGGTAAACTCCTCAGCTTGTATGCAGATTGTTACTGAAAAACACTGACTCCAGGATAACATCTGTAATATGGACTTAAGTTGAACCAAAACTGAGGAAGTTAAAAGGTTCACGGCAGAGGTGAATTTCCCATGATCTCTCACCTCTGTTAATGTTTAGTGACTTGATAACGGGGTTCATTGAGCCTTATCAGAAGCTCTTCAGATGGCTGAACTTGTGACTGTTATTTTGAGGCCTTTCGCAGAACATTCTGCAACAGAGGATTTCTTCTCATGTGGTAGAAAACTTAAAAACCACAACAACAGCTATATAGGAAACACAACGCTTCCCCTCAGTCGTGATGACCTACTGACCAACTCTTGCCGCAGCCACACTTGACCTAAACATGGCTTTCTGGTTTTACTTCACACCGAGCCTCAAGAAACTCCTGGCTGCTAAAAAAAGAAGTTGCACTGACTCTGTTTCCGAATGAGCAGACTTCCTCCGTGCCCGTGTCACATGGCGGCAGCTCGCAGTAAATAATGTATGTGGTGGTTTGGCCGGTCGATGTGCTGTACACCTGCTCTGCCCATAAACAGTGTCCAGTATCACAGACCGTCTCCAAGGACAGTCTGTCGAGTGGAATCCAATACGGCCACTTGCTGATTCTTTAATGGGGGAAACTTGGATGTGTGAGTCAGAATGCATGAAGTAAAAACCTCAAGTGAACAATGAAGCTACGAGGTGAAAGAAACAAAGTGTGTTTTCAGGTTTAGTTTCATTGATTGAGGTGAAAATCAAGTTTGAAACATGTATGGTTAATACAGATAAAAGATATTACGCAGCAATTACACAGCAAGAAATTCATCACAAAGAAGGCAGGATCATGTTTCTGTACTGAAGGTTGCCTCAATAGATCAGAATGCAAATACAGCAACAAGGCTTTTTGAATAGGAGTTCCAGCTGTGATAAAGTGATTCTCTTGAGTGGGATCACATTTCACAAAAAAAGAGTCCATTTGAATGATTCACGGATGTGGTATTCACAACAAGGGAAGAGGAAATTTTCTGATATGTTTACACATACTTTAGTTTCCTGTTGCTCTGGAGCTGTTTTTCATGATTTGTATCAGAACCTCAGGAACCTTAATTTCAAATGAAGGTAAATCTTGATATGACAGCATACAGTGAAAATTTACACAAGAGTGTGCTTTCAGCTTTGTGGCAACACTTCAGTAAAGACAGTGACGATGTTTCCGTGCACAGAGCCAGGTCAATAAAGACACAGTTAGCCTGTTTTAATGTGAGGGAACTTGACTGGTCTGCACAGAGACCTGACCGCAACCCATCCAACTCCTTTGGGAGCAGCTGAAACACCAACTGTGAGGGTCAGGTTGTGTTAGAAAATAACGAGTACATACGACATGCTGTCTGACCGTGTTGAGAGAGCTAGAGAGAAAAATTCAAACCCTGAATTCTTTTTCACATCTGAGAACTGGGTGTGAATGTTGGATTATCTGTTTTGGAAAGTCACACATATCGAAGCAACCTTGATCGTGACATTGAAAAGGTGTGAGGGGCAGGAGGTTTCTGAAGCTATCGACCATCCTACAAGCAGTTCTGGCGGAGTATACCAGTTCTTTGAGCCAGGCTTTATTGCCCAACATCAGTGATGCTAATGTTGTGTTTGAATGAGTGCAAACCAGAGGGATGGACATGGTTATAACCAGGGCTGTACCCAACTCAGAATTACGTAAGTCGAATCAGATTTGGTTGTTTAATATATATGTATATATATTTAATATTCAACTATTTGTTTCTCTTTTTCCCCGTATATAAAGTTTTAAAGTTTAACCGGGGCTCTGCTGGACGTTCAGTGTGACAGCGGCACTCATGTGATATGTTGTAAACAAGGCAATGGTGCTAACGACCGGTTGGAAATGTGCAACAACAGTTTTTGCCGACACTAGATTTTAAAAAAAAGCCACAGACTGTGGTTTATTAAGTATCTGTGAGTTGTGAAGTCAGCACTTCCAAGCAGAGCTGAGAAGATAATGCTATCTCAGAGCCTTGCTGTGGAAAGTTTCTTCTCCAATGTGCAGCTGCATCGTGTCTACAGTCGTCTGTTCGAAGGAGTAGCATGATATTCAAGAGTGCTCACTTTGCAGCCAAATTTTAGGGACCAAAATGTCCCCAGAAGTTCACTACACAGCACATTGACTTGCAAAAAGAAAACAAACAACTGCTCGACTTGAAGCAATCTCAGTCGACTGAGGGGTCTCCAACTGATGATTCGAATATCCGACTTTAAAGTGGCAGCTTCAGTTATAACAGCAAAATTATGACTATGGTTTTGCACAAAGGGGTGTAATATTTTGGTGTTCGCATAGTTTAGCTGGATAGCTAGTTACTGCATATACCCCAAAACATATTTTTGACAGGAACTGGACAGCTCAGTGGAAATCACTCACTGAGAGGGACTGGTTTCAAGACCCTGTAGGCCTACTTAAACATGTTTTTAAGTTATTTTCTCTGTCATCTCTTTCTGTTAGCTTCCTCAGAAGCTTGATGACTGTTGTTCTTTGGTCATTTCTCATATTGTGTATGTTTAGCTTCTGCTTGTGAAGCAGCATTAAGGCACATTACCACCATTTGTTGACCTGATTTAGTTAAATGGACTCCTTCCGACCCGAAGTGCTTTAACACTACATGCCACATTCACCCATTCACACATTCATACAGTGGTGGTTGAGGCTTCTATACAAGGTGCCTGCAACTCAGTTAAACATTCATACGCATTCACAGCAATTTGAGATTCAGTACTTGCCCAGGGGTACTTCGACATGCAGCGTGGAGGAGCCGGGATTGAATCGCCGATCCTCCAATTACTGGACGACCTGCCACAGCGCCCGTTTGTAGCACCTGCTCCTTCCTCATTATATATAGGCTAAAAAGTAATTATAAAATAACTGTTAAGTCTTTTCAGATCTTCTAATGTCACCTCTTTATTTTTGCACCAAATTATGGAGAGTTGTATCAATAAGGGTAATTGATAGGCTTCGGTATTGTTAAGCAGTATCAGTATGGGCATCTGTATCAGTAAAATCCTCATGATACCCATCCCTGCTCACTGATGTAGAATTAGAGGAGCCAGATTAAGGCAAAGTTTGCACACGGAAGAGTATTCCCTCCAAATTAACTTGCAGAACATCACAGACTGATGATATCTAACAGCGTAATAGCATCCAAGGGAGGATTTTTTTTCCTTTAAGGGGAGTAGAACAGCTTTGACCTGAATGCCACAGAGTTTTACTTGAAAGAGAGCAGATAACGGGCACCAAGGGATACATAGATGAAAGCGTGAGAAGAGGAGTAAAGAGAAAGATAGGAAGGAAAGGGTCTGGGTTGTGGACCACTCTAAAAAACAATGGTTACCTTTAAAAAAAGCTTCAGAAGATGTATTTATGACCCCCCCATTCAGTGGAAAGACTTGTGTAGAGTTGTAAATAAGGACGGCAGCGGTGTGTGTATTTGTTCAAAGCGTTTTGGCAAAGCGGAAGCGTAGCTATATGGATTTATTTAAGGAAAAACGTTGGAGCTGGTTGTTTTTTTGAGGCCGGGGGGGGGGGTGAGAAAATGGAGAGTCGGCTTCCTGCCCGGTGCTTTTCTGGTGCCGTCCAATAACTGACGTAGTTGTTCAAGAGAGGAGGTTGACGTAGCCTCGGCTTGTGATGGAAGGAGAGGGGAAGAAAAATAGCTTCACAACACGACAGCACGTCCTGCTTCCTGTGTTTGTCTCCACTTATTATGTACTTCCTGCGCGAAGCTGGGGGGTTGAGGGGGGACGTCAAGAAAAAGGAGAGCTTAGGGCAGCGAGAGAAGATCCCCACTTTCAAAAGAACATAAACAAAGTGGCAACATATGGCAACAACAATGGGACATATGGTAAAAATAAGTGCTGGTTTTGATTCAACGTAAAAATAACAAAATAACAGCTGCAGTGTCCTTTTTTTGGACGCACCAGAACCGACTCATGCCACCCACCGCAGCGGCCTATAATCATGATGCTTATCCAAAAGCCTATGAGGCAGCTGAACTCTAAATTACACACATCTATTATGCTTTGAAAAGTTCCTCCACAGAAAAAGGCTGGTTCCTCTGACCCAGATTCAGCCTGGATTCAGAAGGCAAAGTCAATCGACACTCCACCGAATATACTTTTATCTCGAGTATCTCAATATCCCTGCTCTGTGTGGAATAAGGAAACTCAGCAAAGGGCTAGTTTTCTTTGTGTCTATGATAAAGGCCCACAGGTTCACAGAGGCCAGACAAGTGATCAGTGAGAGCTTAAATCACTTTCAGTCTTTTATAAGTGAGCACGAAGACTGTGCCTTGGGGAGGAAGTGATGCTATATTATATATAAACAAGCTATATTTAAAGCCTCATTTACACTTCTTTGATCTTGGTGAGACTTGTTAGTTCCATTAATCATACTGCTAACTGCCTGCACACGGATCAACACTCACCACAGAGTTAGAAACATGGAAATGTTCTGAATCAAGAATTGCTACTGGGACGTCACCCGTTGGTTTGTGGACTCCCATTTCGTGACTTTGGCATTTCGGCCGTCGCCATCGTGGTTTTTTTGAGCCAGAAGCGACCATATTTGGCTGTGAGGCTGGTGCTGAGAGGAGCAAGGAGTGGATCTGACCAAGAAGATGATGACACTTTCAGCAGACAGCCTGTCACTAAAAGCAGCCCGCCCTTAATTATGCATAACTTTAAGCCTTAATATTGTCATGAGGGAGGAAATCAGCTGTAGAGACTAAACCTGTTTTTTGTTCCAGGCTGTAAACATGTTATTGCCGCTGGGAAGTTGGGAATTTGAACATGGGACTGGCGTCTGGAGCCAGCCTCAAGTGACCATTTAAAGAACTGCAGCCCTTTGGCATTTCTGTGTTGGCTTCATTTTTTTACCCACAGAGGTTGCCACTTAGTGTAGTAATAGTCTCTTCTCGTATTTCTGTATGATCTGCGTTATCTCATTCTTATGCTCTGTGAAACGTTGGTCTAGTGCAGGGGTGTCAAACATACGGCACATGGGTCAGAACTGGCCTGCCAAATGGTGCCAAATCTGGCCCACTGGATGACTTTGCACACCTAACATTGATGCACTTGTGAAGGCTACAAGGTGCCACATTTCTGGAGCAAGTTAAACAGTGTGTAGTCTTGTAAAGTGCTGCCTCAGAGGACCAGCAGCTTTAGTATAAAAGGAGAAGAAGATATACTTAATTAATCCTTGAGGGGAAATGTTGTCACTCATTTGTCATATACACACAGGCCTGAAATACGTACACATGCACAAACAGGACCTATACATGCATTGGAGAGATGTCAGAGTGAGGCAGCGGCCTTGGACAGGCTCCACGAGCAGTGTGGTGTTCAGTGCCTTGCTCAAGAGCCCAGGAGGTGAAGTGGCACCAGTCTATCCTCTATATTTGGCCCCAACAGGGACCCTAACCAGTGACCTCGGGTTCTCAAACCAAGTCTCTACGGTCTGAGCTTCTGCCACTCCAAGAATCTTAAAAGAATCTGTATCAGACCTTCTATCTTAAAACGGTATTGGTGGAAGCCTATTGCTAAGGCTCTGCCAAAACTCTTAATGTGTAAATGGTTTGAAAGGCAGGGGATGACGTCACCTGCTTCCTCAATAGCCTCCACTTTGCCAGCATTGCTACACAGGAGTGGAAATATATGGAGGAATGCACACGTAATGACAGTGACTGACTGTGGAAAAAGACATATTGACAAATTGCATTTATTTTTCTTAAGACATCTCAGCCTGTTCATCATTGTTTTCAAGATGTACTTCTTTATACACTAATTTACAAAGAAAGGAAGAAATTTGGAGGTGTTGTTATTTAAAGGTTATGCAATGGTTTCACTGGTTCAGCCTACTTGAAATGAGACTCGGCTGTGTGTGGCCAGAGAGCAAAATGAGTTTGACACCCCTGGTTTAAAGGATTGTTTTGTCTCGCCTTGTCTGAGATTTTGATCTAAGGAAATACTGTTGAGCCGGATATGAATGCAAATTTTGTGACAAGACTTAGACTTAATATATAAGTATTGGGGCACAACAAACATACCTTGTTTCAAGAAAATAAGTTTCAAGTGTTTTTCTCCTGTCAGCAAGGTAAAGTGTGAAGTTCAAATTGTGGGTTGTATCAATGAGTTTCTGTTTGTTGTCACAAACTGGCTCGGTGATTGTGACAAGTAGGGAGTCCACACAAAAGATTCAGTTAAAACAAGCAGAATTTATCGAACTAAGATTACTCAAATAAACAATAGAGTTTGTAGATCAGCAACGTCAGTAATGAAAGCCATGCATCGCTGTGTCAGGTGTAATGTGGAGGTGTGAATGTCTGCTGCAGGAAGGGTGAGAGCGAGTGAAAACGTGAGGCAGCCTTTATGGCCTGGAAAGGCCCAGGTGAGTTTAATCAAGGTAACAACCCTCCCATATCAGCCAACTGTCCGACGAGGTCAGCCAGAACGTCTTCCAAGACAGTGGGAGGGGCGTTACAGTGTACTCAAAATAAATAAAGCCTTTACGCATTGTGTTTAGCAGGTCCTAATGATAGGTGATGCCAGACTTGGCCAATGTTTAGACTCAGAGTAAGTACAGTTTACTTTGTGTTTAGTCTGGCTTTCTAGGATGACTAATGGTCATTAACAGATTTATGAAACCACTAACTACTCCTCTCCTGCAGTACTTTGAATACCATTTTACTGCCTAGTTTTTGCACATATTTTTCACACTTTCAGTTTGTTTTCTTTCTTATATCAGAAGAATCAAGAGAATTATCATCCAACTCTGCTCTTCCTTTTTGCTCCACCTAGAATATTAGCATCTTTTAAGCCTGCACTGAACTAGAGTCATATAAAGTTAGCAACTAACTTGTGAACAAAGTGGAACATTTAGTACCTAACACGCCAGATATTTGTCTCATGAGTCGTTGGAGACAAAAACATAACTCAAAGGAGTGAATATTGGACTTACAGTAGCCCGGCAGACATCAGACACCTAAGTCCGAATGAATTCCAAAGCTTACGTGGGTCTGTGTCTGCTTGATACTATGTTGTTATGTTAGCTGACACACTAATGAGCTCACTGCCCTCCACACACACACACACAGCTGTGGAAGTCTTCACCTAGTTAACACAGCCTCACTCTGCGATGTCATTAGCCCTTTAAATAAACACAGCGTGCTTCCTGGTTCAGTTGCTGTGTGAACATTTATTACCTCTCGTTACAAGACTACAGACCTCTTACTGCTCAAACAGCGTGCCAGGCGTTTGATTAAAAAACAGTATGAAGGCTGTCCAACTTCTACCTGCTATCAGATGGCGGTCGTCTCAGCTGTTTTGCTGCAGCGTTGTATTAAACAGGATACTCAGTCAAACTGGTTTATCTGTATGGGAAGGTCATCTAGAGAGACAAAGAGAGCAGGAGAGCGGAGGGGAGCGATTGAAAGAGAGGGGGTATTGTTCTGGAAATAGCCCCAGGGCTTTGTCTCTCAGTGTGTGTGTGTGTGTGTGTGTGTGTGTGTGTGTGTGTGCAGACAAGTGCCCATGCATGTATCTATTGATGAGGGTCTGCATTTGTGTGAGCGGTCTGTCAGTGTAAAAACCAACTCACTGAAAATGACTGTTGTGCTATCAACACCAAGGCATCCCTATCTCTGTGTTTGTTGCCTGTGTGTGTGCGTGTGTGTGTGTGTATGTAATGGGTGTGCCCAGGTGATGCAGGCTTGCGGGGGCCGGACTTAGCTCCTGCTTCAGGTGTGTCTTTGTGTTGTAGAGCCACAAGACGTTGAGAGGCAAACGGTAAAGACTTAAACACACAGATCTAGGTCAACTGACAGCGACATACCAGGCGGTCCAGTACAGAGGGAGAAACTGAGAGAGTAAAAGGGAGCGACAGATGAGAGAAAATGGAGAAAAAGCTTTTTGTACTTTCATCCTGAAGATTTCCAGGAAGCTGAGGGATTGCTACCTGTCTGGACTTGCAGAGGGAAAGGTAACTTGTGTGACATTTTTTTCTCTTCTTGTGCGTGTGAGCTTGGGGTGATTTAAGATAGAATTACATGCAGATATGCGTAGAGGTAGGAAGAGATAGCAGGTAGAACAACAGCTTTGATACACAGACTATATTATTCAAAGCTCTGGGATCCTTTTCTGAATTCAAGAAGCGCCTGCTTGGCGTGTTGACCTTCGATCAAGTCAAGCCAAGGTAATCTGAAAGAGGCTAATAGAGGGTAACATATGCTTATTACAGCTAATTACACCATGGGTCAAACAGTGGGGAGGTAGCACAACTCAGGCCCTTCTACTATCTGTATGATTATGTTCCTTGACTTTGAGTTTGCATGTGAGAAAGCTCACAAGTCAGCACATGCGAAATGAATGAAAATGTAAGGCAGGTCTTAAGCTTTACCTTGAGATGTTAATTAACAGCCAGAAGGGTTTATAAGATGTTGTGTTTTTGGTGTATTTTTCTTGTTTCCAAGGTGTAGTTCGTTTGTTTTGTAGATCAAAACTGTTGACTCACAACGACGGAACAACCCGGGGATGACTTCACAGTGTTGCTCATGCATTTTTTATGATGGAAAAAAGTCGCAGTTGCGAAAGTGTCGGTGTCAGGAGAAGTGCAAGGTGATATTGATCAATGTATTACTAAAATGCACAATCTGATCTAGACGTCAACAACAGGGCAGCCCCACCCACCGCGCAAGACAGACTCAGTCTGAAGCTGGTTGACAGCTCTGCTACTGTAAGAACTCACACTAGACAGTGACTAGATCTGAATTATTTATGTTTTTCATGCTGTTAAAGATTTGTTTACATGAGTAAAACATGTGAGGAAGACGAAATGCCGAGCTCTGAAACTCTGCAATGATTGTGAACATACCTCAGACTTTGTTGTTGTCAAAATGTGGGATTTTAACAGTAGTGGAAAGAGACTCTGATTCTTTACTTGAGTAACAAAGCAACACTGCAATGCAAAATACTCCATTGCAGGGAAAAGTCCTGCATTCAAAACCTTACTTGAGTAGAAGTACAGAAGTATTATCAACAAAATGTTCTCAAAGAATCAAAATAGTTAACACTGATGCATCGATGTAAGCAGCATTTTACTGTTGCAGCTGGTCGAGGTTGAGCTCACAGCAACTATGTCCATTTATATACAGTTAGATAGCCTTTGTCAGTGGTTCCCAACCTTGGCTTCAGCCCCTACTAAGGTTCACGAGATGTATCAGAGGGGTCATGAGGTGATTAATGGGAAAGGAAAGAAGTAAAAACACATTTCTGCTTCACATATTTTTGATTTTTTTTGGTGAACTATTGCACAATTTTACCTTTCTGGGTCTCAAACGGGTGTTTAAATTAAATTGTTTGAGAAGTTCAGAGGGAAATGTCTCTTTGGTGGAACTGCTAACAACTTATATAGACAGGGACATGAAACTTGACAAGAGGCTCCAACTGCTAAGGCTGGGCATCGTTGGAAAAAATTATGATACCAGTACCAATACCTGTACCTTTAAATTAACCCTGATACCAACAGAGTTCTTAGTTTACTTTATTTTTCAACTTCATTCAATACCCATCAAGTTCATAGCCAAAGTATAGTCACACGTATGAACGTTTTGGTGGCATGTGTGCATGCTGAATTGGCAACAAATACTCCGCACTCGACTTCAACACACCACAGACTGAAAAGGTTGTACCTGAAGCTTTAGTGGGCCAATCACATTTCACATTGAATTGAAGAATGCCTGCGGTGATTGGATGTGAGCAAAACCATACAAATAGTCATTTTTTGGAGATCTGGATACAAAAAGGATCGAATGCAGTTATCGTTTGAATGGAGGAGCTTTGATGCTACTTGTTACTGGTTTATTTTGGTCCAGACTTTCAGTACTGATACCCAGCCCTCTCAGCTGCACACTGTTTTTTTCAAAAGGTCACAGGCCAAAAAGATAGAGGAAACACTGGTTTGTTCTTTAAAATAATGTTGCTTTATAAGCCTGTTATGTGCTTATTGTAAAGTAAGGTCTAAGTCTGTAAAGTAACTATTAACTACAGCTGTCCGATAGACGTAACACAACCTCTGAAATGTAGTGATATAGAAGTATAAAGTTGTACAGAATGCAAGTGCGACAGTAAAGTACCTCAAAACTGTACTTAACTGTGGCACTAGAGTAAATATACTCACTACGTCTGGGCTTTAAAGACTCAATAAACATGTGTTGCTTATATTATAACATTTGCAGAAGCAGTTTTGCGGCATCTGGCTCTTATCTCTGTGGCTGTTGTGACATTATTCAAATGTCTCTACTTTACTTCTCACACTTCTTCTTACTATTAAAGTGCTATGAGTCAACTGCTGTCTGCGACATGACTTGAGTTGCAGGATCCTGCTATCCAAAAACTGTATTTGTGCCAATATGTAGTTGTTGATAAGAGTGAGCACTAATGCTGCCAAGACAAATTCTTTTTCATTGATTGTACTCGCAGGCCGTTCAAGTGGTTTTAAGGCTGCGTAAAAGGGCTTCATTTTAACAGCAGTCAGGTATGCATGAGTGCAAG